>JASVER010000002.1:22377091-22758866 GCA_030449065.1 Oceanodroma leucorhoa
AAAAAAAAAAAAAAAAAAAAAAAATCAAGAAAGACGGTAACTTGGAGTAAAAATCTATCTTAGCTCACGGTATATAGTAAAGACAGTAAACAAATTTAAGAACTTTATATAAAGAAAGGTAATAGATAGCAATCAGTATAAAACATGAAATACAGAAAATTTACAAGAGGAGCTACAACTTCAAGTGGAAAGTTGATACTAGCAGGCATAGAACTCTTAGAATGAAAAAAATGGGAGCAAATAAATCCTAGAAACAGTACAACCCATTATGGCAKAGATACGGTAAAACTGTATATAATGCTGAAGACAACACAGAAGTTTTCAATAAATTTTTTTGCCCTCTGTTTGAAAAGAAGCTAGATGATCAGTTTGTATAACATGAGAACGATGAACTATTTTTCAGTCTATTAATAGCAAGTGAAAACTCTTTGTGCATGTATTGAAGGATGGCAAGCAGAATGGCTTAAATAATTGTTATCAAACAAAATGGCCTATAATCATATGCAAAATTAAACAAAAAAAAAAAAAAAGGAAGAAATCTGATGAAGCATTCAGACCTGAATGCCAGACATGAGAAAATTAATAGAAAGCAGGTCTTAAAAGATTTTATTTAACCTTATGAGTTTGATGTTAATAAGCTAACGCACACCTACTAAGCCATCTGCAAGACATCTAACTTCGTACTGGATGACATTCTGATTTAAACTCTACAATTATATGATAAAAGATCAAGAAAGGGCTACATGATATCTCATGGGAGAATAAAAATGAGGTGAAGATGTTCTAGTGGAATTTTGCAGGAATTTGAACTGAGGTCACTGGTACTGAATCTTTCGTCAGTGATCTACAAGCAAATATAAAACCACTGTGGGTAAGAAGAAATGTATTGAAGTGGAAACCAGACAGATTTAAGTGGGAAATAAAGCATAGATTTTATTAACGATAGTGAAAGAACAGTGATAGAGAAAAATACCAAGGATAACATTGGATTCACAAATCTCTTGGTGTCTTCAAGTCAAGAAGATTTGAAAGATATTTTTTAGTCAAACACAAATTACTAGTATATACCAAAGAAGAATCCATAATAAATTGTAGTATTGGTTAAAAAAACCCACTGTACAAAACCTTCACTGTTCATGTATCTTTCACTGAAATAATACATATCWTCATATATATACACATATAAAATACATAAAATTAATGTAATTTTAAAATATGTAGAAAATGCAAATATTTGCACTACTTGAGTGTAGTTATCCTAATTTATAATTATCATGGCTTTAAAAATCAAACTGTTAACCACATTCCTTAAACCGTCAGCCTAGAAATTCCATATGGTGGCAATATCTAACAGCAAATCTAGAAGTTCTTTGGTTCCTAAGAGAAACTTAGAAGACAATCCTAAAAATATTTCAAAAAATTAGTTCGCCTTAATTCTGGGAGATTTCAAGCTGAGTTTTGTTTAGTGTTCGTTCTCCTTGTCAATGTAATATACGATTTCAGGTATTATATACAAAATTTTAAAAGATCATTAAATTAATTGTAACAAAGTAAAAAAATACTAATTTTAGCTTTTTTAAAAAGCAGCTTATGTTAAACAGTCCCTAGATTTGTATATTCAAAAGACTCAACAGCTGAACAATGTAGAAAAGGATTTACAGAAATATCTTCAAAGTGATTTAAGAGAAGAGCTGTGTAAAAAGTAACGACGTTTTCACTGAACAATTAACTATCAAACAGAACAAACTAGTTTGGCTAGCTGGTCTTCTGTTCAGAAATCAAAACGTTGTCTGTCTGGCTTACATTCTTGTTTAGCCTGTAAAGCAATCCGTCTTTTGATCTTAATTTCAAAATACAATATAAACTTTTTTGAAAACATTTAACATAGAGTTTTGGTTAATTATGAGGCCATTTTTTGACATCAAATAGATAATAAACACTGTTTAGAAAATATTTCATTTTATGAACAGCTGTTCTGCAATGTTTATAGCCTCTACAGATTTGACTTTTTTGTAGCAGTAATTTACCTCTTGTGAAATCTGTGTTACTTGTTCCTTCTGATGTTCCAGATCTTTTACAAGCAATGAGTTTTGCTTTTCTAGCTGCAGTAACCTCTTTGCCAAGTGAACACTGTGCCAATAGAAAGCAAGCTCAAGTTGAATTTTTTCCAAAATATGTAAAAGAAATTCTCACATTTGTACTTCAGAACTTGATTGCCTTAATTTTTATCAATGCTTAAATACTAATATATATCTACATAGTGAAACATGCAGAATGGTCAAAGTTAGAAAAACAATGAAAATATTACAAAATTTAACAGCACTGAAATAGCATTCCCAGTTATGCCATTGTAATATTTTTTACAAAGTAATTACCTGTATAATTTATACAATACTACACAATTGCAGTAATCATGTCAAAATGCTTCAATTAATTATGAGAATTTACTTTTTAGCGACTTTAGGGAATCATTGTAATTGGCTTCTGCTTAAATAATATTTTAAAAAATGCACATTAATATACATTTTGCAGTGGAACACTGAAAAATGTAGTATTTTATCATTTTCAAAACAGATGCAAAATTGTTTCGTCTGACATTTAATATGCCAAATAATTAAATGTTATTGCCACTTTTTTTTTTAAACAAACTCTTACGCAGATCCACAAATTAACTTAGAAGTGAAGAGAAAGGATTATTGAATTACTTAAACACCCTAGTTAAAAGGTTAGGTCCTCAATTTCTTGCATGTTTCATGTCCAAAGTCAAAAGAGTTTATCATCAATTCAACAGCATAGTTCCATAGGCAGCAATGGGAAGATTCAGTATGMAATTGCCGAGCCTAATTCCAGACATTTAACCTGGTCTTTGAAGCTGTTATTAATCATTTAGTCCTATTCAATATAGTCAGTAAAGTCTGACTATATTCCACTAAAATGGACTCCTGGATGGTGAACTGAGATGTACTCCAAACTCCATTGACTGTATTGATTAGAACTAAACTGGTTATAATGGGAGGTTACATGCCAAGTCTCTGTGTTAAACCTGTGATTAGATGTCTAAATTTATGTATCCTGTAATGAATCCTGCTACCTTTGTAGGATTCAGCAGCTTGGTGGATATTTCAATAATAATTYGTTTTATGTAGAGAATTTATCACTGTACCCCTCCATGTTTAGGTACTCTAGTAACCAATCTATTTCACAATATGACATGGGAAATTCAGAGCTCTAAAAATGAGGAAGATATACAGAGCTAATACCCCTTTTTAGTGTGCCTTAACCACTGGACTAATGGCTCTCCACAACAATCTATCCTTCCAGTCAAATGTGTGCCATTTTTCAGAAACTTGTATATTGAAGAAAGGGAGAAGTCACTCCAGTTCAGATCTTAGACTCTCAATGCTTACCATCCATAAACTGAAAATGTAAGACTGTTAGTCTCCAAATAATGGATAGAAAGTGTTATCCAGTTCTTGACCATGATACTGAATCTGTAAGAGTGCAAGTGGTCTAAAGCAGACCAACAGGAAGATTATATTTACCCTTAAGCTAAGGCATAGTGTGTAAAGCTAAATGAGWGTATAAACTTTCTCTGAAAATTTGACCAGTCATAACCTCCACCTTCTCCTCACTAAAAGGGAATATACTCTTAGATTTGGCAGAAGTCTTAATGTTCTTCACCTGTGTTATAAACCTACCCTTTCATACAGACAATCTTTTACTTTCAGCTTGTATGAAAGGAATTACCTGAAATTCTCAATGGCATTCACTAAGAGGTTGGTTCTCTTAGTTCCTCCTACAAGGAGCATTAGACTGTGTAAACAATAACTGAGAAAAAGAGAAACTAATTCTCCAAACTAGTTATTTGGATTTTTATTTAGGAGATAGGAGATGTGTGTTAAGATCCCATCTAGTATAAAAGAGAAATGAACCACTTCTCCGACATCTCTAGTTAGGGATCTTATCCACTAGCTATTAGAGTGCAAGGGGAAACATGGATACCTTCCCATGGCAACTTTGGGAATGTAGCCCATTATAATTTTCCAAGCTACAACTATTCAGTGAACTTGACCTGAATTTGCAAGTATTTAAGGATAAACACAAGTATGCTTGTCAATATGTTTTTTTATTTATATTTATTTATACTTTAAATTTAAAGCAAAGGGACAAAGGGACTGATCTGCAAAGACATCTTATTCTGGAAAACTTTGATTCCAACTATACTAGAAAATTACGCAGTGCTCAAGAATGTGGTAATTTATTGCTAGCAAACCACTCCAGTGTTCCTGGTAGCATTCTGGCATTTATTCATTAATGCTCTCCCAAACAGTTCCTAGGCATAGCTGAAGAGTTAGCATGGGCAAGCAATCATTGCCAATATGTAGTTCACATGCAGCTAACCTACACTGAGAGTTTAGTTTTTTAGAAGTGGGCTACTACATGCCATTTGGTCTCGATGCTTCAGAATGTTCCCAGGCATGTTTAATTTACTAGTATGGGTGTATGGTGCCTACGTCCGAAGTAAWGAAATAGTTGTTTCTGGCAAGTAGGCAAAGAGGTATAGACCCCACAATGCACTATGCTTGAATAGGTGGTTTTGTACAAAGTTTCAGAGACTGAAGTGCATGCTGTGAACTTATAAGAGCTCTTAATTTAGGATCCCATATGTTTGGAATTAAAGACCAGGTAGTGGACTCCAAAAAGAAAGAAGATTATTCACATTTGTAATAGACTCTCTTTCCTTAAGCAATCCCGGAGAGCAGAAAACTTATCCGTGTTTCTTTAATGGCTCTAAACATAGAAGTTGGTGTCACAGAGACTTTGCTTTAAAGCTTAGGGATCCAACAGCATCACACATTTTCTGCGTGGAAGTTTTCCTTGAGTCAGAACAGCAGCAGGTAAACCATGCACAGACTTTTATGGCTTTTTTAGTCATCTTAATTTTAAAAGACAAAGAAAGTCTACGAAGTCTCCAACACCATTATGAAGGATTAAATCAGCTTTATCTGCCAATGCCTTTTGGAACAAGAGGAGTATATAAGGCATTCTGACAGAGCCACTTCTAAGCACATCTGAAATCCTGGCTTATTGATCATCAGATTCACCATTCAAAGGTAATTTAGCAGAATTCTTTTATATGTAAATAATCTAAACTGAATCTAATAAAGTGGGAAAAAAGAAGGATCTAAGCTGAAACTCAGAGAAGTTCCCAAACTATTGACAGAGGAGGAAGGAACTGAAGTTTTAGGAAATGATGCTATAGAACTTTCAATAGTCTCCTAAAACAGACATACAACAGGGTTATGGAGTTTTTGCCCTCCCCTTCTTTTTTTCTTCATCAATTTTATGCAATGTAAAAAGAAATCTTAGAAGGAAACAATCTGAAGAGGCTTAAAAATGTGAAAGAGCAAATTAAGCCATGCCAAAGTTAAGTACTACATAAAATCTTTAAGATTTTTGTCAGCAATATGTAACTCAGTGCACAACAAGTCTAATCTGATTGACCATCATATTGACAACACTTTCTTGAAAAACAAATATAAAGAAATAGTACGTGGCCCATAAATCTTTGTTGCAAACATGAACAGACCATAATTTGCCCTTAATTCTCATCAGTAACTTTTGATGTTAAATATTTTTTGTCATGAAGAAGGTGGGGGTTAAGAGGACAAAAACAACTAAACAAATTAATACTTGTAGTAAAAAACAGCTATACATGACAAAAACTGCACTTCCAGCTCCTGAATGCTAGAAATGTACACTGTGAAGCTATGGTACATGTTCGCCCTGTCTTTATACTCTTCSTGTGTCTGACAGTGATGGTGGAATTTCTCATTTGGGTAGAAGACAGCATGGTCAAAGTCTACCACTAACACAAATTATACAGTTGACTTTCCTGCATTTGAGCAAATTGTAGGCATACTCAAAATGCAAGGAATGAGTCTAATCCTGGGAGAACCACCATGCTAATTGTGGTGTCTCCTCTGCCAGGCTGGAGATAGGATTCTGGACCAAAAAAATCAGATTAGTCTGATCTGATATTGTGAAGGAAGTGGAATATATAGATATTCCATACTATTCCATTCTCTATACTTCCATAGAGAAAATCAAAACTTAGCTGGACAAGCTCTTGAACAACTGGATTTGCTCTGAGCATAGTGTTGGACCTGCTGACCTCCAGATGTTCCTTCCAACCTAAATCATCCCACTATTCCATGATTCCAATCTTAGGCTATGTTTTCTTTTTATACTATCTATACATATTTTGAACAACAGCAAAAGTTTTGCTGTGGTCACAGTTTAAAAATATTATCAATAAATCCTCATTCCCTATACTTCACAGTGAGTTGTAGCCTTTATGTTCACAATGAGCCATTCAAATGTCACTATTATTTCTTAAAGACAATGCATAAAATAAATTTATTATTTAAAAATTCCTATGATCAAAAGGTATATTATTCAGCCTACACATCGTTTTTATYTATTGATCAAAGGGTATCAGAGCAAACTGAAGAAATATAAGTGGAATCAGATCCCGTATTTGTAAAGATGAAATAGTGATGCTCTGAAACCTTGGTCTTCTTAATTTCCTGACAGATGTGTTTTTGTTACAATTACATACAATCGTTTTTAGGGTATTAAAAACTTATTTCCTATTATATAAATGTAAAGAATGTAACTGGTCTGTTTTTACAGCTGTTTAATTTCATACAATTAAAATTCATCTTTCTAAATGACAAGGAATCAAGATCTTAAAATGACCTAGAAAAATATGCATATGCTCATTTATATGCATCAACCACATTAACAGGTCCTAGTCTTCATTCTATTCCTGTATACTTAAGTCATTAAAAAAACTCTTTATGTTAATCAAACTGGCTGGATTCTAAGACAAAACATAATGCACATATCTTCATTTACCTTATTTTGAACAAGTAAATTCAGGAGGCACTTTTTTTACCTTTGCTTTAGTCGTCTTTTGGCTGTTGTAGGAACATTAGCACCATACCCATATGAGAAGAGAACCCTTTCAGCTTCAACTTCATTTTCCACTGCAAAAAATTGCAGAAAGGTACTGCTGAAGAACATAATTACAGTGCAAGAACTTACAAACTTCTAAGCAATTCTATTTATAATTATATACACACACACAAACATTTTTCTAGAAACTAGATTTATAGTTGGTGTAACCTTCCGGACTTCAGTGGAACAATTATGTTAAAAATTAGCATTAATACAGTGCCATACATTAATTTCTTAAAACACTGGCAGGCTTTTCACTTTTTATTTTTCTGATTAACATAAGACATGCAGTATGAAAGTAAAGGAAAAGAGTTCAGTGTCCTTGAATATTCATATTATTGGTACAGTCACAAAATACACACTAATAGTTTAAGTTTCATTCAGCAGTAAAGGATTAGGTTGCTTAGGTTTCTTTTTGAAAGAATTCATTTCCTGTGCATACATGAGGAAGTAGAGGAAGATAAAAGTAGGGAGTGTTTAAGTCGACTGGACATAAACAAGTCCATGGGAACAAAAGGGACACATCCGAGGTTGCTGAGGGAGCTGATGTCACTGTGAGGCTGCTCACTATCATTTTTGAAAGACTGTGGTGATCAGAAATTTCTGATAACCTGAGGAAAACAAATGCCATACCCATCTTCAGAGAAGGGCAAGAAGGAGGTTCTTATGTTTATGCACAGCAAAAATATTCAAAATAATCTCTGCCTCCACAGATGATTGATTTTTGAAAACATTTTTCTAAGGATTTAAAACACATTGGAATTGCTTTGAAAAGAAATCCCAATAGCAACAAGATTAAAACGTGTACAGATTTTATTATTTCAGCTCCTGTAATTCAGGTTTCGTCTCTCCTGTAAGATAAAGTGGGCCAGGAAAAAAAAAAAAAGAAAAAAGGAAAGAAGTGTGTATRTGTGAAGTAGGCAGAGGCAGAGAGAGGGGGACAGAGGGAAGGGGTAAAGGGGGACAAAGAGAAAGGGGGAGCGGCAGGGGTGTGAGAGAGGGAGGGAGCACAAGTGAACACCAGCTCAGGCCCCAAATAACAGCTTTGATGAATCAAGTAGTTGGGAACAGGAGAAACAAATTTAGGAAATGATGTGACAGTTCTATCTGACTCATCTTTCCTAATGCTCAAGTGGCTCAAAATTAGAAATACCTTCTCCTCTCAACAACTTGCACAACGCTATGGCTTCTTTCCTCACTTGTCTAATACCCTTCTAATGCTATTTTAAACAAGGATTCTTAAAACACATTTAGAAAGAGAAAAGCCTCTAGTAGAGCAYTTGTTATAAATCACATATCTAGTTACACGAAAAACAATACAGAAATTCCAGTAAGTATGACAGAAAAAGTTTACTGATGTGGCAGTACAAAGGCATCAGAATTTTAGATTTTTAAGGCTGTCTTAGTTATGATGGGGAATTCTCCAGTGTCTTAAATACCTCTGGTTCAGAAAAACATAAAAAAATAATTTAACCTGCCTTTGTCATAATCTTTCTTTTTGGTTACAAATTCAGTGTTGTATGTCTCAGAAAAATGTCAGTAAGATCCTGCCCTATAAATTCATATCTGTCAGTAGTGTCCACGTAAATTTCAGATTGTGAAGATAAACACAAAAAAATTTGGAAATGTTGTAGATATCAAGCCAAAGTAATGTTCTATATCAGTGTGTGCTTCTCTTATGTTCTTTTATGTCTTTCCAGGCTCTTCACCTGACTTTGTGGTGTAAAATATACATTTAACAAGTTAGGGGACACTTATTAATGACAGTTTTTTACACTACTTAGCAAAAAAGTGCCATTGTGAGGATACAGATAGGTTCAACATTTTTCTTAAAAAGATACTAACCAATGGAAGCAAGAAAAATCAAACAACCAGTCTACAACAAAAATAACCCAAAGTGAAGATTTTACCCTGAAAAGGAAGAATAGACAAATGCCAAGAAAGTTTACTATTGTTATTCATGTGGAAACCACGCAGATGCTGTAAGGAGTGGCTACATAAATTCTTGATAGTTTCCTGAATAGGCTGTTTCATGTTATTTCTATATTAATAAAGTGAGGCATAATGATGAGGGAATAATAGTCACAATTGAGTGATCTCTTCCACATGCACATTCTCCAAAGGAAAAAATAAAAAGCTCATATGATTACATGAGAAAAGCCACCTCACATGTGCAAATACACCGTTTATTAAAAAGTCCAGAGAACGCAACCCCCACCAGCACGCCCAAATATTGTAAAACAGGAGAGAGTTCATAACTCAAGGAGAAGAAAAAAATATTACATGGTATTGAAATATAAAGAAGTGACCACAGGACCAAAGAGTAAAATCTTATTCTTGCTGAAGTCCATAGAAAATTCTAATTGTCTTCCACACAATGCATCAGCCTAAGTTATATTTTCTGAAAGACAGACCGGAGTATTTCCAGAACACATTAAATTTGAAAAAGAATTATATTTCTTTCTTTCAACTCTTTTTCTACCTTTAGCTATTTACAACATGTAAATACCAGGACATAATTTGAGACACAGGGGGAAGTATGTCTGTATTCTCCTTCAAAGTAAGTCTGTCTGTGTTCTCTTTCAAAGTGTTTTTAAAAAAATAAATAAATACTTTGATTTCTTCTGATTTTCCTCAGAAGTTCACCTTGGTGCTGGAATTTGKTCTTAATTAGTATTATGCTAACTTTCAATATCAAATACACTATAACAATAGTAAGAAAAAAAATGTTAGTTATTAAATGGAAAGTATATTGAAATAATATTGAACTATAATTCCCTTTTTTCTCCAACAAAATCAGAAAATAAAGTCACTATATTTTAAGAGAACAGTCCATTTGTAAACTTCCATTTCTTTAAGCCATATTCTGTAGCACAGAATATAAAATTTAGCTAAAATACATACTTAAGAAGAAGTTAAGAATGATTTAGTTCTGTAAAAAACTTTACTGCCATCCCAAGATGCATGCGAAAATGTAAATCAGTGTAAACAAAAAAMCAGCACTCTGAACTCTATCTTCTCCTTGGAAAAAATGAAGGTAAGGTCCAAAAATTCTGTATCAATACATAAATACTCCTTAGGCAAGTTTATATATATACTTCAAAAAACATGTTACCGACTAAAACATAAGCATGTATTTAGCAAACACGCTTATGGTCAGACTGGAACCTTTGGGTAGTCATGTCATTCTAACAAGTACAAGCTGCAGTGTATAAAATTAATAAAGTATGTACAGTCTAATTACTAAAGATACCCAGACATCACTGCATCCCAGTAATACATACTTTGCTCTACACTATTGTTTATATATATAACTTATGCAATGATCTTCTACCTGGAAAACATTATTTATAAATTGTGATTATTTTTTGGAAGAGCAAAGAAAAAGAAAAGGACAAGAAGATATATGAATTAGTTTGAAATCTTAAAATGTCCTACTCTGTTTACACGCAGGCTAAAAGACTAGATTAGAGTCTTAGTTTCAAATTAGAAATTACTGKTTTTGTGGATTCATTTAGGCTGAGTATCAAATCAATAGAGATTTCACAAAAATTTTGCTGTGTTTGAGAACAGATATTGTTGTTTTTGCCAACCAGACTGTCGTGGTTTAACCCTGCAGGCAGCTAAACACAACACAGCTGCTCATTCACTCCCCCTCAGTGGGATGGGAGACAATTTAATAGGACAGAAAAAGGAAGGGAAAATAATAATAATAATGATAAAAGAATATAGAAAACAAGTGATGCACAATGCAATTGCTCACCACTCACTGACCGATGCCCAGCCASTTCCCAAGCAGCGGCCATGCCCTCCCGCCCCGGTCAACTCCCCCATTTTTTTGTTCAGCAYGACATCATATGGTATGGAATATCCCTTTGGCCAGTTTGGATCAGCTGTCCTGGTTGTGTCCCCTCCCCAGCTTCTTTTGCACCTCCAGCCTCCTCGCTGGCAGGGCAGTATGAGAAGCTGAAAAGTCCTTGACTTAGTGTAAGCACTGCTCAGCAACAACTAAAACATCAGTGTGTTATCCACATTCTCATACTAAATCCAAAACACAGCACTATACCAGCTACTAGGAAGAAAATTAACTCTATCCCAGCTGAAACCAGGACACAGAGACAGAAATTTTCAAGAGTAATCAGGCCTGAATTTAATCCAGGATTTAGTACTTGGAACAGGCTGACCTGCCACAAGCAACTATTTAATGTCTAATTATTATTAATTCAACACAAGGAAGGGCTTTTTTCCCCCCAATTCATTCAAAATTTCACATTAATCACTGTACTGTATTATGAAGCCTATAATTGTCTGTCAACAAAGAGGGTTTCCTGGTATTCAAAATACACCTAAATAATAGGAGAATCATAAAAATAGACTTAAATAATAGGAGAATCCTAAAAAACATATCTAATTATAATGGATGATTAGAATAAGGAAAAGAGAAATGAGGGAAAAAGAAACACTGAGATCATTTTAAATATCCATATGTCTAAGTTCATGTTTATTTGATATACATTTACAAATACGTTTATTAACCCGTCATTAATAGTTACTGCATCTTAATCATCAGGCATAAGGAGGGAGAATGACAGGCACTGTAATACTTTGCAAGGGATAAGAAACAAGACATCTTGTCATAATGCCAGAAACACCTACAGATAGAATATAATTTGTGACAGAACTTACTTTCTGCTGTCTGCAATATTATCTCATCAAGCTCTTTTTCAAGTTTTTCRTAAGTATCTAGCCTTGCTTGAAACTCAGAATTCTGTGTCTGAAGTTCAATAATGCGTGTTTCACTGGAAGACTGAAGACTATAAAATTCTTTAGTAAGCACCTGTGAGAATGAATAATGGAAAGATCAGGGATTCAGCATTACAGCTATTTATGAAGGAGGCAAAATACATTACGTGTAAAAAGCTTAGCAGTATGATACTAAATATTTGATGCAACTTTT
The DNA here is from genome assembly GCA_030449065.1 of Oceanodroma leucorhoa. Lineage (NCBI taxonomy): Eukaryota > Metazoa > Chordata > Aves > Procellariiformes > Oceanodroma > Oceanodroma leucorhoa. The sequence goes on from JASVER010000002.1 coordinate 22,389,072, forward strand.
GCACAGGAAAGACTAAAATACTTTAAAAAGCACTTATTTTTTCAACTACATTATCTTGCACAGATTACACTCTCAGGTCATATCACTTATGCCTATCTCCTAAGGCCTTAGTAATTCTAAGAGTCTCTCTATGAAAAAGCTGTAAGAATTTTAAAAGAGAGTTAGTAAAAGCAAGGTAACAGCTAAAAAAATGAATATACAGGAGTCAAAACAGCATAAATGCATCTATTTTTGTTGCTTTAACTGAATTCAGATTTCAGTTATCAATTCTAAAAAAGAAGGTTCCTTTACAGAATGGTAAATGCATGAATATCAAAATTTGGTATTTAAGATATGCCAGATTCTTATTATTTACTTATTACTGAAAGGTAATATGCCATTAACATTCAGGACTAATACTTAATCCACTAACCTTAAACAAAAAGCACATATTCAAAAGTAAAAGTTATGAAGGTCCGTGTAAGAACTAAAGCTTGATATAGTGCTTGAAAATAGAAAAAAAATTGACAACATAAATATTATAAAACCAAATGGAATAAAAAAATCCTTGGTAAGTAAAGTAGTAATCTACATGCTTCGCAGTAAAAATGCCACCAAAACAGATAAAGTAATAACCAAGTGGTACTGTAGCTAAGTTTAATACTAACTTCCCAAGTAAAAATCCCAAACATTCAAAATGACAGCTGAATATAGATCTTGAGATACAGAAATATATGCATAGTGTATACAGCAGTAATATCAGATTCACTGCCAAAACCACTAAAGAATGCAGAATGCTTAGAGAAACAAGCCACCCAAATATAAAAAGATTGGTCTAGTGTCACAGAAGAATAAATGTATAGGATAAAATTTGGCAACATATAAACCATCTGTTTCCTAGTTTTAGCACGCATAAGAAGGGAAACTTGTCTATGCTGAAATCCAAATAAAAACAAGAGTTGGTTCACAAAGCAGCTGTAGCTGAGCCACAAGATACTAGTGACTACACTATTAATTAAGTTCAATATCCAATAAGAAGGTTAAGAAAAAACCCTGAGTACATTGATACTACATATAAGAAAGGCAATAAAAAATTAAGAATTCAGTCAAAAGGAACAAAAGTAAAAGCTTCAGATATCAAATATTTAAATTCTGCAAGAACATTTCTTAATGAAAGAGCACTGGTTTCAAAGCATCTCTCTAAAGTGAAAAGAAAGTGCCAAAAGTGTTAGTAGAATTGAATGCCAAACATTCAAGATGTTATTCAGATCAAATAGATACCCACAAAGAAAAAGGAAATATAACTGAAATTCAACTATCTTCTCAAAGTTTAGACATGTCTGTGCAATTAAAAATCTGTTTAGCAACCTCAAAGTCTAGCAAAACTGGCACTCCCAGTGCTCATGACCACAACTAACCTCATCAGCCAGGATCTGAATGTCCCAACACAGACAAAACAAGAAATTACATTTTATCTAAAACTAATTCTGTTTCCACTTTATAGTTCTTTTTCATAAACACCCTAGGCAGGTTCAGCACTAGAAATGCGGGGACTTGAAGAACAGCATCCTTCTCTAAAAAAATGAAGGCTGCCACAGATGGCACTTGGAAAAAAGGGTTTTATTCTATCCTGTCCAGTTTGTATGCTGACGTTTGTTTTAGACATACACTGCCAATCTCATTTAAATCTTATAAATTGGACTCAGTGATATGATTTTGGGACTAACTTTGCACAGGTGAATAAATTTTGATTTAAAGTAAGTTTGCTCTGCTGAATACTAGACACCTTTCCAATACTAAAAYAGGGGAACACGATATGATGCATTTTTGAAAGTACATGTTTGAAAGATAATAAATTCTAAGCTTGTAGAGACAAAAAGGTCCAAGTCATTCAACTCTATGTAAATAGGTGCACTGTGTGCAGGCGCCCAGGCGCTGGCAGGGGGTGCTGCAAGGTGGCCTCTGTGAGGAGAGGCCGGGGCTGCCCCGGGCCGGACACAGCCGGTTCCAGCCAGCTCCAGCCCACCCACTGCAGGGCACGGCTCAGCCCCGCAGCCACGGTGCTGGCACCTCAGGGAAAATGCTGCATGGCAGTGAGGGAAAAAAGTGTGAGAAACAGCCTTGGTGCAGACACCAAGGTGAGAGAAGGAGGGGAGGAGGTGCTTCAGGTGCCAGAGCAGAGATTCCCTTGCAGCCTGTGGAGAAGACCATGGTGAAGCAGGTTGCCCTCCTGCAGACCATGAAAGACCACGCCAGAGCAGATATCCACACTGCAGCCCATAGAGGATGCCATGCTGGAGCAGGTGGATATGCCCTGAAGGAGCTGCAACCTGTGGAGAGCCCAAGTAGGAGCAGATTTTYTCCTGAAGGAAGCTGCAGGCCATGGAGGATCTACACTGGAGCATGGGAAAAGTGTGAGGAGGAAGGAGCAGCAGAGAGGAGCTGTTATGGACTGACCCCAAACCCCATTCCCCATCTCTCCCTGCGCTGCTCGGGGAGGGGGAGGTATAGGAGTCAGAAATGAAGGAGGGAAGTTAAACCCAGAAGAGAAAGGGGTGGGGAAAGATGTTTTAGTTTTTGTCTTTGTTTCTCATCACCCAAATCTACTTCAATTGGTAATAAGTGAAATTAATTTTTCCCGTGTCAAGTCTGTTTTGCCCATGATGGTAATTGGTAAGTGATCTCCCTATCTTTGTATCAACCCACAAGCTTTTTCAGCTTATTTACCCCCCCCCGTCCTCTTGAGGAGGAGGATTGAGAGAGTGGATGGGTGGGTGTCTGGCAGCTGGCCAAGGTCAACCCACCACGACAGATTAGCAATGTTAGGTCTTTTCAGTGCTGTATACACCATGCTCTCCTTGACTTCTTTAGCTGCAAAAATTTGTTCCAAAATTGTGTATCAATAAAAAGTATTTTTATTATGTAACAATGCTATTACAAACCCTAGTTTTTAATAATGATACTGAATGCACCATAACTGTTCTGGTATAATTTTCTTCTTTCCCTACAATAATCACATTGACTGACATAAACAGGTTTGTGATACAGGCATATATATACCTCACATGAATGAGGTACTGTCTTCAACATCTCTCCATGAGAGATTGTTTTGCCTTCTTCCTCTCCYCTAAGTCTTGTTTTCCATTGAACTGGTCAAACTTAATAAGCTTTGTCATTAGATTCTGCTTCAGCAGAATTTGCTGGAAATACTAATTCAGCTGTGTATTTTCTTTGCTACTTTTCCCCCACGCTTTTCCATTTTAAATTCTAATGGAAAACAACTATGTAATACCGCATAAAGTGTCTCTTTATATAACATACCTCCAGCTTTCTCTGATATTTCTCACATTCCATTTGGCACTGTGAAAGATTCTTAGCTGTTTCTTGTTGCATGAGTTGAATATGTTCACTTTCAAAGGACTTTAACTTRCTTTGGTGAAGAAGTTCAGCTACTTTGCTTTCTGTGCCAAGCTGCATTTGTCTATACCTAAAAAATAAAGAAAAAAAGTTTTGATGATTCAAAAATAAACAAACATAGAATAAATGCTAGTCCTGTTCATTACAGCTATAAATTTCAGAAATTAATACAGTATTTTTAAGAGTTTAATAAGTATTAGTATGGTTTTCTATGTAACTACTATAACCTATATTTGAAACATCATTAGGAAAATTCAGTACTGTAATGACAACAAAATACAATAAGTGGAAAACTCAGTCCATGGCTTTTCTGAATATGTGGTTAATGCACAATCAAATGACAATGACCTTATAGTATACCTTATTTTTTAAAAACGTTAGATCAGTGTGAACCTCCTTCTCGGTACACAGATGTATGCACTGAAGTCTTTTCATGGGAGAGATACTAAGGAGATGTCTCCCGTCTTCACCAACACGTGTTACACACGTTAGGGAGAAGTGGTATTAGACATCAGTGGGATCAACGGCGGATCCCTTGGGCTATCCCTTTGGGATATCACGGATATCAGCTACATTGCTTTTTCCCATACCCAAAGACATGAAGAAACGTCAGACCACAATCGTGTGTTAATTTCCACAGTCATTCAGAACCACAGGTCCTTCTCAAAAAGCAGAAATTAAGCATATTTTTGAGAATATCACTATAAGGTAATTATAGGTGACAGATAAATAATATTCCACTTAGAAGTGGACTTTATTCATTCTACTCATTATACTTAACAGGCAATCTCAAAAAAGAAGGGTAAAAAAGTTTGCTGATAGAATACTAAATTACTGGACTGTAGAAAATGAGGGTGATGTGAAGAACAGTAGAAARCCTTATGAATCTTAGCATTAAATAACATGAAATTCAAAGGAGATACATGCAAAGTAAATCACAGCTTGTAAAAATTATCCTAACCATATATATAAAATGATGAACAACTAGTTGACTGTTTTCATTCACGAGTGAGATCTTGGTGTTACACTAGACAAATCCATGAAAACATTGGCTCAGTTTTAAATAATGGTCAAAACCAACATTTGGGGAATTACTGTGAAAGCAATAGAGAAAATACAAAAATCACATCACTTTACAATTCCATGCTGTTGCCTGCATACTGAATGCTGACTACCGTTCTAGTAACTCGCCTCACAAGGAATATAATGTAACTGGTAAAGCATCAGAGAAGGGTAATAAGGATTACCTTTGACAACCAGCAACATCATGCACTTACACAGTTGCACTGTGGGGAAGAAATTACTTAAGCAAGTTAGGACTCTACAGCTTGGAAAAGAGATGGTGTAAGGAAAATGGAGAAATAGGAGAGGCCTGGAACATCTCTGTGTAACAGAGAATGAGAATAGGAATCCATTATTCACTGTATTTTCCAACAGATGAATGAGAAGGCATCTAATAAAGCTAGCAGATGCAGAATGAAAACAGATAGAAGTCGTTTTTCACACATGAAAGCTGTGAAATTCCTTACCATAAGATGCTGTGGATGCTAAAAATTAACACTTACTCAAGAGCATACTGAATAAACTCAGCAGAGAAATCCTTTGACAACTATTAAACACAAGATGGTACTTCTCACACAGAAGTCATTTAACAACAAATTGTTAGAATGCCAGATAAACCTTTACTCTAACCCAGCATGGCTGTTATGTTAGCTGTCATTTGTCAAATAGCAGTTGCAACACAATTCCACCCTATTTAGCACCTGATCTTTAGGTGGGATTGAGAGCATTTAACAAAACCAAGGGGATTACTTCAAATATTTTCCCTGAGGATTTCAGATGTAGGAATGTTTCTAAGGCACAATGAGGAAGCAATTTTCACTGGAATTAACTTGAACAGAACAAACAGGTGTCATTATGATGCCCTTTATAATCACTCTGTAGACATCCATGTATGAGTAAACAGTCCAATGCATGAATGAGATTGTTCCCACACAAGCTGCATGAGCAGAGATTGGAAATTGTGCTTGTGGAGCTCACGAAAAGGTCGCTCTTTTTAAAACAATTTGCTTTTTCAATAGCATGACATTTGTTCTCAAATAGAGTTACTGCACTCAAACTGCTAAATGCCAATTATCTATCTGGTTATTGACTACTGCTGTCAATTTTGTTTGAGGATGCTTTCCAAGTGCTGATACTTTAAGTATTTCATCACTGCTCCCTGACTGTATGCTCCTATTTTCATTTTACCACACAAAAATAGTTTCAGCACTCTTACATTCTCCACACTTTGYACATGATCAGCTGCAGACATGACACTAAATCTGTTCTGCTATACACATTGTTTACAATCCTGGGAAGACTGTTTTGTTCCAAAATGAGTAAGTCTTCACCAAGATACATGTCATCCAGCCAACTGATGTGCAATGCAACACACAAATGAAATTTATCTACAAGTCACAAGTCATATTTATTGACTTTCAACAACAAATTCGTATCTTCTGCCTTTACACAAAATAAATAGCAATGCCTTTCTGTAGACTGCTTCAGACCTTAAATTAGTTTGAGGTTCAATGATCTGTTCTGTACAGAGTCTACACACTAGAAACATATAAACACAGGCTATGCATACTCCTCTGTACTTGCTTTCTATACCTTCCAGAGAAGTCCTGAGGAAATGCTGCTAAATCATTGTATATTGAGATTTTAATAATTATTAATAGAAGAATAACTGCTGTGTACAGAAGAAAAAATACTGTAGATTTTATTTGGTAGAATGGTCATCTAGACATGATAAATGAAGGAAGTAAGTAGTGCACGTAACTCCTTTAATCTGGAGTATTCATGCACAAACAAGAAAAATGGAACTAGAACACGAGGTCCGGAGCATGCGAAAAGAGGATGACAAAGAAGTTGAACAGTGCCAACGCAGGAAAAAAGTCATTCATTGGACAGTGAGGAAGACTACGGATGACCACCGGAGAGTGAAAAGACCCTAACCCTAATTTTACTGCGCATGCTTGGACTATGTAAATGAATTCCTGGAACTCATAATCATAAGACCGCCTTTTCCCAGAAATGTGATGAATATGTAAGATGTAGTTTCTAAAAATCACTGTTAGCTTGATTGCCTGGCGGGAGCACTTACGGTGGAAAAATCCCCAGTGCAACCCCATTGCTGCTAATAAAGAATACCTGCTTAATAGCATCATTTGCTAAGTTTATTTCTTTGTTTCAGTCCATAGTTCTCTGATGATTTTGTAAGTCTACTCAATCAGCTGGGTGCTTCCAGAACATGCTTATCAACCCAATCATGAAAAGTAACTTCAGAAAAAAATTTTGCACTTTGTATTTTGGAAATTTGAAGTAGCTTACATGTGCATGATCTGTTTAGTACTGGCAAGGTTATGAAGAATCAGTTTTCTTTTGACTTTACCACACTTCTGAGCTCACTAGTAACTCCTCCACTGTAGCACTATTCAGAGTTTCTTTGTCATATTTGCTTTTACTTGGCCAGACAGTATCTCTGGTTTCTTGGCTACTATTTCGGAACAAGTGTGTGTGCATGTGTGTACATAGTAATGTACCACAATGTCAAAATACATTCCTTAATCTGCCTAGATGGTCTCTGAGGAAAAACAAAAGAAAAAAAAAACCCACCCTATGTTTTAATACTACTATTATGGAAAAAAATAGTAGAATGCGGGTGTACAGGATTTTCCCCCATGAAGAAATTTTAGCAAATTTGATACAGTGAAAGAGTAGAGGTTTTTGTCTCACAGAAGAATGAGGGTTGGGAATGAAAGGGAAATTACAGATTGAGCTAGTGAAAAAAATGGAAAAAACCCCATGTAAGAATCATCTGGAATGACGTCTCAACTTCATTATGTCTCTGTGCCACTAGGATGACCCATCAATAATGCCTGAAGTTTGCTAAAGCAGAATGACACAATGGTTATCCAAAAGGTTATGTATACATAAAGTAGGAGAGAGGGACTTAAACTGTGGTTTGTAAGGATGGTTTTAAGATTTTTCTATCAGAGGAGTCTGTTTTTGCAAATGGTGGATAATGATTTAATGACTTTTCACAATCTGCACACAATGAGAGTAAACTGAACCATTTCATGGTAAAATCATGTAGTCTGTATGCTGAAGAAAGTATGGCACCCAACTGTTTTTTGAGTGGAGGAACTACAAGACACATCCAACACAGCCTAATTTAATATTGATATTCAAAGATTTCGATCACATGTGTGTAATGTGATATTCCCTTAACATTTCCAACTTCTTATAAGCATCCCATAAGTACTGAGATGTCAACTCTAATCTTTTTTACCTAACAGAAATAGACTCTCTCTTTTACCACTGTCTATCCCATTGACAAAACCTGAAATGTACAGCAGTACTCTTCAATAATTGAACAATGAATCATAGAATTACAGAATGGTTTGGGTCAGAAGGGACCTTTAAAGGTCATCTAGTCCAACATCCCTGCAGTGGGCAGGGACATCTTCAACTAGATCAGGTTGCTCAGAGCCCCRTCCAAGGATGTTGTGGGGGACCATGTCAAAGGYCTTACAGAAGTCCAGATAGACAACATCCATAATGAAGAACATTAGAAGACAAAAAATTTGTGAAATTAAGCATTCAAGAAGTAGCAAATCCTAGTATTAAGCTTGTTAAAAGGAATGAATGCCAAGCAAGTAAATACTATGAAATAATAAATCTTTCAAAGGAAGTCCTACCAAGATTATACAAAACACAACACCAATCCTCTCTAATTTTGCAAACTTGACAATACCAATCTAAGGCTCTTTAGGATATATTTTAGACATTATTTTCAAGTTTAAAAATCGAAAAAACCCTGTAAGTTGTGAAATCATCCTGACTCCACAGATGGGTCAGTTCCAGATCTGAGATTTTTAGAGTAATTACAATATACTCTCCTATTTGTACAAATGTCTGTGCTTTGGTTCAGTGCCAAATTTGCAGAGAAACCTAAATGCTACTGACATTTCCTCCCTAACCTGTCCTATTGCAAATCTCCCACTTCCAGCCCCAACATGTCCTCTAATGTTCCTGCCCTCCTCCCTCTCTGTCCCAGTGCCAGCCCAGATTTCTCCCGACTTTCAATTCTATTTTCATTCTTTCTACTCGGGGCATCTGTTTTTCTTCTCACCTGTGTTCCTAGCCTATTCAGTTTCCATTCCTATCGTATACCCTTACCCTCCAACTGCTGGTTTTCCTTCTATTCCTGTATTACCCTCACAGTTCAGCATCCTTCATCAAATCCTACCCATACTTCTTTCACCACGAGGTTCAAATCCCAGTTTAACTTCCTCACCTTTGCAACTGAGTCTGGCTGTTAAGACTTCCTCACTTCCAAAGAGCCCAAAGCTAAGTATAAAAGCACAGAACAGAATTTTCCTTACTCTTCATTGTGCCACTTCGAGTCACACAGGAGTAACAGCAGTCTAGATAGGCCTAAATTAAGTCAAGTCATGTTACAGATTGCACATACGCTGTCCGTACATGTGGCAAACTGTGAGACTCCAGTTCAAACATGGGCACACAAAGGATCTTGTTTTCACTGGTTCTCTTTTTGATCCTTGGTACTAAAAACTGGTTGGCTTGTTTCTGAGCAATCAAAAATTTCCCATGAATTGAGTTCACATGCTACCCACTAATTAACTGAAAATGTAGGAACTCTGATCCTTAGTTCAAATGCTTTCATTGCTCAGCTTCTGAAGCACTGAATGTAAGTCTGATGCGTCATGTATCTGGCTAGTTTCATAAACTGAAAGTCTGTTTTAATGTTTACTACAAAATGGGTAAGAAAACTGTCATTCTTCATTTAAATACAGGTATTTTATGGAGATTCTTACACTAACTTTATAGGCATTTGCAGTCTTTTGTACCATTTATTGCTTCATTAATGTCTATCAAATATGTTAAATTATTTCTAATCTGGACTAAAATAACAATGCACTTAGTAACAACAAATTTAAATACCTCCAACAAAAGAAAAAAAAGCTCTGAGTAAATAGAAGATGAAGCATGACATCTACAAATTGTTCAAACAATGAAAAATTTGTTTGCTGAAATAGTTCTCACTTAAAATTTGTTTTCCCCAAATAACATGCTGGGAATTTTTTCAGCACAGTATTCCTGTTTCAGATTGCTTTTAAAAGAATCCAGAAACATATAGCTTAAATGCTAAAGGATAAACATGATTTAACATGCAAGTTCTTGCCAGATGTTACATTTGCTTCGTATCAAGTAATTAAACATACAGTACTTTTGCATGTGGTTTAGTAAAATCTGTTTGAGAGAGAAAGCTTAGAAGCTTTGTTTAAAGCTGCTTGCTTCAAAGCAGATTTTTGTGTTTTGCAGCATTCTAAGCATTTGTTATGTATTGGCCTCTGATCCTCATTCTGTCGAAACAACTTCCTTGGTGGCAACACTTCCACATACTATTTTGCTACTTTTTGTAGGAAGTGGTAGTTCAAAGCATCCAGATTCGGCAAGATAAACAGCTGTGTTACACTACCTGTAGTTTCAGGACACCTAAACACAAAATTACCTATGCAATAAGTGAAGTTCTTCAGTATGTAGAACCCATGTATTATTTCTACCATAACTAGCTTAATGCCCAGTGTACACTAGATTGGACACTCTTCCCTGCAGTGTCCGATGAGAACGTGCATACTTCCCATGTATTCTTGTGCCTTACGCCAGAGAAAGAAACAGGTTAGCTGCTGCACAGATCTTCCCACTAACCTGTAACACGACTGGTAAAGAGCAAAGTTAAAGGTGGGGTTGTAGAATATACATATAAAAGGCACATCTTGATAAGTTACTATAAAGGTAGCTGCTTATCTTTGCATTTATTCCACTAGGACAGCTAGAGTGACCTAATTACCACGGTAAGTGTTCCACCTCTTTTAAGAATTGGAAGAATGAACATTACAAAATATTAGTCTGCTTTAGATATATCTGCTAAACCATGCTGACTAGCAGGGCCTGAAGTCCATCTGTGTTTCCTTGTCTCTGGACTACGCAGTTGTGCTTCCTTTTATTTGACTCTGACTCTGTGAAACTTAAGATTCGCTCCTGCACCGAGACACAGCTTCAACAGTAATGGTAGAGACTGCTTTGGCCTAGCCTAGCCTAGCCTGTGCTTGGGAGTTATACTTCAGTCATGAGAATTTCATAATAAACCTTCACTAGGGAGTTTTCTCTCAATCCTGGAGCTCTGATGGACGTTGAATCCAGTCTTCCACTTCCTGAAAGTGCGTGCTTACYTTTGGGCTACTGTAAAAAAGATGAGCAACTCCTGTCATGCTTTTTTAAAAAATGAAACAGGATGTGGTTGCTACTCTGTGTTAATTCAATGCTGCTGATGCATGTTTAGTTTGCTCAGTTACTTGCCTAGACTGTTATTACTTGGTTTAAGTAATCAGCATCTTGACTGAGTTAACTCTTCTGTTATTTGACTCAATGAAATAAACACAAAATCTATACAAATAACCTAACTGAACTTTATCAGTATAGAGATATTAATAACAGCATCCTTAACAAAAAGAAAGGATCTGAAGAAACCAATATGCATATAATAAGGAATGGAATATAATTCCACCGTTTCCTCCTCAAAAACTGTTTTTTAGATACATAATTAGGAGAACAGAGTCACCCCAGAAATTTTTAGGAGTCTAATGGTAGTTGCTTTTCTCTTTGCCTATACATCTTAGTCAAGATGTATATCTTAGTCAAGATGTATATCCTTGTGTTCTCATTTATGTTTCTGGGGATGATGAATTCTAAATCTATGAAAAACTGTACAAACATGAAACATAGAAATCATCAGTATACACGCTTGGTCAGAGAATACCTACCAGATCAGGTATTCCAGAAGATGTAGGCACAGAGATATCTAGTTTGTGAACCCAAAAATGGAAATTATCACCTCACAAGATCCCTTGAATAAAACTTCAAAATAATCCCAAAGAAAGACAAAAGATTCCTCGTTTTCAAACAGGAAGGCTATTAAATGAGTTCTCTGAAGCCTAGTGAAGAGATACCAAAGGAAATAGCTTCATAGAATTCTCCTAAGTACAGGACAACAATCTAAAAGGGAAACATAGCCAARTTAAAGGATGCAGACACCAGCAGCTCTACCTCAAGCCAAAAGCAGTCAGAAAAAGCCGAACAGTTCTATTGTTTCTGGCATAGCCTCGATACACTGCACAAAGTTATCTTTTGCATCTGTGTGCACTAGCACATAAAATGGCAAAAGTCTCCAATCTTGAAAGTATGAGAAACATGCTGAACTGAGGTGGAATGCACATCTGGACAAGCAGCAGAATAAGCATGATTAGATTTCTCATTGCCTAACGACATCTTTGCTCAAACAGATAAATACTTCAATTTTTTTTAAAATTCACTTTGAAGTGACAGATTGAAAAGGATCCCTGCTCTGCAATATGGTTTTGTCTATTGTACATATTTTAATCCAAGAGTAAAAAACCTGAAGTATATTTATTAAAACCTCATTATGTCTTTAGTCACATTTTCTGTGCACATTTTCTGCATACTATTCTCTATTTGATTTCCCATGGCATCCCAAACTATTAACTTCATTAAACCAATATTTTTATTTTATTGTTTACTTCAGTCCTTACAAAAATTGCCATGTTAACAAAGCTGAATTTTGTACTAAATCAACAAAAAGGCAAGGAATAGTAGAGAGACTTATCCCCCAATAATGTATATTGATTGGTATAGAAAGTAATTAATTTGAATCGTAACTGTGAGAGGTTTTGATATGAGAAATATATAACAGACCTGCATGAAGAAAATGCCAGCAACTTCCTTGCTATAAAACACTAAAAAAAGAAAAGCATCAACTTTTAATATTACTCTATACTAAATTCCAATTTTGTAACATACACTTAGAATTGTCTGGCTTGATAATTTTTTTCTGCTGTTTATAATTATTTTTTAAGCTACCATACAATTTCAATAATGATTCAACAACTTACCTCCTTAAACCAAGTATTAGCTTTTCCAGAAATATTATTACTTCATGAAAATATTCTTTAATAATAGTAGTATTTGTGTTTCCGGAATATAATTGAAATAAATTGCTATTGTAGCAGATGAAACATACCTGAACAGACTTGGGGGATATCAGAAGCTACAGAAATTGTTCATTACATTTTTATTATTGCACTGCAAACCTTGTTCATTGCTCAAGCAAACTAAGAAATCGGAGTCAACAATTACACAAAGACTCTGAAACTGTTGCTTGAATTGTTTTTTCCTTTTGGATAAAACATACAAAAGTGTATCTTTTAAAACTCTCCACTCCCACTAGTAACAGAGGTTATTTTTCGTCAGATACTCAGTTAAATCAGTATAAATATTTTCAGGTCCTTCTTGGGATTCTGGATAGCGTGATTATTACTTCCTAGGCTAATTCAGTATTCAGGGAGTTTTCAGAGTGCCAATATGTGCATGTAGTTTTAYTTTACATGGGTCAAATACATTCTGATGTAGCATTACTGACCCTCTCAGCTCACAACTGGCCCTTAGCATATTTGCATACAATCCCTTCATTGAATGTTCTAGAGCAGTAATTTTTCAAGATAGTAGCTTGTGTGTGCATGCATAAGTATACACACATACACACAAAACCCAAACTCTGAAAGATACCATAAAACCTTCCTTGCTAAAGCTAGTAGACGTTTTGACTAATTTTTTTTTAAATACCTTAAGTCACAAACTTTAAATCTCTGCAGACACTGAAAAGAAGCTACTGAAAACTTCCGATACACACATATTGGTCAAATCTAAACCATAAACGAACAAGGGGAAGGTGATTCAAGGAAATAAACTCTCTGGATGTTCATGTTGACAAAGTTTGTTACCTTTTCTATTCATTTACATGATTTATATTGTGAACACATCGATCTGTAAATTGCATATACTTTTCTCTCCAATCCTTTCCCTTTGCTACTCTTTCTAGAAACTAGGTTGCATAAGCAGTTTATTAAAATTAAAAACCAGAAAATTAAAATTGGATTGCAGAGATACTTGGAAAGAATATTATGGGTCATGCAATGGGTATACAGATATGTTGTAGTCCTATACACAAACTACTACTGAGCAAAAGGCAATTAACCATCTCACACAACTTTGATAAAACTTTTGCAGTAAACTCAGAGACTGAAAGAGTAACAATGATAACAGTCCGAATAATTAAATTCAAGCCACATTTTACAGATTAGAAACAAAAAATTCCAYACTGTTTAAGAAGAAAAGAAACTTAAATATGTATCAGCAATCTTATCCTCTACCTTCCACAATAGCATTTATTGTCTGTTGYTGTATATGCTGCTGTTCCTCTGATTCAACAGAGAATTCATTAAGATACTTTTAGATGTAAAATATATACTTAATAAAAGGTAATTACTGTATAATTTTTTAATTCCATTAATGCAAAAAGGGAAAAAGTCAATGTGAAATGATTGACAGAACAGCAGTTACATAAGTGACAACAGCAATACTGAAATGTCTCTCCTTTAACAAATAAAATCTAAACAGCACTAAAAGCACAGACAGCTACAAACAGAAGAAAAATGTTTGGAATGCCATATACCTCTTTAAAACAGTCAGAAATGAGCATACAGATTTTTAAGTTCTTAATTCCACAAATGTAATTTGTATGTAATTAATACTATCAAAACTAAAATTCTATTCTATACAGTGATAAAAAAAAGGAGCTTTTTGGATGATCAGCAAGGAAAAAATAAGAAAAGGAAGCATTATCACTGAAGCTTTCCAGAAAAGGACAGGGAGAGAAATGAGAAAGTAGGGACAAATCTTTTGAGACAGGGCTAACTGGGAGACCATCAGACAAAGCTCCTTTGACATCTGAAGAAGAAAAGATATATGTAACTACTGCATCAGCAGAGAGGCTGCTCTCCCCCTCCATTTTCCCCACTGAAAGTCTGGCAGAGTAGGTCAGAAGGTTAGGGTTCAAACTGCTATAATTTAGCAGATGATTGGTATGTCCTTTATATCACACATAACAGGTTTGATTTCTTGATAAGCAGAGTTCAAAGTACAGGCATACCTTGTTATCTGTCAAGGATGTGTTCCTAAAAGTGCTACAGTTAGGAATGATGGACAGCAAAGCAACTTTTCCCCTAAGTATTAGTGTAATGGAGGGTCTTGGTGTTTGCAGTGACTTAAGAAATAAGAAAAACTTAAATACGAGAGGCCAGCATATTGCTGCATAATTTTCCATTTATTTCCCAGTAAAATTAYCCCTTAAAAACAAGATCTCAACAATGCAAATGCAAAACAGAATTATTGAATAATTCAGGTTGGAAGGGATTTCAGGGGGTATCTAGTCCAAAATCCTGCTCAGAGCAAGGTCAGCTATGAAATTAGACCAGGTCGCTCAAAGCTTTAGCCACTTGGGTCTTGAAAACTCCCAAGGATGGAGACTGCCCACAGTCTCCAGTAATGCTTGGCTGTAGTGAAAAAGCTTTTCCTTATACCAAGTTGGAATCTCCTGTTTCAACTGATGTTCTCTCATCCTCCTACCACATCCTGCTGTGAAGGGCCTGTCTCCATCTTCCTGGTGACCTCCYTGTGGGGCGCTGCTGTTAGGCGCCCCAGCGGCCAGACTGAACAAACCCCCTCCTCAGCCTCTCCTCGTGGGGCAAGTGCTCCAGCCCTGTCCATTCTGGTGGCCCTCCAMTAGGTTCATTCCAGTTTATCATTATGTTACTTGTATTGGATGTCCCAAAACTGGACATCCCTTGATGTCTTGACTATTCTCCTGCTCATACAGTCCAGGATGCTGTCAAGGYACGCTGCTGGCTAATATTGAGCTTGCTGTTTACAAAAAAACATTTGTTCCCTTCAAAGACAAGAAGGATAMTGTGTAGTCACAAACAAGATAATTTGCATTTGCTTATTAGCATTTGAATGCTACATAAAAGCTATTAAAACATTAAAAATCATGTACCAAAGACTACTATAACTGTACTTCCAGCAGTTGTTTTAAACTAAGTATGATACTGGAAAAATACATGGATTTCCATCTGTCTTTCAGAACTTAGAGGAACTTCCATTAAGCTGCCTGCAGGCCATCAGGCATGCTTCAGTGCAACTGGGCAGCTCAGGGAAGTTTTTGTTGGAAAAGCAAAGGATGGAAAGACATGGTAACAGTAATAGCTAGCAGAGATGGGTCTTACATAATCAGAGGATACTAAAATGACTGATACATAAGCACCAGGTAGGGGAACATTACTGGATCTGTCTTCTTTCAAGTCTAAGATATGTGAAATATTCTTTCCTATGCAGTGATAGCAACTGGAACCACATTAAAATTACCATTAACGGGAAAACAAAGGAGGCAGCGTGAAGACCTCTCTTCAYTCATATGACTGAAAAAATAAGCTCATCAACTTCATTTCAGCTTTAGAGACAACCATCAAATAATAAAATGTTATATAATAGCTGATTTGTTACAAGTCTTAAGATGTAAATATCTCTGTGYGTCATTATCCAGAAACGAAACATATATTGCTTCTAAAAATTATTTTCCTGAAGTGTACAAGACTTTCAAATCAATCAGAGAATCTTTTGAAGATATTGTAAGAACAATAAACACACTTAGACAACAGCATCAATAGTGTAACAGAATATGGAAGATACTCTTACAAAAGGGTAGATACTCTTCCGAAACAAAAGGAAAGAGCTACGGTCACATTCTGCACGCTCTTAAAAGCTTCAAGCAGGGTGATAAATGAATCCTGAACAGATACATCACCAAGCTTTTTATGGCATTAATGAAACAATCTCATTTTTCTTCATTTCTAAGCAGGAAAAAGTCCAATGAATCTAAGTTTTCTATAAAGCAGCCTATCCCAATAAATTCTTCAGTTATCAAATTATCCTATATTACCTGCTGAGGCATGTGAAATATGAAAATAGTTCAAAAATGCAGTAACTATTTTGAAAAATAATCAGYTAACTCCAAGCTGTCTCCACTCTTGAGCATATCTGCTGTCACAACATACTTTTCTGTATTTTATCAGTCATCTGAGAAGTAACAAATTTTTTATAGACAGACGCAACTTTGCCTTTTTACAGCTTTTCTACTTTTTCTACTACTGAAGTTATTAATTTGAGAAGTATTGTGGGAAGGAGTTAAAAAAGAGAAAACAAAATCCAGGTTTGAAAAGAAGAAAAGGAAGTCAGAATTCATGAATTATGGGGATATTAACAAGCTTTGCAATAAAAGTTTCAAGCATACCTTCTAAGAAGAGTCTTAGATGTGATATAACCATCACCTGGCTCCTGAGAGAGCACAGCAAAAAGCACTGAAATTTATTTATTTTAGTGCATATAATTCTTAGACTAACCAAGTTTTCTGTTTCTCTGCTTCCTCTAATGATGTCCAGCTCTCTTCTCCCTTCCTACATATCTTTGTCTTAATTTTTGTATTTTCCTCCCATTTTCTCCATTCTCTCTCGCCATTTAAACAATTCTTTCTTCAGCTGAACTATCACAATCCCTGCAATAACCACATCTGAGAAATATAATTTTCCTTCTTTTTGTTGTAGTGGACTTGAAAACAAATGTTTGTTCTTTCGGGTCTTTTCCCCTAATGGGACTTGTAGACAATACTCTCCTGACCTCCAAATATCCCCTGACCCAACTGAGTACCTGGAGACTATAACCTTTTCTTTTCAACTTCTAGATCGTAGCATGTCGAAGTAGACATCTTTTTATTGTGGAATTGAAAGAGAAAGCTCCTACTACTCTGTGTGTTCAGTGCTTGTATCATTTCATCCCTGTCATCACCCATTCTTTCTGCTAGGAGCCCTAGAATATGGCTACATCTACCATGCAACTAATGAAGCAACTGAAGATGCAATTCGTGTAATCACTGAACAGCAGCTGGAAAGTTCCCTCTAACATAGCCATATTGTTAACATTAACTCCTTCAATAAAAGCAAAGGAATCCATTCACTGGACTGTATGTTAAAACATGGCTTTAACCCTTTGTATTCTCATGGTTTACAAGACTTCCATTGCCTGGGGACTTAGATATAGATAGGAAAAGTTAATTTCCCTTTAAAATTTGAAAAATTAACTGTTGCACTTCAGTCTGACCATGCTAGTTACCAGTTTTGTGTGAATACTTAGGTCATGACTGAAAAACAGTCTAGTTACTACTGTACTTCAGTTAACCTTATTTTGTGCCATGTGTAATTCTTTTGCCTTCTTTATTACAACAAGGTTTAAGTAGATGGAGGTATTTAATATTTTGCCATAGTATTTTAAACTCTATTCCACTCTGAGCTCCATTCTCAGCATTCCATTCTTCCACTGTTAAAGTAGGAACCAGACTCTAAGCTTAATCTAAAATCACTCACTAGGCTAATAGTTCAACTCGTCTTAAATTCAAAATGGAGTCAGTCTTTCAGAAAACAAGAAAATCTGCTTACTGTCAGCTGTTCTTGAAGATGCAGTGTTTATAGGTACGTGACACTRAAGCATGCTTGTCTTAGCAATACTAATGGGGCATACAGTCTAATACTTTGACTGCTGTTATATAAATGGGGTGGAGTTTGGCCCATATTTTCACTTCTTCCCAATCTCAGAATTCCTGGTAACCATAAATGGACATTCAAAGTCAAGCAATAAAGAGGGTGTGCTGCAAACGTGCATATAGAAAACACACCTTAAAGAACAGTTACAGGTAGCTTTGATTTGATTTGATTTGCTTCAGGACATCCACAATGTTAGTGACTCCAAGGTGTATTCCCCACAAAAACACCAGGAGTATGGGTAGGGAATCTTCAGTAAGAACAGCAGAATTATCATCCTGAAAGCAACATAAAGCCTAAGGGTTTCAGGAGTTAAAACACAGCAGTGCAAATCTCAGGGGTGAACTTGTGCTGGGAACCTTCGCTGTGACACAGGCTGTACTAGATTATAAGTATTAGAGCTTTTTCATCCAGTGAGAAAGCTCTTAGACATCAAGGATCCCTAGGATCACTTTGCCACACACATCAAAGTATTTAAAAGTTTTGAGTCTATTAACATCAAATGAAAGCATGTCAGCTATACAAGCGGTATAGAACTTCACTGCAGAAGAATAAAGGGAAAGGAATTCTTCTTGACCCTCAAAAAAGGTCAGCGACCTAGCCATCAAATAAGTGAAGAATCTGGTTGACTCAGCTACACACGTTAACAAATAATTCCTCATATCAGGCTACCCAATGCCTGTGATGAGTAGGAAAACTCTTTTTCTGACAATCTAGCAGTCCTCCTGACAGGGGTGGGATCTGAGGCTTACATGACAAATCTGACCCACTTTCAAAGCAAAATTTTCAAGCATACTAGCAGTCTCCTTAACTTCTATGTAGAAAGTCTTATTATAAGAAAYATATTAGTGATATTTCCATTAGCAGAATTCCCACTGTTACAGAGTGTTGGGGATTTACTGTACAGATGATTCTGGTCAGCAAAAGCAACATAGGAAAAACACCCAGCAGCTTTCCCAGCTAGGAAATAAAAAAACCTCAAATTCATTCCTGATTTGCCCAAATTTGAAGAGAAAGATTTACCCTTACTTCCTGTTGGTGTCTAAGGTAACATGACCAATCTTGTGTTATCTCCAAGTTCTTTGAAAATAGCTCTTAAATCATCACTCTTCACTTTAATTATCTTTTCACTGGGAACAAGCAATCGTATTTACTAATGTGTTCAACACTCCTGTCAGTTGATGAACCAATTCCATTTGATCAGTTATTCCTAAGTGAGAGATCTCATTTTGACTTTTGTTAGTAAATGATATGAAAATAGTGACACCCCATCATTATTCATATAATGATACTGAACTTACAGGCAGAGGACTTTGTGAATATTTTTTCCTGTTCTTAAGTTCCAGAGATATGGAAGTGTAAACTGTCCTCCAGAGTGAAGCTTAAGCCTTACATCAGCAGATTACTCGAATGAAGTCCTCAGATGAGGTAAAAGGTCTCTGTCATGGGAGTGAAGATCTTAGGAAGTGAAGACCAAAACCACTTTTACTCAAAACAGGACCCCCATCCAGGTTTCCTGGTTTTGTCAAGGAGCTCACAGACTCTTTCAGAAGAGACTATTTCTGGAATTTTTAATAACAGCTTTTTTTGGTCAATGTTTTGGACCTTGCACGAAATGTCCATTTTCCCTCTTTAAAGCAGAGTAAGCAAAAAACATGAGTGTCAAATTTGAGAAAGTTACCTTCAATGAGAAAGCTACCAGTGGAGGTGACACCCCTGGAGAAGTGAAGAAAAAGCAGAAATCACAGTATAGTTCTGGACCTCATGCTCTGTATCCTCAGCTTCATGTTGAAAGGGACAAAGTATGAGAATGCAGGCCTGTTGATTATAGGTGACAGGCATGAATACCGATAAACAAAGGAAACTGTCCTTGGACTTGAGCGTATGAATGCACATATGTGGAGACAAATACCTAAGGGAATCAGTATTTCATTAAGAAGTTGTTACTTCTGGATGAATGCTGCTAAGATTTGCAATTCTGTTGGCCACAGCAGGTTTTCAAAGAGAGTTCTGAGCTTTCAATAATGAAAAGCATTTTCCAAGACTCCAGTCAATACATAAGCTAAGCAGAAGAGTAAATTAGGCTTCACTTTGCTTTGTGTTGAAACTAATAACAGTGTATGAGCAGACTAGTATAAAGCTAGAACAGATACATTCAAAAACACAATGAACTGTGTATATGTAGTCTTATATATAGCCAAAAGTAACCACAGAGATCAGCTTGTTTGACGCACATAAAACACAGGACTTTCCTGAATTAATTCTTGTTTGAATTAAAATATGTCAGTAAGAGTAAAGACTATCTGCTTTGAGAGAACCAGTATTTTCGATATGTGTCAAATTCCAAACAGGTATTATTCTGAAGTGGCCCATGGCTTAAACTGTTTGAACAATTTTCTTCAAACTTTCAAGGGAAATTCTCCCCTTCAGAGTAATAAAAAATAACCAGCTAATTCAACTCTGCCTGTAACAGCAACACTGGGAAGATACAGAATATTTAGCATTTTATCCCATCTTAAAATTGCTTCCTCAAAATGTGTGTGCCAGGATTTTTGGTTCATTAAGTGCTATGGTGTTGAGTTCGTGCCATTACCTCTCTTGTGTTTCTACAATAGTGTGTATTAATGMTAGACATAGCATTATTATGCATGATGCTATATAATTCAGTACTTCTGTCTTATTAATACTTTTCCTTTACTTTTTAAATTTCCATTTACTCTATTATATTATATTCTTTCTAAAAATGACAATCTCTGATGTGAATTATTCTCTATAGCACATGGAACGAATTTAAAGACTCCAGTTGATCATGTCAACATTAAAATAGGACAAATATGTTGCTTTGGCACAGTAAAGTCAAATCCAGGCCACAAAAATTTGGATTATGTTCAGACGACTCCCCTCTTCACTATTCCTTAGTATGCTATCAGTTACACATACTCTACAATATGAAAATACAAACAATAAAAAAAATTCTTGTAAATACATTTACTTAAAATGAGGAATACAAGAAAATAGGCACATTTGAAATTAATAAAAGCAGAGATCAGAACTATTCCTTTCATTCAGATATTGCAGATTTACTGAATTGGAACATWATCCTTGACAGTTTGTAAAACCAATACCCACACCTCAAGTACCTTTAACTCCAGTCTAGATGAAGGCATCTTAAATTCATTTTTTCTGCTTTGACCTAAGTTAACTACTGTTTGAGTGTTCTCCTAAAACACTACATTTCTCAGCTGTAACAGCATCTGTCATTCTTGGCTTGGAAGCAAGCTCTTGTATGAATGTGAGCAATCTTTTTTTGCTTCTTTAGAAATGCAGGGTATGTTCAACAACTGTATTATGGATCTATAGGAATCTAAAGCATGTGTTTAAAGTAATTCAATGCATCTCTCAGATCATGATCAAATACAGCATGCAATATGATTAATAAAATAAACAGCAGTATTTGGTACTGAAAATAGGACCATAAACTTTGTGGAGAAAAAAGTAATTAAAATAAACCCTAGAAGGAGAATTATAACTTGCATATGAATTTATTTTTATGGATTTAATAAAGAAAAGTCTATTGCTATTGCAAATATTTTTATCAGATTTTATACTTTAAATTACAACAACAAAAGTAACAATACTTAGTGCTCTGGTACTATTCTCCTATGAACTCAAGCTTCCGCAGCTCTAATGGCATGTASAGTTCCCATTCTATATCTCCCACTGACTTCAAATTAGTTTATGCAGCTTCAAAAAAAAGAAGTGCAGAGGTTGGGACTTTTCAAAAGAATACTAAAGAGCAAAATAGATCTTAAAAAAAAAAAAAAGAGACCATTTGACATTGAAGCGACTGAAGAAAAGAAAAAAAAGAAACCTTTCTACAGTACTATTTAGAATGTTTCTTTCACTCTCTGTGACTGAGAAATCATGCTGCCATTGTTTGCCACTGAGTTTCAATAGTAAAATTGTATGTCTGTTTTTTGGATTCTGTTAAAATAATATCTTTTTCTCAAGGCCTTCTCAAAGTATTATTAGTTCTGTAAGTATTATTAGTTTTCAAAGTGTTATCATTATTAGCATGCAATGAAGATGAAATTTCTGAAATTGCAATGTGAAAAAAATGACAAAAATAGCAAAAGGAAGAGGTCTTGAGCACAATTCAGTAGGTAGGGTTTGATGGTTGGACTCGATGATCTTAGAGGTCTTTTCCAACCTTAATGATTCTTAATGATTCTATGATTTAATAATGATTCTAGGGCTAGAACTCAGATTTTTGTAAAGATCTAGAAAACCATTTATATGCATCAGTGTTGTACTGGCAAAACTATTCTTCCATTTGGCGCAATCACACTTCAGTTACCTTTTACTTGTTTTTTTCTTATTTTAGGAGATCCTCCTTCATTATATTCCCTCCACAGATACACAAACTTAATTTTTATTTTGGAAAATATATCATGGTTCTAATTTTCAAACAAATTTAGTTTAGTATTTCAGAAGATTGTTTTTAAATGGTTCATTTACTATTTTAGCACTAATGTGGCAGTAACAGAAAATTACTACTTTCTAACCATATTTAAAGATCATTSAATTGATATGAAATATGCACACATGCAAGATCAACAATCTTTTTCAGTGATCGTACATTTATGTATATAAATTTATTTGACTTTGTCATTTCATAGGAATGTACTATCGCACCAATAAATGCTCTAAGAGTTTGTAATATGAATCATACATTATAATTTGTACTGCTGGCATCTTGGCATCAACTTGAATATACAAAGATTTATTTTGTAGGGTGGTAAGTGGAGTAGGAAGGCCAAGGCAAGTAAGTACAAAAACTGCTGGAACTGCAAACATTATGGAAAAATAATAAGTACTAATATCATAAGAGAGAATTTAAGAAGTGATGCTTAAACATGTCTAATCATTTCACAGATAAACTGTAGCAGGCCTATTGTTTGAACTGTAACGTAATTTTTACTACTCTCTTCCTAAAACCCAGAGTGTATTAAAAAGGCATTCTTACAGATCAAACATTTTCTGTTTAATAGGACACAGTAGGATAGTCCATATGACTAGCAATTAGCAAAACAAATGTGATTAAAACCTACATATTTCTAAAAGACAAAAAAGTAACATTAGTCAACATTTTCATAACAATTAAATCTGGTAGCTGCTAAATAAAATGTAGAGAAGAGTTAAAACTCATGCAAGTACAAAAATCACAGAGAAATGTGTAATTTGTTTTATGCTTTTTCACAACTAGCTAATACAGAAAAAAATGCCTTGACAGGTTTGTATGAACTGTTAAATGATAAAAACAAGGACTCAACTTACAAGTATTTGCACTTTTCACAAATGTTATTTTTCCCCCCACAATTCAGTAATGCAAGTTCACATTGATTAGTATCATACACCAGAGGCAAAATTATGATTTTTGAAACCTACTTAATTTCTTTTTTAAGCAATTCAATTTTTGTATGCTATTGACACATCATTGAATAGCTGAAGATTTGAAAAAAATATTAAAAATCTAGATTAAAAACATGTTTCAGGAATTGTTACTCAGGCAATCATATCACATCTCAGTCTAGAGAATGTTGTAGGAAAGGAAGATGGGACAAGAAAATAGAAATAAAACCTACTCACAGCCAATCTACTCTTACCTCACAAACATAAGATTGGTTTGTATTTCATATCAACTGAATTTTGCTAAATCCAATGCTAAAATGTTTCAAATGCTTCCTTTATGAAAGTCATGTAGGGATTAGGTTTGTAGAGATTCCTTGACATTCATGCGACATTATCTTTTATTGTACCACTATACTACTACTTATAGCTTCAAGACTCCATTGTTTGCTTAGATGATATAGTTCATTGCTACATACGCTGTGTACATTTAAGACCACTAAGAAGGTGCAAAGAGGACAGAGCCAGGCTTTTTTCAGTGGTGTCCAGTGACAGAACCAGAGGCAATGGGCACAAACTGAAACACAGGAGGTTCCATCTGAACATCAGGGAACACTATTTTTTTACTGTGAGGGTAACTGAGCACTGGAACAGGTTGCCCAGAGAGGTTGTGAAGTCTTTGTCCTTGGAGATATTCAAAAGCTGTCTGGACGTGGTCCTGGGCAACTGGCGCTAGGTGGCCCTGCTTGAGTGGGGTGGTTGGACCAGGTGACCTCCAGAGGTCCCTTTCAACCTCAACCATTCTGTGATTTTGTAAATTTAAGTTTAGAAAGGCTTAGGTATCTATCTGTAAGTTAGGTCCCCAGTATGACTGGTAGAAATCTAGTCACTGCAGYCAAAGGGTTATAAAGAGAATCCTTTGCAGCCCTGAAGCAGCATCCTTTATTTGACCAGCTGAATGGCTCTCCAAACCCCACTGATTATGCTTACTAAGTTTCCCCTTACTATAATGATATCTTAGACGTTTGCAACTCCTTTGTAGTACCCATGCTGAGTACACCTACATTTAGGTGAGTTGTATCTCATGTTGAGTACCTGGAGCAAAAAGATTGCACAACTTCCAGAGTGATGTCCCTCTCTGATATGCTGGAGAGTGTGATTCTTACAAAAACAAGTAAGAATTCATATACAAATCCAGGACTTAGAGCAGGGCTAGAAAACTTAAGGTGGTGGCTCTTTTCATCCAAACTCTTCGAAGACAGAACGGACTGAGGAAAAGGATCCAAATTCATTACATGATATCAGGATAACTAAACTGCTAACACGATCCAACTATGCAAAAGACACAGTTCCAGGAATCAGTAAGGTACATCTAGTGGAAATGATGGTATCATAAAAGATAGAGCAGGAAATTATCTGAAACGTTGTTCAGAATTCCAGTTATCTGTGTTGAAGGAAGGTCAGGATTAAAAGAAATGGTACTCGGATGTTCAAGAGAACAAGGAATCTATCCCATGAGAAGTCAGATAAGCTACAATCTAGGAAAATAAAGTCTGACTAAGATTTTTAAGAGGGTAAAMCAACAGATATTTAAGGACTAATGCTGGCATCAGAACTCCTTGTTATAAACCAGGAGAAAATTATCTTAGAATAGAAATTAAAACTCCATCTGAACATGACAACTAGAATAGCTTCCACTAGGAATAATAGAGATCAGAGTTTAATTTATGAAAAGATGGTTACATGCAATGACAAAAGAATCAGTGATCCAAAAGGCTTACTCTCTATGTTTATAAACTTTATAGGTAACTACTTTATTGCCAATACCCACATTTGTAGGTTTGTTGTTTTTAATAATGGCAAAAGAAATGCAAAAAGGCAATTAACATAGCTTTAAAAAGTCTAAAAGTTATATTTTAATTGCATTTTTATGATTTTCTTGAGGATTTGTATGATCGGCTTTGGATCCCCCAAATTTGTTTGTTTTTCTTCTTTTGTGGAAAAATAACTCATGCATTATGTATATCAACACTTGTTGCCAATAATTCTGGGCAAATTGACATAASTTCCAGGTAACACCAAAACCTGTTTAAATAATTAGGGAGACTGAGAGGGAAAGGACCAAGGTCTTGAACTTCCTGGGCGAGTGCTCAAAGCACGTTACAAAAGAGGCAAGCTTAGCCATTACCTCTCCTTCTAACAGTGTTCTGGAGTGAACTCAATGCTTTTCAATGAGTTAGCCATGATCTAATAAAAACAGGCCCTTCAGGGACTTGAATAGAGTTCAAGCACCTCCCTACCCATATCAAAATAAGCACTTAGCTTTCCAAACCAGGAGACTTCCGAGCATGCACAGGGACCTCTACCTAGCTGTGCTCCAACTTGGAATGCAGACTGATTTTAAGTGCCTCTGAGGTTAGGTGGTGCTTGAGAACAGGAGGTATTGGTAAGACTTCAGTGGAATCTAGTCAAGGAAAATCTGCCCCCAGATATCACCATGACAACCTGCTGGAAAGTCATTAGCATGTGCAAAACCTGTACTTATCAACCATGTATTAGATTTTAAGTACAGTTATTGCATATTTTGTTTAATGGTGCTGYCACATTTAGACCCCAAGAGACTTACATGCATTTTATATTCCGGAAACAGAATGGTGTTTTATCCAATTTTTGTCTGTTCTTTTCCCCCTTTTCTCTAAAAAGACAAATGCAAGCTTCCTCTTCATTTGGATTTGGTAACTCTTCTAGAAGTTACTGTAAGACAGCTAAGATGATAGAAAATTTTGAAGGAGCATGGTATCTTCCTACCTTCTGCAGGTTCATTAACCAGATCTCATCCTTTGTATAATCACAACTTTAGACCTACATAATCTCAATGAACTGTCAATCAAAATTCCCAACCATGGAATACAGCAGAGTCCATTAAAAAAAAAAAAAAAAAGCAGCATATAAAGTATATCATGCTTCATAATAAAACCAGTCAATTTTATGACCAGCATTTGATAAATGCTTAAAGGCTTAAAGATTCTGCATTGGAAGAGGATGCAATAAGAATGATGGTAAAGCATAAAAGCTCCAAAAAACATGAATTTGTGAAAAGGAGCTATGCTAAATTCATTTAACTCAGAAAAGACAGGTGGGTTCATCTCACCTAGCTTCAGATGTTTACAACGTGGGTATCTACATCTGAGTTAGTCATGTAGACTCCYGTTATAAGTCAATAGAAAGAAACAAGTACCTTATAGACACGACTTCATGCTGGCACAGGCATTTAAAGTTAGACAAGACTGATGCCAGCCACAGTAAAAGCTGTAGTGAAATCCATGTTGCATTTACTTTTCTCAGAAACTAATGTTTGAACTAATCCRAAGTCTAGCAGTATATTACATTAAAAAAAAAGGCTTCAAAAAGATCACAAAATTCTGAAACAGTGGTATGAACGAAACTGAGATCACTGAAAATGGATGTTCAAGGGTTTTCAGTGTTAGAACTGGAAAGAGATGTTCACCTTGTACTGAACAAAATGCATATCAAATAAGTTAACATCAATAAGATTTACAGTTTCCATGTCTGCAAATAGTTATACAGAAGTAACTGGATGGGCAGAATGGAAGAAATGGACACTGCCACCACACCCAACACATTGCCTTCCACTCACCCAATCCCTTCGTGCAACTGTTTTGTCTTTGCCTGGCTTAGACTACTCTTCCAAAGAGAAAGACTGGTAAACTGCACCATATATTCTACACTCAGGTGAATCCCACTCAGTAAAGTTTTCATGACTGCTATCTCTTTTGTATTATCTCTTTTTTTATTCACATCATGACTTTCCCCACCCCTCACCTTTTCCCCTTTCCTCTATTGCCTATCATCGATCTGCAAGTTTCACAACTTAGACATAATGGGAGAAGAAGAATGTATTTGTATTTTTCAGACAAAATAATTAAGACTCTCAATCCCCTAAACTTCTCCCCCTCCTTTTTTTTGATTTTCTCCTTGATGAAAAGTTAATATATTTAAGACCAATTTGGGGAGGGGAGAGGGGAAGTAGAGTTTTGAAATAGGTTTCCTTTATATGTTACATCACACAACTAAGGGAAAAGGGATTCCAGGAAATCTTTAAATGAAAGACTTAGTAATCCAAGTTTTAAATCTTTTCCCCATCTTCTTCTGAGTCTAATAAAAAGCTAAAGAAATGTTTAAGGGTGGTAATTACAGTAAGAACAACTTACTGATAACATGATGTTGCGTTGTGGACAACATACAGATGATTAAAGTTGGAACAGAGAATAATCACAGACTTGCAAAGTTATCCCTACCATTCGTATTAAACTGGCAAGACAAATGCTGCCAACAACTGGAAAAAAATTAGGGTCTTATTCAAATCCAGACTGCAAAAATGTGAGTGTGTCTAAGCATAGGTATTAACATGTGAGCAAAGTACCTAAGGTCCCATTATAATACATGTTCCAGATACCAGGAAGCCAGGACAAGAAAGTTAAAATAAGAAATATTCTTTAAGTAATACATAAATGAAAATAAACTTTCTCACAAATGGAACACTGGTGATTTTGAGTTGKTTTTTTTCWTTTGTTTGTTTGGGTTTTGTTTTTTTGGTTGTTTTTTCTTTTAAATCTAAATATGCCTGGTCTGCCTCCCCCATTTTCCTCCCATGCCACCCCCATTACTCATAAGTCCCTTTTAATCATACAAACTATTTAGTCCTCTTCTAATATTTGAACTGTCAAGGTAACATATTAGGAAACAGATTAAAGGGTGGAATGGCACATATAACCTTAAACAATATCATATTAAAACAGAGATGGCACTATTTTATTTTGAAAAAGTTGTAAAATTGTAAAATAAAATAGCATGAAATTTTGCAAAATTCAGTTCATATACCTAAAGAAAGCTATCACTTGCCTGGCTAAAATACTCCATTTATAACACTTTGTCTGTAAACCTTAAGGTTTTTTCACAAAAGTATTCCCCCTATTTTACAGGATGGTTAAACCAAAACATGTTAAAGGTAAAAAAAACAAAATAAAAATAAGACCTCTGCAAATGCTTTTAGGCTTATCACAAAGGACACTTCTGCATTCTGAAAGGTCTATTCACAGTCATCATGTCAGTAAAATATTATTTGGAAGCAGTTTCTAAAACTGGATTTAACATTCATTTACATGTATCTGCCAAGTTTTTAAATGTTTTAGAAGCTAAACTAAAACATGTTGAAAATGACTCATTGTGGTACCAGAATATGTACTGTAGGAAATAAGAACTCATTTACAAGTGGGAGAAATACACTCACACTTCATCTGTGGGAATTCACTAGACTTCCCTTCCAGTAAACATTATATTTTAAAATAATCATGGAAAATATGTTTCTTTTAACTTAAGTTTATGAAAAGATTTAGACAGCTAGCATAACAAGAGAGAGTTACAAAGATAAATGTAAAAACTATCTTTAAAAATAATTCACAAATAATTCTGCCAAAAGATATCAATTTAGCCATAAAAAAAGGTTGCAATTATTTTTTGCTTATTCTGATGGATAAACTAAAACTGTTTAATACAGTTGTTCTGTATAAACAGATAACCATTTGAGACAAAGGACAAAAGGAAGATTTTTTAGCAAAGTAAGAAAATGTGGGGGGTGGGGGGGAAGCCCTGGCAAGCAAACAAATTACCATAAGTTAGCTCTTTTCTAACTTGTAGCATGTCAACTACTTTCCATTCATCTGTGCACTTTAATAATGCAAGTACCTTGCAGCAAATGCACTACTTTAAAAAGTTTTTTCTTTCTTTGAAAAGAGGCATTCATCTGGYACCAAGAAAATAAACTTGAAATGTACCCCATTTATCTATGAGTATAGAATACTTTGAAAAAAGCCCAGGAACTTTGACATAACACAGAAATTAGACCCAGATTTCACAACTTGTGACTGGGAACAGAGTGTCATAAGGGACAAATCTAAAACGAAAAAACCCAGCCCTACTAGCTTCTAAAAAGTACATTGCCTATAAAAACAAAAATGTCCTAGATGAACATGCAACAGACAAAAAAGATACAATATTTCCTCACATGGTTTTAGGTCTAAAAATCTTAGAATTAAGGTATCAATTGAGGCCTCACTCCACCTAATTTTGGGCATTTCACAGGGGCACGGGATTTCTATCAGTCACGCTATGTTCGTCCTCTATTGATTAGAGAAACAGTCTATAATGAGTATACTCAGAGATTCAAGAGTCAGTTAATTGCCTGAAGGGAGGGGCGTATGAAGACAAGACAAGGACTAGGGCTTCTAATTTCCTTCATATACTTATGGTACCATTTTGCACAAAGAAAACTTTCTCCCCTTCCTGTAGGGTTTTGAATGGGACAAATTCTTCCCCTCTCTACAACCCACAACCAATTCTGGTGATCCCAGCAACATATCCAAGGTAAAATGGGAAGATGTAACTTTTTGAAGCATCTTGAAACTTATGATCTAGATTATATTTCTGGAAAGGAAAATGTTAAGATCTCAGAGAAATCAGAGCAAATATTAAGCAAAATTTTAGAAGGGATGAATCAGATGAATCAGTGCACTTCTATATTTGTTTACCCATGGCAATGAACACTTTCCATGARACAATTAGAATATCCATGAAAACAATTCCAGATGATAAATTCTGCATCAAAGTTTAAACTAGATTATATGCATACACATAGAATCATAGAATCATAGAATCATTAAGGTTGGAAAAGACCTCTAAGATCATCGTGTCCAACCATTAAAATACCAGCCAAGAGTTGCAGCATTTTGACAATATATCCAGTATTTAAATTTTAGAAGACATACACAAATAGGCTTGTAAGTGCAAGTATGTACATTTACATTTTACTTGTGTACTATGAAATCTAACATGTTATGAAAAGACTAAATGACTGACAGGTATAAGCATTTTACTTAACGCCCAAGCTTCACCTCAAAGGAACCTAAATTATATTTCTAGCACAACTACACTGACACTTGATGGAAAAAGTTTACTTCCCTTTAAGAGAAAGTTTCTCAAATTATGCTGCCTATATGAATATTTATTCTGTGGGTGAGAAGCTGCCATAAGCTATGGCATTTTTTTTGCTTCTGGAGCACCTATAAGGGGCACATACACACACAATCCCTCCCTTCTCCATGCTTCAGGAAAGGAGTTTGCAGGGTGGTCTGTGCAACATCGTCTTCAGTCGTCAACATTAGTTTCCTTTCAAGTACAAAAACCTGCTAATAAACAGGGCTTATAAGAAAGGGTTGGGTAGTGTATGTTCATATGAGCAACATCTTTATGAATTCTACCTAGTGGTAAGAACTACAGAAGCCCTTTGCTTTACTCTTTCATATGCACCCTGCCATTCCACCTCTGTTGGGTTTCTTCAATTCCCAGGTTCTCTGTCCTTACTGCGTCTTACCTACCATAGAATTACAAATCCTCTCACTAATCATCACCAGCTGCCATCAGCAGCAGTCCAACATATCTACTTTCACGCAGTGCTCCCCTCAGAGGCCCATCCAGAACAAATGTTTCTGTCTCACTTCRGTCTTGCTAAAGTTCTGTTAGTAAGTAACTTTTTTTTTTTTTAAATATAAAACCAGTTCACACCCATATACTCACTGATATCATAAATAACTCAAAGTAGTACCACCCTTTTGGTGTCCCCACGATTCAAATGTCATGTCACATCTAAGTGCCACTATGGCTATATGATGTTTGGTAAAAATGCTGCTAACATGTCACATTACCACCCTACAGCTATCCAGGATTAAGGTATTCCGTAGCAAGCTCTTGAACTATGGTTAACAATGCATTGAACATTAATTGCACGTTAATTTTGCTGGTTTCACAGAATATTCTTACAGAATTACCCAGATAGTCACATAAGTAGACACAATTGTGCCTTTAGATCATTTAGCTAGAAACAAACAGCTGTAAAAATTATCTAAATAGCTTTGCACTAAGTAAACTAAAGGACATGGCCTTCCCACTATCCAATATGTGATGCAATACTTCAGTGCTGAAGGCATGTAGTTTCAAAAAAATTTACTGGTCTCCTTGAATGCAAACAACTCTCTGAGCCAACTTTGACAAAGTCTGGGATACATTCTTGAGGAAATCTTACCTAGAAACAAGACTATACAAAAGGGAAGTCAGCCCTCCAACCCTGGTCTTCCCATTCTCTCCTCATCGAGGCACCAGACACCAGGCAAGCCAATCTCATGAAGAGAAAAAGCAGCTAACAGGCTGCCAAGGATTCGCACGGTTGTTCCATCAGTTGTGAACGGTAGTTTCATCAGTTGTGAGCACTACATGTAAATATTGTATGTCCCTCTCTTTTGGGAAGTCCTCAATATAATTAGGATTAATTAGGCATATTCAATGCTGGATGGATTCAATGCCCAAGGCAAACAGCTCCCTGTGGCTTACAGCCTGAAAGTATCTTGGCTCTCTGATGTACACTGTTTTGGTAGCCTGTTCTTGAACACAGTATGACAGTCCTTCATTTATTCACAGGCTTTCATTTATTAATTTACAAATGGTCTAGCTACCCTCAATTCCAGAACAATATGCTATCGCTTTCCTTATTCATGAGAGTTACTTACATGAAACAGATATCACTACCATGCAAGTGAGGACACAGCTGARAGCAGTAGAGTTCGGCTTCCAGTTATACCTAACATTTTTTCAACACTTTGAATGTGATTCTGCAGAAGACAAGCTCTGGCCAAAGTGCTCTCTCATAAATGTTAGTCTTCATGACTAACATTTCAGAGTTTCCCATGAGTTTACTATGAGGTCCATAAGATTACAAAGTGTAACTTCCTTCTCAAACCACATAAACACCTATTTGGACAGACTGTTCTTCAACAGTTAGTTGTCCAGATATGAGTCCAGAGGGTAATGAGATGTAACTACAGATTCAGAATGTAATTCCAGAAGATAATTACTATTAGAAGAAAACTTACATGGTTTTATGAGGCTGAAATATACTATTACATAAATAGCCATCATTTGAATATAAAAATTTTTGTACAGTCATACAGAAAATGRGGACAAACTTTTTAGCAGGACCTGTTGCGACAGGACAAGGGGGAATGGTTTTAAGCTAAAAGAGGGTAGATTTAGACTAGATYTAAGGAAGAAATTTTTTACAATGRGGGTGGTGAAACACTGGAAGAGGTTGCCCAGAGAGGTGGTAGATGCCCCATCCCTGGAATCATTCAAGGTCAGGTTGGACGGGGCTCTGAGCAACCTGATCTAGTTGAAGATGTCCCTGCTCACTGCAGGGGCGTTGGACTAGATGATCTTTAAAGGGCCTTTCCAATCCAAACTRTTCTATGATTTTATGATTCTCTGAAAATACAATATCCCTGCTTTGAAGAATTTAGCTTTTGAATAGACAGTTTTGGTAGACACATGCAACTAACAATCACTACATATATTTACAGTCATATTGTTATTTGTGA
This sequence comes from Oceanodroma leucorhoa, assembly GCA_030449065.1. Classification (NCBI taxonomy): domain Eukaryota; kingdom Metazoa; phylum Chordata; class Aves; order Procellariiformes; genus Oceanodroma; species Oceanodroma leucorhoa. The sequence continues at coordinate 22,422,013 of JASVER010000002.1, forward strand.
CTTGTTTTTCTTCCATATTTTAAAAACCATGTACTTGGAGTTTCCTATAAACAGGTTATTTTCTCACCTGCCATTGAAGTGTTAATGTTTTGGGCTACCTAATGCTGCTAGGGGCTTCACACACCAATTTAATCCTTCAAGCTCAGATGGTTAGAAACATTCCAGAAATAAATATTATTTGCATAGATAGCCTGATATATGTAACAATCTTCTAAAAAAAATAAAAAGAAAATAACATTAACTTCATCTTCAGATAAATGTTTTCATTTATATCTTGTCATTACATCCAGCCTAGACTTTTCAAAGGGACACAAAGCACAAGCAGTAAACAGGTTGAGAAGTTTCCCAGTGTTTCATAGCTTCTGTTCTGTTCTACACAGACTAGCTGTACATAGAATAGCTGTAGTGTATCACACGAAAGGCCCATGTAGCCTGATAATCCTGTATCCAACTGTAGCCAAAAGTATATGTTCTGAGAAGAGCAAGAGAAACTTCTGCACAGATTGTATTTCTCTCTAATCCTCTGCCACTAGTGTTCAACTATTTCCAGTTCAAGGATTTCCCGGATTGGATGTGGTTTCTACTTGTTCAGTAATTCTCAAGTTTACCTCTGAGCTTTTTCAGTCTCCTTTTGAACCCATGTAAACTTTTAGCACCTGATACATCATTCGGTAATGGGTTCTAAAGGACCCCTATTTGCTTATCCTGTCAGTGCTCACCATTAATGAGAAGCTGTGCACAGTGAATCACAAAAATGTGTGTATATATGAGGGATACTAACAATCATAGCAAGATCATGTACTGCAGTGGAAGTTTCAACCTTTTAATTCAAGAAATGTATGAAGTCCAAGCAGCAGCACCCTTATGTCATATAATGCCTCTCTGAAGGAATTTATAACTGCTTTCAAAGCTGTTCTCAAAGGACACTGATACATTTGCAGCCTTTCCAGGCTAACAAAAAAACCTAAGGACTTACTTAAAAGAGTAAAGAGTTTCTTAGGTAGTCAGCATAATAGCCATCACAGAATTTTAACATTTTGCCTTTACTAATCTTAATGTTTTAAGATTAAGGCATTTTGGCTAGCAGGAAATGAACAGGTAAAACGAGCATGTCAAAGCTTAAGGAAAACCTTTATGATATGAGGATATGTTCATATTACAACCTTCCCAAAGCATCCTTCAGAGGCTAATAATATTTTTGTGAGAATTATTTCTTAGGAGCTGGGGCAAGAGGAACTGAAATAAAAAGAATTCTGGAGCTATAAATATAATCTTTGAACATTCCTTGCACAGTAAGAGAACAAACTTCAAAGCCTGCGTTCCAGATGTAATGAAGCTCAGAAAGGTCAGCCATCAGCCTAACTTATCATTCCTATGAGTCTTGACATTGATAATTCTATAATATCAAGACAGTTACAGTTATGAGGTGACTGCTTACAGGGCTTAAAGCATTCATTCTGGAAGAACACTATCTTAGCTAAGAATGCAAAATTTTGAGATCCTTATTAGGAAACAACCAAAGACAATTAGGCGTGCCTTAGCAAGTGTGCAGTCCTCCTAACACTACTACTCATCTATTTGATCAAATCAGTTAATTAGTTTTTTTCCTACTGTTTATTAAAATGCAGCTTAGTATCATCCATTAAGATATAAACTCCAAAATAAACATATCCTCAGAAGAAAAGGGAAAAAGAGTAGGAGCCTCCCTACTCATTTCAGTAGAAATACAGGATGCATAGAATTGTTTTTATTGTGGATTTCAGTGCTGCTCCTCCAGCTTGGAAACAAACTAGACCCAGTCACCTGGGAAATGGACTTTTTCTCTGCTTTTCTATCATACTATCACTCCTGGTCCTTGCACTGCCTTCTTTGCATTGATTCTGAACCTCCAAGAGGGTGTCTTCCAGCAATTTCCATGACATTCATGGAATTTTACCCTTTTAGCTGCACCTCATACTTAACTTTCTCATCAGGAGAAAAAGATGAAGGTAGTTTTTATGTGAAATGTGTAGTAGCTACATTGGCTAGGGCTGAAATCTAGACAAGGTCTAACAATGACAGTAAAGGGCTCAGCTTTATTCTGACAGAAATCCTAAGTGTTATCAAAATCATATATACACATCATACTATAGAAGTCATAAATGAATACAGCAGCAGCAAATGATTATTACCAAAAAAGTATTTTAGAAAACACTAATAAAGTTAGTTGAAACTGAAGATTTAAAGCTGTAGTAATTTTCAAGACTTACATAGCTCTTCAATTCATGGGATTACAAAGCRCTTCATATACAGAAGCAGCAGCCATATCTAGGGAGTAAAAGGCTATGACAGTAGTTTTTAATACAGCTTTGGCCAAAAAATGTTTTGGCCAGAAGTTTTCAGCATGGATCTTTTTTTTATTCATATTTAATTCCTCATTTTATAGAAATACTCTTAAAGAGATAATAGGCCCTTATTTAAATACTAGCAYACAAATACATTGACTTAATCAAGATTAGAATCCTCTCATTGCAGTCAGCAACATCCGGATTATAAAAACATGTTAATAGAAGGAGCAAATAATTAATTTTAATGCTTCTATTAACAATGAATGCATAATGTAATAAATGCTAACCTAATAATGAGATTCCTGCATACTCAGCAGAGGTTCTAAATGCAAAGTAGAACATTTATTTATTCAATAAATTAATCCAATTATCTTCTCATCTAAGATAGTCCTCTAGGCTTGTCTGCAATTAATAAGAAGATATAGAGATCTTAATTTCATCTAATTTAAACACCCATTTTATGAACAGGATTGATCATCTCTCTCCATCACCTACAAAGTTTAAGCCAGATGACTAAAAACAGATAGTATTAATCTCACCTCCAAATGAATTCTGAAAAGTACTACAATTACAAAGAAAATAGGGGTAAAAAGACTCAAATTATAAAGATTAATGGATAGACTAAAAGAAGTCTCCAGAATGTACATGGCTTGCAGCTGACTGGAAAGAAAAGCATTAAACAGGTAAACACAAACATACAGAGAATTTCTTGCTTACTTTTTTAACCTATGAAGCATCGACAATTGCTATCAAGAAATGTCAATGACTTTTATTCTATTTTGCTTTATATTTGAGAAAGGCATTTCTAAATAGAAACACTAAAAATACTCCTATAGGTATTTTTACCTGTAGCAGATTGTCCATTACAAATCTAATAGTTTTAAATAGTTGAGCTATATATATATAAATCCAGAAATGTTTAAATAATAATACAAAATCCTTTTAAATCTTTGTAGAACAAACCTAAGACTCTAAACTATTTTTTGTAGCCATTATCCTGACTTTACTCAACCCAACTATAAAAACATTGTTTAAAAATGCCCCTTCATCACCTGTGCATATTCAAATAAGAAAAAAAAAAGTACATATTTAAAAATATCCTATTACCTCATAGACAGAGGCAGGAATTTAAACCTGCCATTAGCTTTTACAAAACTGAGGTTGTTTATAAATAGTGCCCCCTGCAAAGTTGAAGGAATAGTATTGCTATAACACAATTTCCTTGAATATTCTTTTTCTGTTTACTGCATACCTACTTTGCTTCTCTTCATTTTTCTACACTTCTCATTTTATCATTACAAAGACAGGAAAAGAAAAATCACCTTGAGTATATCATGTGAGCAGCAATCAACAGAGTACAATTTTTTTTTTGTCACTAAGAAAAATAAGATTTTGTAAAATCACACCATCTATGGATTTCCCTTGTATTCCCAGTAATTCTGGAATTTTTAAACCGGTTTCCACTGATAGAGTTGAGCTGTACAGTCCTGGAAAAAGACATTATGCTCCTTAAGGTTTAAAGGAAGTGAACAATCAAAGGCAGGAGATGGCTCTTGTAGGCATCACCTGAGGTGAAGTGCTCTTGTATGAGTTCACCCCATAYTAGACCTTAGAATCCACTTTGAACAAAGGAACCATTTCAGTTTGATGTTGCACCTTATATGAAACTAGAAAATTTAACTAGCAGGAAAAAAATGATAGGAAACCACGATGCATTTGTTCTACTTTTTGGTGCTGGTTTTTTGTTGTTTTGTTGGGTTGGGTTTTTTTGGTAAGGAGAAGTGAGTAACAGATTAACAGTCAATAGTTTGAAAAAAACACTCCAGGAATATTCGAGAGAAGGAAAAGTTGGAACATATTTAGTATCTACATTTTACTATGTAGTAGATGATGGAGCTTTTATAGAATTGCTCTCCTCATTCAACCCCGAGACACCTTCAACTGAGGTAATATAGCTCTAAAATTAGAAAAAAGTCTTAGTCACATTACCAGCAGTTTAAAACAAAGTGAAAATGTTTCCATTTGGTCATAATTTTTTTAGAACTTGTGTGACATTGACCACAGTTTAATCCAAAATATCAAATCAGTTAAGTATTTTTCATTGTCAAAGGTAAATGAAACATGGATTCTTACACAGAATTTACAGCTATATAACAGCAAAGAGAGCAACAAAACTTACATCCTGACATCATAGTGATCTACTTTGAGGTTGAAACAGCAGATTCTTTGTCACTATGACTCTTTCACGAATATTATCACTTCAGTATTTTCTTGGCATTTGTAAACAGCTATTTACAAAAAGGTATCACAAACATCAGTAAGAAAAATGAAAATAACTGCACTTGACTAGAAAATTGGGTATTAGTTACACTTCTGATCACAAGATTTGCCAGAGGCTTTACTTAACCACCATTCAGGCCAGTCAACATTCCACATACTTCTGAAGCTTTCAAACATGTTTGTTTATACAGATTATAATACCAGTGGTAACTATGATGAGTCACCTCATTTTTACTGAAGTAGAACTAGCTGTTATAATCCCTTAAATATAGAATTGGACAACACAGGTATTCCTTTTTTATCTTAGGGGGTTCTGGTGATATTAGAAAATGTCTTTGTTCCACAGAACTGTGATATGTCAGTCCACAGTAAATTCAGAATTTGGAGTCTTTTAGTTTAAGGCATTTATTCCATCTCATCATGCCAGTTTGTTACTTTGCTGTTCATTTAGGTAGATGATTTGGAATTCGGAAAAGGCACAGTCTTGATACCTGTACTGTGGTTAGAAGGGAGGTAGTTTTAAAGAGAGACACCTACATTTTTAAGAAGGGAAGTATGGGTCTTCCATTTTCACAAGCAGAAGTTTTTTCTCTGAAAAGCATAATCTTCTGAGGAATAATCTACTTCTCTGAACTCCAAAAAACAGTATTAATCAACTTATTAACTTATTTAAATTGAGGAGAGTTTTACTTAATTGGAGATCTTATCACTAGAAAAAGCTATAGGAGGACAGAAGCATGAGTGTATCAAACAAGATGACAACAAATGGCATATTACTAACTTTCTTTTTTTCCCCTCTAAAGCTTGCATTTTAAAATCTTCTTCCTACGTTTCTGACTGAGGGGAACTTCCCTCCTCAAAAGAGCAACAATATGAAAAAAATGACACATCATGTGAGTGGGAATACAGCAGAATAGAAAAGTATTTTCTCCATGGTTCTTAAGTTTAAAAATAAATATGGTAAGAATTATAAAGTTGGTATTTTCATTAAAAACAAAAAAGTGTGCATATTCAAATTATCGTACGTCAGACCTACTTTCCAGAAGAGCTTCCAGTTAGATATGAACTCCCCACATGTCATAGTAAGTCTTATCACAGTGAAAGGTAGGAGTCTCATCACAAAGAAACACATAATTGGCTCACATTAGCATTTTATTTTGACTTGGAAGATCAGTTTTGAACCAGTTTCCTGGTTGTCCCCACTTAACCAGCTTTGATTTCCACATTTTGGTTTGCATTGTGGARCCATCATCTCAGAGTTTGCTAACTGGATTCCTTTTTGAGAATCCAAGAACACCTACAATGCACTCTAACCACTAAAAGGCATTCAGCACCCTTGGGCCCATTCAGCCCGAACTAGAAGTAATGTGAAGTCAAACCCCTGAAACTCAGCATGGATATCAGGTCCTCTGACCCATCTCATTTACTCTAGAACTACCCCTATTTTTTCACACCACTAGTTAGCACTGACACTTTTTTCAGTCCTTTGTGGCTATGCTGGGGCAGTGCTATTTCTTCAGTAATACCACCACTGCAATTTAGGAGTTACACATAAAAATTAAAAGCTTTAATTAATTTGTGCCTATGCTTAAGTTACAACATTTTAACAGATTACCACTTGTAATTAAAAAAAATTCCACACAAAACCAGTTCACATCAAGTACTTTCTTTGAGTAGATGACTAAGTGGCATAGTTGGTTAATGAACTGACCTTTTCATTTTAGAAAAAAGATGTGGATTAAACAATGAATCAAATCCAAAATTAAGGACACATGACAAACTTACCCAGAATATCTTTGATTACTGTCCATAGTTTCAAATTACCTCATAATTTACTATAGCTAATATTCTAAATTTACAAAAAGTGAAGACAAGGTACTGCAGAGCAGGATAGTAAGACTGCTTGTAAACAGGCAGAAAATCAATCATAGTTTCTTCATATGAACAGAATTGTACATTTGTATAGACACTATTTTTTCCATGGAATATGAAAGACTGAGAAGAGACAGCAGTAAGAAAAGAAGCATGTAGCAGTTCATGACTACTGCTCTCTGTCCACACTTTACAAAAACTATTAATTGAAGTAATCATACACGATAATTTTCCACTTTCAACTAAAGAAATAAAACAACAGAACAGGTTCAGTTTGACCACTGCTACTGTACAGTATGAAATCCACATTCTTGCTATGAGATGCATAACTAYGTTTGCTTGTCTTTACTGGATTGTAGAAGAATCATCAAACTTTCATATTGTTACTGCACTGGTAATAGAAAAAAAATTTACTACTAGAATTAAATCTGTAACTTCATTTAAACAAAATGTTTGTAATTCAATTTATCCTTTAGATGCAGAAAGCCAAAGCAGTCATTCCTCCTACCTAAAACTCCTTAAATATCAATATAGTTATACTTGTAGATTTTTTAATATGCATTTTAAAAGATACTTACTGTTCTAAGAGTTGATCATATTTTCTTAAAGCATCCTTTTCAGCAATAACTGCTCTTTCTTTTTCACTGACAGCATTATCTCTCGCTTCTCTCAAATTTCTGAAGGAAACAAAAGTTATTCTGTCAAGATTCTGTTAGGAAAAAGACTGTTTTGCTTCATGAATTACTACTGACTGATCTTAACTTCAATACTACCTTCTTCAATTCTCATCGAATGATAGAGGGGTCTGTCTATCTATATGCCTATTCATTACAGAGGCTTTACTTCAGATTACTTTCATATATACCAGCAAAGTTTCCAGTTCTGAAATTCTAAAAACAATGGTAAACCCACCTATTTATATGGAGAAATATATGAGTAATTCTAGAATACTAGAACTGTAAATTACTTGTAGAAATTTTGTAGAAATTTTTTTTGTAGAAATTAAATAAATTCCAATGATTTTACTTGGTACTTCACTAATAACTAGGGGAATACTGTCCTCCTAGCTGAGATGAATCACAACTTTTATGATAGAGCAGGAAAAGATTAGCTAGGGGTGGAAATCCTACTTCCACATACAACTAATTGGCTAGTTAGTCTGATATATAGGTTATTGCATATCATTGGTGTCTCCTTCTGGCTTCTATTGCTGTCATTATTTTTGATCTGCACAGAACCATAAAATAACACAAACATTTTATTGCAATCAATCTATCCTTTTTCAATTTTTTAACCAAGAATCAGTCAAAACTTGTAAACTATCTCATTCTTATTTCACTGACACAAATTAGAATAGTATCATATGAAAAATAATACATATAGTATTTCTGTTAAAAAATGATATAGGTATTAATAGCCTATTAATCTGTAGTCTGCCTGTAGCATACCATTGCAATGAACTGTACTTAAGTGGAAGTACTGCTTAGATAGTGCTTATAAGTAGTATCTCCGTTATTTAGCGAAACACAGTAATAGCCAATTTGCAGAACCAACAGTGGTTGTTGAGGACCAGAGACCTACGATATGACCATTTTCAAGGATTTTACTTTAAGCTACTTCTGGTATGCTCCTGTGACCWGAACGCCCAGTAGCATTTGGAATATATTAGATGATATTAGAGACTCCTTTCAATTTCGCTTCATCTAAAAGGAATCCTGTTCATGTGCTACAAATGTGAGCACAATACCGCAAATTCAAGCACAAACTATGAGGCAAGCAAAAACGTGGCAAGCAGCAATGACTATGGGGTTTCAYTTCAAAACCACATTCTTCATCTAAACTAAACTGTTAATGTAGATGCAACCAAGCTCTTCCCACTGAAGTTGTTTCTTCCTCCCTCCCCCACATGAACTTTTTGACTTAAAGCAAAATGAAATTATAGTCTCAGGCAAATTCTGAAGAAAAGAGAAAAATCAAGATATAGAGGTAAATGGAAAATTATTAAGCCCATGTAAATGTTCTCCTAGGTCATTTTAGCCACACTAAAAGTATATGACTTTTGGATGAAAGACTATTTTCTAGACTAAGGAAATGTTATCAGTGGTACTTTTCTGAACTCAAAATAATTCATATGAATAGGAAATAGTTACTTATGAAGAATCAACATCAGAATTACATAACAGTGAAGTGGCTATGAGAGAAAGACAACAAAATTTTCTTTAAAAATTGAGTTACTGTGCTACAGAATTTACCGATGAAATTCAGGGACTGATCTTGAGAGTAGATTCTTTAAAACTGACTCATACCAAAATATAAGAACATGTAACTAATTTTAATAGCATTAAGATCAAGAATACTATGTCTCAGTGCAATGTTGTATTCTTAAGAGTAGAGTAACGGAAGTGGGATAAAAATTAAATGATAGGAGATATAGAGCAACTCGTTTAGACAATAAACTATTTTGCTTAACTGAATAGCTAATCAAYTGAAAATGCAATAGAAGGAAAAAGGACGCAAGTGAGGTACTACTCAACCAACAAGATGACAATCAATCACAGATGTGATGTAACTTCTGCTGTAATATTTTCAACAGAGCTAGGAAACATACTAGCGATACTGTCAGTTTTCAGGTAGTATGACTGTGATTTTAAAAGAGGTAAAGCATCTATCTGATGGCTGCACATACAGGCCATATGGACCATCAGGGATCTAGCAAGCCTATCATACAAGTGAAAGCACCCTTCTAAAATGGGGCAGAAATACTACCTACAGATTCATGAACAGGTATGGGAAAAAAAAAGGCGGGATGAGGGCAAGGGAGGGGAAGCAGAAGCACAAGGGCATCTATATTAGCTTTTGTAATAAACCTCTTAGGAACTGCCATTTACTGCACTTCAGTTCACATCCCTAAACTATTCTAGAGTGCACAAATTGAATTCCAGTCAGATTGAACCAAGTCAGAAGATGTGCTCAGGGAGAGCATCTAACATGCTCAAAACTACTAAATTGTGTTTTGATCTATGGGAACAGACTGCAGCTAATCCAAAGTCAAACCTCATGCAGACATTCACGTGCCTGTGAATTCACTCATGCTTGCTAATGCAAACATAGCCAACGCTTACTACAACCAAACAAGTGAAACTGATCCCAAATAAATTACGAATGAAAGCATCACCTTTTTACTAGTTCCACCCCATTTTAGCTTCTTGAACTGACTCATCCAAGTGTAAAATAAGTGCCAATAAATTCAAGGGAAACATCAGGCCCACCAAGGTTAGCAAAGTGGTAAGGAGTAAGAGCAACTGAATATTAGATTAGCTTCGCTGTAATACCATTCCATGCTTTGAGCCTGAAGATGAAACCAGCATCTTAGCTTTATTTTCAGTCACAATCAGCATCTCATCACATCACACAACTTCATTGCCAACTGCTTTGCTCACAATTTGGGGTTCCATTTGTCTTCCTATGGAGGGACACCTCAGACCGGGAAGCACTCTCTTATGGTAGAATTTTTTAGTATTTTATAGAAAGAGCATACTCTAAAAACCCTTTTTGGCAAAATATGAAGTCAAACCTAAGGGATTTACATTTCAGAAGTAATTATTTCAAAATGAGGAACAAAACTTCTGTAAATTGGTTCCAGATACAAACGAAATATCTTTCAGTAGCTTTCTCAATGATATACAGACCCTTGTCAAATCTCCACCAACAGTGGAGGTTTAAATTCATACTTTGTAATTCAAAATAGATTTGCATACAGGAAGTGGTGTGGATGTATTTGTGCGTGTGTATATATTTTACTCACACTTGCAAAACTACACAATGATGTAATTTTTTTTTAATTAGAACCTTTCAGTTGACTGGAAGACAGACAGCAGGAGTCATGTTCTTTTTTCACTCTTCCGAGCAGTAACAAAACTACCTATTAGAGGAACAGATGCTGATGCCACAAATATCTTTTTACTACAGTCATTTCCTTCTCCGCAAGACACTTTCAGGACATCTACAATGAAGTTATAATGAATTATTAAGCACTCTTCCCATTTTAAAGGAATAAAAGGGGCAAAAAAGAAGTTCAAAAAGAAATCCAGTGCCAAAAGTCCAAATCTTTAGATCCCTAAAGGCTGTATGTGCCTAACTCTGCATGTAATTCCATGGAATTCAACAAGATGACACGCATACAAAATTCAATATGCAGGTCTTTGCAGGACTAGGATCTTCTTCAAAAGAGGATTTTATAGTAATTTATAGGAAATCAATGCTTTCGTGAACCATAATGCTGTAAACAATCTCAAATAGATTTATTTTAGAAAGGCATAAGCTTTACTGATTTCCCTCATTTTTTCTGCTTTACATTCTGCATCAACACCTTCTCTTCTGATTTCCTGGCACAATTTCAAGATTGCCCATATAGCATGACAGGTAAGCCAACACATTTTGTATTAATTAGCTAACACTAGACATCTGAATGAACTCCAAGCCACTAATGTTTATCTAGAACATGAATTTAATAATACTTTTGATTGACAATGTTGGATGTCCATCATTTAATAATAAATATAACACCATATATTTACTGTACAAGTATAATTTCATTTTAGTTTTTACAAGATTCTCATCAGTTTTATAATTGAACTTAAATTCTCACATTTTGATCACCTCTCAAAGAGCCAGTCAGCTCGGATTATACCTAAGCACAAAACAGCACTTGGTCATTTTTGCCCTAATTAGGTTATTGCCTGCATCTCATCTACCTGTTTTCACGTTCATACATCTCTTTTGAAGTGCTTCTTAGTTGCTCGATTTCTTGATTTGTTTTCAACCTTATTTGTTCCAACTCTTCATGCAGTCTCTTTTCATATTCTGTTTTATAGTGGTCTCTGTAAATAAACAAATACACAACATAAGAATTTAAAATTAATTGCACTGGCCAAAATATCAAAACTTCAGGTACAGCTGTACAAGTACAGCAGAGCACTTCTTGATTTTACATTTTATTTTAATTCTTACGCATTTTCCTCCCAAATTGCTTGAAATACATATTAGCCTATGTTGTTATACAAACTGAGTGAAAATCAATCAGGAATAAGTAATACTTAAYTGGAAATAAATGAAAGCTTTCTGCATACCGTTTTCGTTTTTTTAAAGTAATTTGACATTGATTAATCATGCAACATTATGCTTAACATTCTTCCAGAAATTCTTCGTCAGCCTCTACATGAGTGTTTATATTAATTAACCACTTAAAAAAAAAAAAAAAGTTAATTCCTCGCTTTCCAAAATTTTCTAGCTTCTTCATCACTGAGTAAGGGTTGATTAACTTGCTAACTTACAATACTGACATGCTACTGCAAGACTTTGTTGTGTACTATTTGCACCTCATATGGGGAAAAAACATCACAAGAAACATTGAAGATTACATGCTGTGGAGATTTGTGAAGTCAAAAAAACCCAAGATTTGGGAATTTATCCTGTCAATGTGACATATAAATTAATTAAAATACATACTTAAGTTTTTAAACAGCAGATGTCAGAAGATTCCAGGATAAAAGAATTTAATTTCAGAGTAACACTGACATCTTTTTGTAACTTTGGAAGCCCATAACAGATTGTAGGAATCCAATAAGTAATTTCTCCTACAAAACTACAAAAAAAGACTTATGTTGTAAGTACTTAACAGCTAAGGAATGTTAAAATTTTATATCATCTAGTTAATGTTCAAGAATAATTAACCAGCAGTGAAGCAACTGGTAGAAATTACAGGTTTGGAAATAAAAGCATGTTTATGAAGAAATGTGCATTTAAAACATGACAGGTTTTAGATTTATTCCGATTTCCAATTGTGTGATAGTCCATAATTTTTAGAAATCAGTACCTGAGCTGGCCAAAAACTCCTTCACATTAACTAGAAGCCCCAAAATATTTAAATATCAGAATGCTTGCTGTCCAGGTTTTACTGCTTTCTTTTTATTGAGACACTGAATTTCAGTTGACCTCTCAAGGTAAAAGTAAATTTATCTCCTCTCCTTCCTCAAGTGCGCCACACTACAGCAAAATACTTTATGAAGATCTTTGATACAATGAAGAAGTTCATAATAAATAAATAAAYACATACATACATACATACACCACACTGTATGGAATATAAGGTCCCCATTAGAAACTTTTTGTGTTCTTTATGTGTTTTATGGCTTAATATGTAGAAAAAAAAAAAGAACGCTGAATATCAGGATCTCAGGATACAATTCTTATGTGCAGAATCAATGAGCACTACCATTTTCTTGGTACTGAGACAATTTCCTATTACCATTACTACTTGGCAAAAAGAAATTTCTGTCATTGCAGAAATTACACCTTCCCTCCCATGGCAAGACTGCTAAAAGTCAGGAAGGTTCACTGAAAAAATTAGAAGAAACTGAAAAAGTCTTGAACACCCACAGTGATGTCACCAGAAGACAGTTCAAAGTATGCTTATCTTTATGATGACTAAAATAAACAAATGGTATAGTAAAGGGCATATTCCGAGTAGATAGCTTGACGGCCCTGCCAATGCCTTTTAATAAACACCAACTACGTTGTTGCTGAAGCAAAGGACCATAATTTGTGATTTTTATTCCTGACCTGCTGTTACGGTCTTTTGCTTGAGCAGTAATTAAAAATGTTTTTGCCTTATCAAGTTGTTTCGTCTTCTTCAGGCTGCAGGCTTTAATGAGCTTCTTTACAGGCCTGTTATTCATAAGGCTTTATACTGTGAATAAACTAAACATAATCTGAGCATCTCAATGCAACTATGGATTCTTTTAAGATTAAACATATAAAGGGAAATATTTTGTGTTTCTCTGTTCTTACACATAGATTCCCAAGAACTATAGCTATGAGCTGCTGCCACTCATCTTGCCATAATCTCAACCTATTTTGAAGTGTGTCTTTTTTAAAATTTGGCAGGTTAATCCCTCAGTTTCCTAAAGTCTGTAATTTTCTAACTACACTACCCCAATGCCAGCAATTCTGATGGTGATCAGAAGGTGAATTATTCTTTATTCCTAAAAATAGATATTTGGGTTTGTTTTCATCATCTTCATTCCTGAACTACAGCAACCAAAAGAGATCCAGATGTGAAGTGAGCATTAAAAAGCCTCAAATTCTTCAAAAGGTGGCAAATAGGAGCTTATTACCCAAGCTGATGTCACCAGGTAGCACTGAGGACTGTAGAATGTCCATTAGTTGGTACAGTTTTCTCCTGCTCTACTTTTGTACCTCTCTAATTTATCTAACAAATAAATAGGATTCTGTAGAGCTCTCTATAAGAAACCTAATACCGTAGATATTTGACCTGAGAGACGGATGGTTTAAATTGCTGAGCAGACAAGAATCCCCACTATGGGATAGTCTCAGAAGATGCACACGAAGTGTGTATATGTGAGTGGGAAAATGTAAAGAAGGGACAGCTTCTGCAATATTGCAGATCACATGCGGGTTTTAAAGCACTTTACAAAAGGATACTATTACACCCATTTTACAAAAGAAATCTTACATTAACATTTTTACATTTTACATTACATTTTCACATTATGAAATGACTTATTCAAAGTTCATCAGCAGGTCAGCAGCTGAACCTTGAATACAACCTAGGCTGCCCAAGCTGTAGTGCAGTCCCACACATGCTGCTCAATACACTACACTGTCTTCTCTGCTATGCTATATTGTCCCTGCAAAAGACAATAATGGTCTCTAGAGGAGAGCAGACATACCTGCGTTATTCATTACAGTTAATATCTGTCCTATGAAAATTATCATGAAGAGAGTCACCAATACCAATGATGCCAAGAGAGAGATTTGGTAACAGTACAGAATCCCAAGGACAGTATCAAGATCTCTAAAGGCAAAGTAAGAGTTACAGAATTTCTCTTTAGTTGGTATCAAAATGCAAGAGAGAGAGAACTCTGATATTCCAGAGGACAGTGAAGCAGGCTTGCACAGTATCTCAAACTGTGGTAGAGGCAAGCTACATACATACATCTCTTTCTAGGTTCCTCAAATGGAGACAGCTCTGTAAAAGTGCCTCTATATCATTATTACAGGATAAGGATTTCACAGTGGTTTTCTAGAAATAGAAATCTAGCTACAAGAGTCAGTACTTATAAGCACATTTCTAGAGGAAGACTGCTCAGACCAACATGATTTTTTAAAACCCATTTAAAAGCAAGTCTTAAAAATGTATTTAAAGTGCAGAAGTTCCAGGTGAACGTAGTTGTGAGATATACACATGTAAAACAACTTAAAAAAACAGTTTAAGTGACTGCATTGAAAAGAAAAATAGTATTAAAAACACTTCTGATAAGCAATATGGGCTGGTACTCCATAGCTGATAATTTCAGTAGAGTGCTCTTCTATTTCCATTTAGAGAACAATTTGTCTTTTAGTTTCATTACAGGAGACTCATAGTAGCACACTTCATCTTAGTTATACAAGGACACAAGATTTATAGATGCTGTTTGCAGTTTCATCTTCTTGATTCGAACAGAAGGAAGCAGCTGAAGAGAAGTGGAAGCTACTTCATACTCTAAGCTTGTTCATTCAATCCACAGGTGTTTTTTTAAGGACACTACTAACCAAAAAATGGTTTTATGTTCATCAATGAAGTACATACAGGAAAATATTTGCTGTAATTTTGGGATATATATTGAAATGATATTTTTTGGCATCTAAATGTAGGGAAATAACACGAACTGGATAACCCTGAATAAGAAAAATGTAAATGTCGTTATACTACAAAATTTCAAACATTATATGTGTAGCAAGACATGTAGCTGAATAGTGTCGTGTTTCTTGTTCAACATCCCATACATGCATGTATCTATACCAATTCAAATAGCATAAGGATTTGACACTATTTACCATTGTGGCTAGTATACAATGATCAATTTATTTCTCAAGGCTACATTTAGGGAATCTGTATTCAAAGTTGAGATATGAAAGACTGATAGTTCTAATAGCTGATATGAAACATACTATGTCCTATTTTAAACATTTGTGAAAATTAAATATATTTTATTCTGCAATAATAATTTAGATTGTCTTTCAGATACTCCTGTTTTTAATAAAGGTAATTTGGGGTGGGCGGAGATATGTAACATATGCACTTTAAAGAGTTTTTCTCTCTTTTGTAATTAATTACAGTTACCTCCATAAATTTCTATATATATCTAAGAGAAAAGTTGCCATAAACTTTCAATACTGACATCTTCACTGCTACAGTGTTATATAGAATCACAGAATCATAGAATAGTTGGGTTGGAAGAGACCTTTAAAGGTCATCTAGTCCAACCCACCTGCTGTGGGCGGGGACATCTTCAACTAGATCAGGTTGCTCAGAGCCCCTTCCAGCCTGACCTTGAATGTTTCCAGGGATGGGGCATCTACCACCTCTCTGGGCAACCTCTTCCAGTGTTTCACCACCCTCATAGTAAAAAAATTCTTCTTTATAGCCAGTCTAAATCTACCCTCTTTTCATTTAAAACCGTTCCCCCTTGTCCTGTCACAACAGGCCCTGCTAAAAAGTTTGTCCCCATTTTTCTTATAAGCCCCCTTTAAGTACTGAAAGACTGCAATAAGGTCTCCTCAAAGCCTTCTCTTCTCCAGGCTGAATAACCCCAACTCTCTCAGGCTTAGGAGAGGCGTTTCATGCCCCTGATAATTTTCGTGGCCCTCCTATGAACCTGCTCCAACAGGTCTATGTCTTTCTTGTGCTGAGGTTTTATCAAAGGTTATCAAAGGTTTAAAAAAAAAATCCTGACACACATTAAGACCCAACAGAAGCGTTCTGTTTCTAGTTACGCAAATATGGACTAGCTTTCTGAAAGTTAAATTTTTTTTTAATAAAACAGGATTTGTGCAAGAAACAAGGGAAAACAGTTAAAGTTTAGAAGTGAACACGCAATAACTTACCTTGATGTAACATATTTTTCATACATTTCTTCCCTAGCTTTTTTGGCATCCTCTAGCTGAATCTGAAGTCTTTCAAGACGATCTTCTTCATGTGCACAGCGAACACTAAGCTCCATGTTCTGGCGATTAAGATAATCTTTATCTTTTTGCAACAAGTTGAGGGATTGTTGTATGGTTGCCAGCTATAAAAGGCATTAAAAAGAACACTTTAACATGAATTTCAACGTAAGTATTTAGCCTATGTACACATATTTGCAATTTCATTTTAACTCTCTTCTGTGAAATCACCTGAACCAAAAAACTCTATTTACACTTAGGTTTAACGTAAGTTGGTGAAGCTTTATGCTGAAAAAAAGACTTTAATAAAATTATAATTTTATGAGTTTTCATGATTTATTTCTGGTGGTTGGCAACTGAAAAAAAGGTAAAGTGCCCCTTAATCTAMCTCAGTATCTAAACAGTACTGAAGTATTGAATAGTGACAGTACTGAATAGTACTACGTCAGAAATACTGAAGTCGAGTCTTGGTGCCAACCTGTCATCATACTGGCTACGACATTCTCAGAAACAGAAGTGAAAAGTTTAAGGGCACCAGAGTGATTATTGCTCCGTAAAGAAATGGTAAAACTGCTAGCACTGGGGCTGAAGTATATCATGATTGTCATGGACAAAGTAATGCTCCAGGCTACCTCCAAGGGCAAACAGGGTTATGCATGCCTTGTTTTGACTTTAATTTAGCATGGTGTTGTTACAGAAGGCTGAACTGATGCCAAAGTAGAAACATTAATATCTTGTGAGTCTCTGTAACAGCCTTCCCAATCACCAGATCAGTTGTCTTTACTACTCCAAGAAGAAAGTGGTGTGGGAGAGAGTAGTCTCCATCTATTTGAGGTGAACATTGTCAGAGAACAGCCACAGAGCRTAATGGCACTGGTGCAGAGCGGCCCAATTCCTTACTCGTGATAGCAAAATGCAGCTTTATCACCTTAAATAAATGCCGTTTAAGTTCCTGCGGATGTCATATGCCAAGTTCAAAAAATGATAAATTAATAACTTATCAAAAATATGTCCCCCGAAGTTATAAAGACATCATGTACATGTTTTAGATAGAATTCACCCTTCCTGAGTCATAAAAGGACTAAAGGTTATTTGAGGGAGATACTTGAGTCAAAGACATGGAGCAACTAGTTAAACAGCTGAAAATTCGTACAAAAAAAAATAGCTCTTAGAGCCATGCTTCTCTTTATCTGCCCACTTGCTGAGCACCACAGAGGGTGAGGTATAAATGCCTGTCCTATACTTCGTTTTATTTAAGAAAAAAACACAACTGTTCCCTCTCTCCCAGTAACAGGTTATATGTATATCCACAGTGAACACAGACATCACGGATTACTACATGAAGAAAGAAATCTAGGAGTTACTATCCCTCCAACTCCTCCTCCCCTGGAATAAATACTGTATAAACACTTACAATTGTATGCTCTTCGGATCCAGAACTTGTGATACTTATCAGAATCCACCTTCAAGGAGGAGGACCCAGGGAACTGTGGACTCGTAAATCTAATTTCAGTCCCTGCAAAGATTCTGAGGCATCCTCCTGGAAGCTATATCCATGCATATGGAGGAAAAGGTGACTGGAAACAATTAGCATGGATTTACCAAGGCCAAACTGTGCCTAGCAAACCTGACAAGAAAGTTGGCTCTATGGATGGGGGGACAGCTGTCCATACCATTTACTTGGACTTTTGCATGGCTTTTAGCCATCTCCCATAACATCTCTACAGGAAAATTGCCAAAATATGGATTGGACAGACAAATATTAGTTGACCAAACTAAACATGAGCCAGAAATGTGCCCTGACAGCAAAGAAGGCCAAGTGCCTACTAGGCTGTATTTGCAACAATGAAGACAATAGGTTGAAGAAAATTATTATTATCCTGCATTCAGTACTTGTGAGACTGTATTTGGTGTGCCATGTCCCATTCTGAGTTGCTCATAAAGACATACATTAACAAACTGGAGCAAGACCACAAGAGCTCTACCAAGATGGTCATGGATTGTACATGTACATCAGCACATGATGTACAAGGGGTTGAGAGAAATGGGGTTTTTTTCAGCCTTCGGAAGAGAAATCTGGATGGGGAAAGTCTTATTGTTATCTTCACCTATTCAATCGGAACGCATAGAAGGAGCCAGACTCTTGGAACTGCATAGTGACAGGACAAGAGGCAACAGAAAAATGCTGCAACAACTCTGACTAGATTTTACAAAAACTTTTTCACAAAGAGGGTGGACAAACACTGGAACAGATCATCCAGAAAGGCTGTGGAATCTCCATCCTTGTAGATATTCAAAACTTGACAAAGCCCTAAGCAACCTGACCTAAGTTGGCTCTGCACTGCATGGGAGGGTTGGTCCAGCTGGTCTCCTGAGGACCATTCTAATCTAAATTATTCCATAATCCTACAGGTGATCCTGACAGACTTGATTAGACAAAGAATCAAATTCTTGAGGTGAAGAAATAGACAATTACTGACATAAGAACTCTATGTTTACCTCTTTCGATAAGTCATTTCTTTCTTTAGCTTGTGCTTTGTGTGACACCTCTAATATTTCATATTTTCTTCTGAGTTCTGACAATTCATGTTCAAATACATCGCGTTCACTGTTAAAATAAAGTGAAACTATTAGATGCATAAAGTGTGATGAACAAGATTCCTGTGCATTTGTAATTTCTCAGCCTTCTTTCAGTTCAGGTCAAGGACTTCTTCCAACCAGTCACTCATAGGGCAATTAGTGATAATCTTACCTTTTTTAGTTATTAACACCTGCAACAGTATCTTATCATATGAAAGAATTTTCTTTGTTTCTAAGTATTTAACAAATAATCCTAAATTATAATACAATAATTATGAATTCCTATCCTAAATTATTTCATCCTCCTCTGATTATTCTTCTTTAGTGTAACTTTGGGCTATACATTTCTCCTCTTAGCAATGAAAGGTAAGTACCCTTGACCATCCTTTTAGCTTTATCAAGTTTTTGATGCTATTGCCCATGACATTCTCTTGAATCTTTTGCAGATATCGAAGTTGGATGAAAAACTAAAGCAATTTCATTCCCATCTTCCTCATCAAAAAGAAAGCAATGCATACTTGTTCTCAGTTGCTACTCTCCCTTGTATACAGTCCCTTGATACCAGAGGGTGTTGTACTGCTCTTCTCATGTTTAAAATATACATGACAAACAGCTGCAAAAATTATGTTGGTGTCCTGAATAAGAGTGCTTTCCATATGCACAAAGAAGCAGCTCTATGTCTCCACTGATCTGACCCTGTCAGAACAGTGAAATGAATGAAGCCAGTATGAGCTTGCAGTTTGGAAAAAAGCTAACCAGTTTTATGTTAAGCATAGCATAGCCTTAAATCTGAGATAACTTGTAGTACACCAGAACTAGAAGATTTGACATGGCATTTTTAAAGGCAGAAACAAGCCTGGAAGTGATTAACTCCTGCAATGCTCCCAAATATCCTCATGCAGTCATGCCAACAGTGCTCTCCCCTCCCCTTCGTCTGTGCCTACCCAGATGAATACAACCTACTCTCTCAAATATAGTTTTGGCACGTTCATTCATGCCTTTTTCAACTCAAGACTATTTTAAATGTACACTGTTAAACACTAGGGCCATTCACATGAAAGTTATTACAATCTGCTTATTAAGATGCAGTTGCACATGAGAAGCAAACCATAGCATAAATCCATCCTATTTGCAACAAGCTTCCAGGTAGATTCCAAGGTTGCTTTAGTACATATTGCTATGAACAGTTATTCAGAAGACAGACCTCCTTCAAATGACTTAGTGGCATAGTCATTTGTGTCAGTAACTGTGCCTGAGTTCATTCAGTATGAACAACTAAGGAGCTGACAGGGTGTTTTCTATTCATAATCCCCATTTTTTTAATCCATCCCATCGCACATCCAAATRTGCGAAAGGCCAGATTTCTTGTACTTGCAAGCACACTGAAAAAGCCATTTGGGAGCTGGACTGTGAAGTATATGCCTATGAGTGTATTTATAAGAAGTCCATTTTCACTATTTTGCAACTGTTGTTTACAAAACGGGCATTCAAAGCATAGGCTAGAACTCTAAAATCTGTATTTTAAAAATTAAAAGAGACACTGGAACTTCCTGCAGTTAAACCAATTAACTAAGGTAATCCTAAGATTCTCTGACAAAGAGTTCTCGTAACAGCCCTTTCAAATTTATGGTTACAAGGATATCTTAAGTTGTTAAATACTAATTCCCAAGGTCCTACCCTCTTAATTCACTGTGTAGGCACCACACAGTAGAGCACAGGGCCTTTTGTTAGATCACTGCTTTTAAACTAGGAAAAAAAGAGTACTTGTTCTAAGATGCGTGGCATCAACAGCTCCCACTTCTTTAGTTGCAATGGGACTGGTAGGCTCCTCTTAAAACACAGTAAATCCCTAAATATAAACTTCTAGGAAGATAGTTTGATCCATCAGATTTCAAAACGTTGTTCATCTTACGACTGCAATATACTACAGGAGATAATTGAACCGATAGTGGATTGAGGTAAGGAAAAATACCTGTGGTGTGCATAAGCCAAAAATCAAATGAAAAACTCTAGTCAGTCAAGGTTGAAGTTTATCTATTAACATTTGTATGTTAGTAGACCACTTGAACTATAGACATACCTACCATTTTACTTTATCATAGTTCTCTTGTCTGTAA
Source organism: Oceanodroma leucorhoa (assembly GCA_030449065.1). Taxonomy (NCBI): domain Eukaryota; kingdom Metazoa; phylum Chordata; class Aves; order Procellariiformes; genus Oceanodroma; species Oceanodroma leucorhoa. Next base: position 22,443,194 of record JASVER010000002.1, read on the forward strand.
TCACCTTGCTGAATCATCTGCTTGGTATCAGCCAGTTCGAGTGTTAAACGCTGGCATCTAACCTCAAGCTCTGCCCGATTCCTCCTCTCATCTTCATAGCCCTAGAAGGCAAGACATTTTGAAATTATCACAGCTACACTGATATTCACCTGAAGCAATCACCAACTAAGTTTTGTGAAGACCTCTTATGAATATTCAAGTTGTAGTATTTTCATTTGTCTCAGTACTTGGAAATCTAGCATACATCACAAAGTAACCAGATATACTGATACTGAACTTATTTTTATCTTATTCTAAACAGTTGGTTAATGTACCTATTTTTTCTAATGCATTTTCCCATTAGCACAACTTCSAAGACCAGTAACCCTCATATATACAGCCAGTGGTCCACAAACCTATAGTAGCAGCACAAAAGTCACACCACCTTTACTACATTTTCAAACAAGTTTCCTTGTGAAGATACTTGCTGGTCCATTTGAAAAAAAGAAAGAGGACTGACCATTCAGAAAGTTTGGGAACTTCTGTCATTATATGAAAAYTTCAGCCAGTTACTCCCAAATCGTATCTGGTAACTTATGCTTGCTGAAGCATATCATCTGAAGCTTTGGTGGAGGAAGAAGGGGRAAAAAAAAAAAAAGTAAAAAAAAAAAGTTGCTTATTTACTGGTCTATCAATCAGCATTAATTTCCATTTTCCCTTCTTTTTCCTCCTCATATACTTTGAGAGACTACTATGGGAACCAGAAAAAAGGGACCAAAGCAAGAGAACACACAGAAAGCATTTGTCTTTTAAAACACCGGTTATTCCTTCTGAAGATAAACAGATTTCCTAATCATTATACTCTTTCCTCCCAAGCCACCATGGGAATAGCAGACTTTTGTACCTTAATCCACAATCTAGACTCCATTTCTCAGATTTTTCTTCAATGTAGGTACTTATATTCACAAAGCTTACCTTACTTGCTCTTCTTAAATCATGTACTACTTAGTAATTTCTTCACAAAAACAACCAAAGAATAATGCTCATCCACCTATGCTAGGGAAAACTGTTGGACAGCAAAAAGAGTTGCTTGTTAAAAATTTGAGAATACCCCCTGGGCATCTAGATGTTTTCCATATTCTGTTTCTCAGAATACTGCTGAGTTCTGTTTTTTTCTGCTATGGTTGATACATGGCAGGCTCAATAATGGACGCTTGATAACAATAACTCCATCTGGCTATACCGAATGGACATCACAATATTATTCACTGAAGGTGAATACAAAACCAAATCACTGCCTTAAGATGTGATTACTGAACCAACCATTTAGCCACTGCAAATTAAATTAATTTTGCAGTGAGGGACATTGTATAAGTGTATAATTTTTCAAAATAAACTAAAAGCTATGTTTTATAGTTATAAGAGAGGATAGTAATTGTGTCTAGCTAGTTTTTAATAGACAAGAAAAGTTTAGGACAACAGCATATATGGAATGGATGACTCCTAAATACAGCTTCCTATGAAGAATGAACGCAAGGATAATACTGTGGAATAGGTGGAAGGCTGCTGTATGGAGTCCTATAAGACAAGTTGCAGAAACTGCTGAAGGAGAAGGTGAATCGAGTCAGTTTGCAGAGGTGAAAGCCATCCAGCTGGCCTTGGATATTGCTGAGCGAGAAAAATGGCCAGTACTTTATCTTTACACTGACCCATAGATGGTGGCAAATGCYCTGTGGGGGTGGCTGCAGCAATGGAAGCAGAACAACTGGCAGCGCAGAGGTAAATGCATGGGATGCCGCACTGTGGCAAGATATCGCTGCCCCGGTAGAGAATCTGGTTGTAAAAGTACGTCACGTAGATGCTCACGTACCCAGGAGCCAGTCCACTGAAGAACACCAGAACAACCAGCAGGTGGACCAGGCTGCTAAGATYGAAGTGGCTCAGGTGGATCTGGACTGGCAACACAAAGGTGACTTATTTCTAGCTCGGTGGGCCCATGACACCTCAGGCCATCAAGGAAGAGCCGCAACATATAGATGGTCTTGTGATCGAGGGGTGGACTTGACCATGGACGCTATTGCACAGGTTATCCATTAATGTGAAACATGTGCTGCCATCAAACAAGCCAAGTGAGTAAAGCCTCTTTGGTATGGAGGACGATGGTTGAAGTATAAATATGGGGAGGCCTGGCAGATTGACTATATCACACTCCCACAGACCCACCAAGGCAAGCACTATGTGCTCACCATGGTGGAAGAAACCACTGGATGGCTGGAAACATAACCCGTGCCCCATGCCACTGCCTGGAACACGATCCTGGGTCTTGAAAAGCAAGTCTTATGGTGACATGGCACCCCAGAAACAACTGAGTCAGACAACGGGACTCATTTCTGAAACAACCTCATGGACACCTAGGCCAAAGAGCATGGCATTGAGTGGGTATATCACATCCCCTATCATGCATCAGCCTCCAGGAAAATCAAATGATAAATGGACTGTTACAGACTACACTGAGAGCACTGGGTGGTGGGACATGCAAACATTGGGATACGCATTTAGCAAAAGCCACTAGGTGATCTGCCAATTGAGCTGGCCCTGCCCAATCAAAMCTTTTATGTACTGTACACAGGAATAAAGTCCCTGTAGTGCACATAAAAAATATACTGGGGAAGACAGTCCAGGTTACTTCTGCTTCAGGCAAAGGCAAACCCATCTGTGGGATTTCTTTTGCTCAAGGACCTGTGTGTACTTGGTGGGTGATACAGGAGGATGAAGTCGTCCAATGTGTACCTCAAGGGGATTTGATTTTGGGTGAGAATAGCCAATAAATTAAATTTTATGATGTTAATTCCTATATAAAATTGTATATCATCATTTCTATGGTGGCTATATGCCATACCAACGGTATTGCAGTAGGAATCACCCAGATTAATGAAGAATTAACTTTGAGGAAAACAGAGTGTACAGTGAGGAAAAGAGAGTACAGTGATAATGAAACCAGAACTGGCTTCAGCATGCAACAATACAACACCACACACCATCTCTCCTGCCCTGAAGTACTGTTATGACAGATGGAGCCCAAAGTCATGGACTAAAAGAATTCAATGAACATTTTATAGGGATGGCCCATAGACTAAAGGAATGGTATCTGTGTATGTATATCAAAAGACAGGAAAGGTGGTGAAAGTGTGAGACCTGGGCATGATGTAGATGGTATAGAATAAGGGGTGGGTACTGTCCTGGTTTCAGCTGGGATAGAGTTAGTTTTCTTCCTAGTACCTGGTATAATGCTGTATTTTGGATTTAGTATGAGAATAATGTTGATAACTAAAGCAACAGCACGCTGATGTTAAGTAGTGCTTACACTAAGTCAAGGACTTTTCAGCTTCTCATGCTCTACTGACTGAGAAGGCTGAAGATGCACAAGAAGCTGGGAGGGGGCACAGTCAAGACAGCTGACCCAAACCGGCCAAAGGGATATTCCATACTATATGATGTCATGCTCAGTATATAAACTAGAGGAAAGCCAGCCAGGGGGCTGCTGCTCCATGCATCACTTGCTTTGTATATTCTTTTATCATTATTATTACTACTATTTTATTTTATTTCAATTATTAAACTGTTCTTACCTCAACCCATGAGGTTTTTTTTTCACTTTTACTCTTCCGATTCTCTCCCCCATGCCACCGGGGGTCAGGGGGGAATGAGTGAGCAGCTGTGTGGTGCTCAGTTGCTGGCTGGGATTAAACCACAACACATACCTAAAGTATCAAACCCGCTTTCTTTAATTATCTGCTTAACAATTGATTTTGGKTTTTTTTTAAAGATTTACTATAATTCTTGAAGAAATACTAATTCTACTGCATAGGTCACTGTTTTCCAACTACCTAATCTTTTAGGTGTCAAAGTTGTATTTTAATAACAGGAAAAAATGTGACAAGGCAAGCTAATAAACAGTCTATAGGCTAACACAAAAAATTTTGTATGGTATGCGTATCTCCAGGTAGCAGATACACAAGCTTCAGGACTTCTATAGCAATAAATCTTAAAGAAGTACAATTAAGCTGCCTGCGCTTAGGAAGAATAAGCTTTGCCTTGCATGTGAAGTTAATTTAGTTTATAACATTGTCCATATACTCTGAACTGATTTTAAGATCTCTGCAATGGAACAGCTTTATCTTTCAATTTATCTTCAGGAGATAGCTTGGAAGTCTTGATGAACAGCTTTGTCCTGCTGAAGCAAAAAGGGGGCTTTTACAAGAATCAAGATACYGAGGAGTTTCAAGGACATGAATGAGGTCCTGGAAATAACACCATTAAATAAGAATAACTTAAGTAAGTCCACAAACCTTAAAAAAATTGAAGGACAAACAATACTTGCTCACATGGAACGTGATTGTGATGATCCTGCCAACATTGCATGGCTTTTCTTCAGCTTCTTACCAATTTTTGCTACTGTAGAGAGTAGCAGCTCAGACAGATGAGGTGATTAAAACAAACAAACCTGTCTTGTGCGAGATGGGTAGGTAAACATTGCCTAAAGAAATCGTTAGCAGACCTGTCCAAGAGACCCAGTATTAATCAGTACAGGTGGTTTCTACAGAGCATGTGAAGCAATCCCTACCAAGAAGTGCTTCCATTTGGTTTACACTGTTGACAGATGGATGTTTCAAGCAAGAGGATTCTGAACTTGCCTGATCTGCACCATTTAATATCCAAACTGGTGGAGAAGCTAAAGAGTTAATGACAGACCTCAGTTTTATGATATTAAGCTTCACTGTTTTCCTCCATCTTGAATGAATAGCAGCTTATAGCAGTCACTGAAATGAACAGCTATCTAAATTTCCAGTACAAAAACTGGGTGACATACTTCTTGAACAAAGYTAGTGACACATAATACATGGTAGGGATTAGTTGATCTTTCAAAAAGCCTTTGGGGATAAGAAGATAAACAACAGAAATGCAGGGAAAATATTAATCAACCAATCAAGCAGACGTAGCATGACTTCTTCACACTGTCTACAGATAAGCCTGTGGAAGAAAGTGATCCTGCTTTTAAAAAGCTTATTTAAAAGACCTTCATCTTTGAAGGATCACTTACACAAGCCAGCACTTTCTGCTCATATCCTAAGGTACCTAAAGGCCTCAGACAAATGTAAAGCTACTATACTATTGTAATATGAAAACCAATTCCCTCGAGTTATTCGGATGAGGTGCTGCTACTTAGTAAAGATGACATTTTGCTTCAATCTGTTTRCATACTATGCATTCAAAAACTATTGGTCGATACATTATTTATTTGAATACAACTGCCCAAATGTCAGGAAGAAGTTATACATAACTGGATGAATAAGACATCTCTTCTAGTATGTTGATATGAAATTGGTAATCTGCCAAGGACTATAGATGGGGCACTATCTGCCACTAAAAATTATAAACAAAAGCGTTGAGCTACTTCCAAAATAGGGAAGCGTTGCAAAAAAGGTAAGAAAGAAAAGCTTTGGCGTAAGTGCCTCTATTGCAAAAGAAAGTGGGGGGAATAAAAAGCTCTTTCTCTCTTGATCTATGCTGACGAGAATCTTCAGTRAAATACTCTTAGGTGAAAAGGAAACCTGAGATCATTCATTGCATTAGAGACTAGAATTAAGCCATTTGGTCCTCCTGAACAACAACTAGCAGTCTATATGAGCCATAGCTATATATCAAAAGAGGTAGAAAGACATTGGATAGAAAAGGGAACTTTCATACATAACAAAAGTTTTCTTGAGTTTTGGAAATGTTAAACCACTGTCCCAAGCTAATAGTTATTGGTAGAATATTTTTCTTTGCAGCTTTTTTCCTGAACAAGATAAATATTAACAATTAATGAAGGTAAGAAGGCACATACCTCACCTAAGACTGAGGCCTCATCTGTCCTTTCTAGAGAGAGACATTAAGAACAAGTAATCAAAGCACTGCTTGAAAGAATTGGTGTCAGGGGGCTGGGGAAGGGTTCTAGAGTGCAGTCTTTAATTACAGATATGYAAACTTCAGAAGAAATCTTAGGGAACACAGTCCTTCTGGAGTGGCAACAGTAGCCTCTAGCCTCAGTTTTACAACATTCAGATACAGCTAGTGCCAACTGATCCTTTGAGTGCAATAGCTTAGTCCATTCTCTGAAGACTATAGAAACATTTTTCCTCCATCTGGGAAACATTATCACAGAGAAAACTTAGGTTTGTCTAGCAAAACCTGAAAGCTACTAATCCCGATTCAGAGACGAGGTCTTTGAAGAGATCTTTGTCCTACATACATCCGTAGCTAGGCTAACAGTAGCTTTTCGATAACTGTCATACTATAAATTTGATTGCAAGTCCTGAAGGCAACTTTACAGAAAAAAATAACTAAAGAAAGGAAGCCCTGATAAAACTGTATCAAGACCGAATTCCAGGAAAAYATTGCCAAGAAACTCACAGCCAGAAGAAGAAAGCAATACTTAATCTTCTAGTGCTACAAAGAAAAGCAGAATTTCTTTCTCAGACTCTCTCCCAGCCTTGAGAGAAACACATGAGTAGTAAATTACAGCTGTTTTAGGGAAGGTTCTAACCACTTTGGAAGCAAACAACTCTGAAAATAGTACACTGATGTTCAGCATGGGAACACACACATCAGAAGCTGGTTTTGTTTCTGGGAAGCTCCTGGTAATATAACACTCTAGCTGGACTTTCTTCTCTATCTGTACCTCCAAAGGTGGTGGTGTCAACATTATTTGTACTTGAAATACTAAGTACTGTAAAAGAAGGACTGAAACTAGTCTGTACGATACATTTGGTAATAGATCGCTTTGTCAATGGCCCCTTCCCTAGAAAGGGATCCCAGCTGCTTGGCTTCCCTCCCCTCTAATTCCAGGCTACTGGCCCCATTACCCCAGCATTGGAGCAGCCAGGTGATAATGCTGAGTACAAATACCAGATTAGACTCACGACCAATAATTTTCTCATATCATAAAACAGTGTTACACAGTGCAGCAAAATTATAACCTTGACCCAGTTCCGAGCAGTAATAAACAGCACAACAGGGAGTATATACTGCAAGAAAGGTATTACATAACCCAACACTGAGAGCCAGCCCCACAACTTTGAGAGCCAATAAATCAACATTGTGACCAGCAACTATTAAAACAATATAATGAATATGTATAATAAATTTTGCTTTAATATGCTTTGGTCAGATCTGTCGTTATCTCAACCCTTCGAGCCCCACGTTGGGCGCCAAAAAGGACTGTGGTGGTTTAACCCGGCAGGCAGCCAGACGCCACACAGCCGCGTGCTCACTCCCCCCGCAGTGGGACGGGGAGAGAATCGGAAAAAAAAAAAAAAAAATCCGCAGATTGAGATAAAGACAGTTTAATAGAATAGAAAAGGAAATAATAATAAYAACAACAATGATAATAACGTAATAACGATACAATATACAAAATGAGTGATGCACAATGCAATTGCTCACCACCCGCCCAGAAAATGGCCAAAAACCGATAGCCACTTCCTGGATCCCCCCCCATTCATATACTGGGCATGACGTCATATAGTATGGAATACCCCGTTGGCCAGCTGGGCTGGCTGTCCCAGCTATGTTCCCTCCCAGCCTCTTGTGCGCCTGGAAGAGCATGGGAAGCTGAAAAGACCTTGAGTAGCAGATTACCTAGCAACAACTCAAAACATCAGTGTGTTATAAACATTCTTTTTATACTAAATCCAAAACATAGCACTAGGAAGAAATTTAACTCTATCCCGGCAGAAACCAGGACAAGGCTCATGAGCAGAGAAAACAAAATAAGTGTCTTACATTCACACTCCAAAACAAGAACAGTAAAATTAGAGCTCATTTTCTTTGACCAAATTAAAGGACTACAGCCATCCTGTCACAAAATAACATGCCTGATATTAGGCAATGGTTGTCTTATTTGATTAATTCATTTCACATTTAAATTTTCATAGGGTTGGCTTAACGTATTAGACAAGTTTGGATTTTCCTTTAAACTTTTTCAATACTTTGTTGGCTAGATAGACTTCCCTATGAATCTACACCTAATTCTCTCATATTTCTCATGACTTTATTTCTGGGTGAATATCTACATGTATAAGACTTACTCAAACCTAGTCTGTCAGCCACGAACAACCAGAAAAGCCAGCAAAATCCTCCTCCCCCAAGCCATTAGTAGTTAATAGAAAGATTTGGGATAAGCATTATTTTAGTTCCTTTCCATATTTCACAAAGAGGAAAAAAAAAACATGTTGAAACTCCTTCGGAAGAGCCTTAATTATTTGTAATAGTAGAAAAAAGGAATGCTTGTTGTAGGAAGTGGTTTATTCTCACAGAGGAAAAAAAAAAGAAAAAAAAAGAGATTGTCTTAACTTCATTGATGTCTGTATTCAAAAGTCTGTATTAGTAGTTTCCTAAAGAAGTTTTAAACCCAGAACAGACACTTTGTTGGTAAACTACGTAGAGAACAGAAATATTGCAACTGTTGGAGAAAACTTAATTTTTAAGAAATATTGGATGGGAAACCAAAGGAAGGATTTGAAGACTGTAAGTTATTAAAKAACAGGCAAGGAACTTCAGCAATCATGTTTCATGTAGCTGGAAATAAAGAATGATTTGAATACTACAAAAACAGTAAAAGAAGAGTATAAGAGCTTAAATAAGACTCTGAATGAAACTGTGCTTTATTTCCTACTGATGAATTTCCTTGCAATAAAGCTTGACCTTATTGAAGGCGCTCAAATAAGTAAGTTACCCCAACACTAACCTTGAAACCACTTCTTTGTAAACTGCAAGAGATGCTTCAGTACGTTAGCTTTAGTGTTCTAAATACATTGGAGATTCTCAAGTACCTTCATGTATTGATTATGCTCCTCTTACCCTATTATCTGAAACAGCCTGAGGTAGTACCTTGTTACAGTGACACTCATCAAGTCACTAGGTCAAATCTGAACTTGCCAGAAGCAAAATACAGAGACTCTTAAGTCTCTCCATACATAAAATACCTCATATCAGGCCACATTTCACTAAATATCCAAAACACGTCATCTCTATGCATAACAGATAGGGTGAAGACCTAGGTTTGGGGTTTTTTTGTACATATGGAAGAACTGTAGTAAGTGATCTTATCTGAAATCTGAGAATCCTAAGGAATAATTTTTATTAACAACTGTAAGCCTTTTTTTCTTCTGACATTTCAATATCTGGATCTCTTCCCCGATTTTTTTTTTTTTTTTAACCGAGGTATACATTCTCACTAATTGTCTCTCATTTTAAGCATGATTATGCAAACAGGCTATAAGCATTCAAAGAACCACCTCAATTCAACACTGGCAACATTCTAGTGCTTTTTCATCAGCATCAAAAGAAAAGCACAGTAAACTGCAAAATTTGAAAAATAAATCAGTGGGAAAGGTGGATACTGCCACCATGTGGTATAAAAAGAACAAAATTAAAAGTTTCTATATTAAAGAAAGGTCAATGTACCAAGAAAATTGTTTCCAGCACAACTTTAATTATTGTTATCTACTATCCCATTAAATTGCTGCAGCAAAAATTAACACAGATGTAACTCAGATCTCAGAAGGCTGAAATCCTTCTGTAGAATTTTATTAAATCAGAGCACATTAAATGTACATTGAAGGAAAATGCTCATGTAAATCAAAGTTAACAGGGTTAATTTAATCTCAATTATGACCAAAAATGACTCAAAATAATGCTGAAGCACATAAAAGCACAAGTTTTATTTCCTATTTTTTCTAATTCAATCAAAAAGAGAAATGAAAATAAYATGAATTTCACAAGATAATCCTGTATCATTAATATCTCTTTACACCTGATTATTCCATAAGTAAATTTTGAGGGGAAAAAAAGGTGGTAACTAAAGAATAATTTCAGAAGTAGTAAAATGACAGTGACATTTAAGTCCCTGCTAGCCATGACTGGGATAAATATACTCTAGGTAGCTGAAACYATCTTACCACAACTGCAGATTTATGTGGAAGTAAGCTAAAATACAAGTCATTCTAGCTGTATACATATTAAGAATACTATAAATATTCATAAATATCTTAAAACCAACATTCTCCTTATACTGTTTCAACTCTTTTACTCTTTGAAAATAAAAATTAAATATATTTAGATAATTTGTTTCTCTACTTCTGACATTCATACCTTACCTGAAACCAAATTATCTTTTTCTTTAGTAGGGAAATAAATAGGAAAATTAAAATATAAAAAGTTGAAAAGCATAACAGAGAAGATGCAACTCCAAAGAATTCTTGGGAAAAAAAGATATGCATTTTTATATCATTAAAACAAAAGGTGAAGCAAATTATTACCGAGACATCAGCATCTCGAAAACCATACACTAAATTGTCATTGTGTCTTCAACTACTGCTGGATGGATCTCCTGTCCTAGCTTCCCCACCTTGACCCTTGCCCTCAGAAAGCACAACATAGAGTCTGGTAAGAGTCTATCCTCAACAGTGTCATGAGCAAATCTTGCAGGGTAGCAGTGACATAAAATTAGCTGTTATGCAAGGACATATATAGCACGTTTCCCCTCTCTCTCCCTCCCTCCCCACCCCCTCCTCCACCCAGTAATTTTTATACAGCAAAAAAGCTTTTATATCTTATACATGAACAATGATTTGGAGAATGAGTTTTTTCGCAATATATATGTATTTACACAACTTCTTAAATGAGATAATTAAGGTGCACAGACCTCTGTCAGACACTTCAGTTGGGATTTGTACCCACTTAGTTCTTCTGTTAGGCTCTCCTTTTTCATCTGTAGATCACTTAGCTCTTTTCTTAAGGAATGGACTACTTCATAGAATCGGATCTAGAAGAACAAGATAGATATTCGAAATTGAGACTAGCAAAATTGCAGTCACAAAACTACAATTCCAAAAACAAATCAGCTCAACATTTTATGGCAATAATTCACCAAATTATTTCTAGTGGATACCAGAAACCTGTCTGGGGCTGGGGGTTTGTGTGTGGGGGGAAATGTTAAAGCAAAGACAGTGTTTTTCTTTAGCCTTTGACAGCAGCAGCTAAGAAATAATCAGTTTGTGTTTGGCACTGAATAAAAAGGGGAATAAAAGTAAAGATATGCATTTCTGTTCAACTAAGACAGCTCCCAGTCAGGCTGCCTGATTAAAAACTACAGCTGCTAATGGGCCAAATGGTCCTACCCTCTTACTTGTGCCAACTCTAGAGCCTATTTGATTAACAGCGTAAAAAGAAAAAAAAAAAAGCCTATTTAGCAATAAACAAACTTAACTTGCTAACTTCCCCCAAGCCAATATAAATTTTTATGGGATGTGCAAAAATGGAGAGATATTAGTTTTGTTTTCTGCCAGTTCAGTGTGCTGAATCTGCACCAAGAAAAATGCAAGAGCAAGCACAGGAAGCGGGAACAGCACATAATCAGGAAGAACCTTGACACATCCCACACACACACTTTCAGCGGTAACATGTTGCTGTATGGGTTCAGCTGCATCATGCAGCTAAGCCTCTGAAAGACTCTACTTTGCTAAACAAACACTGAAAAAAACCCTTCTAAAAAGATTTTTAAAATAATAAAAAAATTATCTAACACACCTACTCCTCTCTCTTCCCCCACTCCAGTCACAGGCACAGTCTCAGACAAACAAGTCTCAGATCCATAAAACTTTTCCAGAACATTTCTACTGAACAATAAAAAAAATACCAGAAAACACAGTAGTAAAATGACAAAGTCAGTAGTATGAAGCAAAAAGGGACAAAATAAAGAAGAAAGAGCTTTTTTGATATACACCCACACACACATACACAGAGGTTATTACTCCCAGATTAACTTGATACCTTAAAATGTTTATTTTGGGGAATGCAAAGAATATATAATCAAGTACTATTTTCATGCAAAAGCAACTTCATACCCCCCATCATTAACACTGTGTTTGATATATGATTAAAGAAGAAATACAAGGAAGAAAGCACAGATAAAGTAAGCATTCAAGAGCAAGCTGTGCTACACTTCCATGCAGAAGGAAGACAGGTCTCTGTTTTGCTACCTGTAGACAGCAGAAGACAAAGAAAAGTTCCAGGTATATTCCATATAATTGACAGCATACAATTCTAAAAAACACAGAAACCATGGAAATTTGCAATGTAAACATAGGCGTAGTTTGCTTTATACAATAAAGCAAGTGTGCGACATGACTGAAAAATTAGTAGTAAGGCAGAAAAGTGAAATTTTCTAAAAAGTGGTGGGTTTTTTTGTTTTCAAGTTTTTCCAAATATTGTGCATGTTGAAAGCTGCAGTTGTTTGAATTTGTCGTACTCAACAAGAAAGCTCCACTTTTCATTCTTACCTTTAGATGTAAAACAAACAAAAACTTAAATTTATAGCATATGTCCTATTTTAAGGTTTTTTTTTAATTGCAAAAAAAAAAAGCAAGCTTTCCCAAAGTATAGTTGTCATCTTAATTTTTTTAAGATGGTAACAAGGGATTCTCAATTCACTATGTCTAAGTTTACACATAAAGTGAACAAAATTAAGGATGAGACTGGTTTTTAAAACTACAATTCAATTAAAACCAAAATAAGTTATAATAATTTTTTGTTCATGTTCTGAAAATTCCAAATGACAAATTCAACCATCAGATGCTACAGCTAAAACTATAAATTGTCTTTCTGTTCTGAGAAGTGAACTAACTGCATATTATTGCCTTATTTTATTGTTTCATTACTATTTTATTCTTGTAGTACTCTATTCCTTCAATATTTAAGGAGTTTTTTTGCACGAAATCAAACAGKGAAGTTAGTTTTGTGGGTTCTATCTAACTTCTCAACTACAACAGGCTTCAACTACTTCCTTAGGAAAAAAGAAAAACAACTTTAGAAATGTGCATGCAAAGCAGCAAGTAAGTACAATTCTAGTCTCTTAACTACAGCTTCCACTGACTACAGTTTTCATCTATCTGGATTCTTTCAGAACTTGTCTGATTACATCTGAAACTGAGCAACTCAATTTCAATCAAATCCTCTTTTTTCCCCMAAAAAAAGTGATTACAAAATTTTTAATTTTTTTTTCTTAAAAAAATAACCTTGATTGTCACTAATTGGTAACCGTTTAAAGCATTGTGGATTTTTTTAAACCACGCCTAGCTTTTCCCTTAAGTTCTTGTATTTTTACTGTGATTTCCCTAGGAAACCGAGCCTATGCCATCATGCCATGTTTACTTCCCAAACCACAACCCTAAAACAGATTACCCAGTATCAAACCAAGATGACATSGGATAATGGTATGAAGGATAAACATATCTGCACAGCCTTCCCAAGAAAAGATCAATCCATGGTAGTAAGAAAGTGCAAATGAATGCAGCAGAGGGGAAGGTTGTAGAAGTTCAACTGTTATTGTTATTTAGCTTGCTTGATGGCCAATAAACATTCATGTAACTCATCAGTCAAAGCACACATTGCCTCTTGCCAAATCAATATAGCAGAAACAAAAATTACAAAAATGGGATTTCAGAAACAACTGCATATCTTAAAAATTACAAATCTATATAGATGTGCTGTAAGGAAAACTTTCTAGGTGATTTTTAAAAAACTCTTAGCATGTACCCACCATGTTTTATGGAAAACCAGAGTTAAGCTAAAAATCGGCAGGCGCAGAGAAAGAGAAAGTTGTCTTCTGTTAAATGAAGTTATGTGAAAGTAGTTGCATCAGTTAACTGCCTTCTTAAGCGAAGAGCAACTGAGCTGTAGTTAGCAAAATGATGTAACTGAAAGGCATGGTGATTAAAAACATAAATATGGTTCTATAATTCTACGAACATCCTTTAGATAAGGATGACAAGTTTTACTTCTCTGTACATATCTAGAGCAGTATACCATATATCGACAGTATACCATGACTTTCACCCAGCAAGAGAACTCATTCACACAGCATTTATACCTCAACAAATGCACTAAACTTTTTAACATTATATTATTTACAGCCTGCTTAATTAAGCACTCTAATAATGCGCTGACAGCTTCACTTAAAGCAGCTGGCAAGGTTACTATCTCCTGGTGTCTGTCCTGCCTGGCTACAGTCTTTTGTACCGACTGTCAATCAGTTCCTGAAGTCCTGGAGCTTCCTGCACACCAATTTCAAGCAAGCTGACATGGATTTCAGTTTGTGTTAAAAATCTGCTTTGTCAACCATGGTGGTGCAGGAATCAACAAAAAACCCTCAAATACTTCTATAGAGGGCAGTAGGTATAGTAGACAGCGAGGGGGTAATAACCTAATAGGCACCAAGTGTTCCTCTTTATCACTTAGAGCCTTAAGATTTTCCTAGTACTTTCAGAAGTCCAAGTTTTGGAACTTTTGAAAAGATGTTCCCAAGAACTGTTTAATATCTTCATTAATGACATAGACAGTGGGAGCRAGTGCACCCTCAGCAAGTTTGCAGACAACACCAAGCTGAGTGGTGTGGTCGACACGCCTGAGGGATGGGACACTATCCAGAGGGACCTGGACAAGCTCGAGAAGTGGGCCCGTGTGAACCTCATGAGGTTCAGCAAGGCCAAGGGCAAGGTCCTGCACATGGGTGAGGGCAACCCCCGGTATCAATACAGGCTGGGGATGAAGGGATTGAGAGCAGCCCTGCCGAGAAGGACTTGGGGGTACTGGTGGATGAAAAGCTGGACATGAGCCAACAATGGGCGCTCACAGCCCAGAAAGCCAATTGTATCCTGGGCGGCATCAAAAGAAGAGTGGCCAGCAGGTCGAGGGAGGTGATTATACCCCTCTGCTCTGCTCAGACCCCACCTGCAGTACTGCGTCCAGCTCTGGAACCCTCAGCACAATAAAGACATGGACCTGTTGGAGCAGGTCCAGAGGAGGGCCATGAAAATGATCAGGGGCATGGAACACCTGTCCTATGAGGAAAGCCTGATAGAGCTGGGGTTATTCAGCCTGGAGAAGGCTTTGGGGAGACCTTATTGCAGTCTTTCAGTACTTAAAGGGTCTTATAAGAAAAATGGGAACAAACTTTTTAGCAGGGCCTGTTGTGACAGGACAAGGGGGAATGGTTTTAAATGAAAAGAGGGTAGATTTAGACTGGCTATAAGGAAGAAATTTTTTACAATGAGAGTGGTGAAACACTGGAACACGTTGCCCAGAGAGGTGGTAGATGCCCCATCCCTGGAAACATTCAAGGTCAGGCTGGAAGGGGCTCTTGAGCAACCTGACCTAGTGGAAGGTGTCCCTGCCTATGGCAGGGAGGGTGGACTAGATGACCTTTAAAGGTCCCTTCCAACCCAAACTATTCTATGATTCTATGAACATCCTTTAGATAAGGATGACAAGTTTTACTTCTCTGTACATGTCTAGAGCATAGTATACCATGACTTTCACCCAGCAAGAGAACTCATTCACACAGTATTTATACCTCAACAAATGCACTGAATGTTTTAACATTATATTATTCACAGCTTCCTTAATAACTAGCTCTACAGATACGTACAATGCTAATACTTTGGTGAATTAAGGTTTACATGTCTAAATCCCCTTCATTCTCAGAAGCAAGCCAGGACGCTTTGGCCATGTCCCACAGTCTGCGAAGGAATTGTCTTTTTATGGCAAGCAGAGTAGCCCCCTGCCCCTCCATCTACCCATAAGCCATAATTAACAAACTTCTTAAATGAAGAAAATGAGTCTTAAAGTGTACTTTAAAGTATCCTTTATCTCCTCCATTCAGTCAGATAGGAAAGGGACAGATGGAAAGCATGAGGAAAAGGTAAGGGATGTTTGCAAGAGCGATCTCAACTTGTGGTTCTGGCAAGCCGAGTTTTAAATTCCTATTTTCAGCCTGCTGTATTTCATCATGTGTGCCCACACCCCATTTGCTTCACTCTCTTAAAATACATCAGCAGTTCTACTCTCTTTAACACATCGGAGATGGGATTAAAATGTTCTCTTTACTGGAATCCAGTTAAAATGGACTGATCCAGAAGTACATCTGCCTCTGAAAGTCTTTCATTTCCAGTTGGGGAAGAATAAGAATTCTAGGAGTATATACTGGCTTCTGCTATATGCACATCCCTTTAATTCTAAATAAAAGCAATTTACAGCTTGTGGTGGGTTGATCCTGGCCAGCATCCAAGCTCATATGGCCGCTCGCTCACTTGTTGACTCCAGTGGGAGCAGGACAGAGGAGAGAGTGGGAAGAACAAAAGCAAGAAAACTCAGGTGGTGAGTTTTCTCAACAGTTTGATTAGTGAAGGAAAGAGAGATGAATTCTAAAAAAGGAAAAAAAAAAAAGAAAAGCTGCGCGAAGACAATCACTCACCACCTCCCGCAGCAGACCAACGCCCAGCCAGCCTGAGCAATAACCACCTTGGAAGCGACCCCCCCACCTCCTCTTTCTTCCTCTACCTCCAGTTTATGTTACTGAGCATGATGTTAGATGGTATGGAATAGTCCTTTGGACAATTCAGGTCAGCTGTCCAGCTGTGTCCCCTCTCAAGCTCATGACCACCCCTAGCCTGCTCACAGGGGAAGGCAGAGTGTGGAAAAGAGAAAGCCTTGATGCTGTGCAAGCACTGTCCAGCAACAGCCAAAACACTGGTGTGTTACCAGCCACTAATCCAAAACACGGCAAGATTCAGGCTGCTATGAAGAAAGTTAACTCCACCCCAGCCAGACTCAGGACAGAGCTATATTTTAAACCAATACAAAACACAATACTCACAGAAACATATTCAGGGATAGAAAGCTGATCTTCAGGAAGAGACTTTAGCTTCTCATAGCAATCATCTGTTAATTCCAAGTCTCGCAAGCTATGACGGATATCTCCAGCCCTCTCCCTTAGTTGATGATTCGTTTCCTCCAGTTGCTTCTGTCTCAACAAAATTGTTTCCATTTCTTGTTTCATTAGAGCCTGATGTTTTCTTCAGGATTGATTTGAAAACAGAAGACATTACCTAGTGAGTAACACAAGTGACAAACCTTCACAATACCCTGGCAAGGGAGTGAGTTATGCTCATTTTGTAGAGGGGAAAATTTACAAAGAGATTAGGTGATTAGCACAATAGTGTATACCACCATGGTTACACAATCATATGAGACACAGTATACATAAAAAGCCAGGAACTTCATAGTACAAAGCCGAATGTGAGAAGTGACAATTAATCTCCACATATGCTGACTTGTATTTAGAAATTAGTCTTAATTTACCAATTAAAAGATTAAAAACATGAAAAAGCAGAATAGATTTCCACACAAAACCCAAGGAACTAGTAAATCACCAAATAAAGCAACAGTAACTTCAATTTGTGTCTTGCCAAGTTTCAGCATATACATGCTTATGGACTATTCCACACACAACCCTTCATTTTCTATCCAGTGTAACGTACAAAGTTGGGGCCCTTTAAAAGAAAAAAAAGAAAAAGCACAAACACCACTACACTTAAGCAACTTTACTTCCAGCCTTAAAACACTATCATTACTATTATCACCAGTGACAAGGTATTATACAGCAAGAGAAACTGCATGTCACTTAGAGATGTTTCAAAGTGTTTTCTTTATTGTATTTTATTTAAATCAATGGCAACTGAGCTACTTTTTTGGAGGTTTTAGCTGTAACTCTTGAAAACATGTTAAAATTAAATTGTTCTTCAAAATGCAATAATTCCTACATTATTTAAAAAATAATATTAAAAATACTAGCTAGTACTACAAAGTGATGTCTGCCCCACTTGTTTCAAAAAGACAGAAGAAAATCCCAGGTCACCAAAGCAGTCACACAAGGACATATTCTGCACATAGTGTATGATTCTGTTAAATGGGGATGAAAAGTGAGGTAACAGACAGACAGGAAAACTAATGAAAAGACTGGGGAAAGGAAAGCAGTTCAACATTTTTATGCCTATTAATAACAATTTGCACATCAGTACTTTTGTACTGAACACTCCTCAGATAATTCAAGTATGGCCAACATAAAAATATTCTACTCTGGTGCAAATAAACATACAGAATGACAGACATTTTTCTGACAGTCAGCTGCTCTTAGTTGAAAGACTTTGCTGTAACTAATCTCAGATCTGGCTTCACATCCCTAAATCTGTTCCAGGCTTACTACAGAATATGACTTTGAATTAGTCACATCCTGTAAGCTGGTGCATCTTCTACTGTAACAGGAGAACATTAAGCAATGCTCTTCCTTCACAGTCCTGTTACAGGTGTTAAAACATTTAATTGACAAAGAAATTTGGAGAAGCCTGTTAGCCAGTCTATTTTCAGGTGTAGGTTAACTCAAAGCGTTTCAGAAAAGCGAGGAGAAAAGTAAGTTTCTACATCATCAACTGAAAGCATTTCTGATCAATAAGCAATCCTAACTGGAAGTGCTAAACATTATCCCCCTACCTTTCCCAAGTCATCCAGGCTGCAGAGTTATTAAAAATTCAGTCTAAATTGATGGAAAGTCTGCCCCCTCTACCTATTCCTTTCGCTCTTTACTGGTGTTAAGAACCTTCTTACTCCAAGTTCCTATTAAATTTTGAATCCRGTTAACAATAAAACCAAAGCTATAAACTTCAGCCAATGAGAGCTGAATTCAAATTTACTTATATGTAAATTAAATATGTAAGTTCCATTTTTAGAATGGAAATACTAATATAATCTGCAAAAGAAATCCTATTCCTGCAACTCATAATCATCACTTTCCATTAATGTCTGTTAATTAATTTGAATTCATATTAATACGTTATTAAAGATGAAGGGTGGTTTTTTTTTTTAATTCCATCATACCTAGCATCTTCTTGCTGCAATGCCAGCTGGCTATCCAATCGTAAAGACAACAGCTGCTTTTGATGGATTGCATCATTAAGTTTCTCTTCCAGCTCTTCAATCTAAATATAAATAATATAAATAATATAAATAATATAAATATAAAATGAAGAAAAGAAGTTACCTTAGTAATTTTTAAAACATGTTTGACAAAAAGAACAACTTGAAAGAAAAAAGTGGAGAGCTCAATGTGCAGGGAAATACAATAACAACTGTCTAACAAGACCTCTAAATATGCCAAGGCTTCATAAAATACAGTATGGATTTTGCCCTAATGAACTAAGAATAGAAAACACTTAGTTCTACAATTGATCTTTTTCAGGCAAATAGCTTCTTGTTCAGCTGATTTCAAACTAGGCTTAAACTCAGAGCAGCAAGCCAGTGAAAGCCACAGTTAGTATACAGTGGGTTGTAAATACTGACTGCACACAAACATGGCAAAGCTTTTACACCTTTCTTAATTTCATGCATCTTAGTGGAAACTGTCCACAACAAAATCTCCTACTATTAGCATGTTGGTATATTCTAGCCACACCTTCACTGATAGATTATCAAATAGCATTCAGATTACTTTTTCTAGTATTCCACCAGTTCAGGTTAAAAGCTCTATTAAGTTGCTTACACCAGTGCCAAAATTATTCATCATTTCTGAAAGAATATAGGTCTTTTCCCTTTGTTTTTAGAAAAGGAAAAACTACTTCAATGCCCCTCATCCATTTACAGCTATAACGCCTTGGACAAATCAGCTAAGTTTTACGTGTGTTTGTTTCCTCCTTTTCTCATTAAAAAAAAAAAAAAAAAACACAACACTAAGTAGGCTTCCAGTATGCAATTCACAGAAATTCTTTTCAGAATGGAAGTTTCTACCATACTCTAAAAGCACCAGAAACAAAAAAAGATTTTATGACAAAAGAAGCAACATTTCTTACCTTGGTCAAATATTCTACTTTCAAGTTGTCAATCATCAAGTTTTTCTGAGATAATTCTATTTTAAGCAGCTGAAGATTATGGAGCAACTCTTTCCGTTCAATCAGCTGCTTAGTGATTTTAACAGTACCTTCTCTCTCTTCAGAAGAGGAAACATCATCGGTTGGTATTGTGGTTTCTAAGCTAATATCTTCAGACTCCAAGGAGCTAGAAATGTTTACTTTCCTAATTTCCTTAGAGCTTTTATGTGACATTTTCTTCCACTATTTGCAAAGCTTTTTTAAGTTATACTTTGAGATGAGCCCCCTGAAGAATCAACTGCAAGAATCAAAACAATTAAGTAAAAGGCATTATGTCATTATGAAAAATTAACCAGTTAAACAAGACCACTAAGCAATACTTGTCAGCATCACATGAATGTATTTTCTTGTTCAACCAAGAAAGACATTTAAGAAGCTCTGGAGAGGGCAGTTGCCTGAGCAGTCTCTTCCTAAATAATTAAGAAGGGTTTTGACTGCAATAAGCTAAATACTGGTGTGAATCAAGCTTACTAGTAAGATGGTATAGCTAAATCAAGATGTGCATCTGCCATYCACAGTCAGAAGAGCATGCACTGAAAACTCCTGTATGAGCCATACAATGTCAGACAACAAGGTAAAGGAATACTCTGATGCCCACCTTTGTCTTCTCTAAAGAAGTACCTCCATTGTTCTTACCAGGTTAATTTACTAGTCTTTTCCAAAAGCGAGCTACTTAACAGTCACACGTACTTTCACAACCACTTGGTACAGACCACAGCTTTTACTGAAGAGATGCACCGACTAACGCATGCTCTTCAAAGCCCTACAGAGAAGGGAGATGCTGCACCCGGAGCCCAGGCCAGCGCCCACCCCGCTGCCAGGGGCGCGGAACCCGCCGGGGGCTAGCTCTCCCGGGCCGCTGCCGCCCCCTTCCCCACGGCAGGAGCGGCCCGGTGGAGGGGATGCTGTTCTACCCGCCGGGTGCCCCACTCTGCGGAAGGCAACGGGCAACTGTCCGACCGGTAACGGCACACRGCGGCGGCGGGGTGCGGGGGAGCTGGCCCTGCCTCACAGATCCCCTCACACGCCGGGAGAGGAGGGGCGCGCGCAGCACCGAGTACCACAGCCCCAAGCCCCGCGCCCCGCCAAGCACTTACCTCAGCCGGTGGCGCATGCGCGCCCTTCCGCCTTCCCTCCGGGCGGCTTGAGGCGGGGCTGCGCGACGCCATCGCCACGGCGACCAGGGGGGCGCAGCGCGCCGCTTCCCCCGCCCTGCCGCGCGGCACGATGGGAGGCGGCGCTCCGCGGTGGCTGCCGGGAGGCGGTGGGGCGGCCAGGCTGCCGCGGCGCGCGCCATGCTGACCTCGCGGACGTTCGTGAAGCGCACGCGGGCGGGCGCCGTGGTGAAGGTGGTGCGCGAGCACTACCTGCGCGAGGACATCTCCTGTGGCGCCGCTGGGTGCCGCCTCTGCCCCCCCCGCCCCGCGGGGCCCGGCCTCGGCCTGGAGGCGCAGCCCAGCGGCGCCGCCAGCAGCCTCTGCCCCGGGCCGCACTACCTCCTGCCCGACACCAACCTCCTCCTTCACCAGGTGAGCGGCTCCGGGAGGGGGCGGCTCCCTCTGGGCCCGGCCGTGCCCCCTGTGGAGCCTTAAGCCCTGCTCCAGCCTTGATCAAAACCCCGTGCGTGTGAGATACCCCGCTCCCCTGAGGCGTGCGATTCAGGCATCGCTCCTGGAGGGGGGCGTGTAAGCAGTGCGCTGTCGGGCTTGGGTCTTCCTGTTGTTACTTGTGTGTGCTTGGTGCCTGAATGGGAAGTCATTTCTTTCTCTGCCAGCCACTGAGGAGGCCTTCAGCATCACTGAGTCTAGTCTGGTTTTAGACTATTTCCCGGTTTTATGTTTTGCTGCCTGAATTGTAGGAATAAAGAACAGCATTTTTTTTGTTCGTTGTAGTCTGATACGGGTATGTAAAGTCAGGCAAGGACAGTGAATAGGCTCTGAAGCAGTGATCGGGATCTTCAGGTGGTCGCTGAGTTTTCCTGTCAACCTGCGTTTTCCTAAATACTTATTCTCTTTTTCAGGGGCTGTTGTAGGCTTAGGTTCTTTATAGTGTGATGTTGATTTCAGGTAATGAATAGAAACTGCAAAATCATCCCATGTACAACTCTGGAAGCATGGGATGAACTTTACTTTGCACCCCATCACTAATTGTGCAAAGGCTTGAGTCTGGGCAGTGCAGACGGTAGAACTCCAGGCTGGGAGGCAGTGAATTCCCAAGCTCGATATTTTACTTTTTTTTTTGATTGCTTTTGAATACATCTGTAGAAGGTAGAATAGCCCCATGGAGAAGTAAAATAGCCCCTTGCAGACATTGGAGGCTGGWAGTAATTAACGAATCCTAACATGCATTACTCAGGAGGGGGGCACAACACTCACGTGTTTTAGCAGTTGCGCATCACAAAAATTGTAAGTAAGGATTTTCTTGCCAAAACATCAGGACTTCGTGGTGTCTGTTGGCAAAGTTTGTATATACATACTATAGAGCACTCTGACAATGTGGCAGGGTACGCTGCCGTGAACTGGAGCRGCAGGGATTAGGAAGTCTTGGTAACAGTGGGAGAAGGTTTTACCTAGCAACTGCAACAGGATTGCAACAGTAAGACTTTGCCTGGTAATTCAGCTTGTGCATAGAAGAATACTGGATTTCTTGCCCTATGAACGTGGTTCTAAATCATCAGGTGCAGAGAAGCTTGGTCTGGCATTGCTTGTAATTCTTTTAGCTGTGCCCTCTAGAGCCTTACTGCTGTGCCTTTGGAGGTGGGTTTGCACAGTTTCTTGTCACAAGCTTAGGAAATTAAGTTCACCTTTTTCTCCTGACAGGAGCATGGATTTTTGGTGTACATTTGTCTCTCTTGCACACCATGGCTGTCAGGAGTTGGCAAAGAAAAGTGCTGAAAAATTTTTAACGTATTTCCTCAAAAAAACCCCAGTCTTTGAAAAGTGTAACTAACAGAATTCCAGTTCATTTGAATCTGCGGAAATTACAGTTGCAGTGCAACAGTGGGATTGTTTTTGGAGAACTTAAGCCTACACATGCATAGGCATGTCCATGTTAGCTGTGTAACAGTGGTTGGGTACTATTTTATGGTTTGCATTGCTCACAAAGACATATGCCAGACAGCCTTTCAGTTATGTTGGATTACTGTCATATTGTGCATAGACGTATTTTGTTCACAAAGATTATAATTTACAAGAACCCATCTTATGTGAACAAAATTTCTGGTGCACACCTGGCCTTAAATTTGATTGGAGTCCTGCCTGTGTTGGGTCTGAATTTGATGAAAGTCAGAATAAGCCCTTATCTTCACTCCAGCAAAATTCAGGTCACGAAGAAGCCGGAAAATCCTATTTGAACTTTTTGCCCACAAGCAGGAGGAAGCAGCTTAATATACCATTCAGTTTCCCAACAGCGAGAGAAAAAGGCAGAAGTAGTGCAACTCATTATTCATGTTAGCTTTTTACATATTAACCAAACAAATACTTCAAGTCCTGTTGTTGGATAGAATTACACAACAATTTTGATTTGTTTCCATTTTGTTCCTCAGATTGATATACTTGAAGATCCTGTTATTAAGAATGTCATTGTGCTACAGACAGTCTTACAAGAAGTCAGGAATCGGAGTGCACCAGTGTACAAGCGAATTAGGGATGTGATTGGAAGCCCTGAAAAACATTTCTATTCTTTCACCAATGAACATCATCGGTAAGGTGTGGAGTAGGGTATAATAAAGATGTACTAATGTCCAGAAAAGAAACTGGGAAACTGGGAAACAGAATTGCAACATGTGAACTAGGTAAAAAAAAAATTAGACTGAGGTGCATAGAACTGTATGCTTCTAAGGAATCCTGTTGGGAAATAGTTGCATGTTTAAAGAGCTTTTCTGTTTTATAATTAGTATAAGCATATATGTTATGAAAAGGTGATTAGAGTATTGAATAAAGTTTAGACAAGAGTAACTTGAGCAATGGAATAATGCTTTTCCATTTTAGTGTCCCTTTTAAACATTAAAAAATCTGCTGATTTTTTGTGACAGAAAGCTCTAAGAAATGCAGATGCAATTAATTTGCCTTTGTTTGTGCTCAGTATCCACCACTGCAGTATCATAGTTCTAGGAATCTTGAATGCGTAGTTCTAGCATCTTGAATGCAGTTCTCGTCAATCCTCAGTGAGAAGGTTGTTTTAGAAATTAACACTTTCTTGCTATTTTTCTTGCCTCTTCTGTCTCCTGACCCTTCTTCAGTGGCCTGTAGTGTTACATGTATTATAAAAATTGGTACAGGAATGATTCTTTTGGCCTCACAATCTTGATCTTTTTTGTCTGAAAAAGTTTTGTAAGTATGGATAGATGTTGGGATTTGATTTGTTTTGTTTCCTGCCTTTTATTTAGAGAAACATACATAGAGCAAAAGCAAGGAGAAACTACTAATGACCGCAATGACAGAGCCATTCGCGTAGCAGTAAAATGGTACAATGAACACTTGAAGAAAATAGAGGATGAGGAGACGATCCAAGTTATCTTTTTAACAAATGACAGAACTAATAAGGAGAAAGCTCTAGAAGAAGGAATAACTGCTTATACGTGTAAGTGAAGTAGCATGCATGTTTAATTTATTGCTCAGATATACAATCTCAGCAGTGTCTTAATACCTAAATCCTGTGCATCTCTTGCATAAATATTTATGTGTGTGCTTTTGTAGGTGAGGAGTATATAAAAAGCTTGGTAGCTAATCCTGATCTTGTAGATCGCCTTGCTTGTGTATCTGATGAAGGGGTATGTTTTTATTTTCTTTTTATAAAATAAATCACAAATGGTTTGCAGTATATTATTGGACACCATATGTCAGGCTGCTAGCATCAGTTTAGAAAATGAGGACTCTGGACTTTATTACCATCTTGGCAATATAACTTTTTGACAACTGAAGAGAAAAAAGGAAATATTGCAGCTGTTTTTACTGCTGCTTATATGCCTATTAATAGGTATCTAGTTATTTGTAAAAAGCCAGTTGCTTTAGATATCTGATGTGAAGATGAGAATAATAACGATCAGTTAAAGAAAGTGTATAAATGTTAGAAATAATGGAAACAAAATGAAAACTACATAAGTGTATATTGCAAGCCATTTAGGTCTTTGTTTTCTGTCTATTATTTGAAAGTTTATGTTAACTTATTGATCGAAAGCATTTTCTATCAAAAGCTGATTTTTGTGGTCAGTTAAGTTGACATAAGTGCAGGCTGCAGCTCAAAGATGAACTACATTCCTCTTCTATTTCCTTTGTGCTTTGTGTTTATCAGAATCAAGACTTACATTTTCACATAAGACTGATATAGCTGAAAACTAACACCACCAAAAAACGGGAAGGTTAATTTCATCAGTTAGTCCTAACAGAATGGAGTGGGACATGCAAGAGTGGGAAGAAAGTGGAAGGCTCAGCTGATCTTTTCAGCAGTTAGCTGTAGTTCATTCAGCTTTAACTAACCAAAGTTTACTCACAGTAATGCGTTTTCATAATGTTCCGTATAGCTTACAGTACGTGCTTACACTGGGTGCTATACTCTTTACTGTGTCGTACTATGCTAGTATTTTCTTCACTAAGTATATGTTGAATCAGTATATCCAAACCAATGTAAAAGTGTATGTCACTTCTGCAATATCTTTTTAAGTAACTGCAGGCAAAAAGGAAAAGGAAAGGAGGCATTCCTAGAATTGTCGTGTGTCTATGTTCTTTATGCTTTTTATGCTTCATTAGAAAAATTACTGCTTAATAGTAGTTTTTCATTATTGTGCATATTCATACCTACACATAGGTACAATTTTTGGAATTTATCATGTTCCTGAGCTTGCTCTTGGAATAATCATGAATACAAAAGACTGAAAATTTCCTTTTTTTTTTTTTTTCTTCTTTTTTTTTTCTTTTTTTAAAGAAAGAAATAGAAAGTGGAAAAATAATTTTCCCAGAACATATTCCTCTTAGCAAACTGCAGCAAGGAATAAAATCTGGTATTTACCTCCAAGGAACTTATAGGGCAAGCAGAGATAATTATCTTGAAGCTACTGTTTGGGTTCATGGAGATACTGAAGAAAACAAAGAAGTGAGTTTTTCATTTTGACTTCATGCTGTGAACTTTAACGAGCCTCAGTAATGACTTAAAATGTTATTCTTTCACGGTGACGTATGTTGTTAAAAAGGAACATTACAGTAATTTTCCCCTTCTGTGTTTTTCTGACTTTCGCTTTATTTTTGTTTGTTTATTTGTATGGATATAGACTACTGAAATGTTTACTGTGCTCTTTTTGAAGAGAGAATAACGTGTTTAAAATTATACTTTGTGCTTTGATAAAGCGTTTGATAAAATAAAGCTGAATCTTAGTTGTTAAGTTTTTTAATTGACTCGAATGTAACACTTTTTTTTTTTAAATTAGTTTGAAATACATGGTGAAAGACAGAGAAATGAGTTTGTAGCAGGATTTTCAGAAAAAACTATGGTGAGCCCTTGTGGGGCTCTCTTGCTTTATTTCCCCTGCTATTTTCATGCCTGGTGATGAGTAGATGGGCTGTTCCCCTCCAAGCAGTTAACCCAGCTGTCTGCCTACTGGATTCTCTGTTGGTACAGTTGTACAGATGCTGTTTCCAAGCAGCAGCAGTTGTGTCCTCCCTCCCTATTTGTAGTAGCAGCTGGAAGTGCTTCTCTGGCTCTCCGTTTCTTTTATTCCTATCTCCTGGTAGTCTGTGGAGTCCCCTAGCCTGAAAAAATAGGATTGTCTGATTTAAAAAAAAAAAAAAAAAGTCTGGGGAAAACAAATTATTTTTATAGCAGCAATTGGAATCCTGAAATAATATCATCGATACTGAAAGAAACCCAGGCAGAGGAAGAAAATGCCTCACAAACATCCCTTAAAATGTTCTTTAGAGTGCAGAGCCTGTTATACATGGATACTTTTCTGTTATACTGCTTTGATTTGGGTCTTCTGTTGCTATCATTATGAATATTTGCATTTTCATTTTTTGTTTTCTAAAAAATCCAGATAATTATACAGGGACTGAAACATTTAAATCGAGCAGTTCATGAAGATATTGTAGCTGTGGAGTTGTTGGCAAAAGATGAATGGGTCGCACCATCCTCAGTGGTCTTGCAGGATGATGGCCAAAATGAAGATGACATTGAAAATGAAG
The DNA here is from genome assembly GCA_030449065.1 of Oceanodroma leucorhoa. Lineage (NCBI taxonomy): Eukaryota > Metazoa > Chordata > Aves > Procellariiformes > Oceanodroma > Oceanodroma leucorhoa. The sequence goes on from JASVER010000002.1 coordinate 22,470,204, forward strand.
AGGAGAAAGAAAACATTGTATGAATTACATAATTTTTTACTTCACTTACATTAAGAGAGATATGAAATCTGCAATGACAGTGTAGTTAGGCTTTAGATTTATACATCCTTTTCATACTAACTCCTAAAAGCTAGTGTGAGTATGGAAATTATAAAACTTAATTGTAGTCCTATAGTTGCATTAAGTACGTGAATATGTGTAAAATGGATACTTTTTAATTTTTTAATTAATCCCAATCAGAAATTCCCACATTATTTTGTTAAACTTAATAAATCTAAAAGTTACTGAGCGGTAGTCAGGTAATAATGCAAAGCTATATACTGACGTGCAGATTAGGATTTGCTAGAATAGGAGCAGATGTTGTATCACGATGACAGTCAGCTTTTGTAGGCAATGCATATATTTGGAACCAGTTGTAAAATATTCTTTAGCTTCTTTCAGTAATTCTGCTTAATGTGCATGCAGTGCGTACACATGTATACCCTGTCCAACAAATATTTGCATTTCTTTAGAAACATGATCTTCCCACTGAATTCCATGGGAATGTTTTTTAATTACTGTGTTTAGAATTACTGGTGAATTTTCAAGCAATACAAAAGGGCTCCTAAAAATTATAGTAATAGCTTGGAAAAGAAAATGGGGATAGTTGAGTAAGCAGAGACAGTGGAACAAGGTACCATTTCTTCAGAGTTTTTTTCTGCTGTTCTTTGTTTTTCTGAAACAATGTCCATTAAAAAAAAACAAACCACAACAAAGTAGTCATGTCACATACTAAAAATATTAAAAGTCATGCAAAGCACAGGGAGACTGTTTATGAAGTCATAATAGAATTTATGGCGTTATTGTGACACATAAAGTCGTTGCCAACAAAGTTTGAGATACATGCTGTAGTCAAACACCTTAACGTGAGTTGAAACAGTTCTGTGTTTTTAACCTCTGTGTTTCCTACCAGCTGAAGGCTTCTGTTAACAAGGACATGCTGAGACCTACAGGGAAAGTAGTGGGCATTATAAAACGAAACTGGCGACCGTTTTGTGGCATGCTTTCCAAGTCACAGATCAAAGAGGTAAGGAAATAATCACGTTGTTGTAACTTCAGATTTTTTTTTCCTTTAATTAGAAATTATTTGTTCCTTTTTCTGGCTGTTAATAGGCAAGGCGCCATTTGTTTACACCTGCTGATCGCAGAATTCCTCGCATTCGTATAGAAACAAGACAAGCAGATAGGTTGGAAGGACAAAGAATAGTTGTTGCTATTGATGGTTGGCCCAGGAATTCCAGGTATCCTAATGTAAGTTTAAGTGTTTTCTTCTGAACTTTTATCTGTCTGATTTTTATGTGTTTATTAGGTAAGATGTTTATTATTATCTGCAACTCTAAGTAACTTCAAAAAGCGTTGACATGAATTTTAAGTTCTTTTGAGTGCCATTCTTTGATGGTGCGAAATAAGGAAGTCCTCAAATGGTTTAGTTTACTCTTGCCCTCAAAAAACAAGTATGTGTTATCATACTTAAAAAGCTTGGTCCTCAGGTTCTGCAGTAAACATACGTGTGCTATCTAAGGTGTTTTATTTAGACTAACTAGGGACCGCCTTGTTTTAGTCTGGGTTCCTAGAAGTGTGAACCTTTTGCTGTGGCTTTGCTCATCCACACACCGATCACCAAGTAGTTTCAAACGCGTTGGCCAAATTCAGTCAAATTGCCAGTGGGGCAGAGTTACAGGTAATTAAGTTCTTAGAAGTTCTTTGTAAATAAACAGGAGGATATGAGAGAAATTGAGGACACTAGCTTCAGTTTGTGTTCAGGACACTAGATTTTGAAGAGGCTTCTGTTGCGTTGTGTAAGAATGCATAGCTTGTAATGAACACAGCTGTCTCACCCATGTTTAGAGAAATGAAGGAAACTTGGAATATATGGAAGGAGTGTTAAGACAAAGACAGCATTACTGCAGAGGATGAGAGACGTGAGAAAGGAAGTAGAGTTAATGTGGTGTTAGGGAATGGGACGTGTGGCACAACACAAACCCATAGAGAAATTAGACCTTATAAGTTTTGCTGCTTATGCAGCAATGTTTTTTCTTTCCTGCAATAYTGAATTTCTACGTGTACAGTTTTTGCAGTCTTAAATGTGGAGAATTTAGTGCCATTCTAGGAAAAGAGGGGGAAGTACAAAGTTCAGACTTACTGAATCAATTAAATGTTTGAAATTAAATTTCTTTCTTAAAGATGAGAAAGTTGGCTGAAGAAGGAAAGATTGATTACTCCTTCTGTGTAGTTTAATATACTAATAACCTATGAGATAATGGTCTCAAATACTTATTTTTGAGCAAACAGTATTGCTTGATGTGCATGTTTGTATGTGTGTGTATATATTTGTATGTGTGTATATTGTTTCTCAGGGTCATTTTGTAAAGAACTTGGGAAGTGCTGGAGATAAAGAGACCGAGACAGAAGTTCTTTTGCTTGAACATGATGTCCCTCATCAGCCTTTTTCCCAGAGTGTCCTTAGTTTCCTACCAAAAATGCCATGGAGCATTACAGAACAGGTAATAATTTTGAAGTTGTTGTAATAATTACTGTGCCTTCTTTTTCAAATCAAACTGTGACATTCTTTGATATCCCAGTGCACCAAAAATACAGGAAAAATGTTGTCTAAAACCATTTTGTCTTAGGGTGGATTTTCAGCCAGATTTCCTATGGAAACAAGGCCTCTGCAAGTTCTTGGATTTTGGCTAAAACTGTGTTTGTTAGGGATAGACATTTTAAGATAAAAACCATATTACAGGTTTCATTAAAAAATAAAAATATTAAAAAAGGGGTTTTTTTGTAAAGGAGAGAGACTACAATTCAAATAATTGTAAGATCATTCCGAAGAGTTTTTCATCTTGCTAAATACCTTTGTAACCAAATGTGGCAATCTGTATCATCGCTAAAATAATCTGAGGAGAGGAGACTTTAATATATCCCACTATAATCCAGTAAAGTAATTAGAGAAAGAGAAATTGGTGTTTGCAGAATTGCTCATTTTAAATGCTGTTGGTGAATTTCAGGTTCTCCGCAGTAGCTTAAATGTGGGAAATGGTTGTTTTGGAACGTATCGAAAAATGTCATCAGGGAACAATTTGAGCATGATATGGTTTTGGTTTGGGCTGGGCTAGTTATTTTTTGTTTTGTCTTGGGCTGCGCTGAGTGGTTTTGTTTGTGCATTTTGTGTATTTTAATTTCTTTGAGGTGAGTTGCTTTTATTACCTACTCCTGTTTCTTTTGAATGTGGAAACTGAAGGACGGATCTTTGTGTAAATTAGCTGCCTAAGAGTCAGTTTTCTAGTCTAAGATACCTATCTGAGGTCTTTTTGTAGCTATCATGCAAAGGTAGATACTTCCAAAGTGTGCAGTTCCTTTCAACTGCCTAGACATCTAAGCCTTAGAAAGCTAAAGTTAGTTGAGAGCAATCACATCCGAAATGATTTGTCCAGCTGGACATCAGTGAAAATTTCACTTAAAAAAATCTTGATTGCTGGTCCTGCTAATTCTGAGATCATAGAATCATAGAATGGTTTGGGTTGGAAGGGACCTTAAAGATCATCTAGTTCCAACCCCCCTGCCATGGACAGGGACACCTTCCACTAGACCAGGTTGCTCAAAGCCCCATCCAGCCTGACTTGCAACACTTCCAGGGATGGGGCATCCACAGCTTCTCTGGGTAACTTGTTGCAGTGCCTCACCACCCTCATAGTGAAGAATTTCTTCCTTACATCTAATCTAAATCTACCCTCTTTCAGCTTAAAGGCATTACCCCTTGTCCTATCACTATAGTCCCTTGTAAAAAGTCCCTCTCCAGCTTTCTTGTAGGCCCCCTTCAGGGACTGGAAGGCTGCTATAGGGTCTCCCCGGCTGAACAACCCCAACTCTCTCAGCCTGTCTTCATAGGAGAGGTGTTCCAGCCCTTTGATCATCTTTGTGGCCCTCCTCTGGACTTGCTCCAACAGGTCCGTGTCCTTCTTATGTTGGGGGCCCCAGAGCTGGACGCAGTACTCCAGGTGGGGTCTCACGAGAGTGGAGTAGAGGGGGGGAATCACCTCCCTCGACCTGGTCACGCTTCTTTTGATGCAGGATGCACATTGCTGGCTTATGTTGAGCTTCTCATCAACCAACACCCCCAAGTCCTTCTCAGCAAGGCTGCTCTCAATCCATTCTCTGCCCAGCCTGTATTTGTGCTTGGGATTGCCCTGACCCAAGTGCAGGGCCCTGCACTTGGCCTTGTTGAATTTCATGAGGTTCRCACAGGCCCACCTCTCAAGCCTGTCAGGGTCCCTCTGGGTGGCATTGCTTCCCTCCAGTGTGTCGACCGCACCACACAGCTTGGTGTTGTCTGCAAACTTGCTGAGGGTGCGCTTAATCCCACTGTCCATTTCGCCGACAGAGATATGAAGATCATGAAAAGATTGTGGGTTTATTCTGTTTCTGTTCCTGTTTGCTATAAAACAGAAAATTTTTCAGTACTTGATCATCTTCTGTCTTAGTTCTTCTATCACTGTAGTTCCTGCATGTCTGTTTTGATCTTATAAATAAATATTACTGCAAATCTTGTCCTAAGGAAAAAAAAAGCACTCTGAAAATACTTAGTTGCTTTGGAAAATGTTATGCAAAGTGCCTTTCTCAAATGATCATTTTTACTTTGATACGGAAGATGTTCTTGAAAACAGCTGTTGTTTTTTTTTTTTAAATTTCAGGATATGAAATACAGGGAGGACTTAAGGCATCTGTATGTTTGTAGTGTTGATCCTCCTGGTTGTACAGATATTGATGATGCATTACATTGTAGAGAAGTAGAAAACGGAAATATAGAGGTATTGTTTCTTTTTTTTTAATCAAGCTGGTCATTTATTTATTTATATCTTCCTTTATTTTACAAACAGTGCAGTAGTGGTAATATTAAATGACATGAGCAAAGCTCCAGATCTGTTGTAAAAGAAATTAATGGTGTTTGCACAACTGTGAGATGGTAATAAAGGGAGTTGATTTGCATTACATCACTGTCAGAAGTGGGAATTTAATGTTGCCTAAATTCACCCTGCTTTCTGCTCATTTGGCATGGGAAATTAACATAGAATTTATTTACTGCTTTAGCTAAGTATAAACATGGATATCTACAGCTAGGATAAGAAACTATCAGTAGAGAAAGTGAAGCTACTGCTGTAATGCCTAAGGAATGATTATTTTATTTTAAAAAAAAAAGGGCATTAAAAAGCTACAGACTTAACACCAGCTCTCTACCCCCTGATATCTAATTTAGTCAGGTTTTCTTTGTTATGAATTAATTTATAATTGTAATAGCAGAGTGTGCCAAAATTGAAGGTCTAGCAAACAAAAGCAAAAACAAATTTGCAGTGGGCCTTGAAGAAAATGAAAGAGGTTATTTGAGCTCCCAGGCAAGAGGAGTTGCATTGGTAATGAGTATAACTTTCCACTAAATGTACACATGCCCTTATTTTGTGTAATTGTGGCAACTATTCATTTTTTTAATATCAGTATGATAGGTTTTAACTATTCCTATTACTAAATGTGGGAGTGAAGGGAACTGGGAATGGGTAAATTGGGTTATAAATAAAAACTTGAGAAAGTTTCTTTCATATTGAGAACTATTTCTTTTTCATAAGATGCATAATGTGATGCTTGTTTTTTAGGTTGGTGTACATATTGCAGACGTCAGTCATTTTATTCGCCCAGGAAATGCTTTGGATGAGGAGTCGGCAAAAAGAGGAACAACAGTGTATCTGTGTGAAAAAGTAATTGTTTTCTATATAAAAAGCTTTTTGTACAATTAAGTGGTTGGATTTTTCATTGCTTTCCTCTTTTAATTCTTGGTAGTAGAGACATTATCTGTAAACTAAGGAGGAGGAAAAAAAAAAGAGTAGACTCCTTTGGGCTGTGCTTAGTTTGCCTAAGACTATCAAAATGAAGGTGCTCTCTGTCATTCAGCCTGCACAGCAAGAGGGAGAAATATTTTTTCTTTTTTTCTTTTCTTTTTCTTTTTTTTTTTTTTAATCCATTACCTGGAGAATATCCCTTTCAACTCTTGTTTGAAGCATTAATAACATGTAGTTCTGAAACGGGGCTACTGTTTTAATATCAATCTGAAATTGCAGAAGTGGCCTGGTTTTGCTTTTTTCCATTGTTTTTTCTTGTGGTAGCTAAATCCGTATTGTTTCCTATGATTTGTATTCACTACAACTGTATACTTAGTCCTGCTTATTTTAACTTATTTCTCACAGACCACAATTCCTTTTCAGAAATAACTATTACTAAAAAACTGATAATTAAAATGGATCTTGGAATTAATTTCCTCTAAAGTAGCTTAATTTTCTTTCAGGAATCTGAGCTTTCTTAGCAAAAAAATAAAGTAATTATTATTTCCAAGCTTTTAGTATATTAAAAACCAGGAAATTAAAATACACACTTACAACTAGTCATTATTTTTATGCTTTACTTTGCAGAGGATTGATATGGTTCCAGAGTTACTCAGTTCCAATTTATGCTCCCTGAGATCTAATGTGGACAGGTATATGTATATGATTCATACTTTGATCCTGAAAAGAAAATCCAGATGTTTATATGTGGATTTTAATAGATTTTCCCCCCTTCTCCCTCTCATAGGCTTGCATTTTCATGTATATGGCAGATGAACCATAAGGCTGAAATTCTAAAAACCAGATTTACAAAGAGTATTATTAATTCCAAGGTTAGTCACGTAAATATTATTATACTTCTGAAAAAAAGCTGGATACCTTTTTATAAAAACAATGATCAACAGACTTGATAATAAAGTTTCATTCTTTCTGTTTATTGATTTATATTTTCTTAGAATTAGAAAATGATGCTTAAATTCTAAAAATAAAGAAAATKTTTGATTCTCTCCTGTTCTTTTAAACCTCTAAGGCGGCAATATTTTTTGTGCCGTTAACTTTGTTATGGTATTTAATTTAAAAAGTATAAATGTATTGATATATTTATTGGACATGGTTGGTATATCAGCTAGTCATAATTTTCAGTTAAATTCAGGGGACTCTGTAGGTGTTTAATACATTTTTGAAAATTAGACCTCTAATGTATAAAATATATCTGTAATCAGCATAAAAAACGCTGTAAATGCCTGGTATTTCTTAACATCTTGCATGGATCTGTCCTGTTTTGTCCATTATTCTTTGAGAATGACATGCATTTAGGTGTTGAATGTAAAGCTTTCTGTTATTGTGAACCAACTTTGACAGCAAAATGCACTTTCTGCAAGACAGAACTATGTTTTCCTTTTCAGTGTTCAATTATGTATCATGTCTTTTTTTTTTTTTTTTAAAAAACCTCCTCAAGGCTTCTCTTACTTATGCCGAAGCACAGATGAGAATTGATTCAGCAACTATGAATGATGATATTACTACCAGTCTACGTGGACTAAACAAATTAGCAAAAATTCTGAAGAAGAGAAGAATTGATAATGGGTAAACTGTGCAGTGTCCTTGTTACCTTTTTCCCTGGGTTTTTTTTTTTTTTTCTGGCTATTTTTTGCTGTCAGACTGTATAATGGTCCTCTGTGTCCATTTTTCCAGGGCAAACTTTTTGAAAGAGAAGTATTTTGCCATTTTGATTTGCATAAAAATGCCTATCTTCATTTCCCCAAAAATATAAACTTGGAATGTTACCTTTTCCTTCACAAGATCAATCAATATGGATCTCTTAGAGTCATTATAAAAACACAAGCAGAGGAGTAGCATTTGAAATTTTAGGAGGTAATATTGATGTGTGTCAGCATCATAGTTTTGGCTAATTTGAACATTAATTCCACAATTGTATTTTTAATTTCTGCTAATTTTTTAAATTTCTGCTAATTTTAAATTACAGTTTCATGATAAACCCAGATGTTGTGTACAGGCCTGCAACTCAGCTGCTGTTTCTGCTTTACTGTAATTCATTAATACCACTTACTGTCTTCCAGAGCCTTGACGCTTTCCTCACCAGAAGTTCGTTTCCACATGGACAGTGAAACTCATGATCCTATTGATCTGCAGACTAAGGAGCTCAAGTATGCATTTTATTTTCCTCTATCAATAATTCAGGGCAGGGATGGAATTAAAGGCATGTTTAAGTAGCAACATTTACTTCATAGTGTACAAAGTTCATATAACAGTGCAGGACAATCATAGAATTATAGAATGGTTTGGGTTGGAATGGACCTTTGAAGATCATTTGGTCCAAAGCCTCCTGCCATGGGCAGGGACATATTCCACTAGGTCAGGTTGCTCAAAGCAGGGACATCTTTCACTAGGTCAGGTTGCTCAAAGCCCTGTTCAGGCTGACCTTGAACACTTCCAATGATGGGGCATCCACAACTTCTCTGGGCAAGCTGATCCTAGAAAAGAGAATTCCTCTGTATTTTTCTGCACTATTTATGAAGCAAGTTTTGAACTGTATGCTTCATATATGAACTTAAGTCTTTACTGCTGATTTAATGGAGCACTAAGGTCCAAATGCTCTACATCCTACTGGCTTCTCTGTGATGCTCTTCTACTGGTATTAACAAAGGAGAGAAAGTAGGACTTGGAGTTATAGATTACTGAAACCTTAAGAACAATAGTTACTGCACATGTGCAGAGTGATACAGACAATCTTACTGAGGAGTTGTAGCAACTGAGCTACTGATTCAATATCTGAAGTTACTTACTTTCTCTCATACTACTACTTTGTTTCTGGGGTAAAATCTACACTTAGTGATGTACACCGTCACGACTTTATGGTGTGCAACATGGTGCTTTCAAACTTCATATGCACAATACTTGAACAGTACTCTTAGGAAGAAATCAAGAGGCTTATCGGTTGGTCTTTTTGGGCATTTTAAAGAGCATTTTACTTTAATATAATTTGTTATTTTAGTTTTTTTCCTTCTGAGTCAGTATTTGAAACTTCGTAAATAATTGTTATGTTTTTAGTTTTAAAAATGTTTGCCTAATTGTATAAATGTTCAAAACCACTAGTTACTGTTATATAATATTGTTAGGATGGTGGAATGTTTCTTCGTTAGGCACTCAAGGTAAATATATAATTTAATGCTTTTCTAACAATACAAAATATTTTATGTTGATAGAGAAACAAATTCCATGGTTGAAGAGTTCATGTTGCTTGCCAATGTCTCTGTAGCACAAAAAATTTACGATGAGTTCCCGGAGTGTGCGTTGCTCCGGAAACATCCTGCTCCTCCCCCATCAAATTATGACATCCTTGTGAAGGCAGCAAAGTCCCAGGCAAGTTTTTACCATGATAATTAAGTGAATTAATTATAAAAAGCTGTGTTTTCTCTCTGATTGGCCACTTACCCAAGAATAAGGGTTGGAAAGCAGTATTTTGAAAGTGTATCAGCTACACTTTGAAATTGCTGGTACCTGTAGCAAGATATCTATACCTCTAGATGAAAGGAAGACAATTCTGCTTTTTAAAAACCCTTTCTTAGGTAAAGAAAGCAAATCACTCTTTAAGTCTTTGGTATTGTAACTTGTGTGCTGTGAATGTTTCTCTTCTCCAAGCCACATGTGATTTTTGACCCAGTTTTTGGCTTTGGATCACATACATTGTTGATGTCAGGAAGTAAGAAAATGTGTTCRTATGTGTTTATAGTTTCCATCCTCTCCTTAGATCAGCTAGAGGTTAATTTAACCTGAAACAAGTCTGAACTGAAAAATGATTTTTCCAGTTTCAGGATCTTTTACTTGAGCTAAACTTTTAAAATTAACTTTCTAGACATTGTGATGTGCATTCAGATCTCCTTCAACTCTGCCTCTCTGCTGCCTTTTTTTTTTTTTTTTTTTNTTTTTTTTTTTTTTTTTTTTTTTTTTTTAGGGGCAAGAGAGAAACTCCCAGATTCTGTTAGTGTAAGATTAATAGACGAGCCCAAACACAGCCCTGCTATAAAACTGGAATAATGATAATGACTTCATTTGTACTCTGAAAATTATTTTTAAAGTACTGTTTTATTTGGAAAGCTAAATTCCTGTGCATAGACAAACGTTCTTATAATAAACCAAAGTGACTTTTCACTAATCTATTAGTCAGAACCGTCACAATTAGGTATTAATATGCTATATTTTTGTTACCCTTTTTTAATAAATATGCAATTATTTGACCATAATACAGGCATAATTTGATCTCTAGATCATACTTTGTTGTCAGTGGTACACATGAAGGAAAGAACATTCAGCTGATCATCTGATGAAACTTACTTTGTGTGACTGGAAATTAAAAATGCATTATATATTTTCACACTACCTGAATTTTTATCAGGGAACACTGGCAAACAGGAAACAAACTTAGTGTCATACAGTACTAGTTTTACAAATAATTTTTCCAAGTGTAAGTTTTCATAATTTTGTGGAAGACTCACAAGAAGGTTGATTACTGCTTACATTGTGCTTGGATAAGAATCTTTGTGTGGCATAAATACTTTTTTCTTTTCTTTTTTCCTTTTTTTGCATATCCCTTTTGATTTACTCTATAAAGTGATGGAAAAATCAAACCAAAGGAAATAAAAAACTCATTAATATTAGCATGAAGTGTTTCTTAGTTCTGAGTGGATGTCTTTTCTGAATTCCTAGGCCACTGACTTAACTTTTCTTTGTTTGCATAGAGCACTAGTAATAATGAGGGAGGGATCTGTGCATGGGTGGATTTTTTTTTTTTTTGGTAGTAGTGGCATTCCATTAGGTTGTTATTAGGTGTGATACCTGTGCCAGTTGCTAAGAACAGCATGGATGTAGCTGTTACATTTCTACTTATACTCTGTTAACATTTGCTAGTAATACCTGACCTTTTTTATTTTTTTCCTCTCCTTCCAGAATTTGGAAATTAAGACAGATTCAGCAAAGGCTTTAGCTGAATCATTAGACAAAGCTGAATCTCCAGCGTTCCCCTACCTAAATACACTGTTGCGAATTTTGGCCACTCGCTGCATGATGCAAGCTGTTTATTTCTGCTCTGGAATGGATAATGATTTTCATCACTATGGTTTAGCCTCACCTATTTATACCCACTTTACCTCACCCATTAGAAGGTACTTTTATTTTATGAATGTTTCAGAGAACAAAAAGAAGTGATTAATTTGTGAAGAAATTCTATTTTAAATTGTGGTGTTGTCCATTTAAAACAAAATACTGTTTCTGTTCAGCTTTAGATTTCAATTGAAACAGCAGTGGTTTTACATGGTGATCCATCTTCATGTAAGCTCCTAGGTTCACTGTCTACAACTCTTCAGGTCCAATAAATTTTTTTTAAAAGACTCATAAAAACAAGAGAAATACATCCCTAATGCATATCTCTGGCATAGAAATGCACTTTGGGATCAGTTAGCATTATATAAGTCAACCAGAGATTGAGGCAGAGTTTGGCCAGTCATTTTTCAGGTGGGAGCTGCGTTTAAATTTTGAGGAGACTGTATTTTAAATATAAAAACATTGCTGCTGTTGCATTGTATTGAAATTGTACATCCTGGAAAAAAAAATGAGTTATTTTTTTTTCTTTTAACCAAGAAGTATCTAAGTTTTGAGGAGAATAATTGTCGTTGTATTTTGCTCCTTAGAAACATTTCAGGTGAAATCTCTTACAGGTGGATTAAAATTCCTATGCATTTGTGAGGATAATTTGTGGAGCTTCTGGAAGTTCTAATACTACATTTTAGTTGCTAACAGTTGCATTAAAAAGTTCCTGGCTCAAGTTCTAATAAAAGTTATGTACCAAGAAGTTCAGGTGTGATTATGCTTTGCAGATCAATGGCATTGAAATACCATTCTACACTAAATTTGTCTAGTTCATGGGAAAGGGAAGGGGGAGCGGCTTAAGCTGCCATGGTGAAACATCATTCTGTAGTCCAAAAATAAAAAGTTGTTTCTTCTTTGTAAACATTCAACAATACAGGCACTATTGGTAGAATATAGTAAAGGATTTCTCTTAGAAAACAGTACAGTTCATTCTGGCTCTGCAGAGTGTATCTTTGGTCAGCAAAGAGAATGGTCTTGAATTAATACAGGGAGTTATCAGCAGACCGTCATTATTACAAAAACTTTTTGATCTATAAGATTCATAAAACCAAAATTATATTCAGACCTTTTTTTTTTTTAATTAAAAAAGTATGTTGTGATATGTCATTGATCATTTAATCTCATCTGTTGTAGGTATGCTGACATTATAGTACATCGACTTCTGGCAGTGGCCATAGGAGCAGACAGTACTTACCCAGAACTTACAGATAAACATAAGCTAGCGGATATGTGTAAAAATCTCAATTACCGACATAAAATGGCTCAATATGCACAAAGAGCATCTGTTGCATTCCATACCCAGGTAAGTAGTTCTGAGATGTGAGGATTAATTATGGACAATTCACACTGATTTCAAAGAAAGAGAGGGAACAACTCTGTGAGTTGTGCTTCGCAGAGGAAAACCAAAGTGAGTCTGCAGGAATGATTAAGAATGAGGGCTGCTGCTTTGAGGAAAAGCTTCAACATTGCATTGCTGGTTCTGAAAAATTTAGAATAATGGCATCTTGAAGATTCTTTTTACTTTGTGTTTTTTATAAATACGGTGAATGCTTAATACTATAGTAATGTTATAAACAGTTTATGGGATTTTTTTAATCTGCTTTCAATATATGGTGTATAATTATCACTAAGTGTAGATTTGTATTTGAATGCTTTTATTTTTTTAAGCCAGTATATTTGTAATCCAAAAGAGAATGTTCTAGTGCCTTTTTTTTCTTATTCATGTATTTTACTTTTGTTACAGCTGTTCTTCAAAAGCAAAGGAGTAGTGAATGAAGATGCATATATATTATTTGTAAGAAAAAATGCAGTTGTGGTTCTGATTCCCAAGTATGGGTTAGAAGGAACAGTCTTCTTTGAAGAAAAAGGTAAACCAACACCAAGACTGGATTACAACAATGAGGTATGTTTTATAAGGTTTATTCTTAAATACCTTTATTTTTTTATTTGGTAAGTGAGCAGAATGACTAAAATCTATTCTAGTTGGATTTAGAAGGGTAAGAGAGACTTTTCTAAATGCAAGTTTATTTATCTGTAGTAGTGGTGCCACTATGGTCTTTATGAATCTAAATAAACAGGTTCTGACAGAAATTGGTTTCTGTAATAGATACTACTAATATCTAATTATCTGAGTAAATACCGCAAAAATGTATATACCACGTATTATGACACTCTGAATATTCAAGACAGTAATTTGTGTTCATTTTTATTGACATGTAACATTAATAATTTCCTACAAAAATATTTATTTGTATAAAAAAAAAGACATTGTAAGCAGTGAGTATTTATACAAAATTTGAACTTTCAGGTACTGTCACTTACTGTGGAAGACACAACATTACGTGTATTTGATAAAGTTAAAGTGAACATTATGCTAGACGCTTCCAACATCCAACATCAGAAAATTCGGATGGTGTTGGTAGAACCAAAGGTAAGGCACAAGATTTGTGATTCATAGAATCATATCACTCTTCAGTAATCTTAAAAAATCAGCATACGGTAAAATTGAAATTTAACCCAGAAGAAAAAAATCATTTAGCAGCAGATTGTAGCGATTGCTTCATATCTACGCTCAATAAAACACAGGTCTGCTTTCACTGGCTGTTGAAAAGAATAAAGGGCTCTAAATTAAATTTCCCTTCTGGGCCCATCAGGGATATTTCCACTGATGGGGAAAGATGATGATTTGCTGAAGTAATATCTTTCAAATTTCATGGTTCTGTAATCAAATCTCCCTTTTTAAAAATCTGCCAGAACCCAGTATGATCTTCTTTTTGCTCCAGTAAATTACAGTGTAACTGCTGGGTGGCTCAGAAGGAAGCTCTATATAATTGCAGGCTGTAAATGGCAGGCCTTTCTTACAGCTTGCACAATATAAAAGTTCTCTCTTGATAATATTGTAAAAACTGTAATGTCCTAATACCTGTGTCTTTGGTCTTAAGATTTTTCAATTCTAGCTGCTTAGTTGCATCAATTCTATATACTTCTATTATTCACTATGTTATTTCCTATCTTTGATCTTCCTCATCACTTTTATGTTTTTGTAGTTGTGTTATAAGATTTTTATTTTTTTTTTGAGCTGGGAGAAACAGAAGCACATGCATGATTCTGAATGTGAGCACACCATAGATCCATACAGGATCATGTACATATAGAGATACTGGATTTTCTGTGTTGTATGGCGTTATGTGGGAACACTTTGCATCATCTTTCATTCCTTCTAGTACCAAGACCACTTTTTTTATACACACCAACAGTTCCTAGCTGACAGTTTACACTTGCTTTTAGAACTCTCTGATGGACAGTGTCTGGTCCTGGCACTGTTAGGATTCTTCTTACCCAGTTTGTTCTGAACCTTTTTTTTTTGATGATGGTCTTAATTTTCTTGAGTGCTTCAAATACACTTTGATTACCTGTTGTTCATGCCTGCTTTGGGCTTTTATTATCATTAAGCCATCCATAGATGGAAGAGCAAGGAAGACTTCCCTGCCTCTCACTTACTTAGAGAATTTTTATTACTGTTCCCCGGTCTTTTTGGCTTGCCTGTTTAACTTAATTTTGCACTTACTTCTTCCTTTGGACAGGATTTTCACTCTTAAAGGATGTCTGTTGACTTGTAATCTACTCTACTGACTTTTTTTAACTGTTCTCTTGAAATTCTATTGATAAATGGCATATTCTTACTCCAAGTCTTTTTTTTTTTAATTCCATCTAACCCCAAAAGCATTTTACCTTTTTGCAACCCTTTAATAAAATCATTAAATTTCTTATTATTGCTGATGTCATGCATTTTAAGCTTTGGGTCTTTTTTCCTCCTGCCATGGTGATGCATTTTGAGTAAGTACACTGAAATCAGTATTACAGGGTTGGTTCTGTGGGTAACCTCTTAAGCAGGTCCTCAGGCAAGAGTTGCTTCTCCCATTTTATGGGTTCTCTGACTAGTTGCTCCAAGAAACAGGCCTTTATGGCACCTAGGAACCTAGGCTCTGCCTTGAGCTGCCTTGTGACATTTCCTTATTGAAGGTAACTTATTGTTACCATATTACCTGTTCTCACAGCCTCTCCGATACTCCTTAGCGTGTCATAATCATTGCCATCCTAACTAGCTGACCAAAACCAGCTGTCAGCTTATGGCAGTGGGTTTAATTCCAGCACGGGTACCTGTGTTACCCCAATACACTTAAATGACTCTTCTACAGGTACATGCTGTTGTTGCCTTCACATGATTTAGAACCTGGTGTTGAAGTCCTAGTGATYGGCTTCCTTGCATCATGCTTCTGAAGTGCCTGTTACCTTCTCTAAGCCGACATCACAGTTTGCCCCTAGACTCAGGTGTAGAGGAGCATACATGTGTCTAGTCTTGGTGCAATTGTTTTATGAACCCTACTTAAATGAACTGTATTTCATTGGAGCCTGCTTCACTCTTCTCTGCGTGAATGCTACTCATTGCCATATTCTCAAAGAAAACATAGCACACTTCTTGAGCACCTCTTTCCTTGAGGACAAGTCATTTGCTGTAAGCATACAGGCTTTTCTTTATTCCTGTTCTTCTTTGCTTTAGAAAAAGTCTGTTTTCCATTTATTTCAAGTTTTTCCAAAGCTAAATGCGTTTTTGCTATGCAGTGTCCTGAGCCTGACAGGCCCTCTGCTTGACAGTAGCAGCACTTCAGAAAACACTGCAGTGGTGATTGTTTTAAAAGCAAAATGAAAATTGTTAGGTTTAAGACCCTTTTTCACCTCTCTCATTCTTACCCCCTGCCTTATAAGCATTAGCTAAGGCATGGCAAACAACCGAGAAGGTAGCACATACAATCTGGTACAAAAGGAACTGCTCGCAATTGAGTCAGGAGGGGTGCTGCTGCTTGTATTTCCCTCATCTTTTTCCAGCTTTTACTTCAATTGAGTGTTCTAGCTGTGACAGTTATTTGATGGGGAGACCCTTTTTAGATGACTGCTAATGGAATTTTTTGATGTTGATACAGCGTTTGTAAAAGGTCTACACAAGTAAACTCAAGTTTTGTCAGGACAGTATAAGCTGAAATTGAGTTGAAAGTGTTCTGACTTCTAATTCTTTTCTTATTGTAGATACCAGGAAGTGATGTGCCTGCAAATCTATCTGCAGAGACAAGCAGCAAGAATGAACCAGAGAAAAAGAAAAGGAAGCTACAAAAATAGCTGGATAGACAAGTTAATAGGAAGTCACACATGAATTATTTGTATTTACATATTTTTCCCTATGGGCAAGTGCTAGAAACGGGTTTTGTTTACTTTTAATTACACATTTTAATAATTTGTAAAACTGACTTTTTAAAAAAACTTTTTATGAATATATGTATGCAGGAGAACAATAGTTTTAAGACTGAGTATGTCTAGAGTTTTGTCTTGTGGGTAAAAATAAATGCTTCTGCAAAGTAAAGAGTTGTAATTTTTTGTGGGTGGGTTTCTTTTTTTTCTAAACAGCCTTAAAGCCATTCAAGAGCCTGACAAAAGTCAGTCTCTTCAGTGCATTCTCTTTGGCACCTCAGAACTGAAAGAAGTAATTGTGCTAGTTACTGGTCTTAAGTGCTAACAGAATTTACTCTTGAAAGATAAATTCCATAGACTTACACTTCCTTCTGGGAGGGTTCTCCCTCGCACCAGATTAGCTGTGTGTATATATGCAYACAGAGAGAGAAACCATACCATAAGAATGCATTAGTCTTTGTCCTAGACCTTAAAGCGATTTAAAATTATTGCTTAGCCTCTGATGAACTGCCTTAAAAAAAACGGTGGAAACCATCAATTATATTTATGTTACACAAAAACCTACAAGTAACAACAATTTTTGCATTGATCATTCTAGCTGGTGCTGCCAAGATGCTGGTGAGTTAGAATTGTTAGTTAGAATTCTCAAAAAAACCCCAAACATTTTGTGCCTTGAACTGCATTGTTACAGTCAAGCTACATCACCTGGCTACATAGTCATAAAGCATGTGTTGTATGCTTCTAGACTCCGCACTGAACTCCCTCCCCCTCCCCACCAGGGACGAGGGAGACCAAACTTTGAGGTGGTAGCTATTGAATTCTGCAAGTTCATCTCAGTAAAGCTATCCTCCAAAGCGCCTGGGATGACAGTAGTTTTCATAGACCAATTCTGCTGCTGCCAATCCTAGCTCTCAAAGCCAAGAAACTGCAATCCCACGTGCTACAGATGTTCCTCAGAGATCTGGGAAGAGTTACAGCTCACAAACTTCTATACTAGTCACTTACTCCTCAGTGGTTTCCTTGGGTAATCAGTGGGTCACAGTTGATCAATAATGTGGTTATCACTTGGCCATATGTACTCAGCTCCTTCCATGCTGTCGTTGTAAAGGGCTGGATAAGATTTATAAAGTATGTATTTATAAAAGGCATCAAAAGGAGACAATTAACATGTTTAACTGATTGCAATAGGAAAAACCACACCCCATAAATGAGAGGTTTTAATCCTGTCACCACTATTCTAAAAAGGCTTATTTGGAAACTAAAAATAAAACTCAGTTTCAAGGAAGATGTGCAGGGCACTGGATCTGTAACTGGTACTGCACTTCTAACCCAGCACCATATACTGGAGTAACCAAAGCCATTTTTAACTGTATGAGAGCAAAAGCTTGCCAAGCTCCCTGCCTGATCCCCCTTCTCTGGTCCCCAATGCCCCCCACCCAAACAACATACACACACAGGTGTTACAGGCAGCACTCCAATGAAAGATGCTGCAAATTGTAGCAGAGAAAATAATACAAACAATCTAGGTATGAAAGAGATGTCTTTATTCTGTTTCACTACTCAATTTACAGTTACCCATGTTAAAGGACTCTCGTTAAAACTACTGAAATTAATTTAATGTAAACAATGACCGTTTTGTGCAATGTGTGCCAACCAATGCATTAAGTACAACTAGCGAAACAGAATGGTCAAATGATTTCCACAATAATTTCCACAGTAGGTTTCTTCTACAAAACAATTATACAAACATAATAAAAAATATGCACATTTTCATAAAATAAATAATTCCCATCTAATTGAAGATGATAAAACAGGACAGAAAATACCAGCAATTTATTTGGGGGGGATCCTTAATTACACCTCACATTCACTCATTTCTGCTGTTACTTTTCCCTTACCACTAAGAAAATGTTATGTTACTGATTGCTTTTTTTCATTTGTGAACACTTTGAAAGCCTCTGATCATTGAACATATCGTTATAAAGAATCAAAAATTTTAATTAAAAATTAAAACCTATCATGCCAAACAGTTCAGAAACAGATCGTAATTTGGACTACTCTGCTTCTCATCTTCCCCTTTACATTAACATTATAGTATTTTTAGTAATCACACTTGCAAAAATAAATCCTTTGTACAGTCTGGAAATCTGAAATTCACCCTTGCAATTGATTATTGTTAAAGAGAATTACCACGAGAAACAGAAAAGATGCAAGGTTGTAARCAACTTTTAAATCTCAGACAGGTTGTGTCTTGCTTCTGAGCTACAAACCTTACAAACGAAAGCTAAGAACATTTTGAATGCCCTATTCAATAAACTCATTTTCCAGMAGTTTAAGTCCATGCTCTACTTCAACAAAATTCATCCCCTCAAAGTTATCAATTCAGTATATTTCCAGCTTTTAGTAGGGCACTGAGGATCATGAAATAGATGATTCAGGACATTAGGTTCAGTTACTGTCAATCAGATATGCGTAAACAGAAATACTGATTAAATTGCTATGGAAGTAAAAATAATTCATGTCACGTTTGCTGGTTAGAAATCTAAAGTAATTTTTTTTATTACTGTTTTTGCAATGTGAGAACTAAAACCAAATGATGCTTTATTGATGGTATAGAATTTTCCCTGTTTCACTAAGTATATTCTCCAGAAAGCCTTCTCTGGTGAGCTATTAATGAAAATATTTCAAGAACTGTTCTATTCATACAATGCTTGTGCACAAGTCTCAGGTCTAACGCATTGCCTTCTAATGCTATGCAATTCCCTTCACACCTCCCCTTTTGAGATTTTTAAAAAAATGTTGTCAGTTGCCTTCAAATTTAGGTCTGACCAACTGTTTCAGGCTTAGTGTGCCAACAGCTACGGTCTATCAGTTTGACACAAGCATTTCTGTGGGCTAGAAGATTACATTTATGAATTCCAGAAGATCCTTTCAAACAAATCCAATCAAATTTAACCAAATCTGATTTGATTAGGCAAAGGGAGTTCTGGGCTTCCAGACCCTCCTCATTCCATTACTTTTGTTAATCGATGGTTTTCTTGAAAGGATCAAGAGTTTGTTCATATTAAGACTTTTTGCAATAAGTGGCATGCAAAAATTAATTCTATTTCTAAATGCTTATCTAATATTTTGGTAATTTCTGTAAGCACACATAATAGTATTGGGAATTAAATATAAGAGGGAAGTAAAAGTGTAATGGTTTACTTAATAGAAGGAAGGCTGCATCATCCTCTTAATGATGTACTGAGATCAACTAACCTTATTGCACCTTCTCACATTCCTTCGAAAGCATACTGGAGCATCAATTTGGACACAAGCATCCTTAGGAGACACTGGTGGAGTCAGGTGATCAACTTCAAGATTAGTACTAATACAACTACTGAAGCAACAACACTATCATTTAATTTTAAAGTAACCAATAGTACATCTTACTTAAGTACATGGTAAAGCTAACTGACAGATACGCAGTTTTTAGGGTAAGAACTGCTTGTTTAGGGGGAAGAGATTCTGTTTTCCTATTAAGAGATTGCCGTCACCTGTCCTTTTCCTTCTGTCAAACCAAGGAAAAACTGATCAAAGAACTGCTAAAAGGCTTCTTCTGGCATATAGCTTATTTTATTATTAAGAGAATTAAATTTCTTTTTTTTTATTGTTGAAAAAGTACATCATTTCCGTAACTGGAATGGAGTTTTCATGCAGCTGTTCACAAGGAAAACGTAATTAAAAGGACCGGTATTAAAATCAAAACACCATTTTTAACAGTTTGCAGTCCACTATAAAACATACACATATTCCAGGGACCCATTTCTGGAACACTAGTTTTATTCTTTCCTCATGAAAGTCACAGCTGAGTTTCATCACTGTTACTTTAGACCGACACTGACAGACACTCACCCCCCTCCTGCTACCCCAGCCCTGCTCTCATCACACCCCCAGCAGTTCATTTCTGTCCAGTGACTCTTTCTTGGTACCGCTGCTAGTGTTCCTGAAGCCACACAATAAATCTGATCAGGTGAAAAGCAATCCAAATCAAAACTAATACTCCTTTCCTTTTTCTCTCCCCCAAAGAAAAATTTTCCTCATGCCTTTAGGGGTTGTGTCCTAAAATGTAGGTGTTTTTGCAGTTACATTGGCTCCTATGCAAGTTACCCTAGGTTTGCTCAGTCTATCTAAAAAAAAATTCCTCTYGAAGCTGAAGTTATGTCCAAACTTTCAAAACAAGGCTCCTCATGGAATCTACCCTGATCACAGAAGGAACACAATTCTGAAGAAACACTATGGTTTCTTTGTACCAAGTCTAGCTGCCTTAATTTTCAAAAGGATCACTTAAGGATACCAACAAATTTGTTAATAAGTCCTGAAAAAACCCACATTATTTAAAAACTCCCTTAATATATACCAGACAATTTTTTAAATTTGCATTAAAAAAGCAAAATAGTATGTATAATCCAGGTAATTGAGGTCATATATATAAAAATTTATTAGACAACACAATTTAAGGTCTCCATCAGAAAACTACATACCATTTTTGTGAAATCCCTGAACTTGATTTTCATTTTTAAGTTTCCAGGCAGAAGTGTTGCAAGTTGCATTTTGACCAAATACTGTACTATGTAGTTTTGTTTTTTGGAAACAGGATTGCTTCTCTGGAGATTTTACTCTCAGCAACTGATTGTCCTTATGGTTTAAAATGGAACACTCCTAGGTTAATAAGGAAAAGTTAATTTTAAAACCATTTTCACAAAAATTCCGCAAAAGAAACAAGATCCAAACTTACTATCTGAAAATTTCAAGTTACAACTAGTACTTTAGCCTCCCATCTCTCCCCTTCTGAAATAAAAAAAGAAGTGAAAGATAACGTTTTCTCTGCACAAATCTTTGAGACACGCTGTTAGCAAGAATCTCCTTTCAGAGCACACATGCTCTGAATGAGCCAGACTGGATTCTTTCAGCCAGCAACATCCACGCTTTTTTCTTTTCATTCTCTGTGGGTTCTCTGTTGTGAGAGTTGAAGGAAGTACTTAGTGCCTCCACACTTAAATCCTAATCCAAAATGCAAAGTTGGGCTTAGTTAGGATCTAGCAATTGAAAGACTAGCAGTGGGAGAAGACAGCTGCATGACATTGGTGAGTCTCTAGGACAGGTTTGATATTAGACAATTGATTCTGATGAATACATTCACGTGTATAATTCACGTGTATAATCCACGTCCAACAGGGTCAGGGTGACTGGGGCAAGACCTCAGCACAGATGGATATTTTTAAAAGTTAAAGATAAAAGTATCCATCTATTCTTCCTGTAAGGGCACAGTTATCCTAATCTTAAATGAGCAGAGTTTAAAATTTGATGTCAGTGGTCTGTAAGACACCATGAATCCACTCTTTACCTTGGCAGAGGAGTGACTATTAGCATGTCAGATACAGAAGTGAAGTCAGGGCTGAATGGACTTAACTTGAGAATTTTATAATCTGGTACTACTGGTCAGTACTGTCTCCCCTTCAACGACTCTAAACAATGCCAAGTAGCAGACCATAAACTATTAAGTTTATAAGACCGCAAGACCGTACTTACTAAGTGAGAGGAGATGATCTTTGCTCTCTCCTCCAAAGAAACTAGCCTTGCTTCCCATTCTTTGGAAGAAGTAGAACTCCTTCCCATCAGTCACAAGATTAAGAGCTTGGGAGCCTTGCTAGGTATGTATTGTCTTGTGTAGTTTGTTTTGTTTTTAAGATAGGTCATTAAAGTGCTTGTAATCAAAAGACTGTACCTAACCAGAAAGTTCCCCACCAAGTCAGCATGCCAGGTACGGTCTAGGAAACTTGAGGCTAGTTCATGAAAAGAAGTGGCAGACAATTTTTCCCCCAAAATGTGCTTCTCCATAGGCACACATTTTAAAACTTAGCAATAAAAAAAAAAGAGCAAGAATAACAGAAATATGAGACAGACATACATCAGAAGCCATGAGCAGCCTCACAACTACCTTTTATGCACATACTTCAGTTTCCTCTGAAACTACCTTTGCCTTTGTCATAGAACACATTCATTTGATTGCCAGCTTATAATATTTGTCCTGCATTTATTCTTTGTTTTCAACATAATACTTGAAATGATGTTACACGCTCTCTATTATCACCTGACAGTCTCTCCCCTCACACAGGCTCCCTGCAACTGAATRAAATAGAGAATGGATGCTTTAGGTAGGCTTCCTATCCCTTTTGTATCACAATTTAACTCCTACCTTTGTTCTAAGAAGCTGAGATTTATTCTGAAACATGTTAGTATTCACATCATTTTCTCTGCAACTGTTTTCAGCCCCTGCAGTATCCATAATGCTGCTTCCACAAGTCTGTGTATTATAACCACTGTCCACCTGAAATCAAGAAGCAGGGCTTTAAAAACGTACTGCAATTTATCACCAATAAACCCCTCATATTCTCATAGCTAACATGACTTGCATTTGATTAACAGAACTTAATCCAACAAACCAACTACCATCAGTTAMCAACAAAAGCAAATTGTAAATGGGTCTGTCAGAATTAGTCTGGATTAAGTTAAATGTATTACTTTAACACAGTAACACAAAARTCATTTGTAATTGCTATGCTGACTCCACTGAGAGAGGTAAASGGGGTGAGGGGGAAGGAATAAAAGTCACAATACCACCTGCATGCCACATCCAGTAAGAGAAAATAGACAATTACTTCTAGAACGGTATATGTACTARAAGTTAGTATGTTGAGCTCATTTTTACAGAGAAGCAAAATAAGATTTTTATTTTTACCTGAATACTACTGTTGTCACAAGGAATTGCACTGCTTTCTGCAAGAGGTGACATGCACATGCGAGAGTTTTCAATACTGAAAGTAATCCCTGTCATAAAGCTCGTCATTGGTGCATTGCTATTGCCAATTGTTTCTTTTATCCAAGTGTTTTCCTCTGACACTTCAGCTGCATCAGCCATATCTACAGTATTATTTTCCTTTGAGCCTTCTATATCCTGAAAYGACGACAACCTTTGATGACAAGCTTCTGAGTGATCTGGCGCAATAGACACAGTTGCTACCACAAGATGTGTACCATGTGCAAAAGTATCACCATCTTGCTGACATAAGTTTATTCCATTATCCATTTCTGGGAACCGAGCTTCTGCCGGAAAAGCATTTTCCTTGTCTTCCTCATCTTCACCATGATTTTCAACTGCAATTGGTATTCTAATGACAGAAGTCTGATACTGGGCAGTTCCTCTACATGCTCCAAGCCTCATAGGAGAAAAATTTTTAATTGGAGAACAACCATCTATGTAAGGACTTCTTGTACTTGGGGGTGTCRTTCTATTTGAGGAAGAAGGAATATCTGGAGAACGAAATGTAAATTTTCTTTGGTCTGTCCACAGAAGAAACCCCCCCCCAAAAAAAGAACAAAGTTATTCTATCAGATATCAGATGGAGTTAACGTCATTATTCTCAAAACCCTACAGTCCTTTGAATAATTATAACCTATAACATAGTATTTCACTCAGCACTGCCTCCCGGCTCCAAGGTGGAGTTTAAACTGCATTTAAACTGTCATGGTAAAGGCAAGTTTTTATCCCATTTTTACCACCAAATTTGCTTCCTATGACATTGTTGTATCAGAGGCCTTGCATTTTCACATGGCAATACTACACACTGTTCACAAGAAAAATGTGTGAAAGCTGGTTCTGTGGCTTTCTTCCGAAAAAAAAAAAAAATAAATAAATATATAACTACACATATTCCATAAGCATTTAAAAAAAATTGGGCTAGTAATAAAATTTTCAAGAAAATCAAACCTATGCAATCTCCTTATGTAACAGTGTTGAAATAACGCAAGGCTCATCRGAGCAAAGTCATGCACAAACGTGGCATTATGTCTTTCCAGGCAATGGACGAAACATAAAATACTGACATTTTCTAGAGCAAAGAGGACACACAAAATATTTGTGATTTCTTCACTAGTCAGTTTCACTTCAAATAATCTTGATGATCCCATGATTTGAAAACTCAAGCTAAACATTCTTTGTCTAATTAAAAGGCTTCAGCTTGGGCCAAATCAGAATTGTGACCTGACTTAGTTCAGGCATATGGCTTTGAACCCCCTCCTCACACTAGATTAATCCTTCAATTTTTTTTCATTCCTATYAGGTCTCAATTCCTTCTTCTAAAACATTTTCCCTAGTTGATATTTTGTAGGAAGATACACTTCACTGTTTCACATCATTAAGATATTTCACTGCTAAACAGTAAATGTGTCAATATAGGAGGAGACTGCTGGTCTGCCAAGCACAGTAACTTGTCTCCGAACAGAAAAAAGTTCCAGTGAGAATGCAGCAGTTTTTATAATAAAAATATATAAATCAAGAAAGAATAATACATACACAGTTAAACCATACCTGACAGTGGTGTCTTTCTTATATGAAAAGCAATTGGTGAAAAAGTAGGAGAACCATTATGTGCAGGAGACCCCTCTGGAAATGTGGGACTGGTTATACTTCCAAGACTATAAGCCCTTGTTCCTCCCTGAATAGGACTTGAGGAAAACTGACCCTTCAGTTTAAAAAAAAAAAAAAAAAAGGAAAAAAGCATATTTTCATAATGTAAACTTTGATTAATGTATCTATAAAATGTGTTCTAATTAAAACCTTAACATGGCAGCAGTGGGGAAAACTAATCCTGTACAACTGTACTATGACAATCTCTATCATTAGTTTAGCTTAAATATTCCAGTTGCAACTCTTCACTTGGACTTTATGCCTCCACATAGGGAAAGAGCAATGGACTCAAACTGTCACATAATACCAACTAAGACTATAATATCCGTTATATTTAAGAACTACAATAAGCCTAAACAGGGAATTAATGCTGTGTATATAGTCAAGTATTTAATCTCAATTTCTTACTCATAACAATGCAGATAAAAGCCAGACACTATTTATATTTTAATGGAATCCATATTATCTGAATTATTTAATTCAGAAGCAGACACAATACTTTTCCTTAAGAAAAAAGAATAGTGGTTGTGATCTTGCTTAAAAGTATGGTAYAAAAAGAAAAGTCACTGCTACCAGTATAATTATGTTGTAGGAATTCTTTACTAGGTTACCATAGTGAGGACTTTTTTTTTTTTTTTTTTTAAGCCACACTCTTGCTGGGGTACGTTTTTCCCCCATGCACTTCAGCTGCCAAACAGATGAAACCATACCACCTAAACCAGTTTAGCTGTGCTATGTCCACCTGGGAATAAGATTCATCTGGCTTAATTTAAAAAACAGACATTATGTTCTGTGTTGTAATAAATGTCTATTGATCTGAAATCTCTGGTCAATGGAAAAGAAAAAAGCGTATTTAGCACTGCATTCAAAGATCCACAAGTCATTTCTTCCACCATAAATGAGTTTATGAGCTATAAGGGAAATAATTATATGACCTGTTCATATCAACAAGTATTTTAGACASCAGTTCATGGATTTAAACAGGCCTTTTTTTTGTACACACATTTCACGAAAAAAATGGTTTCAACATCCTTTCACCAAGTCTTGCATATGTATCAATTCCTACTTCCTTTTCATAACGTAAAATTAAAGCATAATTCCTTCTATAAAAAACAATAGCAGCACAGCATAATAATTTGATATAATAAAAAGTTAATAATATATTCTTAAGACTTTTTTTATTCACAATTTTTTTCTGAAATTGGCATTTGGGAAAAAAATAAAGCAAACACCTTTGGTCTAATACCTACTCTCTCATAAAGTAGTTGTAGCTTATTAAAAACATGGTTGTTCCTCTCGTGAAGTCTGTTAAAACACAGAATCGGTACAGCCTGCTCTAAGAACTACTCTTGTGCCAGCTAAGTCACACTCCATCCAGCCCCCAAAACAGTCTACTTACTGAACTAGATGTTTCCAGAGGGCTTCTGCACCGGACTGGAGATATGTCAATTGAACAAAGCACTCCAAGTGGCTGACTACCGCATGGACTATGCAGAGAAGGGGACAAACACTCAGACACACTTCCATTTTCTTCTAAAAACAGCTTTCTTCTGAGTGATGAAGAGCTCAGGTTTTCCTGAGACTGATCTGCAAATTCATCAGTTCTAAAATATTCACCTAGAAACGTGGAGAAGTCATTTCCAATAAGAATGCAAGGAAAAAAGAAAAAAGTATCTTCCACTACAGAGACATATATAACTAAATTAAAACATTTAATCCAATTTACAAATACAGCAAGAAATKCATCTAATTTAGGCGGCTATCCCAAAGGATCACTTGTTATCATTACAAAGTCCACTTCGTCTACCAAGGTTCCACTTCTGCCTATCATCCTTTAATACTAAAATCTGCATTTAAAAAAAACAAAACTATAAACATTGGCTAGCATCTACTTACTGGCCTTTTCYCAAAATTGTATTATCCTTCACATTTGAGTTGTGAAAAAAGGGTTATTATACTACCTAAGCAAAACTAGACCTTTTTTCAGGTCTCCCATATGCTTTGATAGTCCTCGTGATACATCCAAAGGCAAACCAGATTCAACTCAAAGAAAGTCAAAGCAGTTAGACGAGCATACAGATGTTAACTAAGAGCCAACAAAATATGCCGAGACCAGATTATTTTAGTTTTTTGCTCTCACTTTATTCTAATTGGATATTTCTTGTAGAAGAACTTTTTTGTGAATTCACAAACTATGCATTGATGGAAGCATTTGTTAAGACAAAACACAAAGGCAATAAATATGGTTCTGTTTTTCTCTTTTAATTTTGATGACCTACAATCAGGATTGTGAACCTCAATAACAGGATAGGACCATGCAGCCAAAAGCCTCTGAGCTGGCTATACCCACTACTCCCATATATGAGCTGTAAGGACAGGCCTTTCCAGCCTCCTTGTCTGAGAAGCTGGCAGCAATTGCTTGATACAGCAGTTATAATCAGACAGTTAATTTGGACTCCTGTCTCCCCACTCAGTGGTCGTGGCTTTTTTGCCATCACACAACTTCTAGTCACCACCATGGCTTCAGTTAAATTAAAGGCACAGAATTATAGCACAGCTTTGCTCAAGGCAAGGTTGGGCTATGAGCCTCATGGCAAGCAATCTCTAAGTCAAACAGCTCTGCTAAGTTAAAAAACTGCTCTATTTGGGGGAGGCAGGAGGTGTCTTCTGCTGACTACCTTTTATGCATTCAGAATTGTTAATCGATTTCCAATTGTCCTCCATATCCCTCCTCTTTTATCTTTATGTCTACACTCATTTAAGTCAGATGCYCCATGCAACATGCAATAGCTGTCTATTTAGAGCGCCTACTTAAAACTTTCATTCATACATTAGGTTTTCAATATTTCATAAGACACAAAAAACATCAAACAATACAAAACCAGGTTTTCTATTTAGACATTCATAATTAAATTTAGGTATCACATGACATACCTAGTATTTTCTCTAAGTTAAAATCCACTGGCAAAGACAGTACTGTCTGACARGCAGCTGCAATGAATAAAACAAACAAAATTAGCTTGCAGGGGCCTTTTACTGAAACTGTAGAAACAAAAATTCACTTTCAAATTGCATTGCAATTGAGCTATTTAAGTTACAGTTGCAATAAGGAAAGTGTTAATTAAAGCTAGGATTCTGATTTGACAACGCTATATGCAGTACACCCAGGCCTAAAGATAAAAAACAAGGGTTGTAACATAAAAGCCTCTAGGGAAGCATTCTTAACTGAGGAGGGAGGTCTCTGAAGAAAGGAAGGATTCAAAAGGAAATGGGAGAAATATCATCAAAACACCCTGRGGAAAAACACTACCTATTTATCTAAAATGAAATAGTTTAAAAGATGTCTTAAGATTTCTGCTATTTATTTGGCAGAGAAAATAATCAAGATTCTCTAACCCAAAATGAT
The DNA here is from genome assembly GCA_030449065.1 of Oceanodroma leucorhoa. Taxonomy (NCBI): domain Eukaryota; kingdom Metazoa; phylum Chordata; class Aves; order Procellariiformes; genus Oceanodroma; species Oceanodroma leucorhoa. The sequence goes on from JASVER010000002.1 coordinate 22,498,435, forward strand.
CCAACACATTAAAGGTTTCTTGAAACTGTGATTTACCTATCAACCTGAGGCTTATATTTACTTTTTAATTCAGAAAAAGTGCATACATTGAGTTGGAAAAAATGCACTCTACAGTCTACAAAGGACTTTTTACTTCTGAAAAAATATGAAAGAGTATAATAGAATTAAATTACTATGAGAAATGGATATTAAAATTAATAATACCATGCAGTTCAAGAAAAATTATTTCTACAGGAATATTAATAAAAAATCATTCCCTTTTGAAATTAAATAGCCATTAAAAAATGGGTTATTTTGCCTCAGAGAAAGCCTGTAATTTCAGACATTGCCTTTTACCCACCATTGCTTTTCCCAGGATGCAAAGTTAGCTGTCTTCCAATTGGAGAAATGGTATTTAGATCTATGGCTGTAAAACAGGTAAGAACTTGAATTTAAGCATGCATTGCATATAGAGAACTGAAATCCAGCAGCAGTAAGTTAGAATATTTAATACAAGTGAACAAAATTTTTACATCGAAGTTTGGAAGAGATTAGAAAGGCATACTGAAGAAAGGTTACCATTATAGCTGATTAAGAGAATTTCAGCACCTTTCTATTCAAAAAAAGCTTAGTGAAGTAGCATCAACTTTGCCCAGATCTTTGTCTCCTGGAGCCTCCTCGACGTTATAGAGACTTAAAACAAACTCAGTTTATGCTTAGGCAAACAGGCTGTRTTCAAGTAAAACATGTTACCAGAAAACCACACAGTCTGACTCAAAGACAAAGATGAAGAACCTAACACTTGAATCTTTTTACACAGCTAAGGAACACATTAGACCATTTTCTTTCACCACTCACTTTCCCAGGTCTAGGATCGTGGCTCTGCCCAAGAAGTGATGATCTTACAATTGACAATTAAAAATGCACTATCCACAAGCTGCATCTCCTTGATAAAGTATTTTAACAGTTTAGCCTCTTCCAAATCTTGCAAAAATCCCCAAACACTTCTTTAAGAATTTCTTMCCAAACAATACTGAATGCAAACAACACTTTATAGCTGACATTTATCCAGCTTGTAATCCATTTACTACGTATTCTGTTGGTTATAAATAAACTTTAATAACAACAGCATTAATAATAAAATCTAATAATGGTGTAAATGAAATAAATTTAGAAAACCCACAACCCTACATACAGTGACAGTCAGCTAGCAGGACATTAAAAGGACAACAGGAATTTATGCAGCAAGTAAGGGTAGAAAAATACAGAACTCATTTCCCATGTATTTGTATTGGCAGGAAAGCAGAGTAAGTCGGACATGCAGACATCAGAAGAAAAGTGTGAAGTAGAAGACTTGGCTATTACCAGTACTGATGCAGCAAAGTTGTGTGTGTAAAAAACTGGTTGAAGGCAGGTTATGAAAGGAAAAAGATTTAAGAACAGGAACCAAAATAACAAAAATGAAAAATTGTAAGATTCTGGATTAATAAATCATTTTTGAGCAAAGAAAGCACTTGGAGAGAACTGCTAAAAATCTATTCAGTTGTGCCATCTTTTCTCATTGGTTCTTAAAATTTAAATTGAGGTTGAAAAAATTATGCTTGATAATTTCTCCAAAAATTAGGTAATTTTGGGTGGACACACAAAAGCAACTTACATTTAGTTGAATTAAACTGAGAAACTTGCTTGCCTTCATGTTCAGTCCAAGGAGAAGGCACTATGAGTCTTTTTGTGAAAAACTAGAGTAGAATAGAAAGAAACCATCTAAGCATTTTTAAAAATTGGAGACTCTCAACTTAAATTTAGATTAGTACCCTGAAAAGGTAGAAGAAAAATTTAAGTCATACCTTTTGCTACTCACAGATCTGTATTTTAAGAATTTTTACTCTTCCTTCCCCCAAACCTATAAATATAGTTATCCCTTATACCCAAAATATATTTCATTATTTCCAGGGCCAGAGAGGCTAAAAAAACCAATTTGATTTGAAGAAGACCCCCAAGTCTGCAGAGTGAAAATTGTACAAAAGTTTCATTTAACAGTAATTACTCATTTCAAAATTCGAATTGTCTCTAGCATACTTATTGCACAGTAATTTAACTTAATTCTTTTCAAATTTTCAGTTTGTTAAATTGTTGTATTTTAACAACTGAGCTATTTCGCAGAAGTGCTAGAGACACTGCAGTAACAGTAAAAGTGGACAACCAAGCCTTTTTGGCTAGCAGTGAAAGCAGTGAATCATTTATGAGTACTGGCACTTCAGTCTTTTTCTTTGAACCAGAAACTGTATCTGCTGYCACAGTTGCACTCTAGAACACTCTGACGCTGAGGAGATGAACACTATTACACAGCTTCAAGAAAGACATGGCAAATCCTGTTCTCACAATAAAAGCAAGACTCAAAGCAAATGAAAAAAAACTCAGCTTGAAACACCCAACTATTAAAGGCATAATTTTTATCAGAGACATGGTTTCAAGCTGTTCAGCTGCATAATACATTATCTTATGCCTCACAAAGAAGAAATATCCTTTTTAATGCAGATTTAGAACAACAGTGTATCTTAGCTGCAGGTCAACTACACCGCACCTTTATGGAATCATAAAACTATTTTTTGTTTATAGGTACAGAAACTGGTAACAGCATGATACAGTATAAAAAGATCAACAGCAGTAAGGAATACTTGCCTATCAGAGCCTTATTTTATTTTTTAAATCAAAATTAAAATAACATTGAAGATTTCTATAGTGAAGATTTTAAACACTTTACTTTTCCTTTTCTGCTAAACAAATGGATAGTAAAAACTAAAACGAAAACTGGACAGAAAGATTTTCAAGCTACCAGAAGAAGGTCTTGCCTCCAACTAAGCACACTTTGGAAGAAAAAAAAAAAAATCACCAAGGTTCTGCTGTATTTTTAAAAAGGCAATAAAAGAAACTAAGCTACCTAACACTAAGGGTTACTGTAAAACCCAAAATACACAATCATCATTTTTAACCTTAAATTAACTACTTGTAAGAGTTATCTTACAGCTACATTCCCACTAGCCAAGCACCATGAAAGAAACAAAATCTGCTGTTTTGACCTACGGGTATGTGAAATAAGATGGGAAGAAAAAGACCTTGTGGATTCCAACTACAACTATAAGGGATGAGGACACAAAATTACTTTCTCACTGACAGTAAAATATAATCGGCTTCTGGATTTTGAAATCCTGTAACAGACATGGATCTTTTTTGTAGATAYGTAGCTAAAACAAATCAATAATATTTAATAGCATAGAAAGTTTTATTACCTCCTCAATGGCTTTTTGCCTTCTGTCTTCTGTCTCCTTATCAATTCTAAGTAACAAACGAAAAACAACTCAATTATCAAAGCCATCACATAATTAGAAAAAAACAGTAAAGTCCAACCATGTAATCTTTTCTAGATGCGTAAGAGAAACATTATAAATGAAATTGCACTAAACCCTAAATCTTATGATGTTTTTACTGTTATGTGCAATAATCTCATACTATAAATGTAGAAATATAAATGCACTTTTCAGTTACTTCAGTTCATTTGAAAAAGATCTGTACCATTTATAAGTACAAATTTGGAAATCTTCCATTTACTCCTTTTATCAGCAAGTATTTTTATCTGGACAAAAACTCAATCATAACTGATCTTCCAAAATAATCCATTTAGTTATGTTGAAATTGTCATATGAATAGATTTTACTATTAAAGTTGCCATGAGATTAGGCTTACAAAGAATCTCACTACAAAACCAAGCAGAATAAAAAACCGAGCTGTAAGGAACAAAAGGGCAACAGAAGACACTTGTGGAGTGTTTGTATACTCAAATTCCTGACACAGCCCACTTTCCCAGCACAGAGTTCTTCCCCCTTTCAAATAGCTAGTCTGCCATATTTTCTTCAGTTCAGGATACAATATCCTATTTCAGTTTGAATCAATTAACACACTCCCCTATGCAGCTTTTAACCTAGTTTAAAAAAAAAAAAAAAACAAAAACCAAAACATTGTAGTTACTTCAGCCATCTTCAAATGAYGTGTGAGATTCTACATTTATACTTCCTTTAACAGTCACCTTCAAGTCTCACTTTCAGTTACTACTATGTAATTTATAAGCTTAAAAAAAATTTACAATGAATATTCATCATCGTCTTAGCTGAATCACTCATAGACAGTTAGTATACCTGAATTACCCTTGAATAATTTTAGAAATCAGATAACAGACATTATTAGCTACACAAACACATGTAGATGTACCTAATACATACATAAACTTTCCCTCACAGCCCTCTTTATTTGATGCTAATCAGACTTTGAACAGATCTGCAATATTTGGACATGCCATCTTCAACTATGTCTGCCTAGATGATGCTACAGMGAGAGTTCTATGAAGACACTTGCACAAAATTCAGTTATTGTGCCAAAAAATAAGCATACAATCATTGTATATTTATGCATAGTGGATCCCGAGTAATAAGCATCTTGACAAGCCAGATTCCAAAGGAGAAACAGGGGAACTTGGAAAACAGCTCCATTAAAAGTGCTGGTTAGTGCAGAAGAGGTTGTTTTTTCTTTAGTGCGTAACTCCAGGAAAATAACAAAGTTAAAAAGTCATATGTATTTAACCAGAATAGAAACAAGCCAGTCTTGTACGCAACTTCATACAAGAGCACTTGCAACTGTGACACACAGTATGCAAGATGCAGTACAGATTTTTTTAATAATTAACATAAAATAGTATAGCACCCGATTTAGAAACATCCGGTTTCTACCAGTAGAAATAAAAAAGGAAGAGGAAAGTTTGTGGACAAGACTGTGTCACTGTGTCTGCTCAGTTACTGACAAACTATTTTTCACTAACACAGTCTGCCAGAAAAAAAGTTCTCCTAATCATTTTATAAGCAGTGCAATAAATGCACAGCACATAGATGATGCCCAGTTTATGGAAACAGTAATAGTGCACAAAATCAAGTTTACACATGATACACACTTAAACTTCGCRAAGTGCTCATGAGCTTTTACACTGTGCTGCTACCCAAACTGTTTTCACTCCATAATGGAGAATTAACAGTTTGAAATATTTATACGCCAAATTTATTATGCTTGTGGTTCTTTGCAACTAATTGAGAAAATGACTTGTTAACAAGCATTATTAAAATGGAGTATATAGTTTGTGTAACATTATGCATGGGCTTCAAAACTCAATTCTTTTATCAGGAACTTTTAATGCCAAGAGCTGTATTTATGACACTAGTTTCCATAAAGCAGTATTTATGAAATGTAAATTAAAATCRGTTGCCATACAAAATCTTACACACATGCACATATATATATGTATATGCATTTAACCATGTACAGTTTGCAGCTACCAGAAATAACCACCTCAGTCTGTACTACACTGAAACATGCAAGCATGGACACAGCAAAGCTACACATAGACAAACTAGCCTCTTAGTCATATCAGATGATTTAAAAAAAAAAAAAATCACAGTGGGTATGAAACAGTGGGACAGACTGAAAGGACCCACTGAGACAACGCATGTTTATATCTATAGGCCATGCCACTAATCATCATTGGAATCGTCACCCAAGCCATCTAAATTAAAGCTAGTTTGTGTGCATCCTAATAGGCTTCCAGAAACAATGTAATCAACTCCCTAAAAACATAAGGCTTTATAACATMTAAAAAGTATTAGAGTCTGAAACCTACTGTCTACTAGAGGAAGGCCAGGAAACAAACAAATGTTAAGAAAAATATCAACATTAAGACATGGTAATTCACAGATACAGCTGAGGACAGTTATATTCTTTCTACATCTCTATTGCAGCAAGAAATTCATATTCCTTCTTATACCTCTTCCTGTTCAAAAAGAAAAATGTAGGTTCAGTCAGACACTAAGAACAATAGGTCTAATTCACAGTATTTTTTACAATGAGGGTGGTGAAAACTGGCACAGGTTGCCCAGAGAGGTGGTAGATGCCCCATCCCTGGAAACATTCAAGGTCRGGTTGGACGGGGCTCTGAGCAACCTGATCTAGTTGAAGATGTCCCTGCTCATTGCACGGGGGTTGGACTAGGTGACCTTTAAAGGTTCCTTCCAACCCAAACTCTACCATTCCATGACTATTCAGAGGACTCTTGCCCTAAACAGTCCCCTATCTGTGTTTTAATTCACTAACAGGACTTGAAAGTCCTATAAGCATAAACAGGATGGAGGATTGTTTTATTATTGTATTACTGCAGTGCTTCATACCATGAGGTGCAACTCTTTGTGCAAGTTCGTATCTGAGAAATGTATGGGAGTGTCTACAGGATTCACCATTGTGGCCTTCCCTTGGCATGTTGTTCTGTACTATTAGTGTGTAAGGCTATCCCTCAAGATGAGCTGTGAATACCAAGCCTGTTTTACTTACTCATTTGTTTTCCCCATGGAAGTTATTTTCAGAGAAAGGAAAAAGTTGAGATCAAAATCCCCAAATTATTACTAGCAATTTCCTTCTCCTCAAAGACGGCAAGCTTATTGGTCTTCCCTCCTTCACATTAAGTCCAATCTACACCTTTCAAAAAGGGTACTGGCTTACCTAGCTAGGTCTCCCAGCTCTACCCTTCTGCAGGAGTCCCAAAGACRCCTACACCTCACAGGTCTCAGTATGGAACACTCTCGGAAGATAAACTGTGTTGTGACAAGGAGCAGGAGAGGTAGCATGGTAACAACCACTGGTAAGACATTTTCTTGCTTCTGCTGACTGCTTTTATCTGGCTGTCTTCCAAATTGCAATCAGAGTGGATCAGCAGTTCTTAATATTAAAAAAGAGCGACACAGAGGCAGCCTCATCTAAATATTATATCCACATCAGGGACACATAAAAATTTATGTTAAAAGATTTGAATAAAAAGTCTTTAATGCTGTGTTGGAATGTCAATAAAGCAAAAGAACAGTGTTCTAAGCTAAGTTAACTCTATAAAAACAGATGGTAAGTTACCTAGCATGACTCAAATACATTGCTTGGCGTCGAACATCTTCCGAGTCAATTTCCACAGGATTTATTAGAGCAAGCTGATCAATAGACCATCTAAATTTTCCTGGTGTCTAAAAAAAGAAATGGACATCTTAATGCTCGCTAGTCTAAAAAGATAAAAATAAAACCACAGGACAAATCTCAATGGAACAATGCAATCATAACTTCCATATAGTTTCTGTCAAAGACAATCAAAAGAGTTTCTATTGAAATGATCTACTTTAAAAAAAATGAGTAAGTCAATCAGGCTTCTTTATCCTGGTAGTGGTATTACAATGATTTACAAGATAATATAAAGTGGAAGGTTATAGCTAATATCTACAAACTGAAGTGTCAATTTTTTCTCAATTTCTGAGATCTACAGATCTACTAAAGATACACAACTTGGGATAAAATTTAGTTGCTTCTAGATTGCCACAATCAAAATTGCAGTCCCATGAAAATCCAGGGTCTGTACCTAACCCAAGTTATCCAAATAATACAGCAGCCTTCCTTTCACTTCACGTTTCCAAGATGACTTAGGAATTGCAACCCCATATGCATCCTGCAAAGCCTCCCTCATAATGCCATGCATAGCACACAACAAAACCCAATTCAGAAATACCCTTTTTAACACTTATTTACACTTAATTACAAAATACTGTTCAAATATCTGTTTGAAAAATGATCTACCAAGTTTCATTAGCACAGCATCATCTCTACTGCTTATCAGAAAATAATTCCAACTTCAAACCAGAATGTAATTTGCAACTAAAAATGTTATATATACATAAAATCATTAACTTGATTCTGCGAATATGCAAACAGCTCATAATTACATTTTACTTGCATCCAGCCTGCTTAGCATGTCAGTAGGAACTGGGGTTTTTCCACTTTAAGTGGGACAAGAACACCACATCCAACAACTGTTCTTTATCTACTTTCAGCTGGTTTTAGCACTTAGAAGGCATATGCTAATCTACTGATACACCTAATATCTAAAGAAAAAAAAAAAAAACAACAGGAAAGTAGGAAGACTAAGTGACAATGTTAGTATCAAAAGCACCATACTCCTGTAATCAGAAGAAACACCAAATGCCACCAAAATTCTTTGGCTTAGTATATACGTTAAAGTACACTAAATAAAATACACTTTTTAATGCATTCAAAAATATTAGCACTACATCTATATATTTACACAACTGAAGACTAGATCTTACAGATGAGGATTTTGTTGATTTAAAGACTGAAGGACTGGACACAATCTGCTCCTGAAGAGTATAATAATCACTGGGACTTTCAAAAGGATTTAGGATTGTGACTCGTCCTGGAGTTTCYGGCGTTATCTGCATTTTAGCTTCTTGTGTGTCACCCATAACACTAAGCTATACCTGGAAAAGAGAAACAGAGAGCAAAAATGAAGGGGGAGGGGGGGAAAGAAAATTGTAATTTTGACTTGTTAAGGTCATCCTGAAGGTTTTGGGAAGAAATGATCAATCATTTTTAAGGAGCCAGAAACATTTAAAAGACTAACAAAAATGAAGTTAGTTTTGACTTGGACCTACTGACATGTGAAACTGATAGATAAGGCTGATACAAAAAATAACTACAAATAAATAGAACCCATGAAAACAAGACAAGAAAGAACACTGAAAAGGCGATTAAAAAAAAACAAAACACAACCACCACCACCACCACCACCACCCCACCAGAAGAAACAAAACGACGATGAAGCCAAATACATTCTTGGAGGGCAGCCCACATACCAAACGCTAGCACTCAAGGGCTTCAGAAATAAAAAGGTGTTACTGGAATGTGGGCAGCACAGGGCCGACCTCCCCGGTTGCCCCTCAGTGCCAGCCCGCCCTATGCTACCCACAAGCTAAGAAGCAAGCACAGAAGGAAACGGAGAGCCACCGCCACAACGGCGAGGCACGGCTGCCGGAAAGCCTGCCGTCGTCCACACCAGACCGCCCCAGAAGCTTCTGGTTGCAGGCAGCCAACCCCGGGCGGCGGGAAGCAGCCGTGCCGGCCGCAGGGGGGACACCCGGTGCTGCCCATACGGCCCGGAGAGCCGCGGAGGCAGTAACGCTCTCAGAAAGGTCCCGCTTCGCTCGGGCGCTAAAACCGACACCCCCTCCCCCCGCGCCGGCCCGAGGGGCTCCGGGAGGCGCCTCCGCTCCCTCCCGCAATGGAAGGGAGAAGAAGGGCCGGCGGGTCCGCTGCCCCCCATCAGGCCGTGYCCCCGGTGGCGAAGGGGACGGGAGCCCCAGGGAGATGCCCCGCTCGGCCCCCCCGGAAGGCAGCCCCCTTCTCCCCAGGACGGCATCACCGAGCCTCGGCCCRAGCCACTCTCCTCAGCCCCCAGCGGCTGATGCGAGGCCGAGGCCCGCACAGCAGCTACCTGCCGCCGTTACCGGGACGCCGCTGCGCCCGCTCATTGCTCGCCCCAGATCACAGCTCCCGCCTCCGCTGCACCGGGTGGCTCTTTAACTAGCCCCGCCCCCTCCCGGGCTCTGCCCAATCACCACGCGCAGTCTCCTCTGCCAGGCCAATGGCAGGGCACCCCCTCTCTCGAACGGGCCAATCGCCGGGGGAGCCGCTACACAAATTCGAAAGAAATCCCGCCCCTTTCCTTCCTGCTGTTAAGCGAGCGGGTTCCGTTTGGGGCGTCACGTGGGGCGGGAGGGGCGGGAGGATTTGAACGACGTTGATGCGGGAGGGAGGAGGGAGAGGGGCGATGGGCGACGGTGGGGGGTTCGTTCCGCTTCCGGGTGGGAGGTGAGGGGCGGTGCCGGGTCGCCATGGCGAGCAATGCCGCCAGCCTCAACGCGGTGCGGGAGACTATGGACGGTGGGTGGCGGAGACGGGGGCGCTCCGTGCTGGGGGTGGCAGCCGGATCCCGCTGCCCGCCGCGCCGGCAGCCCCGGGTCGGCCTCTGGCCTCTCCGAGCAGGTCCTGGCCTCGCCCCGCTCCGTAGGCTGCGGGGCCTTGAGCCGGCTCGTGATTAACACGAGCGCCTCTCCTGTRAAGGGGATTACGGGTTGCAATTGCTTAAGGGTTTAGTGCATAGCAATTTCTTTTTACTTCATGTAACGCGTAATGTCTGAAACATTTCAAGTGTGCGTGTAGTGCTAGTCTCTTTGGACTTCGTGTGACTTTTCTTGTGTTGTTTTTTTTTTTTAGTTAGCTGTTAAGCATTTTACTTAGAATAATGTTATTTTTTAATATTTATAAATATATACTTTTGCTATTCTTTCTCATTATTTGAAATGGTTACTGCAAGTTAYGTTACCTGGCTCTGTGCATCCTGGATTTAAACTGGAGGGAAGGATGCATGGAATGGAGAGGGTGGACCAACCCTGTGGTGCTGTAAGGGGCAGCACCTGAACTGATCTTAACACCGATATCTTGTTCCTGTGGACTGCTCATGTCAGAAGACCAAAGTAAATTACTAAAAAAACCCAAACAAACAAAACAAACACACAGCAAAAAAGTTTTGAGAAGGACAGTCAGTATTACAGAATTAGAACAATTTCTGATACAAAAAAAACCTGGCACTGTTGTGGGATGGGGAATGTGAGAGAAGTGTCACTGGGAGTAGTGGGAAGTATTTTAGGGACTTACAAGCTATGAGAAATGTGAGCAGGGTGAATAAAGATCAGGTGTTCGCTTTCTTTTCCAGCCTGACTATGAGGAATCAAAGCTGGCAGGTTCAGGAGGTGTTTATTAGCAATGTGTAGTGTGAAACTCTGGAATTCCATGGAATGGCCGTGCCAAAAGCTTATATGGATTTCAGACAGAGTGGAAAGCTGCCAGGAAATCCCCTGAGGGTTGTTAAATATGAAGACTTTCTCTGGAAATGCTCTAATGAGGGACTAGAGACTGTGTTCAGGAGGGTATTGCTTTGTGTTTGTTATTTTCTCATAATCTTCCCTTGTATTATAGTTATGAGTACTGTTACATAAGGATTCCTTAGCAAAGACCTTCGTGAGTTGAACTGGTGTAAAAATTAGTGTTTCAGCTGCTGATCTACCCACTCTGACGTGCTGCTGGAAGCAAGGCAGGACTAGCAGGATTATTATGGCTGCTCTGGTGCTTCAAGAGGATATGACCRTTCTGTGCAGATGGAGAGAGATTTATTTGGGAAGGACAGTGAATCTAAGTTCTCTTAACTGTACTTGACACCTACCCTCTCTCCACTGCTGCAGGAATGTTTTAGGAGGGACGATAYGCGGATTTAAAGATAAAGAAAGGCTTGTGAGAACCGCTATGGAAAGTGTACTATCCTGCAGATTAGAAGCCCAGGCTTCCTGTGTAACAATGTGTATATTTTGTTTATGATAGACATTCATAATTCGATCTCTTCCTGAGGCCAGGTGTTTCTAGAAGAAAACAAATTTCAATCAACTTAAAAATACACTTGATCTTTAAAGATTTACTTAAGTAGACTCCTAGAAATACCCTCATGTTTGAACTTTTACTGCACTCAATAAATAAATTATTTTGGGTTTTTTTTACTGTTCAAAATAACATTAATCTTTTGAAATTTCCATTATAAGAATACTTTTTTTAAGTGCTTTGGTGAAGTAACTTAAAATGTAAAGCATTATGATAGCTGTGTCCATGTAATTAGTTTTTCTTGATGAGGGCCCATCATAATGAGTAGAAAAAATATTTGTAGGATAATTTTTTTTAGACCTTTTTAAATAGAACATAAAAATCTGTGTTGTGTTTTAACTTAATGCATAAGAAATAGGCACCTAATGGAAGTAAATGGGTTGGTATTAAAAAAAAGTGTTCTATATCTTTAGTAGTTTAGAAAAGTTAAATGCTTAATCTAGAATGTCAGATATAAACATTTAGCAGCTGTTCTCTGCAGAATTGTTGTTAAGAGCTCAATTTTTTTGTGGAAAAACTGCTACATCTCTCTGCCAAAGATGCCACCTCAACACCTAAAGATATTTCCTATTAGAAACAAGTGACCGCATCTCTTGCTGACATAGGAAATTGGAACTTACCTTTGGTTAGATTTACTGCTCTGCCTTCAAATACATCACATGCTTAGTGAATTTTAACCTTAAATGGTTAAAGAAAGTAAGAATTGTTTATCTCTGGGAAGTTGTCAGTCTGTCTTAGTCAATTCTGTAGCTCTTAATGTTCAGTGGCATTTTACTGTAAATGCATCAACTTGTTGCTTTATCTGGCTGTTGAAGATGCTTTCGTGTGGACAGGGTSTGCATGTGTAATGCATTTGGAACGGTTTGCTTTCAAGCTAGCGGGAAAGGAAAGCCTTGTGGAGAAGGAAGCTCCCCTTGTGGCTTGTAGCTAGGGCTTTGGTCTGACAAACTGGTTTCATGTCTTAAACTTGTGCAGATTCTTAATCCAACCTACTTGTGTGGGCTTCGGGAGTATTATCACACCTAGAGGTTTTTTTCCATAGCATCTGACATTCCCCTGTGACTTCAGTGGAATTGACTGGATGCATTAAGCTTTTAATGTCTTGGCCTCGGTGAGTGTGGCTCTGAGGTTGTGCTGCAGTGTGTCTTTGGTATACCAAAGTAGAATATTTTCGTAGCTGTCAAGTGGACAGTAGTCACTTGCAATGCTAGTTTTACATGGTAGGACCTTCTACTCCACTTTCTCCTAGTTTGGGGGAGGTTTGATTACAGAAACAGCGTAAATAACATCTGTTCAAAATAAACTTGTATTGCTAGGGGCTTAGTCTCCGGAAGGAGATTACTGTAGCAATGAGAAATAAATCTTCGTGAGTTGTTCTGTTACATATATAACAAACTGGTTATGAGAATTAAAGAAAAGGGGCCTTCCAGGGAAGGTTTGGAAGGGGAGAGAGATTGATCTTTGTTTYTTCACAAAGCTGACTGGAATCTCCTTCTGCAAAGGGTTTCATACTGTTACGTGGCGCTGCTCTTGATTTGGGTCACGTAAAAATCGAATAGTATTGCTTATCCTTAAATCGGTGTTAATGTTAGACCTAAAGCCAGGTTTAATTATGGAAGGAGGTGGCTAGAAAACTCCTGACATTCTCTGTAAAAGCTTTAAGAATGTGATTCCCATCCATTTTAGTAGGACTTTCAGTATCTGGAGTTCAAAAGCAGATACTTTTTATTATAGCCTACTTTTTACATAATTGGCAAGCATGTTAATTATTGAATTCTTCACTTATTTTTTATTTTTCAAAACCCATTATCCAGTATTAAGTCTGTTGAACCAAAAAAGCATGGTATTTATGTCAGAAGCTCTGGCTTCTAGCTTATGCTGGAAAGCTGAACATGAATGCTGCTGTTGAGGTTCAGACTGCAAGAGCTTTCCACAACTGCTGTGTTCACAGACTCTACTGTAGAAATTAAATGTTGATGAATAACATTTTCARTCATTGAAATTTCATAGTCTGTAGGGACTAAAGTGCTTTCATTTTTTCTGTTGCAGTTCTGTTTGAGATTTCAAGAATATTAAACACTGGCTTGGATATGGAGACGTTGTCTATTTGTGTGCGGCTTTGTGAACAGGGGATAAATCCAGAAGCATTATCATCTGTTATTAAAGAACTGCGTAAGGCTACAGAAGCTCTGAAGGTAATGCTTTTGCCTAAAAAGCTTATAAATTTGTTTTTAGGAGTCAGATCTATGTTCAACTTGCTATACTTMAATTTGTAAATAGTACTTTAAGATATGACTCACTTTTAAATCAAGGAAACAAACTGTTCCATAGAAAAGGCAATGTATACAGCTGAATGGAACMTGAAGCAAGAAATGGTACGAATAAAATCTTTTCAGAAATAATTTAATTCTTTTGAAGGAAGGAAAACAACAACSAAAACCCACAGATTTTTATTCTGGGCATCTGTAGCCACCATTTGCCCCTTTATCTGCATCGTATCACAGATAGCTTGCTACTTTCTCCTTTAACCCATATCACCTCATTTCTACAACCTCAGACCTAATATGCAGCTGTACTTGTAAACAGGTACATGCAACTTGCTAATGTAACCTTCACATACTGTTTTTACCACATTAACCTGTGCCTTGAATCTCTCCAAAGACAAACGAGGGGATTTCATGGTGTGTGTATATATAGGGCTTTTCATAATTTAGCATTTACCTGTTTAGCTAGTAGAGAGGTGACTATGGTTTTAAAATCCTCACTTGCCTTTAAAAGGATTTTCATTCTTTACTGTCTACCTAAACATCATGATTTCTTTTCCAGTGTATCTTATATTTATTTCTGGGGAGGTGGAGGGGAAACCTGTATCTTGCCTGCCTATCTCTGTTCTGGAAGTCTGTGTTCTTATTCTTAGAAAATTCAATTTACAGATTTTTTTACTAGGTGAATGCTAGTCAGGGCTATTTTTCACTGGTTTTCAAATTTTTTACTTCATTTTTAACTTAACATTTTTCTGTACTCATGCTCATGCGTATTTTATATTTGTGTACATGCTTAAATGTGTGCATACATATATATATTTAACTATGTGTATATAAGTAATTGAGGGCTGTTTTACTTCTTCCTTTGCTTTTGCTGGTTTATTGTTCCCATTGCTATCCTTTGCCTGTTTGTCCCATAGCTGGCTTAAAATCTGCCAATGTCAGTCTCCAACAACTGTACCTTGTTGGCTGGGTTGAGTTATTCCGTAGTAAAAATACTTACTGATGACCTTGATCAAATAATTGGCAGTGTAATTTATGCAGTTATTAGTGTCATTCTTCTAAGTTTTGTGTCAATAATTTATCTGTATGAGTGGGAATAATAATTACTATAATTTGTATAAAGAAGTAAACTCCAAAGGAAAAAAAAACACGCATTTGAGCACTTCTTGAAAGCATTAGGGTAAAATGTACAGGATACAAGCTGCTCAGATACAGGATGTACAATTTAACACAAGCAAACAGTAATGGCTATGTTAATAAAGGCTAACGACAGTCGACAGCATTATTTTAAAAACAAAGTAGTATTCATTAGAGAACAACACTCCACCTCTTATAATTTTCAAAAGTAGCTTATTTTTAGACTTTTAAGTTCCCTAGGTAAATTAAAATAGTTACAAGAAGAGATTAAATTTAATATCTACATGGTGTCTACTTGCAATAAATGTTTTTCTGTTTCTAGGCTGCTGAAAATATGACAGGCTGACATGGGAGAAGATTTCTGCGTGAGAAGAATGCCAGGTTAAAGTTAACAGAGGCTTTGAAGATTGCCACTATTCAGAAAAAAGTGAAATAAGTGTGTGTGTGAAGACTTCAGAATATTTCTGTAATCTTCTTGAAAAGGATGATGCATAGAATAGCTTTGAAAATTTTTTTAATAAGAGAAGTTCACCAATAATCTCATTAGTTGGTGTTTTTGTGAACTATTTGTGAATATAGTGCAATTGCTGCTCTTTGGCATCCAGTATTTTTTAAACCTTGTCAGATACTGCACACTTGCTGAACTTACTAGTGTGTAGCAGTGAATATTGTTATAATGAGTATAGCTTGTTAAYGCATCCTTTAGAAGTGCTAATATATCCTGGTTTTTATCTCTTGGGTTTTATCTCTTGCTCTGGAAAACTACATGTACAATTTTAGTTTTGCTTTATGGACCAGATAGGAATGAAGCCCATCCTGACTTTATTTTAATTAGAGTAAGGGTAGTGACTTAAATCTCAATATGAAAGTAAGAAATAAAGCATTTTTGATAGTGTAGGTAAYGAATTGTCCTTTTGATTCAAATTGCTGGAAAAAGTGTTTTTAACTTGGATAACAAAGGAACTTCAATTATCCATGCAGAAATGTATGTAAATTTATATTCTAGATTACGTGGAATATTTTATGGAGTTCAGATGCTGTTTGTTATATTTGTTCTGACTGCGAGACCTAAAATTATTAAGGCTATATTGTTACTTCCCAGTCAAAGCATAGATGAGAAGCATCGGATTTGGTTGATGGGAATCAATGAGTCTTAAAAAGTCATTTGGTGTAGGAATGTCCTCTCATTCATCACTAGGAATCTTCACTGATGCCAAAATAAGTGTTTAGTATATACAGTAAACTGTTTAGCATACTACTTTCCAGTAAATATCCTTGCATCCAGGAATTCTACTTCATAAGAGAATGGTTTCTTGTGTATTCTTCATCTGCTGCTGTTTAAGCTTCTTCAATTTTTTGTTAGCATGGTTTCAAGGTGTAGTGTTAATGGGACCTAAAGTAACCTCCAAGGTTAATAGGGTGGAGTACATTTGGAAATGGACCTGAAATCTTAGTTAAGCCAAACTTTGTGCAGAGGAAAAAAAGTTCTTTCTACTTTAAGAGTTTACATCGTATGTAGCTCTACAAAAAGTGATCAAGGAGGCTAAATACTTCATATTGCTGGCAGAGATAATAGAAAAATATTTATATTACACTGAATCACTTACCATTATTTCTGGCTAACCTGGCCAAAAAATCATTCCAGGAGGATGCTGTGAACTTCTGGATAACCAAGCTGGGGGACCTTTAAGTGGTATCAGTTTGCTCACTCATATGAACACTTAATCCTTTGTAAATTGRTGTTGTAACTTCAGATTTATAACTTTTGAATACTGGGTGTAACGTTTTTTAAGGTATCCCTAGTATGAAAAGATATCAACAATGAAATTTATCCTAGGAAATCTGAAAAGTCAATAAAACAACATGAAAACACCAGGTTACATCAACACAAATTACCAATAAGCTCTTCTACTTAACTTTATCTAGACTCAGTACTACATGTCAAAAATGAGAAAAGACCAGGGAGCATTCTTGCTGTTTTCAGGAGCCACATCTAAGTCTGTGAGTTCTCACTTGTGAAACTTAAACTCTGAAATTTTTGTGTAAACTATAGCAAATGCGCCCAAAATAATTATGAAATCCTATTAAAGTGCATGTTTCTGCTGGTGCTTTTTCTTTTCCTCCATTGCCAGATCTTCAGGCAATACAGGAATTCTGATAACTTCCCTTGAATGTCACTCTCTTGATGACTTTGCATTTATGTATTTCCAGCGGGGTTTTCTAACTTACTAGCTTGATTTAGTTTTGGTTCTATGTCCTTGAAATGCTTAAAACCAGCTTGCAAATGCAGTATGAGAACAATTTATATATAATTCTTGATCTGTCCAGTAAGTTGCACCTACTGTTTTACCACCAATAAACTTACTGGTTTTATGCACGTAGACATTTGCTGGTAGACTATTTGTCATGCAGAATTACAGAAGCAGGGCATGTTTTTGACATTCAAAAACCTAATTTGGCAGATATAAAACTAAAAATGCATCATTTTCATTATTGCATGGAACTAAATGGTAACATTGGTAATACTTAATAGTTCAGATTTACAAGATTAAATGCAAACCTTATAAGGTTGAACATTTAGCATATCTGGGCTGAAAGCAGGAAAGAGATGTTTCTTAAAATTGGCGGATCTGTGGTTACCTAGAAAGTCTCTATACTTTTCCTCAGCATACGTGGCAAAGTTTCTTTCAAAATACTGGGTGAAACAAATGTGCTTATGAATTGGTATAACAGAACTCCTGATCGCTTTTGATTTGGGGTACCATCCAGAACAAATACAAGAAATATTTTTTTTCTTCCTCCTGGTAAGAAAAAAAGAAAATGCCTCTGGTAGGAAGTTGCATAYTGGAAATGTTTCTGTGCTGTAAAATAAAAGCCTATCACTTTATTAGCATCCCCACTATGTGAACGTGAGGGCCCAGACAGCATTGGTGGCTGAGAAGCCTTGGCTGCATTTGTAGCACRCACCACCTTCTACTACATTTAAGTGTAAGAAGCCAAGCAAACAGCACGTGCTTTTCCTCCGTGCTCCTTCCTTACATACTCTTGGAACTCTTGAAAAGATAAATATAGGAATAGCCGTATGGGTCCTGACCAAAGGTTTTTCTAACACAGTAGCCTCTTTTGTAGTTAAAAGCAGATGCTTGAGGAAGGATAAGAACAATGCAAGCACATTTGGTTTTTTTCTTTCTGTGTTCTCCTAGCTTCCAAATGTCTTCTATTCCAGGCTTTCCTGAACATCATATGGTTTGTCTATTTAGTAATCTCTAATGCTTCTTTTTCCAGTACATGTCCAGTTTCCCTTGGACTATATACACTTCCTGAATAACAGCAGCCTTTATCCATCRATGTCTGTTGCATAAAGAATTGCCACTACTTGTTTATTTTAAACCTGATTTTTTACTAGCTTAATTTAATGTTCCCTGCACAGTAAACCTTTACTGATCATTCTTGTGCTAGTCATGATACTGCAGATGTATAACATATTCACCTTTAAATTTCCTCCTTTGTAAACTGAAATGTGTTAGTTAATGTATTCCTTGGCTGACTAAAGGCATAGAATAGCTTCTGTATTTGTTGTCCTGTAAAACTTTTCTGGGTCTCATATATTATTTTCTGAGAAGGGAACCAAAACTGCACGCAGCATTAGCCATGTAGTTAAGTATTGGCCTGTTAGTTTACTTTCTTGTTCTTTATTCCTTTCCTAGTAATTCCTAATACTTGGCTTGCTTTTTTAATTTTAACTGAGCACTGACCTGTTTTCATGGCATTATCTATCGTAACGGCAGGATCTCACTCTTGAGTGGTAATAATAAGTTCAGAAGCTATTGTTTCATATGTGAAACTATGGTTGTTTATATCCATGTGTATCATTTTTTTATTTATCTATGCTGAATTGCATCTGCCACCTTATTTCCTAATCAGCCTTGTATGTCTTTCTGCAGTTCTTCACAGTTTGCCAGTAGCCTTACTACCCTCACTAACTTTATCATTGCCAAATTTTGTCGCTTTGTCCCTTTTTTGAGGTGAATTATAAATAGGTCAAGCAGCACATGACCTAGCAAAGACTGCAGAGTGCCACTGGTCACCTATGGCAGGAACTGACTATTTATTATCATTCCTTTTCAGTGATTGTGAATAAAATGCAGTCCTGCCTACCACTTACAGTTTCTCATTCTTATACCAAGTATCTTTAGTGTCACATATAGGACAGCTGTGAGAGCTTAAGCACAATCATGGATCCAGTCCTGCAGAGCGTGGCATTCTTGATAACTTTCAGGATCACTGACATTTGTAATTACATAATTACATTTTAGAAAGATAAACTTAAGCAAGAAAATAACTTTACAGGAGATTGTAGAGAACTAAACAAAAAGAACATATGATCCTGAAGTCTYCATGTTAACATTAGGGAGTTTTTGTTTCTTAGGTAATTATGTTAACCAAAAAGTCTGTTAACGAAAAAAAAAGTTAAAAAAATGCTGGATGATGATTAGGCCAAGATACTTGACCTAATAGAACTGTATCCATGGGAAGTGCAGGTATATTTGTCAGCTAATGTTCTTTTCCCACCTGCTGGTCTCCAGCTGAGCAAATACTGGTTCAATTCTAGAATTGCTTTTTGAGTCAATCAACTAGGTCCCTCTGAGATGAACTTGAATGCTGTTGCAGGCACACTTTACTCCAGGGACTGCTCCCAGCAGGCTGCACCAGGTTGGGTCCTTCCATTCTTCCCCAACACTTTTCACCTTCAAATACTCCCGTCTGCTTTTGCATGCTTACAGTTTCATGCTATAGAAACCACACAGCCCACATTATTTGAATATACTTTGAGTTAAAAGGAAAAGCACAAAAATTGACAATAACCTAAGAATCAGCAGTGAACCATGACAAAACGCTATGTAGTGTGGCTGTAGACAGCCTGCTTTAAAGAGAGCTAATGCCGAACAGTGGGGATTTACATTACTATGCATGATCTGAGCTAGGGACTTAGGCATGCCTTTAGTAGTAGAGATTCAAATCTTTGATCCATAAATACTACTTTCAATTAAAGTTTGGAAAACAGAATTCCAGAGAATGAAAGGTGTGCTAAAGTAATTTCAACCTTTAAAAGAGCAAGGGTGATAACAGAGGATTGAAGACCAGTCRCCTAGCATCAGCACTAGCAAACGGTGAACTTGGGATTTTATCAGCAAAGAATGAAAGACAAAAAAAMCCGTACTGAATTCCATTTGAACATTGTTTGGTGGAAATGTTAGTGGACTAATTTTTTTATTATTTATGGGTTTACATGTCAGATGTTGATGTAGTGTACTTCAATTTATGCAGGACAACTTTCACTTAAAACACACCATTGGCATCGTTCAGTAAAAATACAAATGTACTATGTTGTTACCTGTTTTGCTCTCTTGTTACCTTGGGAGTGAGATTTGAAAAAAAAGCCCCTTTAAAAATGTAAAAAACAAAATCTCAGTTCTTGAAAAATGGTAAATTGAGAAGGATTTTTGAAGCACCGTAAACAGCTACTTTACTGTGAGTTTCATGAAGTTGTAGGAAGAGTTCCTGTTAGATACAGAAAATAGGTTTATCAAGTAGAAATAGTGAAGTAAAACCATAGTGCTGTCTGATTACTGCTTCCAGGCCCACTGTTCATGCTTCGAGAAAGTTGTAGAGACACAAGGATAATTTAAATGAAAGGCATAAAACTGCTTCAGGACTGAGAACAACCCTGATGCGGTCTGAAAGAACTCAGGAGAATGCAGGTTCTCAAAGAGAAATTGAGAAGAGAAATAATGACCTTGAATGTAGAAGGAAGTCTTGTGGCTACATGTTTAACCTGACAGAGAAAATATACCAGACCCAGCAGCTGATATTYGACAAATCACACCTTAAAAATAAGGCGCAACTTCTCAGGAGTGAAGGTACATAAACTTCGACATGGCTTAGTAGGGAAATGGCAAACTGGCTACTGCTTGATATTGTTAAAATGATATTAAGAATACTTCTAAAAGACATGGTTTAATCCAGTTTCTGGGGAAAAGCCTACAATACCTCTCTGCAGGGTGTCAGGCACGCTGGCTGTGGCAGTTCCTTGTGACTGCAGAGTCCATGAAGGGCAGTGTAAAACAGCTCTAAGTAAAAGTAACGTGAAGAAAATTAGGAATATTTAGGATGAATATCAGTGATGTTTCTGTCAGTAAGATAAATGGAAGCCTGGTTTCCGAGACATTTAAATGTTACCTGATAAAAAAACCCAAACACCAAAACTATTAATTATCTGAACTGGAAATCTGGAATATATTGAGTCTGAGCACTTTTATTATCACTTTATAAATATTCCTCTTTTCTCACCTCCAATTCTCACATGTGAGAAGAGACCAGCTCATGAAAATGAATCACTGAAAGAGCTCAATGGTGTCATTACATGGGGGAATGGGAGTTTAACACTCAAATGTAACTTTCAGTGCAGGAGATGGAAAATGGGGGAGTGGAGGAGGCAGCGGCAGGCCATGGTGTGGTCCCCCAAGGCAGCAGCCGGGAGGACCCCCGAGCAGGGAAGAAGAGGAAGGAGGCCACGGGAGGGTGAAGAGGCTGAGGGACATCCCAGTTTGATTTTATTTGATTATTTTATCTGTACACCAGATCCAAAATTAGTATGTTTGAAGATAGTTATAGGTCGTCTTATTTAATGGACAGGAGATACAGGAAAGAGAGACTGGCGTTAACAGGTGGTCATATTGCCCTACCCCCCATCCACAGATTCAGTCCCTTTAACAACAGACTTTTTTGAATCAGSTGGGATCATTTATTAACCACTCCTGGCAATGCTGAAGCTGTGCCAGGGTACTGCATAGGCCAGGGGCTCCCTGGGGGTGGCAGGGGCCCCCCCGAGGTCCATCAGGGCAGGGCCTGGCAGCCCGGGCCCGTCCCGCCGCCCCCACAGGCCCAGTGAGGGGAAACGGCATCAGATGCGGGCCTGGGGTGGCCATGCTAAAACGTTTTGGACTGTTACAGTGTTTTTTTGGCCTTGAAGCTGGCAGTGGTGAGATGAGGCCACCGACCCCCTCTGCCATCACCACCCGTTGGCCTAGCTTGTGAGGACGCTACTTGAAGGAGCTGACTCGTTAGCTMCCGCTCCATCCCATCTCGTCAGCTGTCGCTCCATCCCGCTTCCCTAGGCTGCCAGAAAAGCTCCTCATGATATTTCTTCCTGCCTTCTCAGAAAGCTGGTTGGTACACGCTCTGGTTTTGTTCCCAAGCCAGTTTATAGGGACAGATGATTGTGAACAGGATGAATTATAATTTTGGGATGGGACAGCTAATCAAGGACAGAGAAATAGTCTCATTCCTGCGACCAGCGAACTTGTGTTGAACCCAAAGTGTATGGTGAGCAGCAGGTTGTTATTTACTATTTGTGATTTACAGCTGTGAAAAACCTGGGATGTTACATCAATATGCACCTTACATGTAAAGGTCAAGACTTCATGAGACATAAATGCTGTAAGAACAATGTTGAGGAAGAATATTAATCACTTGCAAATACAGTACTCTGCCATACGTAAGATTTAATGAGGGATTTAAAGGAGATTCATACACTGGTCTTTTACCCATTTTGAAGTAAAGATTCAAACAAAAATATCTGGACAAACATTTCGTAGGACATACAAAAAGAAGCCTCACTATTCTTTTAGGGACAATTCAGGATACAGTTTGAATTGCATAGGATATTGTATATACGGGGATACAGACTGAAGTAAAACTCAGGATCTTTTCAAATCAAGCGCTTTTCTAATTAAAAGATGGATGTTTTGTTTAACATCACTGTTCAGGTGAAACCAATCATCTCAGGCATAGGAACAACTCAGCAAGGTACATGCACAGCTATTTATTCCTACATGCTGTGATGACTGCACTCACATTGAAGGCAGAAAAATATCTGTGGCACATACACAGACTGATAATCTGGCCTATATTTTTAGTATGRTATATCTCGGGCTATGCACTTCATTGTTAAGAACAACATCAGTAATAAACCTGCCAGTTGTCAATCAGTGGCTGTCTGTCTGCTCTGGTTAGATGACTCTGCAGCAGCCATTCCATTTTTAGACGTGTTGGGCTAAATTCAGCATTGACTTTGCRCCCTGTGAAGTTTCATTGAAGTTAGTGAAATAGCAATACAGGACATGAACCAACAGTGGATATGGGCATTATTCATCTTAACTGTGACATAAAGACATGATTTTGTTTGGGAAGATCCTTTAATTTTCCCATAGGAGGGCACTGTAKTTAAAATAGGTTGTTTTCCTTCATCAAAATACTAAAAAATAACAATAATTAAAATAATAAAAAATGAAAATAATTTTACTAAAGCTCCAAAGATTTTCATTCAGTATAGTGTTATCATAATTTGTCATTCTACATTTTGTGCTCCCATTTCTATTCTGTCAGCTGGGTTTTCTGCCAACTAGATCTGCCACAATTCACCATTTTCCTCTCTCCCCTCCTCTCAATTTTAATTCTCTCATTAGAGGGGGTCAGRCTTCAATGTTTTCCAATATTTCAGCAGTCATTTCTACAATATTTCCCCAAGATAATCAGGCACTATTCAATAAAGAGTTTTCTTGGGAACTCATTTTTCTCCTGGAAACAGTTTTTATGATAGAATTATTTCAATTGGTCCTAATACGTGCACAACTATCGGAGAGACTGGAGTCACACAATATTCTGCATAGCCAAATCTGTTCTGTGTCCTGGTGCACAAACTTCTAGATTTATGTATCCCTAAAACACCTTTACAGTGTTACAGGGTGCAGTGTAGGTATCCAATGCATTGGCATATGTATGCCAATCTTKTGTGTAGAGATAGCACATGAATAGCAGGGATATCCTTCAGTCTTCTAAAATACAACTTTTATTTGCTTTTTATTATTACTATCCTGTGCTATGTCAGATACTAGGTATCCGGGTCACACTTGGTGTCTGTTTATAGGTTTAGGTTTGGCAAAAAAACCTCTAGGAAGAAATCTCAGGCAGAAGAAAAAACAGACCTTTGCCCTGTTTTCAACATATTCGTCTTTTTCTATCCCAGCTTCTGTGCTAATCAGCTGACACAACCTGATTTGTGTTACAGTCCTTTGTATCCACATGGGTGACTATTTTGTCTTTGCAGAAATTAAAATTTGTTGTTAGAATTTTATGAGGAGGGTACCGTTATCCTTCATGCTTTTCATGCTTACTTCTGTAATTTTTTTTTAAGAACTTCCAGTATTTGTAAAACACAAAACAAGAGGATAAATATAAATATTACTGAAAACTGTTGCATATTCCACTAGATGGCAGACAAACATTTGCAACCACTGCTGCAAGTTTATAAAATACCCCTCTCTTAGTTTTGCATGGATTCTAACAAGTAGTATTTTAGGATCAATTTCCAGTCTAATGAAGGATTGGTGCAATTTAACCTTTTGATTTAGTTTTGAAAACATTTTAAAACTAGAAGGAAGTATAAAAAAGAGTGCTATTGATTGCATGACTTTGGCTCACAAAAGAGAGGACTGAGATTTAAGCACTTAATGTTTTGTGGTTTATGCATTTAACTTTTACTCAAATGGGATGTACCAGTGGTAAAATAGCCACAACAGAGAGAGTTTTCAGCATAGCAAATCTGTAGTGGCATCTTTTTCCTTTCAGTCAGAATAATAAAATTTACACAAACTATCTTAGAAACTGCACCGAAGGAAGTTCTGCAACCCTCTGTAGTTCATAACCACTCCAGCTTTTTCCTTCTGGTGTTTATGTACTTTCTAGCAGTTAGTCAGCAACCTACAACGTTTAAAACAACAAGGCACAATCAAGATAAGGGTGGCATATAGACTAACTGTAGTGTAGGAAGATATGCCTCCCTGGTGAGGATATACCAAAGGATGTACCAATACCATAGTAGCATCACATTTYAAAATAAATACCAAATAAATAGCCACATTTATTAGATGTGGTAGATGAGGTAAGAAATTCTGTCCACCAAATATGTTTCTGGATCTGTTGCTTGTCTGTGGTCTCCAAAATGAGAGGGGAATGGAGGAAGGATGGAGATTTCCTAAAGTAGGATATTTACGGGGGTGGGAAAGAATTGCCATGTTAATCTTCAGCCTCTCGCAGTAGGTAATAATCTGTCAGGGACAAACTGTAGCTGCCAGCATAATCAGATTAGGTTATCAAGGGTTAATTAGTGAAAAGAGAGCTGTCCCCATCCCTGTTCYCAGCCTCCCTGCAGTTCACCCACTAAGCCCTTCCCCAAATATTTAATAATATTGTAATTTTATATTTTAGGGTGCTGCTATTTTAGTGAAAAAACCAGATGATTTCAACTGTCCTTAAACCTCTGTTTTTCTCTGCAGCCAGTGGAGAGAGGCAAGCTCTCGTGGAGAGGGGCAAATCTGAGCACTAAAGTTATTCTTCATCTCTGAATTGCTCTCTAAAGGAAACTATTGACTGAAGAAGAGGTAACCCAAGGAGACTAGTATCCTGAGGCTAAGATTAGTCTTTGCAAATATTCCCATTAGATCATCTACTCTGACTTCCTGTATTTCACAAGCTTTTGAATTTCACCCAACAGCCTCTCTATTGAGTTCAATAACTCTTGTTTAGATAAAGCATACCCAAAAAGACATTTATTCTTGAATTAAAGACATTATTAGAGATAGTGTATCCACTGCTTCCTTTGTTGGTTTGTTCCATAGTTAATCATCTCCACTATTAAACTTTGTGTGCCTTATTACTTCTTTTAATTTATCTGKCTTGAGCTCAGTACACAGCTGCTTGTTATGCTTTTTCCTTCTTAACTAAAGAACCCTTTAGTCTGTGGGATTTTCTCCTGAGGGAGCTATTATAAGCAAGTCACCACTCTATCTTCTTTTTGATAAGCTGAAAGGATTTTCCTTTCTGTAAAGTATTTTTCTTTTTCTCTGCAGTGCTCATTCTGGTCTTCTCTGCAGCCTCTCTGTTTGTTTGCCTTCCCTTCTGTCTGATAGCAATCTYAACTGTGCTCTGTGTGGAGATAACGTGTCGTTCTGCCCCATCCACTGTTTTTCTCCAGTATCACATTCATGGTTCCCTTTGAATTATGTGTTCTCAGCGATCCCGTAAGTCCTTTCTGGAGTTACTGTGTTGCAGAACATAGYCCTCCACTTTTCAAGTATGGCTCAACTTGTTCCCAGTTGTTTAGCTTTTCATGTGTCTGCGTTAAAATGGATTGCATTTGAATTGGCCCACCTTACTGGACAGTTCAAAATCCCTCTGTCTGTCTGTCTTGTCTTTACATTTACCACTCTGCCAGCTTTTATTTAATCTACAAACCGTATCAGCTATAATTTTTTCATTTAGTTCCAGRTTATCAATGACAAAGTATCAGGTCAACTACTGAACCTTGCAGCACCCTGCTAAAATCAGGATGGGTGCTCCTGCTTGTGTGTGCTCTTGCATTATATGATATGGCCATAGCATGTGCTTATGTATATGTCCTGTCCTTATTTAAATCAAGTCTCAACAATGTCTTTGCTTTTGGAAACTGAATTTTGGAAGATTTAGCCATTTCTGAATCCTGTGAAAGAAGTTTTTACTGAGATTGTTTAGGCCATTTAAAAAAAAAAAACGGCTGTCAGGCTGTCTGAAGTCAAAACTCCCTACAAAAGTCCAAAAGTATGCAGTTACCTTTTTAAACCAAATTAATAATCCCATCAATGAATGAAGTAAGTTTTATTTAACAAGACCTATTTTCTGCAAAACCATGTTGACCATCATTAATTACATTCATTCCTTTAATTTTGTATTAATTGAATCCCACATCAGCTTATTAGCTTTTCCATTAATTTTGCCTGTTTTTTTTGTGGTGCTTACTGACTTTAAGTTGCCTGGSTCATCACAGTTCCCCTTTTGAAAGAATTGTACAATATTAGTGCTAATTCAAGATTTATCTTATTTCTCCAGATTTTGAAGTATATAGCACTAGACTAAAGATCTTTTGCTTAGGTGTTCCTTCATCCCACTCTTTTCCTTAACTTTACACAARTAGCGCCTTTGTAGTTCCAAGTATGTGTGTATATAACGTATGATGTAATATTTTAATGTTTTTATTTTCTATAATTTTGTATGTCTTACTCTTTTGACTGCTGTTTATAAATACAGAAGGTATTCAGAGCACTTCCCTGACCCCAGACCAACAATCAATATCCAGGATGGAAACTCATTTCTTTCTTACTGGTTAAAATGAGAATGAAGACATTCCTAATTATTTTGGGTATCTTTTGTGCTACAAACTTACAACTTGAAAATGAATCCTGTTATTAGGGCTGACTGTCTGGGAGTCACCAGATGGCACTGTTGCAAGTGTGTTGTTGATTCTTTTGTCTTAGAGGAGGCTATATAAAAATAGGCCTTGAAAGATATACTTAGTTGTTATTTGTTTATTTTTCCCTTACAGTAGCATAGCCCAAATCTATCGCAAGCTAAATATTTTCTGACAGGCATTGTAGTGGTCCAAAGGTTTTGCCTATGAATAAGCTAAACATACGCTCAGACTACAAACCTCACAAGAACCAGGCGGCCTAAGTGGTGGCCAGGACTATGACGTTCTTCAATTGTCCAGAATGTTTTTGGAAAGTAAGAGTCATTCTTTGGAGGGTGAGAAGTTTAAGCAGCTCCTCCTACACAGCCTAGCAACATTTAAAGCATCCTGAACTACAAAAATATGAGGGAAAACATTCTGTTATTTGCTGCTCTGAGTCAGACAGAAAGGTAGGGACATTTATAATGTTTCATTATCTACATTGAGAAGAAAAAGGGGGAGTRATAAAGTTATTTTAATGTAATGCAGCTTCTGCTAAAGTTCTGAAAAAGTTCACAAGCCAATTTCAAATCTGACACACAGAGAAGAGTAGCAAGACAGGACTGACAAAGACAGTGACAGTAAAAGTATGTGGCTGTGTAATGAAGCTCATACAGCTCTTACACTGATTTACTTATCAAACTGGTCATTGCTGTAAATTAATATAAAGCATAACATTTGCAGGAATATATGGAATACCGCTGCAACTATACATGCTACTTTGGTGGGGTTTGCATTGCATATTTACTATAAAACTATTTTCATGTGTTAGTAAAACTGTGAATCTAACTYCACTTGTTTAGATCCTGTACACTTAAGCCTTATTTATTTATCTATTTGCTACTCAGTACAAGAATTATGCCTGGTTATGTACATGTGAAATATAGCTGCTTAATCTTTATTTGCAACATACATATTAGAAGCATGGAGCTTAGTATTTGACACTTATTTAGCACCTGGTTAAACACCATTAAACTACTTGACACCGAATATGCAATAATATTTTCTCAATTAAAATGCCTGTTGGCATTCAATAGAATAAGGATAATCAGTTTCATGGGGAATGTCCCCATAAAACACCTGTCCAGGTATAACCTATCACAGTGAAGCAAAAAGAAATTATGTCCGTATTTATCAAAATGCATAATCTTTGTATTTTTTTATGTTATATTCCTATAATGGTTTACATTAGACTCACACCATGTCCAGCATAATTCCCTGAGGAAATATTATTTGGTACATCGGCACTTGGCAAATCCTTGTTCATACAAAATGAAGCACGGGAACATTAGTATATACATTTAACATAARCTTTGGGTTTTAAAGTCATGCCCAGAATAATTGCCCTGTAAGCAGCATAGAGTACCATTTCTCTCACTAGAAGATGAAGGCCTAACCAATGCTGCCAGACTTGTACAAGTGTTTCCTGGAGTGCAAATGTTTAAAATGGAATGTTAAACAAATATTTTAATTGCTTCTGTAAGCCTAGTCATAGCCACTTCAAATCCAAGTTCACTGCTTACTATGCTCTCGGTATGACTTCCCATTTTTAAGTAGGCAGCCATGTTATACACCAGTGATTTTGCTACATCTCCTTTTGTAGACTGTAATCTTTATGCAAAGAGGTAAGAACACAGTATTGAACTATATACGAAAAAGAAAAACCCCTCATTATTCATGTCAGGAGCAAAGGTAGGGGGAATAAYAGCAACTACCTAGGTATTCAGGAGCATTTTGGGAGCTAACATCTCGCAGCCCTGTGCTGTGAGTAGTAGGAGTCACCCTCTCTTACTAGACACTGACTAGTTTTCTAGCTCTCCTGGAT
Source organism: Oceanodroma leucorhoa (assembly GCA_030449065.1). NCBI lineage: Eukaryota > Metazoa > Chordata > Aves > Procellariiformes > Oceanodroma > Oceanodroma leucorhoa. The sequence goes on from JASVER010000002.1 coordinate 22,527,434, forward strand.
GTATCTCAAATTGCCCGTTTAAATGCATTGGTGAATAAGGGCCTTCAGATAAAGGTRCAAGGGTGTTTTAGATACCATGGAGATAAAAGCCAGATATAAGTACTTCAATGGATTGCTCGTGTTCTTTGTAGAAGCATTTTTCCGTATCCCTTGCCAGAGATAATCATAGTCATCTTACTCTGTGTTCTTTAGTGGTCGTTTACATGCCATCCTCACTACACTTTTTACTCATTTATGTGCTTGCTGTTGCTGGGTTGAGGATAATATTTTCTCAGGCCACAGCTGAAATGCTAATCCATATAGTACTTCTGTCACCTCYAAGGTGGATTATTGTAATTCCTTTCTGGTGTCTACCTGATTGTAAAACTTCACAAGTTCTGTTTTACATAAAATGCTGTGGCTGACATGCTTATTCATCTTAAACCAAATTAGCATATCACTCTGGTCTTTTGATCCATGCTATGGCTGCCAGTTAGAGTAGTGCTTCCTTCCGATACAACCTGGCATGCATTGATGCATGATGATGGATTTCGACCACAAGTATTAACACAAGCATATAGTTTAGACAGTAAAATATTGCCTTGCTCCTTTTGCACACTTTAAATTGCCTTTTTCTTTGCTTTATATTGATGTGCTACGACTTCTAATAGCCATTTTTAAAAATAATTAATACATTCCTAGATATTAGGAATGGGAATGGACTCCTCAGGCATTCTAGTTGAAGTAATGTGTCCTTTAGCTGCAGAAAGTCATGCTGTAGAGTGCTTTTCTAAATGAKGCTTTTACTAGACAAACAGGACTCTGCTGTTTTGATAGTAGTTTGAAGTACTTTCATGAATTAGCACATAGAAAAGATGGGACTATTTAAACCTGTGTCTGCATGACTTTGTATGGAATGGCATGGTAAGGAAAGGAATTCACAAGCGGCTTTCCCCAAACTCTATCCAGGGTTTGGAAGTCCTTAGCAATRTAAGGAATGAAGCCCAAATGTCATTTTCCCTGAAACGGAAATATTTCCATGGTGAGTAGTACCGCTGAAGCACAACACTGTTTCTTTGTATGTACAGGAAAACAAATATGAATTTCACTGTTGAGAATATAATTAATAAACTATTATCATTTGAAGTGAACCTATTTAAGAAAGGTTGATGATAAAGAAAGAATGGCTCAAAGAGTGTTAGTGGATTCTTTCATACCTATATAGCTCATGAAAGCATTCATCTTGTTCCTGCTTTGGATTACAATCCTCTCTTGAATATATTTAATTTTCCCTTATGAGTTACAGAAGAATTCCCATGCAGTTGAATGGTTCAGGATGGAGACTCGTTTCCCTCATGCTAGAACCTGACTTTGCAGATATTTAGCTTGGAGTTTCACSTTGTCTATCTTCACATTTGCCATAATGAGGTCTACTACTGAGCTAGTTGCCTTAGGCATGTTATTTTTTGGGGCACAGTCTGACTGGTTTTAGACTACTGTTATGGATAAATCAAATTATATTAATCTGCTAATTATCTAGATTAAATTAGACAGACACTTTTATTATTGATCAGATGAATYCCATTCTCAGAGACATAACTACCATTATTCATGTAGTATTTTTGCTGAGTGCAGTGGAACTGGTTATATGTATAAATGTTCACAGACTGAGGACCTTATACTACAAATATCTGAAAGTTTTCTGATTTGGAAAGTGTCAGTAAATCACACAGTATTTAAAAGACACCAGAGGAAATTCTCAACTATTATTATCATCTCATGGCTGTTCAATGTTTTCACCCTACTTGCTAGTAGATTACACCTATATTAGTCAAGCAAAAGAATAAAACTCCAAGGCAGAGTGCATATATACATACGTGTATACACAATAAAAATAYGTTACCTGTGTACATAATACTATGCATTTTTTATTCTACTCTATAGGTTGAAAAAAAATGCAACACAAAGGATGTAGTAACTTGGTATACTGGTATACATCTGGGTCACATTCTCCTTGTCTTACGGGAATATGCGCATGAATAATGAGACAGGTTTTTTGGCCTTCTCTAGTAGCAGAACTAAAAATAAAGAGAAGAGCTTCTTGAACTCCTTCCACTATAATGCTGTTCATCTCAGCAGACTTTAGAAACTTTCATGATACTAAAGCCAGCATTTTTATACTTATTTTAGGTATAATTATTTGGAAAATTAAATTGAAATATAGTTTGGAAAAATAGTAAAATAGACATTATTTAGTAAAATGGTTACATTATTTTTGTTAGATTGGCCATGCTCCATAAGTAGTGGATGTTTAATATTTACTTTTTGCAAAGAAAATTAAACAATTACATTTTCTAAGCAAGTACAACATTTCACGTTACTTGGCTATTAAGTTTTCTCATATACAGGGCTATTTAATGATGAAAACAGAGGATGATCAAAAAAGTAAGAATTATACATACAGTAAATCAYAGGTTGAAATTCTTGAAATGTCTAACAAACAGGTATCTCTGGAAAGTTATTGTGTATTTTTTCTTAAATAAGCACACACATATATATGCTTAAATGTGCACCAGATAATTAGATGTCTTTGTACCATTGCATAAAGACTGTAATGCACTGAAACGTCTTATATTTAACCTGTTTGCCATAAATATTAAATCTTGATTTATTCATAGAGCTGCAATGAAATACAAACATGTATGCACACATATGTACCACCAATTATAAAAACCGATATACGCAGTGGAATATTCTAATGGCTTGGTCCTCTGTTTATTCTCAAAATTCTTTCCCTCAGGCTCTATTTCTGCTACTGTACCATCTCAAGTGGATTTGAATTTGAAAGCATTCTCCAGTTTTGAATGTTAATGGATGTCATTGCACTATGGCTCTACAATAAGGAAGAATATTACTATCAAATAAAAACACTACAAGTTTGAGGAAGATGGTTTTTAAGTCACAGCTCTGATATAAAAATAAGGATGCTTTCATTTTTGCACATGAAAACAAATTAATCTTGCTGTATAAATAAAGGAAATTTATTTATTTATGCAGAAAGCATACTAAAGCATGTTTAAATGTGCAAAGTAAAGTAATGGGATGAAATTATTATTGATAAGAAATTATAATTCATGTTATGTTAACACCCTGAACAAGGTCAAGACCTATTCTGGGTTCTGCATAGAATGAAAGGAAATCATTCTGGTTTTTCTTAAAATTTGACTTAYGCTAGTAATGAATATAAAAAAAATGAATACCTAGCCAATAATCCATCCTCAGTGAAGATTCATCTAGACCTTGTAACAGAAATTGCTTTTTGATTCAGCCTATTTATTTTAAATCTAGGACTCTCTTATTTGGGATTTTAGAAGAAAGCCATTTTTTATGGAGATAGCAGTGTAATAGATGAAATGGTAGCAATATTTRTTTACATAAGATTTGGTAGAAAGAAGATATCTAAGTTCATACCAAAAATATCAGCAAGTTGTATGCTGTGGTGTAAATCGTGTTGTACACRTTAAAAGCTCTCACATATCCAAATGAAATTTGCCTAAAGTAGTTATTTTCAGAAACCAGACAGTCTGAAAGGATGGCACACAGGTCATTCATTTGTTTTTTATTTTCTTTTCTGTCAGCCTGTCTTTTCATATTAGCACTTTTTTTAAAAAAAATTGATATTAAAAGATAATGCAAATTGTTAACCATTTTGCATTTCAAGAGTTTGGGGTCTGGATATTTTAGCCCTTACTTTTATGAACATTTTTTATTCCCACGAACAGGCCTACTAGTGTCTATGAAATTATGAAAGATGGTATTGCTCATTTTAGAAAGGATGTAAGAATTATGCCTTTGGACCTCACAAATATGAAAACTAAGCTGTAAGRGAAATTGGTATAAATCAGAATTTCTGGAAGCTTTTCAAAAATATGGCAGGGAAAAACTAGTAAGATTCAGCATGGTGCCCACTGAGATGAGAGAAGTAACAACAATATGAGAACTTCTTATGCACCTTGGCAGCAGATTAATGCTAGAATGCATAAAATGTTTTGTTCTGATTATTTGCTAGTAAAGGCCTGGGCAGCCAATGGTTCGGTTATTCACTATATTAAATAAGAAGTTACGTAAGTATGGTTTTCCAGCTCTCTCTCTCCTTGATCTTTGAAGTGTGTCACTCTTTCATTTTGCCATTCAACAGCCTGACATGCAAAAGCTTTGTTCAGACAGTTTAATTTAATCACTGCCACTGGTTCAACAAGATGATAAAATCCCCTGTGCTGTACAACATCCAACATCCAGCTCACTGTTATCTGATACTGTTTGAAGCTCCTCTCATGAATGTATGCTGATAACACAAGAACTCCAAACATGTCATAAACAATATATTAATACCCTTGATTGAATTCCATTAGAATAAGAACGAGATGAAGTTTAGGCCGTCCAAGCAGGCCAATGTAATAAAATGTAATTTGGACTAATCTTTCCAAAGAATGCCTCGTGTTTGAAGCTGACAGTCTCCCATCACAAGCAGAAGTAATTGCTTGTTGAATACACTGGGAACTCCTTTGAATTCTGGCCTTTGTACTTTGTGCACCTTCCAGGTGTCTCCTGCAGCAGACAATCTATCCTTTTGTTTCAGTGGAGAGATGGCAGGACTGCAAATAATAAAATAGGCAGTGTTTGTTTTAATGAACGGTGGAGGGCCGGATGGAATTTCTAGGAGCTTAAGACTAGAAGCAGGGCTGTTTAAGGCAAAAAGAAAGCAAAGGACTTAATAGGTAATGTTAATTCAAGTAATCTGTTTCCTTAAATTGAATCAGGAAGAGGTAGGAAGATAYGTCAGCCAATGCATACCTACAGATATCAGAAACCATATAGGTTAATCTGTCTCTGGAATAGATCATTTCACGACGGAGGAGTAACACCAAAAATGCGTTTAGCCAGAGAACTTAACCGGTTTAAGCTGGAATTTTGATGCTGTGTGGTTTGTTAAATTGATATGGTTTACACATAAGACATTTTCCCTTGCTTTTGTTAATTAAAAAGAGTTTCTTAGATTAATTCAGAAGCAGCAAACTAAAAAATGACAGCACTATGAATTTGTTATGAATTTGTTTATTTGTAGMAAATACTACTTTTTATTATAAAATTGCCAGGCATTGACAATATTCTTCCTGCTTTAGAAAACCTATGGAGGCAGGGCTTTTTCTTAGAAATTAAATGTTTAAAGAAAAAAAAAAAAGAGAAGACCGTGTTTAGAAGAGGAAATAGCTTTGCTTTGGTTTGCTTGTTTTCTGTTTAGTACTGCTTAGTCACTTCTAAATCTCGGGAACTGTGGGATAAGGACAACCCATATACAATATCATAGGACACTGGGTGTCTGAACAGTAGTCAGTGCAAAAGGGTAGCAAGTTTATCCGTAGATTGGGTCTGTGAACATTTCTACTGAACTAAGTGGTGCTTTACAATCTGGTCCAGTAAATGCTTTTTTAGCCCTCTTCCTCTAAACAAAGCAGAATTATGTCATCATGGTTATGTATGGAGACTGTTTGTTCCCTGCCCAAGAAACATTTAAATCCAAATGAGGAAGAATATGTTCCCAGTGCGGGAAGCTGAACTTTTCAGTTTCAGTGTGGACTTTTCCTTGTTAGAAAGCAGACTGCTGCCACAGGAGCTCTACCTTGTAGCCCAAATACAGAATTTTGGTTCTGCTGCTTGCAGAACTACTCTTCCACACACATGCAATGCATGCTGTTCCAAATCCAACTCTGCTCTGAAAAGACAGGTTGGTACCATTTCCCCATTCAGACTTTTTTTTTTTTTTATCATTTACTGAGCTCTTAGGTCTGTTACGTGAACACTACTGAGATTGCTCTTGTGAAAATACTTAACCTGACCAACAAAGTTCAAAAGCATCTCAACACCTTGAAACCCTACTTCCTCTTAGTAGTTTGTACAGGTGGACTAAATTAAGTTATTTTTTCTCTCCCTCTCCCATAACTGAGGAGATGCAATATTGTCTTTGGCAGAAGAATGGTTTCAAGGTTGTTCTGTTTGTCTCGGTAAATACACGTAGTTCTTAGCACTACCGTGACAGCACTTTCGCCATTTCCTATTCTCTTTCCAAGGGGCTGCAAAACACAGCTATTGAGGAAGGGTATTAATTAAGCTGTGATCTTAATTTGGAGCACTTTAAAATAAATACAGCTGGCATTGCACACAGATAAACTCTGATTATGACAGAACTGTTTTCTGTAATATCTCAGCTTCTTTTAGGCTAGAATCTGCAAACACATATGCTTAACTTAAAATCTGTGAAATCAGCTGTGCCTCGCTCAGTTCAGTGGAGCTACTTGTATGTTTGGAGGAAGCAAATGCTTGGGGGAAGCAAGTGTAAAGTGTTTGCTGGATTAAGACTTTCAACGCTGTATTTTGGGTGTCTGTGATATGCACAACATACATCAAGAGCCATTAAAATATGTTTCAGGAAAGAATTCTAGAGATTGATTGTTTCTTCAAAAATGACTCCAAAAATCAATCAGAACTGTTTTAGAAATATGCCTACTATGCACCAAGATCTAGTTTTCTTTTTTTTTAACAAAATTTATCAATCCATTAAAGGGGAGACAAGTAAACAAAAACGAATTGTCATTTGTGTTATTTTATTAGTGTCACATGAGATTACAGCGTATTATTGACTTTAAGAATCTTTTACCCAAGGAGACTTGTTTTAACATGCACAAATCAGGATCAATACTGGATATGCATTAATTTTCATAAAAACTACAAGGCAATTTTTTTTTGCAAATCCCATGATTATACTTACAGTTCTATAAAAAAAATGTCATTGTGACCAAATGAGGACCTAGCTAAGATTTAATTATTAAAAAATGGATTATTATTTGCATTGTTGCTTACTTTCCCGGGTGTATTATTTACTGACCAAATGTAATTTATGTGCTCACCCGGTTATAAAGTGAAGTTAGATCACCTGCGCAATTTTTGCTGACTTTGCTGCCTTAGCTTACTTTATCAATTCCTTTTTTTCCTCCTTTTTTCATTAGAGATCACATATAGTTTAAAAGCTGTAATCTGAAACCTTACAGCTCTAGTGGATACTTAAAAGACTCATTGATACACTTTGAAACCTAGTCAATTGAACAGCATTAGCAACAGCAGCATCTAGCCATTAGGCTATTAGGATCATTTGCCGAGGCACTAAAATTAAATATAGGGACTCTAGCAATTCCCCAATTATATTGTGTTAGTATAATGGCAGTGAAAAGGATATTATTTTAGTCAGCTCAGTGCCACTATTGCAAGAATCAAGATGCTTTCTATTTTGTGGATGTAGATATGTATTGGCCAGGAGACTTTGACATTAATTTAATTCCCTTTGCGGGCAGAATAGATCAACACCATGGACAAGATTCAAATCCTACTAGTCAATGGCAGCTTTTCACAGGCCCCTTATTCAATAATATTTTTGTAGTTTTTTGTCAGCATTTAAAATGATATATGTAGGTTAAAATACCATCTAGAAAAAGATTAATATTGAGGAGGCATAGTAAATGGTGCAGTGTCAAGGGAAGGAAATCCTTTGCTTCTGTTAGCTGGCTCCTACAGCTGTGACCCTTTTGGTTCGGCCTCCCACATGAAGCTTATGTCTTCACAGATCCCTGGAGAGTGGGCTTCCAGGGAAAAGAGAGAATCTGATCCAGAATCATAAAAAAGAAAGGTAAGGGAAGTTCTGGTGTAAGGCTAGGAGTTGGCTATAAACACGTTTCTTCCATTTTGAATTGTGTGCAATCCTCTATTGCAGTAAGAGAGAAGGAAACTATTAGAAGTTCAGTCATTATGGCTTACTTTTATTTCCCAATATACACTGAAGCCAAGTTGTACTAAAATTGAGTGGTGCTAATAGCAATGTAAGAATGGCTGTATTGTGCTGAAGCAGAAATCCCATTAGCCCAGTTCCAACACAGCCAACAGCAAGTGCCTAGAGAAGTACATGCGGTGATACGTGCCCGGCACACCTTTCCGTGGTTTGCAACTCAGGGACTTTTGGATGTAACGGTCATGTTTTGCACTTGCTAGAGTTTGATTTTTTCTTCATTAGTTTGTCCATTTGCTTTTCGAACCCATGTAACCATTCAGCATCCACAAAATTCTTGTGGTTTAGTGTTCTGCAGTTTAACTATGAATTATGAGAAAAAAATGTCCTTTGTTTGACAGTGTGATCTGCTAATTTCATGTAAGGCTCTTTCTGTCTTCTATTAAGAAGAACAATGTGGGACTGCTTTATTTCTCCATGCCACTCAGGATTTATAGACCCTGTTGCATATCTTTTCACTGCTGAAGGATCCTAGTTTATTTAGCTGTTCTTTGCATGGGAACCATTCTATACCTTCTTACCTTTGTTATTCTCTTTTTTTAGTGCTACTGTATCCTTTTTGACACTGGGGTCCAGAACTACATGTACCATTCGGGATATGCATCCATCRGTGTCTTAGCAATGTTTCAGTTTTGTCCTTTCCATCCTACAGCTCATGAGTCCAGAAGCTTATCCACTTTTTCCAGCTGTACTAGTTATATTTATATAATAAATATGAATGTAATAATACATATTATATATGTATACATATGTATATATGTTATATATATGTAATTATATGACAAAACGAGATCATGACCACAACAGTGTTATTAGTAATGTCTAACATATATTTATCTGAGCATGCGATCACACTTTCATATCTGTAATATTGGATTTAGATACTTACTGCTATACTAACAGATTTTTTTGCACCAACAGTTCCTGAACTAAGAGGTAAGTGCCAGTTTAGACTTTGTTTCAGTAAAAAATAGAAACGTTATAGAAGAGTTGGTCTTGAATCAAGCAATCACAATTTGATTCAAATTGAATTCAGTGGAAGGAAAAGCTGCAGTATATCTGTAGCTGGGTATCTTATTTTAAAAAAAGACAAACTTGAATAAGTTCAAGTAAGATAATGAAGTCAGCTACATGTGGATTCAGGCAGAGAAATCTACAGGAGTCTTGGAATTTCCTTTAGGTAAAAATACAGAAATTGGAGTTTGTAGACAAAGAACATGAGGAAATGTGTAGGAAAATATCCCAATCTGACAGGAAAGATTAGATAACTTGAAAAGAATTTTAGGGACAAGCCGAAAATATAAGTGACAGGTAAAAGAAATTTTCAAGGAAAGAAGCACAGAATGAAAGTGAATTCTGAAAGCATAGGAGCCATATTCCCAGTAGCAAGTACCTACACCTGGGATAGAGAAAGCTGGACTTAACAAGTCGTGTCACTCTTTCTAGTTCTGTTTTCCTTACTAGTGCTGTTATTCCTACTTTTCTCTAATGCTGCTTCTCTCCTGTGCTTCTTTACATCTCTATGGCACTCTTTCTCTGTTGTTTATTTTCAATACTCATCCAAGTTAGGCACCTTTACTGAATGTTGGCAAGGAGTTAATTTTCTTCATTCAATCCAAAAGAATTTATTTGCTCTTTTGTAGTTCTGCGTCTTTTCATTCTTCCTTCTATCCTTTGTCACTACCATAATTCAGTAACTTAAGAAAATGTTTTCTTCTTTTGTTCCACTTCAGTCACTCTCACGTAGTCCTGCTGGTTACAATTGCTTTCTACACTAGTACTGTAGTCAATAACAGTTTTGATTCTGGTATTTTGGATTTTTGGATCAAGAAATCCCTTGCCTCTTTCATAAAACACATTTGCCCAGACCATGATGCTCTCTAAATGCTACTTTCATTTCTAACCTTCCCTTCCTCAAAACACTTGAGAAAATATAATTTTCTCACTTGAGCAGCCATCTCTCAAAACAGCATTAAAGAAAAAGAAAAAGGCAGCTTTCAGTAGGGGGTCATTATGACTAAATGAACGATTATAGAAAGAAGCTCTGAAAGGCTGTGTTGAAGTGAGGAAGTCTGGGAGAAAGAGCGAGGAGAAAGGGGAGACCTGGGATAGCGAGATGACCTGCTGTAAGAAGATACCTCCCTTCCAAGTGTACCTGCACTTGAAACTGGGCACAGGCTGAGTAGCTGAAAGTGATGAGGTGCAAGAGTTACACCAGGGACTAAACCTAGTCTGATGATTTTTAAAGCAATGACAACAAAAAAATCCAGATTTTGACCTTGGTTCTTTCAGCACATTTTTGTCACTTTTTGTGGCACTTTTTGAAAAAGGACTCTTCTAATTGCTAAAATAATAGGTTGCTTTTACAGACATTTGAGAGCAAGGCATTACTTTTAATTTGTGTTTATATTACATTACGGCTTGACATTACTTAATATTTTAATCTGTCCTGAGATTGTGAATGGAAATGGTGGGTAGGAAAGCTGTAAGGCAAGTTAAAATGCCATTCTGCTGCGGTGTGGATAAGCGGTATGCTTTCTCTTGTTTGAAAATTTACAACAGCTCTGAGTTTCATGAAGTATGTAATCAACCTGTGGAGCAAGGAAGCAATAGAAATGTCTGGATCAATGTTTCTGAGTTTAGTGAGGGGTTTTGGAAAAAGAGCATGGAGCTTTTCTGTCAGGAGAGAAATACTGCCCTCGTAGCAGACAGCTTTTCATGACACTTTACAGCTTTATTTTTCTTTTCTTCTCCTTCACACTGTAAAAATAATATTTCTTCCTACAAACACAACTCAAGCACATTCTCTAGATGAAAGCTAAATTAAAAACCTTAAAAAGCAAAATGAAAATAAAGTTTGGTGGCTAATGTTGATATACAATGTACAAATTGTTTCTGTTCACCCTTAATGGGCTTGCCAAATCTTCAAGAGCAACCAATGCAAACCTTGGAATTATGAAATTAGTTTGGAATAGATCAATATGTACTKTGGTAACAGCAGTGGATTTTTCTTCATCAGCAGCTGAATCACATTGTCCATAGCATTTGCTGGACAACAGTGCTCATGAACTAGATTGCTGCTTCACAATCATGCACTGTTAACTTTTGCTGTAAATGTGTTTTTGCCACTTGGTAATTGGATTAAAAAAAAAAAAGCCGGCAAACCTTTACTGAGGTTTTTGAACTCTGTAGAGAACAGTGAGATTCCCTTCCACTAACTTATAGTACGGCATACACTGAAATTGGTTAAGTGTGCATAGCTACAGCTATAATAATTTTGTAATGAGGTATAAAGCAATCATGAGAGTCTACAATGGATATTTTGATTCCATCATGCCTCAAAGTAAATCGGTACTGAGTCCCAGCCAATCATGCCATCTACTGATAATATTACAATTGTGTCAACTAGCAAGCTAAAGGCACACTACATGGCAAAGGACCAGCAGGATGTTGGTAATTTCTGCACTTGGATGTGTATACATCTTGTTCTGTTGTGAGACAGTTAACATGATATATATATATTTAATAGAAACCAATAATGTTATTGTAAAAATCTGTTTGCCAATTGATTTTTGCAGAAGACAATGAAAGAGATTTTATTGTACAATCATGGATAGCACACATAGGCGCACACACAGAAAGGCATCTCAGACAAAAAAAAATATACATTTCAGTGAAATATTTGTGACATTTTCCTACTATTGCTTTTTGGCTAGGTTTGTAAAATGTGGGAAAGGCAATACAGAGTAGTTGCTGCAGTATTAGGTTAAAATGCCAGAAGTACTTGTATTTTAATCTAGGTTCCTACTGAGTAACAGCAGTTGAGATTTACTTCTCTGACAAACACGAAAAAATTAAAGCTTTGTTTTGGTATTATTTTTGTGTTTTCTAAGTCTTAGCAACCAAACAACAGGATTTTGAATGTAATCTTGTAAAAGGTATTGTGTAACAGTGTTTTATCTGAATCAAAGTCTCCCTTTTTTATTCTTTTTTGGAAATAGCCTAGTACATAGCCTATATAAACCTGGGCTATGAACAGAATTTCTATGTATTGTAATAATAGAAACCATAACAATGTAGTGGTGGCCTGTTTTCCAGGTATGCAGCATCATTTAATAAARTGCACCAGTGAAAATGTATCCCTGTCCTTAAAAATTCAATCTTAATCAAACTTCTGTGTTGTGTAGAATTGTATTGGGAATTAAATACACATTGAAGGTAGAACCTAGAATACTCTTATCTCTCTTCACCTGCAACCTTTGTCTGTATCTGCACAAGTAAACTAAACAGGTTTGGCACCTGGGCTTAAGCATAGTCCAGAATCACCCATCTTGTCCACTTATGYGAACAAGGAACCATACCAACTAGCTTTCTATCTCTAACGACAGCTGGGCAGAGTTCTGCATGAGCCAAGGGCTCTTCCCAGCAAGAAGTAGAGACAAGGCTATTTTAGGGATTTTAGCTGAATAGATGCAAACAGCGGCATGTCTCTTGCCTACAGGGCCAAATAATTGGTCTTATGCTATGTTATTTACTTTTATGGATGCAGTCACGGGTGTTTTCTCTTGACTGCTGGTAGCAGAAAAGGAATAATTGGAAGACACAGCTCACGCATGGGCACAGTCTGCTACTGCACTGATCTCTCAACTGGCTGCTGTCAGGTTGAAATGACTCAAAGGCCAAGATCCTTCTTATGTACCAATATATACATCTACACCTGACCTAGCTGTCCTAGCTGCTTTTGTACTCAGTGAGAGAAACAGGCATTTCTAATGGTGTAAGATACTTATTTCAGGATGGGATTAGTCACATCCTTTTTCCTTCTGTTGATTGTATAGAAAACTTGCTCAGATACAGCTGTTAAAGCAGGCAGCTGCAAAAGCCTAGGTCAAACGAAACCTAGGTTCAGTCACTCTCGTGCCTCCCTAAGTCCTTGGGCCAATGGAGCTGAACTGTTTTCAGGAAAAATGTGATTATCCCAAGTAGCTGTGCTGAGATGGATATAAGGAAGCTGAGACTGCAGCTCCTTTCCCCATTAGTAGTCCCTAATGTGATATATGTACCGCAGGTCACTTGGTGTGCTGGGGAACCACCTCCAACCTGGTCATGTCTGCATTTGGCTGGGAGCATATTGTGTACAATTGTCATCTAGTGACAGATCCACCTACAGAAGGGCCCAGAAAGTGTGTGATGCTACTCCTTTGGAAAGTCTGGAAAGTCTGCTGAGCTGGGAGAGTGGTCCATGTGTGAATATTTGGCTTCCTTTATCTGTCATAAGGTGCAAGAACCTTTTCCTCCACTGGTCCCAATAGCATGAGCTTCCTCACCCCTACGTAAATAATGGAATAAATGGTTTCGTCTCTCTTTATTTGTAGTGTGTATCAGTGCAGATTCTGTATTCAGTCAATTAAATCACGTGCCCAATTGTTGTAGCACACTGTAAAATATTAAGATAAAGGGAAATTAAGTAACACTTCACCCTTCTTAATAATTTATAAGCCCACCTAACCTTAATGACGAATTTGAGTAGGATGTGATGTGTTAGGCAGATTTAATGCAGTGCAGGATTTACACTTGGCTGCTGCTAAAGCAAGTTAGTGCTAACCAGACGTGGGTAGGGTGGGGCAGATTATGTGAACCCTTCATGGCCAGGAGAAACTCATCTAGAGAGAGAGCTAAGGCAGTTCCAGCCTGATTCTTTTTAATGTCACAGTTCATTTGCAGAACCATAACTGGAATCAAGAATTAAAAAGCCTTGTATAAAAGTCAGTAACATTAAACCTTTAAGACTCATGTTTCATGTATCATAAAAAGTCTATGAAGGGATTTTATATTCTGTACAGTGTTTTAGCACTTTCAATCATTTTTTTTCCAACATAACTTTTGTGAACACTTTTATAGCCTCTAAATGAAAAACTAAACTATGTGTCATTCAAAAAAAGGTTTTATGGATCACAGAATTTAATATAAGTTCTGCACCATAACAAGGAACTGATAAACCTATATTAGAATTAATTTAAAATGTTGGAAACTCTTTTAAAAGATTGTGCATCACACATTGTGGTAAACAACACTGGTGGGTGAAAAAAATTGTTGTATGCACACAGTCTTTGACAGTGAACTGCAACGACTTAAAATAACAAAAATGTTAGTGGTTAAAAATTTATGTTTATGTCATGTATATTAAAATCCTAAATTTTCATGTAAATGAAAATATCTTCTGTAAGTAGAAGGGAATGAACTTTAAAAAAATCATCAAATGTATATGATAATAAAAACCAGGTTGAAACTGTGTCCAAGAATATACAATATGATATAAGGTCTAACCTTTCTCTGGGGAAAAGACTGTTACTCCCCAGTGTCATTAACATTTATGAATTAAGGCTTCTTTATGAAATGGGAAAATTAAAATTATATTCTGCAGGTGCTAACCCTATATTATACATCTGTTTTACACTAATGGGRAGTCTTTTCTTTCTTTAATACATTATGGTTATATGCTGGTATCAAAGGAAGAATCAGTGGCATAGGAAATATGTATAAAAGTAACAATTTGCATGTTTCATCCCCTGTAAAATGCTGCACAGACTTTAATAGCAATTTTCTGAAGACTTTTGCAAGGTAGGTAAGTATAATCTGCCCAATGTACAGACTGTGAAATCTCATTGATTGTCCCTGTTCCTCATGCTGTTTCTGTTCAGGCCTATCTGTTCCTGCTGCAAGAGGGCCAAAGGGGACCCCTCTTCTACGCTTTCTGTTCAGAGGGGCTTTCTCTTTTGGGACTATTTTTCTGCCATTGACCATGACTGCAACTCCATAGAACCGGACTATAACAACACATTATGAGTGACAATAACAAAGAAGTGCATAAAATTAAGCATCACATTCATTCCTCTTAGCTTCGGTTGTTCAAGAGCTGGTCATTGGGGCTTCGTTTGTGGTTAATGAGGAAGCAGTTGTTCATTAGGGCTGAAATTGAGCCCGTTCATTCGCCATCCCTGCCTGGGGTGTGGATTTGTGGATATTCTCAGCAGGATACAGTCTATTGAGAGGCCATTATTTATAAGTGATGAACAATTTGGTCTTGGCTAACTAGGTCTTACCAAAGAAATAGGAAGTGTGGGAGTCACCTTGAGACTCTGTTCTCTAAATGTATATGCCTATGTTGCAGACATCCATATGTGAGCTAGGTGTTTAAGCTCACAGTATAGCCAGTTGCCCCACTCATGCCCCGTGCATACATGCCCAGCTCTGTTTCAGGTGAGACCTTCTGAAGTAGCAGTGTGAGGTTCCTGGGATGCTCCAGAGTGACTCAGTTGGCACTAGAAACTGCCACATATGCTATTGAATTGAGCCCTGGCTCTTTCTGTAATTGGAACTTGGACACCCAACTCTCAAGTAGATACCTACATGGGATGTGTCTAATTTAAGTGAGTGAATCTGAAGCAAAATCCTACTCAATCCTACCCTACATCAGCGGGAGGAAGATCAGTCATACAAGGAGGAGCATACCAGAAGACCAGGAACATGTACCATATTGTTACCGATGCATGATGGTGATCATAGTACAACAACACACCATTTATTGACTTAATAAGAAGTTCCCTTTAGTTAAGTGACAAAACCTTATTGGTGGTGTTACCTATGGTTGGACACATCTTTTCTTGTGCTGATAAGATCTGCCGCATTCCTGAGTTTCCTTTTGCTATCTTTGAGAAGGTCAGGGACACTTCCTATTTTTTATTATTTCTATAAAGCACAGTTTGGTGATTTTGCCACTCACATAGCTTGTAACTGGTTCACTGCCTTCACATTTTGAAGACAGGAATGGTAGGCACAAATTGGTTGAGAGAAGAAAGCAGTGAGTATATGTACTTCTTGTCCTTGGCTTTGCTGTCTACTTGTGCAGACTGTGAAGAAGCAGTAAATTAGCTCACATATTATCTTTGTCAAACTTTGCCAGGGAGCTGCATAGTTTTTTGTGCTTGTCCTATCCTTTTTGACGCTGCAGTGTGCCCAAGGAGTCTTGGGTCTAGTCATCACAGCATGCGAATTCTGGTGTATATTTCACATTTTTGTCCACCTCTCCTCCCGTTCACATTAATATTGCTAGGAGTTATTTCTGCTAAGGAAATACCTATTGAACCTAACCGCTCAGTACCTCTTATATTAAACATTTAAACATGTGCTTAAATTGAAACATATGTCTATGACTTTCCTGTTCAGTGAGGGATTTAAACACATGTTAAACTTTTGGGCCTAAAGAGTGCTCTTAAAGGCTTTGCTGAATTTGTGCCTAAATGAACTGTTCTGCTAGTTACAGCTTCTTGTTTTGTTTACTTCACATCAATAGCAATAATTTCAATTTACCAGGTGTCTAGCTTCTGCTAGCTAGTTTTAATTCACAGGCATTTCATTAGATGTGAGTTGACTTTAAAAGAAATAGCCTTGTGACTATATGAATCTTCTAGAGAATTTAAGCAACAGGCTCATTGGCAATGTGTTACTTCCCTCAAAAGTCAACCTTGTAACTTGTATAACTATGCCTAACCTTAGCAATACTTTCAAAATTACTGGTACACACGTCAGTTTCCCTACATGTTTTGACAAATGACACATTTCCTTTGGTGCTTCTTTGTGGGTAACAGCGTGTGAGGATATGGTAGTGGTAAAATTTATTACCGTTATTTTGTAGTTGATATTAAAGAACATGATGTATTATATCAGGTGTCTGACCTTTAAAGATCTTAGGACCCAATTCATTACAACATAAAATTTACATATTATTCAACATTCTACAGTCCTTTTATGAAGAAGTCATGATGCATACGTACAAGAGATTTAAGGCAGACAACTATCCCTGCACATTGAAGACATACAGATTGAAGACAATGTGAAATAAAAAATATTGTAGGTTGGAAAAGATTCACTTTTTTAACCCATGAAATGGATTACTCTGGCTGCACCTTTTTGTACAAAGTCTTAGGGAAAATAAATGGAGCGCACACGGAGGCAATGCTGTATTGGATATGAGCTGTATTCCTCTGTCTTTTGTAAATCCTGACAAGACCTACCTGACTCCTCTGTTCCTGCATTTGATGAAGTTTTCCACTGATCTGATATATGAAAAGTCAGCCTGGGGGATTTCATCAGTGAGAAATTGATGAGTTTTTCTGTGCACTGTGTTTGCACATACTCAGCTGGAACCCACCCTGAACACTATACCAGCTTTCCTACCTTTTGTGTTCTGCTCTATTATTCTGATTTTGTGGTAYGAACACACATTCTTTGCCACAGGAGATAGCAGCAGCTGCAGTCTACCACTTTCTATAGCTGATACACCTCAGGTGTGTAGCTAATATTGTGCACCTGGTTGTTGTGCAGTCAGCTGTGGATATCTGGAGATGCACCAGGTGTTCAGACCAGCATAACTGAGCTTGCTTTTACACTACATCTGTGCCAGTGCTCTAAGATCTTGCTGTCGGAGAGCACCCTATCATTTTATACCAGTAAAAGTACAAAGGCAACATATGGAGTTGGCTAAGACACTTGATACAGCAACTGTAAATTGTCCAAGCTGCAAAGTCCATGTAGAGGACTGGTAATGACAAATGAGCAGTACACATTTACTTTTGTTTGAAGTTGGATAGCTCTTTCATTCCAAACATTCAGGTGTAATCTCTTCTCAAGGCTGTGCTGGCTTCTCTACCGATTTTTGTGACTTTGTTGGCATTTATGGGACCTTGAGACAGCTTTTTCCAAAGCACCAGAATTTATTGACAGATTCAGTGTTGTGTCAATATCATACTCTCAACGTGATTTCCACTTGGAGAAGGCTGGGTCAAGCACTTTGCTTTTTGTTATTCTGAGGGTCAGGCTCCAGGTGTGGAGTAAGATCCAGACGCCTAGATTTAGGTAGGCAGAATTGCTTTCTGGAGCTCTTTGAAACCATCTACTTCTCTCTATAGTTAGGCAGAGAACATAGGCGCTTATGATAGAACTGATTTACTAGACCCCCCCCCAAAATTTGGATTCAAGCTCAGCGCTTTGACCACATTGTGGACTGTCTTATCTAAGGGTTACTGATCATATAACCTTTAGCAAAGAATTGGACCTGGGCTTTGAATTTTAACTGATTCTCTGTGGATTGAAAATTCCACCCTCTGTTCTGATACGGAATGTGGGTTCCTTTATTGTTATCACAAAATATGACAATACAGGCAGTAATGTGCATAAGAGTTGACAAGGAGGACTGAGACAAGGACGTGCCCTGCTTGAGTTAAGCAGGGTTTTACTTGCAAAACCAATGTTGAAAGAATGTGACTAAACTACTTTCAGAAGCTATATAGACTGATGTAAAGCTGGGATTATGGCTTAATTTACCCCCGCTGGACATATGCATTATGAGACTGTTGTTATTTGTAAGACTCACATAAGTAACTTTTGCTGTATTTAGTTAAGAGAGTGAACCTGGGCACTGGACGTTTATCGTATTTTTGTGGAGGATGCTGCTTTCTATTTATTTTCTTACAGAAAAGAAAGTTATACTGGAAAGGATTTATTTTACCATAAAATAGCCTTCTAAATGCTGGGTGTTTATTCTAAGCTAGTCTGGGATRTCTCTGTAGTCAGTGGGAAAAGATGGGCACCTACTCTCCCATCCCATTTATCTTTACAGAGGTTTAGTGATTCAGCCAATCTCCCTATTGTCAACAGAGAGGCATGACGACCAGCTCAGGGCTACCTTTTGGTGGTTCAAGTTTGATGAAATAATCCCATGCACAGTGGCCAAGAAAAGAGACTGCAAAAATAGAAAAGAAGGTGTCATGGTTAAGGGAGCTGAATGCAACCATAGGGAATTTTACTGTATCTGTGCATCTGTCAGGGAATTCCTGTGGGGTGCTTGGCAAGTCACTGAACAGGTGGTCAATAATTGTGTGTTTCTTGTGTTATGGGTGTCTGGAGTCTGATTTACAGAAGCAATAAGCACTCACAACTGAAATTGAAGTAAATTGTAATTTTATTGTAGAATGCTACATGCTCATAAATACTTGGTCCTGTTGTTCTTAAACTGAACATCCCAAACTAGTGAATACTTTGGGCCCCACATTCTTTGCGCCATTATTCCCAGCTGTAAAATGGGAATAATGACACTCATCTCCCAGAGGTGTTATGAAAGTGAACTCACTACTGTCTAGGAAATATTTAGGAAAGTTTTACAAAGAAGCCCTCRGGGAAATTAATAATTCCGTATTCAGAGCAGGATTTGAATGATACGCAGTAAGACCTTGGGCCATACACAGAACAGTGAGGGTGCAACAATATTGAATATCTGTTTGTTAACTGAGCATCAGCCTTAACATGAATTGAATGAAGCAAGGGAAAAAAATAAAAGGTGATGATGCCAATTTAAAGACTTCTTAAAACACAGGCACAGGGGCAAATTAGAGCTCTCAGAGGTAACCTTAATTTTGATGTTTCACAGTCTTTGAGTGACAGACTTTTATAAAGTTCTTCCACCATGTTTTGCTTTATTTCTAAGAGAATAAACTGAAAAAATATCCCACCCAGAAATGTCATTTTATGTCATATGAACAGCCATCAGTAGTGCTTTCTGGATGGTGGACATCAATCACAAAAACATTAGCCACTTGAGTTAATGGGTAGGAATACTAGATTACTGTGTTTGTCTTGTTAGCTCAGCAGGTTCATCCTCTTCACTGAATACGTCAAGAGTTATGTGGGGCATACAAATAAAGATAGTTTCACAATGAAGATGTCTTGCGGGGCCAATGTGGTCATTTTAATGGATATTGGCTCTCAGCAGACCTAGGAATATTGGGTTTCCTTCCACTCTCTAGGAGGAGTGTACTTCTGGGCACGGACTGTGCATATCTTCACCCCTAGTCTGCACTTACATTACCCCCTTCCTCCAAGATGCACCTTTCTACATAATTTTAACACCTACTCCATATCCAGCTCCCCATTTTCTCACCGAATCATGCTCAGTCTTTTCCCCTCAAGCTTTTCAACATGTTGAGTGAATCCCATTTTCCCACATTCCAGCTTCTTGTCCAAACTCTTCTTCCAAACTGCGTGCACACCTATCTCCAGCTCCACTCACTCCTCCTCCCAATATCTTTTCACATTGTCCTTATCCCATTTGTCTCCTTGTTTCCTTCCAACAGACCTACACAAGTACAGCTGCAGTGTAGAAACCTACATTTAGAAAACCTGAATTCCATTTTCAGTTGCCAGGAAAGCCCTTTTCAATTGTGATGGAGTATGTCTGGCATGGATAGAATCTCTCAGGAATTAATCTGACAAATCTTCCTCTTTTATAAGCATTTTTGGCATRGTTTCAGAGATTTGTAATTCACTGAAATATGAGGTAGGCTTACTGGGGATGAAAGTCCCTGCTCCAGTGGTAAACTGGAGTTTAATTGCTCTGCAAATGCCCCCAGAAATGTCTGCTTGCGATTGGGCTTGAAACAGTCCTCCCTCCACCCCGCTGCAGAATTGCCCTGCCATGTCCCTGCAGGCTGTGTCTTACAGTCCCAAACAACTTCCCCAGTCTGTGACAAACTATAAGAAGGGTGCTGGTGCCCTCCGAGCCCCACACAGTCCTCCTGTCCAGTGCAGCCATGGATTTCTGATGTTCTTTAAGAACATTTGCCTCATGCCAAAGACAATGAGTTTCCTCACAGCCTCCCAGAGTTGTGCTTTTGCATGTGGAGGATGTGAGCTGAAAGGGGAGGGATAAAGCGCAGTGAGGGCCGGAAGCAGATGCTTAGCACAAAATATTTCACCCTAAAATATTAATTTTGTTCTTACAAGCAAAACAGTGTCTTGAATGGAGAAGTTCTGGGTAGCCTTCTTAACAGATACTACCACCATGCCACCTAAAAAGTCCTCATCTCCTCAGGGAGTTGTGCTCGTAAACCCATACTTTTAAAATGATTTCATACCCTTCAATGAAAGAGGCTAAATATGTTTTATGCAAATGATCAATATCTTCATTTAAAAATATGAACACTAACCCTATGAAAATGTTCCCAAACAACAAAGATATGTGCCCTCTATACTTTTGCTATCTTTGCAACTAAAACATTCAACACACCTTTTTTTCCCAGCTATTATAGTTTTTTTTAACGTTGAGAGAAATGAAGTGAGCACCTAAACAACAAAGAAATTAAACACAAGAAAATACAAAATATTATAACACTTCTTATTGAAATAATATAAACAGATAATAAAACCCACAATACAAGTTTGCGAGAGATCTTGGTGGAACATGTAAGTACTATAGAAAATCTACTGATAATACAAGACATTATTTTCTGTAACCAGGGGAATAAATTGTCACACAGAACCCATTGCAGGTTTTGATGCATTAGCTGTGGTGTGAGGACAGTGTATGAGCAGGCATTTTATAGATGAAATGTCCATTTATGTCCTATTACAGACTCTCATGATCTAAAGAACTTTGCTTTTAAGACCTACACACAACTTGCAATTCAGTAACCTTCATCCGAGCCAGCAAGGTGTTTCTGGGCACTGAGCTGGTAGCCATATTGTGAGCACAAAGATTGCTTCAGCCAAGATGCCTTGTCTCCCTAGAAAATGTTGGCTGTTATCTCTGACTGGATAGAAGCGTAAAGGAAAATCATGCCCGTGAAACCAAGGCAAGGAAAATGAAGGAAACTGCTATGAAAAATAAATGGGAAAAAAGTGGGTTTTTTTGAGAAAAGGATTGATGAAATGGCATGAATGTGAACACCTTATTCAGCCACTGACTACACCTGCCTAGGGCAGAGACATAGAAATTCGTGTAATTTTTGTAAGTAAAATATTTCTCGTTATTCTAGTACCCCATCAGCTTGGGATACTACATAGATTTCCAAGGATGTCCTTTGATCTGGATTCTCCTCATCAAACTGCTGCTCATCCGTGTGCCACCAAGATGCAGATGATTCATTCAGTCAAGGATCTCTCTTCTTGACTGAATGATATTTCTTCGGTGCTGGCCCTGGAATCTGGGTCTTTGTGTCAGTGAAAGTCCCTCGCTGCATGGTTCTARCCACAGTATTTGGCCTGGATGAATATGCACAAAGCGGAACCAGACTCCTTGGCTATGAACAGGTTTAACTTGTGGGTCCTAAAAGGAAATGATTAAATAAATACATAAAAAGGGCCCTGCTGTGCAACATTAACAAAAAAGAAAAAAATTAAAAAGTTGTTTCTCAGCGGTGGCAGCTGCTGGGATTTTTAATCATTGTTTTATCACAACAGTTTTAAAGGAAAACTTCTTTCACAGAATTACTTTTAAACTCTGCGTGTACAGAGGAAAAAATACTAGCCCTTCTGAGTCACTGGTTCCTTTTTTGCTCCACTACTAGGAAAAAACAAAGGCAATTTGGGTGTTGTATGTGCGTGCATGCGGGTATGAAACGCGGAGTCCTCAAGAAAAAAAGTCACTCACTACTTTAGCCTTAGTAAAAAAAAAAGTTTTAAAGTATCAACAATTACTGTTCCAGCTACAACTGCAGTAAAGGTCTCTTCTCCAGAAATGAAAGAAGAGACTTGCACTGTCCCACACAGTAAAGGAATATCGGTCGCACAAACTGTGAGAAAAGAAGACTATTAGAGAGGAAAGAAAAACTGACTAAAATTTAAATTTAACAGAAACCTGTGAAAAGAAGCTGGAGAAGAGGGAAGCAGAAAGCTTCCAGAAAGCAATTTTTTATGAGAATGCCTTTGAAAGCTGCTAATAACGAGGTGTAAAGCATATTCTGGCTGTAGGCATCTTGGGGTCTGTTAGCAGAAGTGGAGTGCACTGCAGAAGTGACGGGGCAGATGGAGTTCGGTCTGGCCGCTCGCCGGCTGCCCTTGCCTGGATCCGCACCGCCGCTGAGGCTGCCCTCTGCTTTGCTGGGTGCAGGGCAGCCGTGTGGCAGGGGGGACAAAGATTACATGCAAGGGAAAACCCAGCATAGGCTGGCCTGCTAAAAGTTCAAAATCTCTGCTGGGATCAGCTGCCACTGGGAAGTGGGTGAGTGTGGAGAAGTGAGCGATGCTCTGAGCTGGTGTCCTGGGTGGAAAGAGGACCAGCTTCTTGCAGGGGACAAGTGCAGTGCATGAAACACCTTGAGCGCTTCTTTAGTCCCAGAAGTTCAACATAACAGTACGACTTCGTGGGAGTCAGTACTTTATTGCGTGAGAATATTTAAGGGAAAATACAGCTGTAAAAATGGGAGCTATAGAATAAATGTGAATAATGTGGGAATTATCTGGTGCGAGATAACCAACCACGTTTCAACCCCCCCATCACAAATTGGCCTTGTCTCGCAGCCGCTGCGTTTCCGCGTCCCATTGTCTAATTACAGCAAGTTTGTTTTGACCGAGTACCAGCGATTGATTCACTTGGTATTTTCTCTTTTGTTAGAAAGCCTGTGTATCCGTATTGCGTTTCGTAGCTCTTTCTTTCCGAGCGTTCCCAGCTAAGCGTTGGAGACTTGATAAAAATAAAACAAAGGCAGAGGGGGGTAAAAAAAGAAAAAGAGGCGACTAGGATTTCGGCTGGCGGTGGCTGCCGGGGCGGCGCGGGGCGGGGGGAGGCAGGCTGCCCTCGGCAGAGGGTGCTGTCTTCTCACGCTAGCGCCGGCTGAAGGGGAAGGTCACTCAGCCTATTGATAAATCACTGTGCCGTGATTCCTAACTGACAGCTCAAACTAACATCAAGCTGGATGAGAGAGAACAAAAGGCCATCAAGCAGCCATTTTCTTGACACTTTTATTCAATCACCAGCAGATTGCTTACGACAGCAATAGCAGCTGTTTTGTCTTCATCTTTCCACATTTGATAAAAGGTGTCAACTCAAATTTTTGTAAATAATTCACTTACCCCTACTGCACACACCAGCACTGTTCAGCATATGTATTCTGTGCGAGCAGATCACTGAGGCAGGTCAGGGCTCAATGATACCAGCTGAAGGTCATCTGTGATCTAAAAGGAAGCACTGATAAAGCTACAGTCCCTCAAGGTCAAAGATAAGAACTACACTGAGATATTTGTAATGTGGACAAAAGGTTAAACAATATAGAGAAAAGTACGGTATTGTTTCAGTTAACACACTAATGATTTTTCTATTGTTCTTTAGGAAACACTGTTCCAGCGGATTCAGCCGGTTAACCCTCTCTGAGTACGGCGTAAATTTAAGTGCTGGATGTGAGTAATTAGGGAATATCACTTCCCAAAGTTGGTAATATTAGGTTAATATTATATTAAGGCTCACAGCCTTAATATGCTGCTGCTAATACGTCTGAACAGCAAAAGGGATCAACAGCAGTTTTTACTGCAGGCATTGAAAACAGAAAAAAAACCCTGGATAATGTATCAAACAATAACGGTTAAAAAGATTAATGCATTTAAGTAAAATACAGTTCACCTTGAATTTCTCCTTAAAATAAACTTAGGTCCCAGACCTGAGGAGAATTAGAGAATGTGCCTAACATTTCCTGTTGTAACAGCTTCATTTACTTTAAAGGCTTAGGGAAACTAATAGAGAGATCTTTGAATTATTGCAATATGACACTCTATCTGATGTTGGCAGTAGCCAAAGCACCGAGATTAAAAATGATACATCCTTCAATACTAGGTTGGGTTTTTTTCCACCCAGTTATATTACTCAGAAAATAAATCTAAACAACAAATAGTCACTGTTTATCACTATTTGGTTTATACTTTCTAATAGCCAAAGTATATGTGCATTTGAGATTCTGTCTGTGCTCAAACAGCAGGGAATTTATTGCATGTAATTGATGTACATGAAGATCAGAGAACAGTTGCCTTACATTTTCCCATTCTTTCTGCCTCAGTGCTATGGTGAGAGCAACTTTCCTTATTCCAGTGTACTTGTGATAAAGAAGTAACAAGATCTGAATAAAAGAAGTTCTCTTTTATTTTTAACTGAGCAAGATGCTACAGGTATACTTTCTTACTGAAAACAGGAATCCTTTCTGCATCGATATCATTCCTTACCTACCCAGTTGTATATGAAGTAACAGAAACAGTGTTAATTAGAATTAAGCAAATTCTTTTCAGCAACTAATTTTATTTATGGACATTGCCTCATTTTTTTCTTATGGAATATTTACGTTGCAGTTTCTTCAAAGATACTTTTTTCAGCTTGCTTAATATTCTTGGTGATTTGAAAGGTCTTAGTGAATCAATTAGAAAAGGTTTTTGGTGAGTTTATACCTAAAAAACAAATTGTGCTTTATGGCACAGACTGGACAAGTAGTTCACATGGCATTATTTCCCTCTGCTGGCTGCTGTGTCCTAGAAACAAAAGGATGGCTTGAAAAGAACACTAGGATTTTGAATCTGTCACCAAGTATGCAAGATTAAAAACTTCAGAAAACTTCCCATTTTTGGTCTTGCTACTATCTTGCTCAGAATGTCACTCTTACAAGAAAGTAGACCACTAAGAATTAGTGTCTAGGTGAAGAATTAAAATGTGATGTTCTTTCATCAAAAAGCCATTGCTTGTGAATGCACGCTCGTAGCAGTGAAAGGTGCTGTTATATTATTTAATTGTCATTGTGGAAAAGCACTAGTAAAGATTTATGAGGACACTGATCATTTGTTTTAAGTTGTATTATGTTATGTAAAAGCAATCAATGTATTCCATTTACCAGTTTACTAATTCTGCATTTACCAATCTATGGTTCCTGACACATAATAACTGTAGGGAATAATCTGTGTGCTTTAGATGTTTGCATCCTTAATATTAGCTTAAACCTCTTCTTCCTCAAGCGTTAACACAGGCAAACCTGCAGTAGTCTTGTTAACTCATGTTTACTTTCCATGAACATGTAAGAAGTATGTGTCTATATGAAGTAAATTCATGCTATATATAATTTTGCAAATAGTCACAGAATTATTTTTCTGACATTTGCTTCTGGAACCAGCTATGTATTATGAAACTGCAGTCAGTACGAGTAACTACGTCAGAAATTATCCTCCTGTCCAAGACCAGTTTCACTGCTTACACCTCATCTTGACCAGTACCTGCCAGTCTCCCTGGAATTTCACATTCCGTGTGTTATACATAATTTCAGAGAAAAAAATTACAGGAACAATTTTAAAGTTCTGAGGCTAGTTTCTTAGCTTGTATAAATCAACATATGTTGTTTCAACGTAAAAGAAGGAAGAGGGTGAAGATCTGTTATTGAATCTTGGACTTAAGTACGAGGAGGGATAACGGAAAAGATAGCATATAGAGAAATGGCAAGGGAACACAAGAGCGCTGAAGAATGAAGGAAAGAAACATGTAAGGAGCAGAGGCATCAAAATGGGCATGGAAGATGCTATGGGACATGGAGTATGGACACAGGAGACTGAGGCTCTGACCAAAAGTAGGGCATGGCAGAGGATGTAGTAGGATGGAATCTTCCTTCCTTGTATTCAACTTCAATTCTTCCTTTCTTTTTAAATCTAAAACTACAGGCACTTAAAAAGAATTGCCAGGTATTGTTAATTTATTGCGAGTAATGTGATTTTGGCCATGACTGTGGGAGCATTTGTGATAATAGATTCTGGATGAAAATGCCTCTTTCTCATCCCTTAACTTGCACCCAAGGTTAAGACTTGCACTGAGTTTCAAGCCAAGAGATTTTTTTACTCAATTCTATGTCCTCCATAATCTCTATTATTAAATATCTCTCTAGATAACTATCACTCACCCATTTGCCAAATAAGAAAAATAAGAGCTTGACTATGTCACTGAACTAAATCTATAAACAGAATGTGTCTTGTAGTATAGCAGACTCAAATGCTATTTACTGTACTGCAATTAATATCAAGTGGAATAAACCTAATGATGTGTTTACGTAGCACATACTGTTTGCATAGGTTTTTGTTAACAGAGTGGATCATGGTGCCTAGCAAAAAAGCACCATGAGCGCTTATAGTTTTAAATCCTAAACTCTGGGTTTTATCCTTACAGAAGGTCAAGCTTGCCTATGATGTCTGCAATCCTTAGTCCTCAATTTGCTTCCAAAAGAAAACAAAAATGTCCCATATTTATTCTGGTGCCTTTTAAATACCCTTGAAACCTTAAAAGAGAAGTCAGTGTTGTGTCATTCCAAGGCCAGATCTAAAATGGTAAATTTTAAATATTGTTAGGACTGCTCTCTCTGGCACCAAGGCTAATTGACATAGAGGGGCTGGCATCTATGCTGTTAAAATCCTTATCCTACCTTTACAGGGTAGCCACATGTAAATTGCTACCACTTAATCATGGTCCTTGGCACTTGCTAGCTCCTAAATTATGCCTGGGTATGTCTCAGAGAAAGTTGTTTGGCCTGGGCCAAAACCACAGCAAAATCTGTTCTGATGGTWCAGCAATGTGAAGAACCAAGATCCAGAGCCTGGGAGTATTTCTAGGCAATGGCGGTTCCCGAGAAAGCACAGCAGACTGCTGCTCTCCTTCCTGGCTCTCCATGCAGTTACAGTGCCTCTCAAGATTGAAAAAATAACGTCTTCTATGACTACAAAAATGTTTTGGTGTGCCTGTGTACAAAAAAATCCAGAAGTTAATAAAAAGTCCTTGCAAAATTGGCTGAACTTTTAACTTGCGATACAGACTTAGGAAGAAATCTAGGTTAATATTTTTTGCAATGTTTGTTTACTACTTAATGGGAGCAGATCCTTTAGGAAGAGGTTGAAATATTTTATTGTAGAACGCATCTGGGATTGAGAGCAATGTATGCAGGAGATATTACCTTTGTGTCCAGGGGGTGGACAACCTTGCTGGAGTGTTCAATAAAGGTCAAAAATTGAATTAATAGGCTTATCTTTCCAGAAAACAAGCTTCATTCTAGAAGGCATAACATTAGCTCTTATGGGGCTGCACTAGGGAATCGCTAATAATGCACAAAGCTTTCTACCTATAGGTCACTGATTTTAATCCAACCCAGCTCAGCAAAGGCTAATTTTTCTTATGAATGCCTTATGGCTTATGTGTAAGTTGAGTGGGTTTTCCAGATAGTGAGACATACTTATAAACATACTTAGAAACTTCTAATCTGAAGCATGCTTGTCTTGCATAATCGATGCTTTAAAATTTTTCCAAGTGGCTTCTACGTCAAACTTACAACTTTGGATAGCTAATGATTTTTTCAGAAAGTATCTAATTTAAATGTAAAGCTTTCAAGTGATAGTGTGTCAGCAACAACTCTGAAGAAATGGTGCCATTAGTTAATTAATCTCATTTTATAAAATACCGTATTTCTAATTAGAATTGGTTGTGGGAAGGAGGGTTATAAGTTCAAGTCCCAAATCACAAACTCACCTCCTGCCTTTGGTCTATGCTGTTAGGTTGGGACACTAGTTGCCTCATCTCCAATGAGTCTATAAAATGCCCAGTGGAAAACCCTGTATCAGGAACCCTAATCACTTAGCCTGTAGAAACTTGCAAGTAGGAAACAAGCAATCCAGTATATTTCTGGAGAATGTTGGAGACAACACAGCTGCTAGGTAAGGTGATGCCCTACTGGAAGAACTGGTTGGGGATGTGACAATCAGTGGTAGCATTGGGTGTAGCTACCATTAAGCAATGCATTTCAACATCCTAAATGGAGTGAAGAAGGCAAGTAGCAGCGCACAGACCGTGGGCTTACAGAGACCAGACTTCGGCTTACTCAGGAAAGTGACAGGTGAGATCTTGTGGGAGGCAGCATTAAAGGACAAAGGAGTTTAGGAAAGCCGGCAGGTCTTTAAGGACAACCACCTTCAAGCTCAAGAATGGTCCACTCAGATGCTCAGGTAAGCWGGTGGATGTATCACGAGACTGGCTTGGCTGAACGTGGAACTCATAACTGAATTCCAGTGCAAAAGGCAGTATAACAGGCAATGTTAGTGAGAACAGGGTGCAAATAAGAACATAGAAACATTGTGCAGAAACATTACGGATTTGAAACTAGCAAAGGGCATCAGCAGCAACAAGCAGAGCTTCTACCACCACCTGCCCCGCTGCTGGGGTTCCTGCTGAGCAAGGGGGCTAGACTTGAGTCAGCGTTGTGCCCTGGCAGTGATGGAAGCTAACAGCATCCTGGGTTGTAGCAGCAGGAGTGTAGACAGTTGATCAAGGGAAATGATTATTCTCTGATTTTTCAGCAATCGTTAACCTGTATCTGGAGTGCTGCAGCCAGGTTTGACCCCCCAATACAGGAAAGACATTGATAAGCTGAGGCGAGTTCAGTGGAGGGCCACCAAGATCGTTGGGCCTTGCGAAGGAGAACCTGATGGACTACGGCTTGTTCAGGCTGGGTAAAAGGCAGCTGCAGGAGCACCTAACAGTACACCAGTGCCTATGAGGTGGTTTTGGAGGGGATGGAGCCAGACCCTTCACAGAGGGGTACGGTGGGAAAAGGGCATAAATTGAAGCAGAGGAAGTTCCAGCTAGGTGTGAGGAAAGAAACTTCACTCTGAGGAGAGCCAAGCCTTTAAGCAGGTTGCCCTGAGAAGCCACGTAGTCTCCACCCTTGGAGCTTTTTGAGACTTGACTGGATAAAGCCCTGAGCAACCTGGTCTGACCTCAGAGCTAGCTCTGCTCTGAGCAGGAGCTTGGACCAGAGACATCCTGAGGTCCCTTCATGCCTGAATGATTCTGTGATAGTGCCACTAAAGCTGGCATTAATTTAGTTGTCAGTTATGATAGAGTTCAAAGCTTTGAAGACAGAAGTAAATCCCACAGTCCAGTTTCATAAGATTCTTATTAGTGAGTTTTGAGGCATTTGACATATGATTTTTGTAGTTCTGAGCAACAATCTACCCTGGTAAACGTGGGCCGGACAGTGTACCAAAGTGGCAACGGATCACTCTCGGTCCTTAGTTTGAATAACAAATATTATTTGTCACCAATTATTATTACCTGCTCACATTAGAACAAGCTCCACCTGGTACGTAGTTCAATAATCTCTACTGAGAAATCTGAGAGCTGAATGGGCAAGGATGCAAAAAGAGCAGCCCACAGTCTCCAAACAAGTGCAGTTAACGCTTATTATTGAGAGAGCATGGGAAAAATGTGCTCAGCCAGTGCTGGTGATGTACCTGTACTATGGTTTAATAGAGCACTTCAGTCTTTGGGGCTGTCAGTTTCGTAAGGACTAAATTTGCTTAAAAAAATAACTGACAGATGAATTTAGAGAGCGTTTTGTTGCTCCAGCCCTGGAGTGGGAAGCAGGAGACCTGGGTTCTATTCCCACGTCTGTCACAGACTTCCTGGACCATCATCTTACATCTTTGTTTCTCAATTTCCCCTTGGGCATAATATGGATAATACTTACCCACTTTACAGGGCTTAATTCATTAATGTCTGTAAGGTGCCTTGAGATCTGTGTGCACAAGGCACATTAGCACTGCAAAGCATTTAGTATATTATTTTATTATTTAAGACATCTGGGACCATTTTCACTGATGTGCTCTATCCATTTTGCACTGCTTTGGTGTTGCAAAGCAGCCATATCCCTCTTTAGCAGGCCAGTGAGGCTGAGTTTATGACTGGCTTAAAATACTAGCCATCCAAAGCATCTGAAGCCTACTATCAAATATAGCTCTCTTTTTCTATCCATTTGCTAAAATGATGACTACTGATATTTTTCTTCATGGGGGTGGGATCTATGGGGAATTTTGCTTGTTTAATGATGGACATTATTCCAATAGAGGTAGAATATTTTGGCAAAATAAAACAGAGGAATGACATTGGTGCAAAAATATATATGTGTCTATATATATATATATGCTATGTGTGTGTGTGTGTGTGTGTGTGTGTGCGTGTGCGTGTGTGTGTGTGTGTGCGCGCTAGGTAACTTCTAAAGGTCAACTAGCCTGAAACTGATATGGACAAGAATGTGGCATCTTCTGGCAACCTGGGATTGGCCTGAAAAATCAGTGGAGGCACACTGGTACAAACCCTGGTAAGTTCGATGTACCATTGTTCAATCTCTTTCTACTTTTTCCTGGATATGTTGATTTTTTTCTTCATTGTCTTCATAAATATGGTCACTGAAACTTGTTAAATAAACTAGTATACAGCAGTTGCCATTTCCTTAGAATAGCAATTGTGCACCATGGGGACTGTTCTCATTAAAATAGTAAATACTAATTCAACTTTATACATGTTTATTCACACACACAAACACACACATGCATGCACGCGTTTCTGTGTTCAGTGTGAGATACAAAAGGAGAGACCTAAATATCAATTAGCCACTCCTAGGTCCTCTGAATGATAAAATTGTCATTCATTTATTTAAAATGACAATAAAAAGGAATAGTTTAGCAGGGTTTTTACCCTTTTGTGGGACACATGGAATGGAGCCCAAGTTGCAGCACAATCTTGATATTGATCTCTCAGACAGAGAGTTAATTTGTCAATGACTGTAATTTGCCAGGTTTTATGAATCCATTCTTCTTCCTTTGGAGGAATATTTCTCTTCCAGATCTGTGCTATTACTTTTTTTTTTAATGCAGTGAAGATAAAAAATGACATAAATCTCTGAAGTCTTTCATATACATAGAAACAAGTGCGGGACTGGTAAAAGAACATGGGACTGGAAGGCATACTGGCAGTCCTCTGTCTGTCACCCTGCTTTTAAGGGCGCTGTGACATGTAATATTAGTTGTTAACCTACCATATTGCCCTTGGAAACCAGTAAAAAGTTTTGTCCTCACTCCTTCTATAAGAAGGCAACCCCAAAAGCTCAGAACTCAGGAGGATAGGAGAGATCTTTCAACTTCCCCCCTGAATTAAATCATGTCCATGCTAGTCTTCCTAACCTTGTTCTTTTCCCTGGGTGACTTCCCAAGGAGCGGAGCTGGCAGGACTGGGGGTCCAAGTCCCCTGACAGGGGTGGGCAATGATACGCAGTCAGGAACAGCACGTGGCTGGGCTGCTGCTGGCAGAAGTGACGTGTGGACGTGAAACCACAGCTTTAGTCTCCTTTCTGCTCTCTCCTCCTCATTCCCCTGACTATTTTATTAGCCTTTCTCTATACTTTTTTCCATCTGAATTCATCTTTCCTGAATAAACAGAGCTGCACACACTTTTCCAGGTGAAATGTGAATTGCGTGTGATGACATTAATATTTTCCTATCTCTGCTGGATATGTCTTCCCTGATATGCTCTAGGAACTGGCTTTTTGCAGTTAAAACGCACAGGCACACATAAGTATTCTGTGATTGACTGACACAGCCCGTTCTTTCTCCTCTGTCATTTCCAATTTATAAGTTCCCAGCTCATAATCCAAATTCTTGTTACTAGTTCTCAGTTGTGTGACCTTCCATTTTTTACAGTAATCCATTTCAGCCCATTTCTTGTATTCCAGCACTGAAGGTCACCCAGTCCCTCTTGTAGGATATTTCAGCTCTTCCCTGGCCTGGTTTTATCTTATGGCAAGGGCAGAGATGTTGAGCCAGGTGGGAAAGCTGAGCTCCAGTGGTGCCCATACATTCCTGCTCAGAAACATGTGGCTGAGGCTTGGCCCTGCAGCTCAGAGGGGACAAGAGTGACTACGACTGCACTCGTTGATCCAAGCCACCACAACGTACTACTAGGCTCCTAAAGAAGCTCATAAAGGTGCTGTAGTCACTACAGTCTGGACAGCTAGGTACACTGAATTTACGGAAATTATCTTCACCTTATATTTTTGCTAATACGTGAATAATTTCTTTGTTATTAAAATTGGTGAGTAGACACTTGCATAGAAATTGTTCCCCTAAGCCAAGACCAAGAAACATTTTGAAGGGGCATTTGAAGTTATATTGGGAATATAATTTCTGATAACCAAACCATAAAAAAAGATTGGGTTTGTTCTGGATTGGGCTAAAACCAAATAGGAAGTAGTCCCTCTGGTTGTAAGACCAAATAGATTCCAGCCATGTAATCTGGTCACAAATTCAAGCCTGGTGGGTACCTGAGTGGTCTTTACATGGATAGTATTGTCAGGCAGCAGTCAGGGATGCAAGAAGTAGTTATTGATTGACTTACCTGTGCAAGTGAATCTCTCCACACTAATTTTTAACTACATTTGAATATGATCAGATAGGTAAGTATTACTGAATTTTTGTTGTTATATTTGCTAACCAGRCTGGTCCCTTTTGATCTTGTTACAAGATCATAGATTTAATTTTATATCTCTAGCTCTGACAGCTGCTTGTTACAGTTTTACTCCAAGCACTTCCTTTTCTTTTATTTCCAAAGGTCCTGAAAATAGTGATCTTTAAAAGCGCCTACAATTCATAAGTCTATTGTCATGTCTGTAAAAACTGAGATAAACTTCAACCCTGGTAGGTTGGTCTACATTTCTTTATATTTTCAAAGGTAGATATTTGCAAATAAAAGGTCCAGAAATCTACGTTATTAAAACCTGACAGTAACTAATATTTTTCAGACCTTTGAATGAAGATGAACGGTTTTGATAGCTGTACATTTTTTATTTATGTTACGAGAAGCAACCACTCTAATCACATTTTACAGCTTCTATAACAAAAAAGGCTGATGAACTGTAGGGTAGTCAGAGGGCAAATGTGACTGACTTTGACCAGTGAGTCAGCTCTTGTCTTGATGTAGACTGTCAGTGTGGAAAGAACAGAGATACTGAGCAACCACAATCATTAGACATAACCTTCAGAGTCACGCAGCAACATTGGCTCTCATTTCCTGAAACGCACATATTACTGGTTTTAGAATGAAGAAATTGTAGATGACTGGTGATCTCATAAAATACCAGCTTATTTTTGAGAGCTTTCATGATATATTGTTCAATGAAATGCATGGAACTTTTTAGACTAGTCCAATGCAGCACTGCAATTAGAAATACTGTCTTGTGATGTGGTATTGATGTTTAGCTGACATAAGTAACTCTATCCCTTGCCTGAAAGTGCACATTGGTAAGGACAATAAACAGACATGAGACTAGGTGTCTTCCTCCAAGTAATGATTTAGCAGTTACATGGTGTTTTATACAATGTACTTTTACAAAACAGAAATGGATGCAAAGGAGATCGGATGGTAGTACTTGAATCTGCCTGTTGGTCCATTATGATAAGATGAACTGGAGTAATGTAATTACATACAGATACATTTCATATTTGGTAACCGTACTGCTACTGTAATGTTGCTAATGACCAGCAAATTGAGGGCCAATATGGAAAGAATGCCAGTTTTAGGGGCAGAGCTGATCGTACCACTGTATGCAAATGCACGTGCTTTGGTTCATACCTTTAAGGACTTGCACGCATGGTGCACGTTTTCACTGAGGTGTGATGATGCTTTGTCTGAACTACAGCAAAATTTGGGTTAGGCTGTCATCCAAATTAGATTTACAGGTTTTTGTATGATTGCCACAGCTGAACTTGACTCTATATCCCATGCGAATACCAGTTGCTGCCTAGGATGCACAGAACAAATAAAGCACACACTTGAGATTGAAGTTTTAAAACGGGTAGATGCACTTACAGTAATTTTCAACTTCACTGAAAGCACTGCAGTTAATACCTCTTCACCTCCACATCTGAGAGGCAGAGATTTTCTTGAACTCCCATTACATATCCTCCCTACTATATAATCAGTATTCAGGGTGATTATTGTCTCTAAGATTCCGTTTCCCTAGTCTTACCTTGCCTTTATTCTTGCAAGCATTAAAAAAAGAAAAAAGAAAAAAAAAAAAAAAAGACAGAAGTGCTTAACAGTCTGCAGATATTTAGGACCAGGCTTAGCTGCCCACACACAGGTGTGCATTTGCCTGAGATATCCCAGCATTTACCTGAGAATTTGGACTCTAGCAGCTGTGTCAGAAGGATCTGGGTTTCCCATAGGTCCTGTGTCATTTCTGTCAGMCTCATGTCGATGTTCAACATACCTAGGACACCTCAAAAGGGACTGGATGCCTATGAGTGAGCAGCTGAGCCATGCCTCTGGTGTCCACAGGGTGTGATGTCTAGGCTACCACCATACTCAAAGAAGGTTTATGGTGAGATTCATGCCTAAAAATAGGTTTATACTGCCATTTTAGATACTGTGAGGGATTTAGTCTAATTCCAGTTGCTGCCCCAGGAAGGTACAAGTCTCCCAAAAGTTCTGTGTCATATCTACCAGCCCTGTGAGGATGTCTCAGATTCATGAGAACCTCTGAAATGGCCACAGGTGCCTTTCTTTAGACAACTGAGCATGTCTATTTTAGAGTAAGCCAAATAGCTCTCTAGTTTCTATAGATGACACCTGTACTGACTGTAAAGAGAGCTCAGACACCTAGGACAGGAGCCAGTTGTCTGAGAAGAGGTGTCTCGTGCCATTTGAGACACCCTTGGCATGCACACAGGGCTGGCAGAAGTGACATAGGACCCATGGGAGACCTGCGCACCTCTGGAACAGCAGCTGGTTCTTCCAACCCAGAGACAGTTCAAATGGCACTGGACATTGACATTTAGACTGAGCTGAATTGAGCTCCTAGCTCAGGTGGAGATACCTACACATAAACATTGACATATAGAAGATCTGATCTCAAACTGAATCCTACACTACAAGCAAAATTTAGCTGCCTGAGCATGAGACTGCTGTCACTTGAGGTAACCTGGGTTTTCTGCTTAGTCTCCAGATGCCAATCCAGCCTGGGCTTCCCATAAATTGTGTGTCATACCTGTCAGCTCTGTAAGCTTTCTTAGATACCTCAAGGCATCTCAGGTGACTCTTCATGCCTAATTTGAGTGACTGAATGGTGTTGAACCCTTCGTGTTGAACCTTTTTTTCCTTCAGTCTATAAAAATCACCAACTTTTCCCTTAATCTTACATTTGCACTTTTCAACTCCCTGACCCTTGCTATACACAGGCAACAAGTTGAAATGAAATTTTACAGGTAAGCTTTACAGATATTTTCACCTTTTGGGTACTAGTCTTAGTGATCTACATCTGGACCACTATGATGCATCTAGGAAGGGAAAAATACAAAATAAAACATACCTCAAACCCTTTACAAGATCAGTGAATCTTCACAGAAAAGAAAACCCCTATTCCTCAAATTGCTAACCTGCTCAAGAGAGAAGTGAATAAATCTTTTCCTCCTGTGATTTTGACATGCAATCTTGGTAAAGAAGAAAGCTTTTAAGGCAATGAGCCAGGGTATCCTTCTGCTCTTTTTACTGAAGATGTCAGGCAAAATATTCTGCTTCTCTATGCAGAAATCTCTTCCATGCACCGAGATAAGGCATAGGCATTTATTCTTACCAACTAACTTCATGCAAGTAACCAATCTGCAAAGCTACCTGAAAAATATCCTTTAATTGACTTAAAAAATAAGCAAATGGTAAAGATGGAGACATTTAAGATAGTGTATTAAGGACATGTCAGTATTTTAGAAGTTCATAACTTAACCATAAAAATTTGCTCCCGGCTGAAACTTGGCATGGAAGTCTGCCATATTTGTAAGTAGGTTATTTAATTTTAGGTTACATTACTAATACACTAATGCAATGTGAGCTGTAATATTTATTAACCTGCATTGATTTTTTTTCTTAAAAAAGGACAAAAATATTCTTTTCCTGAACAGGTGGAAAGGGAATAGATGAAGGTAGAATTTGGCTTCCCGTGTGTCAGCCTAAAAGGAGGAAATAGGAGGTAAAGATTTATTTCTTTCATACAGAAATAAAGGAAAAGCCAACAAGCATTTGTTTTCCAACCTGGTTCTGTAACATTGTAAATGCATAATGACCCTTTTACTTTGTATTATTGATAAATTTAGAGCTCTGTAGGCAGAATTATCTGCATAAAAAAGCTCAAACCTTGTTTTCAAATCATGTGGGATATCAGGATCTACTATTAATTTTTGCAAGATATTTTATCTTGGGAAAAATAAAAAGATATTTTTGAGAAGATACCAAAACAAGCATGAGGGGGTAGGGGCTTCTAATGATATCGAAGTGATCTTTAAATCCTTAAAAATCTCAGTTTTGGATGATTTACTGGGCAATACTGAAATACAACATGTTCAGCAGATTTCCAAGGAAGGAAAAGAGAATACAGAAATAGATATTTCTGGGACTTGTGTAGAGTTCTCTACATATTCAATCCATATTCCAAAATGCAGGTCAACTGTCTCTCCTAAAGATTTGTCTGGTGTGGAAGCCTTGCCAGAGTGTAATTTTGGTGAAATTTCTGTCACTGCTCCCTGTCATGAATATTTATTTACTTCCCAATGGAAATCATTGCTCATCTGAAAGGGAGTTAACAGTTCTTAATAGCCTTTTCTGATTTGATTGATGTTTTTGTCACTTCCTCCAGTAAATAGGTTTCTATTAGCATATCAAATATGCTATCTGTCCTTTTGCTTCTGCAGGCACTTAACTGACCACTTACTTAAGATTTAAATATCCCTCCTAGGGGTTTTCTGTCAGTTCAGGGTCTGTTTTTCCGCACTAGCGGGTGAAGGACTTTTTGGGGTGAGCTTGGCTACCTTACACAGCAACGATATCGGGTCTGTTCAGATAGGCTATTTGGAGGAATTCTGTAAAACCAACAGAAATTTGTCCATACCTCATACTACAGACTTGTGAGGAGGATAATATTAGTAGGTGAACAATGTTCAGGGACATGTAATCATATATGTCTAAACATACAACGGGATGATCTTTCATAGGCGAAACAGAGGCTGGAATAGGTTTTTCATGGAAATATGCCCCTAAGTCATATATCATTTATATGCCACATGCTAACTTTGAAAAAGAAGTGTTCAGAGCTAGCAATGTAGCATTGCTGCTAACTAATAAACTCTTTCCATTATTATCCACTGTTTTCAGGGCTACATGCTGCTGGTTCGAAAACAAATGCCTCAATGTTTCTCAAGTGTTTTTAATACTGCAAATAATGTAAATTTTGTATATCACAGTTGGCATAATGGAATTGACATGTGGGACTTTTCCCTGTAAAACATTCGTTTGTGTCTGCTCCAAATGTGTGAGTAAGTTGTTGCTTATGTGTTAAGCAGAGGGACCTTCTGGATGCTCTGGACAAACCAAAGTGAAAGACTTTCCTTTTTTATTAACGTGAGTAGTTTGAAGGGGAGGGAGGACTTACTCTTTAAACCACTCAACAAGTGGTTTAAAGTGCAGTTGCCTACTAGTTCATGTAAATATTACTATTATGTTGTAAATCTGCATATTAGTGAAGATAAAAGAACAAAGGAAAATGATTTATGGAAACATAAAATAGGATATATGATTGTTGGAGACACTAATTTTTGGTTTGTCCTTATTACTTAGTAATTTTCTGCCTCAGAGCTTCATTTCTTGGTTACAAGCAGAGGCCTGGTGAAGAACATATAGGGCAAGATGCAAAAAAAAAAAACAAAACTCAATTGCCTTTTGAAGGACTCTAGTGGAAAGCAGGTATCTAGATCCCAGAAAAGGAGGCACAAGGCCACTATCTACTGCTTGAAAGTCTATGTGTACCCAAGCGCATACCAATAAAGTCATCTAGGCACCCTTGCTTCATAAGGGCCAAAGGTACTACCACCTTGCCTGAACTGAGAGCCTGGTTCATAACTGAGGCGTTCATGGTTAACATTCCCAGGTCTTTCTTCACCAAATCCCTCAGCGTAAAACACTTCTTTGAGCTAGTCTTAATCTAAAGGAATAGCTAGGAAAATATAATGGGATACTTTATGAGCAATGGAAATCAAACTTCACTGCAGTACAGCTAGTGTAAGGAGAAAAAACACTGTATGTAGTTCCATTTGTTCCTGGAAATGGCAGAAGTGTTTATAATTTTGATCAGGTAATTTTAAGCTGCTGTGATTCACTTAGTATTACAATAGAAGCAAGAATAACGTGGATTTCATGTAACAGAATGATAAATTAGCATCAGTCCTGAAAATGATATGTATACTACTGTGATAAACATACTGTTGTCCCTGGCTCTAGGTTAGACCACATCAACTACCTCTTTCTAAGATAATTTCTTGTGAAGGAGTGTAGTCTAAGTGGTCCATGGCACTTGGCCTGGGAGCAAAGCATTGGTTCCTGACCCAGTATTATGTAGTGGGATGGATATTGTTTCATTCCTCAGTTTAGGGCCAACGTTTGGATCAAACCCTTTTTGATTTACTATTCTAGATTAGGAATGGGTTTATTGTGGCAAAAGGGGAGACGTAGTCCTTGGTGACTAGCACTGCCCGATTTCATACTTCTCCTACTTATAGTTGCGTACAGCACTGTACATGGTCTTGATCAATAAACAGGGAAATTTTCATAAAATAAACCCTCTCCAGATAGGCAAAATCCTTCAGTTTTGTCTTTTATTAATCCTGCATTTGTTTGAGACACATAAGGCCATTACATTTACTATTAATATGGTACTTATTCTGTTAGGCTGGAGATAAACAGGATTACCAAATTGCCTGGATTAACCTTGGGCAACTGGGTACTGACAGCATCAATGGCTACTGGCAAATTTCATGACTTCCTAAACTCACCTTTCTCCAAAATACTATGTTTGCTAAATCAAGCCTTTAACTAGCTTATAGTCTGATACTTTTTGTTCAATTATGAAAATTAAAAAATGTACACCTATCATACCCTTTTAGCAGAAGGAGAAACAATCTTTGGTAGCTTACAGCCATGCCAAATTTCAGTGCAGTATGATTTTATTTGGCTAATATAAAACCAGAAAACACCAAATAGTCCTTCACTGTACCAGTGCTACAGCAGCACTGTAATATTTTCTGCGTTTTAGCTGTTTTCCAGTGGAAAAACTAGCAAGCAGTACTTAGGCTAAAATATAATCCTATCATTTTTACATAAAATATTGATAAGGAATAAACACTTAGTATCCCTGGTGTGAATTCACTGGACTTCACGAAAGCCTAATATATGGATTAAGAAAAGTTAACATAATCCTTTTATGGGAACTAAAATCAATTACATGTCAGCTTTGTAGTATTATAAATGTATTTAGTCAGCATAGAATTTTTCCAGCAGCGCTCGTTGCAGATTGAAATTGACTAACCAGATGTTAAATATTAAATAGAACTAATCAAAGTATGGTTCAAGAGATTTTAAAAACAATGATCAAAGGGAGCTATTTATTACCTGATTCATGTTTCTATTCAAACACTGCTCCTATGATGTTATATCTACCTGAATTTAGTTTG
Source organism: Oceanodroma leucorhoa (assembly GCA_030449065.1). Taxonomy (NCBI): domain Eukaryota; kingdom Metazoa; phylum Chordata; class Aves; order Procellariiformes; genus Oceanodroma; species Oceanodroma leucorhoa. The sequence continues at coordinate 22,567,515 of JASVER010000002.1, forward strand.
CTGCAAGCTCTTAATTTTTTTCAGTTTAACATGAACGAGAAATATAATTCAATAAAAGTATGTTAATGCAGTACCATAGACAGAAAGGCACAAAGCTCAGGGAATTACAAGCAAAAATTGCTAGAGCAAAGTGTATGTTAGGAACAAAATGAATCTTAGGTCTATCTGAAGGTGACCAAACGTAGAGATATTCTTTCCATCCAATACATAGGGTTTATCTTAGGTCCATTGTGTAAAAAGCAGGTTTTATATTACTTACATGATAAATTTCATGCATAACTTAAGCAATATAATAATAATAGTAAGAATAGCCTCTGACTCTGATGTGAAAGCAGGAGGGGCCCAGTCACTGCAAAATCATCGGTTATGCTTAATTGCAGAATTCTTTTAATATAGAATATGTAAGTTTGGGCTCCTAAATCCACAAGAAGTCACACAGTTAGTTAGCCTTTTTTTTCAGACTGGGCTGAGCACTTCCCAGACTCACTGAAGCCAAGAGAAGTGCAGTTGAGGGGCTGGCKGCTACCCCAGCTCACACCGCGCAAGGACGAAGGACCTCTCTACGCAGTCAAAGAGCAACATTTAAAATGGATCAAAGGAAATGTTCTTTTTCACAATGCATAATTAATATGTGAAATTCATTATCTTAAGAGATGATGGGGGCCAAGGGCCTGGTATTCGTTGCAAGAATATAACTTAAAAGCGTAGTTGCAAGAAATGACTGTGTGCACTGTTGTGTTTGATCAAATAATTTTAGAGTGTCTGTCCCTATCCATTTTATAGTTTAAAGTACAAGTCATCAGAGATGGCAGAAAAACTTGCTTTCCAGAGGAAATTTTGTAACTGTCTGTTAGTGAGTTTACGTCTTGATTTAACCAGCAGTAGATGCTATCAGAGGCGGATGACTCAAACAGATGGAATATTGTGCTGATTGCATGTGGCTTCTCCTGCGCTGTAATGATGGGCTGCTCCCTGGTTTCCTCACACAGTCACAAACACCACATTAGGAAAAATCACAGCAAATATCAAGCAATTATCTGTCATTTTTTGTTCTCGGTGCCTCTTTCCCTTTTGAAACACAGCAGTGAGTTAGGAGTATGGCACAGAGCACAGTCCTCCAGGTCCATAGCCAAAGGCGCTTTGTGTTGCTGAGAAAAGGAAAATGACTCACGGATCCCTAAAGTCTCTCTCTTCCTTCTTTTGTATTACAGAGRGCCAGCTGGGCACCTAGCTTGAAGAGACTGCAGCAGAGCAGATAGCTATGTCAGCAGCTGAGGGACAGATGCAGATCCRAGACCAGAGGAAGGACTCAAGCCCTTGGACGTGGAGGGCAGCAGGACCTAGGTTCAGCCGGACCCTTGCGGTGCGGCCGCAGTGTAGCGAGCATGCCAAGATGAACCTCTGGGTTTCCAGTTGGTAAAGTTCGRTTTGGGTAAAATATATAATAATAACCCGATAAAAATCATTCTGTCCTTAGAGAGTATRTTCAGTGGCACTGCTTAAAGTAAAAGATCTGAAAATAAATATCTCTCCCCATATTGTGTCCTTCTGGGATGAATCTTGTTTTTCCCCATGTTGGCTTTCCACAGTGGCAAGATTMATTTCCTCACAAAGCTATGCAAACTCCATGCAACCCCTCTAGTCACAGGAAAAATCTCCTGCTTTCTGTCACCCCTAAGGGTTGGCTGCAGCTTCTCCCCCCGGCCCCCGCAACCAAGTCCTTTGCTCCTTCAGAAGCTTCCCAGCCCACGCTGTGTGTACCTACGTCTACGTCTTCCATCTTCATCTCCTTCAAAAACTTTCCCAGGAAAGAAATCTCATTCTCAGAAAAGKTGCAGCCCCGTCTTTCTAAAAGTTTCACCTCTGCCAGAACAAAATGAGCAGGCAGCCAGCCTTCCTTTCTGCTGCTTAGGCACACCTTTTGTAACAGAAAAAAAGAAAAAGAAAAAAAATATACACACATACATATATATTCTTCATATATGCATGCCCATGTATTAATACATACACACACATACGTAAATAATGGGTACACATACATATGTATATGTATAAACACACACAAAAGTAAGCAGAGACAGAGCAAATCAAGCACTATACCACTTCACACAAAGATGCGTTCTTCATCCAACACTAGGGGTTATGAAGGTAACTAAAAAGCACAATTGATGGCCAACGGTCCCTATCCAAATGGGAAAATTTGTGAAAGATGTATGGAGTCAAGTACAGTTCTCATGAATAAAAATTTTTCTCTAATCTTGTTCCGACAAACTTCCAAAGTCCTTTGGAATTGCTGCTTCTTCTCCAACAAACAAGCTATAACCAGGCAGAGGCACAGAAAATTACAGCTTCATGATACAGCTGTGCCAAGGTTATGAGCAGCTGAAAATAGTGCTGTATTTATGGAAAATGCTAAGCGTCTTTAATTCTAGGTGGCAATACTTTTGCCACCAGTGCAGCAATTCTCTAGCTACCCTTGCAGTGAAAAGCATTTACAATTTTCATTATCTTCATTATTAGCCAGAAAATAATTTATCTTCAGAGTAAAGGATCATTTGAGACTGAGTTTTATGGTTAAGCAGATTAAATGCACTTTTTCTGTGTTATTTTCTCTTTATTAAGTAATGGATTTTTTTTCAAATATTTTGGTAAACCTACTTAGTCAAACCTGGGTACTCCTTGGGAGGTAAAAAGCAAACTAACCACTATTCCTAAAAGCTACAAAATCGTTTACTTTTATTACCCTTGCACAAAAAGGCCCCAAAGCCTCACAACTATGATTCTCCAAATCACTGCTTTCTAAGCTTGACTGATTGATTTAAAAGCTTGCAATAGACTTATAATGATTCACTGTGTAAGCCACTGATTTTATACTTAAGTCAGAAGACTGCTTTTAAGTGACAAAACTTYAGACCTAACATTGGACTCAGCGGGTGATCCACTGTTTGCTTAGAATTAAAATGGCAGCATTTCGCTGGCACAAGTGTTTGAAGTGGAGTTTTGAAGCACACACACAATGCATTTTATCTAAGATTATTGCAGAAAGCATTGAAATCTGTGCCAGAATTTTCAAAGCTCCCCCTCTTTGTGTTTAATCTGGTAGGTATGCAAATAGCTAGATGATCAGTATTTTTCCACAGGTATTCTCAAAGATAATTTTAAGCACCTGTCTTTTGAGATTCTCTACAGATGGCCAGAATTTGAAACAAGATTAATTAATCCAGTCATTTTGTGTTGGTCTAGGGGCAGAATTAGTTTCACAGGCTGGTTGACTGTGGGCTAAAGAAACAAAAGGAGGCTCTGCTGTACGGAGGATGTAGCAAACCACGTACACCCTAGTACTCATGAGTTAGTGAAAACAGAAAAGAGAGTAGAGGAGGAAGGAATGAAGGGAGAGAGAAGTCCTGTAAGGCAGGCTCAAGGAATTTTTAAAAATAATTTTTAAAACATTATCCWGGAGTGTAAAATCATTATAAGGCCTTTAAAGCAGTTTGGAAAATGAATGGAAATAAGTAGAAATGCCACATACTTATGTGATTAAAACCTGAATTTTCTATTTTACATTCATCTGACTACAGTAAATGACCTCTGACCACAGGGAGGTACAAAGCAAGCTATCCAGAACACATTTCAGCACCATCCCTGGTTTTTGCCTCCTGCATGGTGTGTGTTTGGGAGATGCCTAGATGAGCACACTGCTTTGCAGGTACGTGGACAAGTACCCTCAGGAGGCTTAGAAGGGAGCTTATTGCTTCATCTCTTCTAAGGCTGAATTGAGGACACAGTGACTGACCTCAACTGTTCTGTAGGGTGAGATCAGTTAGACAAGACAGCAAACTTGCTGAGGTCACTACTGTTTCTAGCCACAAGGAATAGCAAACTAGCTAGGGATACCTTGTCAAAAAAACTTCTCCTGTGTGGTAGGGCTTTATAGGGGAAGCTAATGTGCTAGGTAGCCTGCATTCGGGGAGATTCAGGTCCGCATCTCAGGTGTCCCTCAACTTGTTCAGGATGACAAGAAAATATTTGACGACAACCCTCAGACTGCCCACCTGCCCCTTCTTTGATATTCGTGAAAGTGAATATTGGCATCACTGCCAGCCTGGCATGAAAAGACACCTTGAACCACACCAGTATAATAAATCTGGCACCAAATACCCAAAAGCTTTTCCATATTATTTTTACAGGATATTCTGCCTGTTGTTCCCCCTCACTCTGCAGGCAGAGAGCTTGCCCCTGAGGTCCCAGTGTCTGCAGTTCTGGGTCAAGTGAACTGCTCCCAGAACCTCTCTGTTTAGGGACCCCATCATGGGCGTCTGTTTGATATTTCTTTATCCAAGATACCTATAAGCAAGGTAGGGATTGTCTTCCAGATTTGGGGCTGTAAGCACAGGATGGAAAGTTAAGCCACACGCTGTAATTTTGAAAGAAGATTTAAAAGTTTTCAGTAAACGTTTTTGCCAAAAGTAACATGACTTTTGAATAACTAGTGGATGAGATCTTTTACAGACAATGGAAGTCTAGGGATATGGCCTTCTCGAGATGCACATCTGTATGTGTTGTACCGCTTCTTCCACTTAGACAACTAAGTCTATACAGAGGAACATTTTTCAGGCTTTCCTAAGAACAACAAAAAAAAGAGATTCCCTGTCATATCGATCCCGTCACAACAGATCACACATGCCTGGGAATGATAATACAGCTGCATGAAGAAGCATGCCCTACCCAAAAGTATGTCCCTTGGTAACTGTGACAAATAGAGAAACACTGTTTTATTGCTTTACATATCAAAGTGCTACTTATTTTCTATTTTCCTGACACAAAGACTGAAAATCAGGGTCTTAATTTTTGTTTCATTTATCATTTAAGCTTGTTGCAAGACAGTAAGTCAGGTTGCCTCTCTGTTAGTTAATAGCAGTTACTTGCTGACATGTTTGCTCAAGTAATTTCAGGTCCAGTGCCTTTATACACTTTGAAAGATGAAATCGGCACCTTCTGTTAGCTTTTGGCCAGGTATAACCACTCACCCTCAACATTCATGCTATAAGTGAGGCAGGGCAGGAATTATCTGCTGCCATCTGGTTGAAGTTTGCAGAAAATAATGTAATATTCATCTGGCCCGTAGCAAGGCAACAGGTCTCTGTAGTCTAAGAGGTACAGGCTGACAGACTAGAAACAGCCTTGGGAGGAAAAGGCCTGGTTGTGTTTCCCTGTGCATCACTGATAATAAGTCTATAAATCAAAATGTGTGAACAAAGTGACGACAGCAAGAACCAGAGCCCAGGTTCTGGACCAAGCCATAGGTGTGAGGTCCTCAGCTGGATGAGGCCATGAGCAGGCAAAGTAACACTCTTGTGCTACCTGTTTCTTGTATTTAATTTCTCAGCAGATGGCAAAATCCTATCCCTAGCCACCTATTTCTTGTTGACTATTCTTTATTGAGGGTTTACCATTTTATAAAATTTTTTTCTAACTGTTCTTTTCCATAAACCAGCCATTAAAATGTCATAGAAAGATTCTAGTCTTATTGTGGCCATTTTGTGACTTGGTGTTACAGTATCTCATTCTTACTTGTGGTATCTTCCAGCTTGTAAGTAACTGATATATGTTTAGTTCTCAGTTTCCCTCATTCTGAGAGTCTGGTGTGACCACACAGGCTATTAATCACCCTACAAATTTGCTGCGATATCTTTTTCTTTAGAAGGCAGATTTTAGTCCTTTTATGCCTTTTTAACCTAGGGAGTAATATTTTGTATTTAAAACTTGAAAGCTGAAAAATGAAAGCCTGGATTAAAATAMTTCTGGAAAATCTGAAGAAAACTCAATATTTTTTTCTAAATTCAAAAGCTTTGTATTTTCTGAAATGTTTATGAAATGCCTGCTGCCTTTGCCCCTGCATCCCAAAAATGAGTTGATGCTAAGACTTGTTAGTTCTACATTATATATATTTATTTAGAAAAAAATAAACCACTATGGAAATTATCTATATTAACTGTTTCTTGTTAATGKTTTTTCCTTTTCCTTGTTTAATGTTGCATGTCTGATAGAAGAGACACCTGAAACAACAATTCAGCACCTGTCATCATTTCAATCCATTTTTTAATCTTTTTTTATTTGGGAAGTATTTGAGACAGGAAGCCAATCTTCTTATGTGTCTGATGTAATTCTCCTACAGTCACATCCCGATCCTCATTGGTTTTTGAACACTACAGCAATGCAAACAATACAAAGCATTTTTTTAATTACAATTCAAGATTCAGGTCACAAATGACTTGCATTATAGCCATTAGCGTAGGCTAGATTTACAGCAAATACGTTAAAATAATTAGCATTATTCTTAAATATGAGTCAGTGTAATTGAAAGTGACAGATACTAAGCTGATGAAGGTAATAAAAAAACCTTAATCGAGTTGAGAGTGGCTGAGCAATAAAAAATACACCTTTGCAGAGAGCAAATGTTTCATGCCAGTGAATCTGCAGAGAGTGTCCTGGGTGTACTCAGTTCAGACAGACATGACCAATCCTGCGCCTGCCCAGGTTAATTCCAGGCTCCCTCTGAGCTGACCCAGCCTTTCCATATTTTCAGATCCTCAGGAAAAATGATGGCACAGGGCTGCTCAAAAGGCTCTATCCTTGCAGCGTCTTGGATCAATACCTGTTTTCAGTGAGCTTTGAGGCACACCGTGAGCTACAGGGCAGGAGAGGGAATAAAGCTGAGCTGTCAGTTACTTGAGGACAGGGAGACCTGTGATAGATGGCATCTGGTTTATGCGTTTGCTTGCTAGCTTTTCATCAAGGTATGTCATCTTCCCTTTAAAGAGGTAGCCAAGAAAGGCAGCCAAAAAGAGGGCACCTCTTCCCTTTATTCTGGTGGATGCACAGGAGTTGTGGGAAACTGTGTAAAGAATAGGGAGAGCTTGGCTCATCCCTGGGAGCAAGCTGTGGGAAAATTTTCCGGGTGCTGCCGCGGGCAGGCGGGGAACGAGAGGCACTGCGGGGAGGGAGCCTGCGGGGCGCTGGGGGTGGCGAGTGCTCCAGGAGAGCGGGAAGCCGACACGCAGCCAGAGTCCTGAAGAGGGGAACCCCCCCCGCAGACTTCTCCCAAGGACCTGAGAAGGCACACAGAGCTTGCTGCAACAGAAAGGCTGTTGGACAAAGTACAAGCCTGAAGAAAATAATGCATCCTGCCAGTGGACGAGGACGATAGCTGTTCATCAACCCTTTCATTTCTGTTCTGTGTCATTTTCAGGGTTTTTATTTAAAAAAAGCCAATAGAGCCTGGGTTTGGCGTATAAAAGCCTTTTTGTTTTGAGGTGGAAGAAAAGGACTTACAAAGATTCACCTGAAAGGCTCTGGCTGAGCTGCGGTCCTGTTGCAGGGCTACATTAGTTAGGAGGGGCAGACATCCTTTAGATGATAATTTGCCAGCATATTATTATTTTTATTTTTTAATGGCAGACTTTTATTTATATGAATGTTTATGTGCAGTCTTTCTGCACAGTACCTTCAGACAGAATATGCAAGGACAGGACTTTGGGTCCCTAAATAGCATTACGTGTAAAAGTCTGTTAATGTCATTGTGCAGAAGCTGCACTGTCCCATCCTATTGTCCTGTCTACATTGTCCTTTCTCGCTGCATGGACCTCCTTTCCTGAAGACAGCAGTGTATTCATACTGACACCTGGAGAGGAGCAGTACAAACCAGGTTTTGAGCTGGTTCATCCTGCATAAAGCCTGAGTAGGGACAGGTGACAACCACATCTTAATCTTAGCGTGAAATAGAAAAATGAGGCAGAGTCCAGACTTGCTTTTTGCCTGCTGGTTGTTTTGCTTTAACTTAAATAACAACAAATGTAAAGAGTGTGCCAGTGCYTTTGCTTCTGAACTGGACTGCATCAACGATTTCTCTCTTTGTTCTTTCTAGACTTCCTTGACGCAAAAAAATACCCAAATGCCTCGGTATCRGGCTGGTGTAAATACACCGTGGTTGATCTAACGCAACCAAACAGCTCAAGATCCAAACACCTGATAGCAAGGAGGATTGCTGTGGGAGTCTTTCATACCCACGTAGATGTTAGAGGCTGATATTGTGTGGCACGAGCCGGGAACCAGTGCAGCTGTAAGGGAACGGGCCCGTGGAGACTGCCCCGGCTTATCGCACCTGTGCGGGGGTGTGAGCACTTGGAGCAGATGATGACTGGGAGGTTTGAGAACTCCTTACCCTGTATGATCAAACACAGAAGAGAAATCCCTCACACTTTTATTGTGTTTTCCATGCAGCTAAAAAGTCTGGAAGGAACTCTGTTAACTGTAGCTAAGTTTCAGCAATAAGGAAGAGTAACTATAGTTTTAAGATCAGCCAAAAATATGCATGAAGGAGTGTGGAGACAACCAAGTCATCATAATTACAAGGATAGGTTATGGCTTCCTTCAGCTGTTTAGAAACCTGGTCTGTGGGATTTGAACGATTAATCAAAAACACAGACATGAACTGTGGGTCTATGAAAAACATGGTTTTGAGATCTGTTTCAGCAGTATGGAAAATAAAAATTGATGAATTTTGAAGGTGAAATTTAATCTTAACTTCTGGTTCTTTTTTGCTGCATGATGTCACCATAACCCCTAGGTGGTATTCAAACTTTATAAATTAAATTTGTCTGTTATTTATTCTGTTTGTCATGCATTTGATGTGTAGTGCAATTTTCAGAGATTAAAATGATATATCCCTAATTCTTGGATGCTCTTTGATCATGTTTATTCCCTTACTCCTTTAAACATTGCTGAATAATTGTATATGCATTCAGTGGCTGACAAGTATATTCGCTGTTTGATGGGCTAATTATGGAGAGACACTAGTCTCTTCATAGTTAAGTTTGTAACTAGCTTTGAGCTGCAAGGCCAGTTTTGATCTCTCTTCTAACTATACTAGAATAAATCCATGCAATAGAAACTTAAGGTGTATGGTACAGTTGGAGAAAATTTTGTGAAGTTTTGTGGTTAACCGTATGTTGCACCAGACGTAATTTAATATTTTACTGTTAGAAAATTCTTTTCTACACTGTTGATGTCTCAGAAATATTGTTTATCTCTGTGCTGGGAGAGTATGTCACGTTAATTTTGATATGACTGGATATGTTTAGCCTGATTCCGAAGGAATTTGGGAGAGCCTGTTAAATACATCAAGCATAGGGAGGGGAATTTCAGCAAATCACTAGTAATCTTTTGAGGATATTGTACAAGTTTCTGCTAGGCTCCAAAGAATAGCAAGCACCCAGACTCCACAGGGTGAGTTATTCTCCTGCACGACCTCCCTGTCTTTGTACGGAGTTATCTTCACTGTCTGTGGAAGAGAAAAACTAAATAAACCTTCCAGGAATGAGTTCAGAATAGCAGTGTCACTGAAAAATCTTCAATATTCCCTGAAACTCCAAAAGAAAAGTGTTACTAAGGTGCAGCTGTGTGAGCAGAGCCAGCCCTGAGTATGTACCTGGTAAGAGACATGCCGCTTGGCTAAATGAGGATGCTGTAGCTGTATTTAACAGCTGTTAATCTCCCTGGGGTAAAACCAGCCAATGTTGCTGGCAAAGTTGGATCTCACCTGGGAATAATAACTTCTAATGTGGTATATAGCAACAGCCATACTTCCTCTGATCTGTCACAAGGGACTCTGCTGGGACAGGAGACAGAGCAACATACAAACCATTTAAAGTGCAGAAACATATTCCCTGTCCTGCTATATATATATATATATATATATATATACACTCAGGATTCACCTGCTGGTGTCCTACTGGGTTGCAGAGCCCTTGGGGCCCTTCCAACCTCCTCATGCAGCAGAGCTGCCCAAGGTTGCAGGAATGCTCATTTAAATACCACAAAACCAGACCTGCTGGACGCTGAGTAGAAGGCAGAAAAAACCCTAAACTACACAGAGCGGTTTGTTGGTGTGGGAAAAATCCTTCCCATCCCTCACACCTGGCAATCAGCCTTTCCATCTGCAACACAAGAAAGCCAGCAATTAGGTGCAGGGAGAGGTTGAAGTAGGCAAGTGTAAGCAACAAACCTTCTGAGGATAGGGGCTCCTGTCAGGAAACTCACTGAAGGGGAACCAGTAACCGGCCCAATTACAGGGTAAAGCTGTTTCTGGGAACTTTCATCTCAGCCTAATATTGTAATTCCGGTATTGTACGAGGCTCCACTTCCACTCGAAATCTGTGTTGTTCTCTTACCTGGTGGAGGGGTCATCTTTATTTTGTGCTAATATACTGATGCAGTTTAGCTATGGATGCAGTTATATATATACATATGGTAAATGTATGTGTTTATATGCATATGTGTGCAGAATATATATATATATAAAGTTCTGTATCAGGGCAATGTCTTTTCATTGTGTAATGAGCAAAGTTGTGCTGATATACACATGCACATAGGTATATATACCGATTGCATTCACACTAGAGTCGAGGCTATTCTAGAAACTTTGGCTTGTATTTTGTGCTGGCCAGAATGTGATTTTACTTTTCACAGTATTTCCATTTTGACAGAAAATGAAGTGTAGGGGCAGTGACAACACTGGATAAAAACCTGCTTTCACTAGTAGAGCTCCTGTTTGAAGAGCTGACTTAAGAAGTTTTGCTAAGTAAAGCACTCTTTTGTCAGCATAAGCTCTACTTATACTGGAAAGGCTTAGTGGAATAAAACAACAAACCATACGTAATCTGGAAACCTCACGAGGGGTTGCACCACTTCTGTTAGTGTAGCCTTTCTAGGCAGAGAAAACCCCAGTGCGGTATTCTTTCATGCCTCTGGACAGGAAGGTTTAATGAAAAGAAGGTATGTATGGGTCTGTTGGTTTGACACTGAATAAACACCTACCTAATTATCCTTAATGTAGTTTTCCTCATTCTTTTAATAATTTTTTTGTCAAATTACGTGGTTTATTCCACAGACCTTCTAGCTGCTTTCTACTACCCTGTTTGCAAACTGCATTTTTCTTCTTCTAGGAGAGCAAATATAAAAAAAATTAAATTTCAGTTTTCCAAGTTGCAATGTCATTCTGACACAATGTTCATTAATACAGAATGTGGTGGTGTGGTAAGAGCTATTAATTCAATTCTTTCTCATGGTCCTTTTTTCTTTTCCCAGAGAAGCTCAGTCTGTTTCATCTTTTGAAAGTCTAATAAGTATTTTGAACAGGTTAGAACTATAAATCTAGTATTGCTAAATCCTACAGAAAAAAATTGCTTATGAAATATATTGATTACAACTGATAATGATTCCCCCCCCGCCTTCACTGGAGGCAGATAAATAACTATGGAAGTACAATGGAATTGTCATGGCTGGAGCTTTTGCTTTAGTACGTTATAGAAACCTGTGAATACTGTTAGCAACAACCCTTATTTTTCAGCGTGATAAAGTTCATTTTCTGTACTTCTAAGTTCTTACTGAATTTGATAGTGAATGCGAGTGATTAACAATTACATGTCCTCAGAATTCCTGATTTGTTTCCTGTGTCAGGGCTGCGAGTCTATTAAGAAGCGATTAGGGAGGATCTCCTTCAAGTCTCCTTCACATCAGGATTCTCCCTTTTTTGGTTCAGTTAACTTGAGGTGGGAGTTGCCTGTGATATTTTCTACATTTCACCTTCTGAGGTTATGGGCACTATTCATATGCCAGATCTCCCTCTGAGATGAATAAGTATGACTTTTATGAATTTTTCTTCACTTGTAGAATTTAATTTACATGAATAATTAGAGAGGGATGAGTTAAAACTCCTGTTTAAAGAGGTAGCATCCTTTTGTTAGCCTATTGTCCATCTTTGGAATCAAATTGTTTTAAAAAGGATCTGGGCTCTTCTCCATAGGGATTTTCCCCTTTGTAGTTTTGCCTTGATCTAAATCAGCCTGTTGTAAAGCAGTTTTTGGGGTGAGGTTTGACAAAGAACTGTTATCTAGAGAACTAAAGGGACTTCCAATTTTCCCTCGGAAATGTTTGCTGGCTTCTTTTTCTGATGTGGCCAGGATTTGCTACCAGATTTATGACAATGTTTTTTAATTCATACATCAAAACAAATAAATGAAGCGCTTAACTTCATTTAGTACTTTGCACTGTTTCCTGTGCTGTTGGGGCTTTAATGAGCCCAGCTGCTCTCTAGAGTTGCTGAGGGTGGAAGCTGGCCTGGGAGGGGAAGGAACAGCTTTGCTTTGAAGTGCACTGTGGCAGGATCACTAAAGCAAGGCTTCGAAGGGGAAATTCCTGTTTCCCTTCCTATCCTACTTTAGTGGCCTCGATGACAGCAGTTAAATTAGGGAGCTGCACTATGGCTTTCAGATTCAGCTTCTCGACCATTTGATGCCAAGTTTCAAATGGGAACTGTGGGGGGAGAGGAAAGGAAAGGAAAGGAAAATGGAGAGAAGAGCAAGATGTTTATAATGGCTCTTTACCCACACCCATCCCAGCACAGCACCCACCCGCACTCTCTGTGCCCGTCCAACACTCAGTACTGGAGCTGGGAATGCTAAGGTTACCTGTATTTGTCAAGATTTGTTTTTCTAACAACACTGAAAGCAGCCACTGGTCTTAGGCCACAAGAAGAGAGGCAGCGCACATTTAGTTGTGTTAGGTAGGGGAAGAGGAAGGCAACTCCTCATGGTAAATGGCGTCTCATCAACATTCAGAGGGTCGCACAGTGTTTCATAGGTGTTCACAGGTGTTAATTCCAATTAAATTCAGTTGCAGCAATTCTCCTTATCTCCCCCCAGTGATGTATTTGCTGAAAAATTATGGTCAAAGTCGTTTGCAGTCTTGTATTTGCTGAGTGCAATTAGCTATCCTCTATGTTTGTATCTACATATGTGTATATATGTGTGTGAATGGAACAATATGACAGAGGGAGACACTGGACGAGTCCCCTCCCCTCCCCACCCCCCTTCAAATTTGGAAATTACCTGCAAGACCCTGGCATCCAGCAGTATTCAACAGATGGCCAAAAATTTGGTCCTCATAAGGATTGCCTTCAAAAAGTCCCCTTCCCTGCCTGTCCTATGCATTAATTTTAGGGTGACTTACCCTCTGAATGTGCTTTTCCTCCTTATTGTTAGTGAGAAGATGCTGGATAGCCAGCTCAGGCAAGAAATTTAATGTTTCAGATAACGGAAGTTAGTTGAGATAAATCCCTTTAACAGTACCAAGCCTGGAGAGGCAAAACTGTAATGTTGAATCAGCTGCTTTCCGCAAAATACCTTCAGAAGGTTGCTTATTACGTCTCAGAAGAGAAAAACTATCCCACTGTTGTGGAGGAAAGGAATGAAAGTAAAGAAGAGAATGAGATAGTAGTAATAGTGTTATGTGTCTGCTGAGGAACCTCAGCACAGTCTTCCTTCTTTTTCCAGAAGAGAGTCATCTTCTTGGGTACCTGTGAAGCAGGTCTTAACCAAAAACAGTGTCTTACTACAGGGAGACTTTTTAAAATTTTAAATTTTAAAATTTAAATTTTTAATGCATTCTAAAATTCTACCATAGCTATAGAGCAGAGTGCACTTGTTCTTACAAGGTCTTTAAAATATCTTCTGTACTTGGAATATGGGTCTTGTTTAAATATTTAGGGCTAAACCAACCACTGGATTAAGAACAACAAATGATTATTTTTTTTCTCTCAGGAACAATGTTTCAGGGAGAGATGGGTTATTTTGTACCTCTCTGTAGCAAGTTTGTGGCCAATTTTCTAGGAGCATGTAGGCAGTTAAATTGTCTATGTCCCTGCTGTTTGGGGAGACCTAGAACTCTGATAGATCTCATCCACTTTCTCAGACACATTATAGCTTTGATTGCACTTTAGGTTTACAATTTATGACATGGGGAAGGGAACTGTTCTGTGGCCGGTTGGGTGCGGTGGTTTTGGAGCAGATGCTCAGCAGATCTCCTTGAACCCAACGTCTGCTGCCCACAACTGTAGGCACCTAGTCTTCGTGACCTACCTGGTCCCTTCTAGTCCCTTCTGTGCTCCTAAAAATGGATAGTTGCATTAATACTTACTGCCTCTTTCCTGATAAGTATATTGGTAATGTTTTAACACATGCTAAGTGTGAATAGCTTTGCAGTTGTTGCATGAGTCTTCTGTATGTGAAAGAGGACTTAGTTTAAATAGCAGTGTTCAACAGTGTCCGGAATATTTTTTGCCTGCTTGTATTCTGTAAAATTGTGGAGTAGCATTGGCAATTCTTGTGTTCTTTCTTACCACTGTAATAGTCAGACAAGCCCTTGGAGTGCTTGGTTACATAGCTAAGATAGTTAGCATGAGATTATTTGCATCATTTCAAATAAAACATACTTCCTGTGTGCTTGACTTTGCAAAGCTAAGAGATCTAAAATGCTCTTTTTATCTTAAGCATTTTTTGCATTAAATTTGTTCATCAGTAAAGTTTTGTGTTTTTTGGTTTTTTTTGGTTTTTTGTTTTTTTTTTTTTTTTTTTTAAAAGGGCAATTGTATTACAGATATCAAATTGCTCCCAATGGAATATTGTTTTCTGATCCTTCTAAGGGACTTCTGTCTTCTAATGGAAAGACCTAGAGGCGTTCTGAAAGCTCAAAGGAGTGAATGGAAGCTCTTTTCCTTTGATTTTTACACATCTGTAGTATCAAAAACTACTCAGCTCATTCTTTATTCATCTAAGTTTGCCCAAGAATCATAGAAGATACCTTAAATATGTTCTTTGACCTGAATTACAATACAGATAATACTCTGAAATACAATATGCTTCACAACACAGTAACCAGGTTGCACCAATTTACATAATTGTTTTTGCTATACACAAGTGTACAAGTCTCTATCCTTTTTTTGCCTCTAATTCTTTGTTTCTCCAGAAACAGTGAATCTGCTATTTTCACATTTTCATGTGATGCATACAGGTTTTGAAAATTTTAACTGAGAATTTCTTCCTGACTCTTTTTGCTCCTTGATATTTTTAAGCCAAAGGGAAAAAGTAATTTGTCATGTGTTTTTTTCATCCCTCAGAACTTCAGACAACAGAGTAAAGAAGTTGATAGTTACCTTATAAATCTTTTCATTATTTGTGGAGGGGTAATGAACCAAAGCAGTCAGTTTCTTTCATCATAGATTTGATATTTCCTCCTTGGACTTTCGGTGCCACACCTATCTGTTTCTACAGTAGCCTAAAGAAAACAAAATTAAATGGTACCTGCCAGGATCTCCCTTCATTTTAATTTTTTTCTCTTCTTCTTCTAGCAACGTTTCTTATCTCTTCTCTGTCTTATTTTATGACCTGTTCACATTCTGAATTTATAGGATCTTTGGTCTTGGCTTCATGGATTTGTTGTCATCCTTAGATTCTCAGCATCTTCTTGAAATTTCCATGTGGCATCTTCTAGCCGTTTCCATTATTTTCAATTATCATCATCCTACTGGAGAAAAGTAACAGTTTCTGAAATCAAATACCTGTACACCTCTCTCGGCAAACATTTATCTCCCTTCTCCGTATATAAACCTGTTGAATGCCACATTTGCAGCTGCCATGTGACTCTTCATGCCTCCACTCACATTATATCTCTTTTATGTCCAGTTACATTGTTTACACCTACAACTGTAATCTTTGATCATCACCATTTTTTTTTTATCTTCTCCATAGGTTTAGCTTCTGAGTTGTTTCCATATCCCTAGATGTCTTTGCTGCTTCAATCACTGTTGGACACATCCTCAACTGCAACTTCGGTGCTCTGGTCTTTCTGGACCCTCTTAACTGTTAGTTCATTACCTGCTTATGCTGAGACTCATCCTTGACTTTCATGTCTAGAACATGTTAAAGGCTAAAGCTCTTCTCTTTCCTTTCAAAAAATAATGCTGATCTACTGCTTTCCACCTAGACATAAAATTCTTGCTTTACAACAAGAACAAATTCTCTTTGGTATCTACACAGTTTCAATGCATGTCATTAGATAACCATTGGCACAGTGTCATAGAATCATAGAATCATAGAATCATTAAGGTTGGAAAAGACCTCTAAGATCATCGAGTCCAACCATCAACCCAGTACAAATGCCCACTAAACCATGTCCTGAAGCACCTCATCCACACGTTTTTTGAACACAATGTGTCCTATGCATGTGTTACGTCTTGAGCTGGTGGTTGTATCTGCAACATTAATGTCTAACAGTTCTAAAACACTTTTCTTCCATAATTTTATGTAATTGCTTTTAAAACTGTTTTGTTTTAATGTGGCTTTGTTTCAATGTGGCTTCTGCAACATCCAGTATGAGTTGCACAATTTAGTTGTGTGAAAAATTACTTCCTTTTCGGTTTGTTTTTTGTCCTGTTGTCTGAAAATTAAAATATGGCGCAACACTTCAACACTGTGATTAAGCCTAGACAGAAAACGCAACACTTGCTATGAAATTATGAAGGCTACATTTGGTCAAAAGTTCGGTAACATTTTTGTGTTATTTTGGTTCTCAAAATTCTTTAACAGAATATTGTAAATAACAATTCCAGTTAAAAATCAGTTGAAGGTGATAATTTATGGTCAAGTTACAAACTTCTAAAAATAGGTCTGACAGAGCATTAACTGCTTCAGGAACTGATATTATATACCAGTTAACCACTGATTATCTTTAGACGAAAAGGAAAGAAAGAGATTAATCAGCCATCACACAATGACAATTAGACAGAGCTAGTAGAAACTTAGTGTCTTTTGAAATCTCTGTGGAGGTATGATAATGAGGGGTAGAAACAGCTGAGTGTTTTAAAGATTATTTATGAAAAATTTATTTAAAGAGGGAAAAAAATGGACCACAAGTAAATGTGTATCAAGCAGGAAGACGCTGATAATGGAAACACTTGTTTGGGTTAAAAAATCACCTGCTTTTAGGTTTTCTTTGTTTGTTTGTTTTTGTTTTTAAACAGATGTATGTGCTTGCATCCTTGTACTTCAGTGGCAAGTGGATTCGTTATGATCATTAGTTTCCTGTGGTGGTGTTACATCAGGTACATTTTCATCAGTACTGCTGCTAGTATTATCAGCTAATGTGGAGATTAAGATAAACAGAAGATTATTTCCTTGTATAGTCAATTGGAGTCTTAATTTCAGGGAAGATGAAAAGCCAAATCCCAAGAGGGCCTATGCACCTACACCTCCCATTGATTCATCCTTTTCAGACCCTCTCAGGATCTGGGTATAGTAATAACGCCACTAAATTGCTGCTTAGATCTGAATGCAGTGTGTTAATAGTCTTAGTTCATCAGCAAATTTCGTTTTGTTTTGTTTTGTTTTTCTTCTTTCTAATCTAACCTTTTTAGTCCTTTTAGTTCATTACTGAGTCAGGAACATCATTGTCTAGTGTATTTCCTCACTGTCTGCTATCTCTTCCTCTTGCATTTAAAGAAATAGTTACTGATTCACTATAATCATTGACATTTCCTCTGCTTTCATTTGTTTCTGTACCGCTAGCTGTTTCCTCAATTTCATTATTATCAAACAGCTCTTCAGTGATAGACTGCTGTTCCTCATCTTCATATTGATAATTTTATTTTCACATGCATCATCCTGATTTTCAACATCTTCAGTGCAGTCCTCAGAAGATGAGTCATTTGCAAAAGACAGATTTTCATTACTGGAGTCATCTTTAGAGTCAGAATGTGTTGGTCTATTCTCAGGGATATTGTTTGCTCCTCTGTGCCTTTCATTATCTCTTGGAAGGGATGTGCCTGATGTACTTGCTTGGTCATTATCCAGATAATTAAAATCAAATGTACTTATTTTGTAGATTAAACAAGAACATTTTTTATTATGATTGTTTGTCTTTGAAGCTTTAAAAACATCTTAGTATAAATGTTAAACTTAATTTCACTGGCTATTTAAACATTTAATGTAAGAAATGTTTTCATTCAATAGGTAAAACAATGTTAATTTTTAATAGGTTTGCTTCATGGAAATATATATGTTGACATAGCATAATTTTGTAAAAAGTGGAGGAAGATACATAAAAGTGCAGGTTCTGGTAGCTTCTGTATAAAGATTGTCATTTGCATACATTACAGCAGTTACTGGTAATGGCCAGAAATGGGAGGTAGTAAGAAAGTTAAGTGTGGCTGCAAACTGTATGAAGGTAACATTTCTATCCGGTAGATGGCATAGAGGAAAGGGCATATATGTAATAAATTAGAGTTGGCAGAGTCTGAGGCTGTCCCAGCTAACTTGCCCAGCCTAAGCTAGTAATGTTGACTCCCTCTACAGTCCATGGAGAAAACTTCCCGGGAGAATGTCAGTCCACATGTTGTAGGTGTCTGAGCAGAAGATGAATCATTGTCTGGAGATATTTCTCTCCGTACACTTATTATGGATTGAGCCTACAACTCCAATTGCCGAAGACAGTTGAGAAGTATGCTTCCTGAAGACATGTTAGAGAAGTTGGTGGCTCTCACTGATGTAGAAGTCCTTTGCTACCCAGTGTGTGTTCGAGGGGTGTGTTCAGCCACCTGTTCCTGGGAGATCAGCTCTATCGACTAGTCACTGTTAGATGTCCTTTCATATCTATGTCACACCAACCTTTTTCTATAAATGACATGAGGCACTTAATACTTTGACTTCTCTTGCAGCTTTTTCTGTTTGTCAGTAACTCTGTGTTGTTGCTTCAATTGCCAGTCATATAGCCTTTTTTTTAAAAAAATTCTCAAGTATTTTTGAAATAATTTTAGTTAAAAAATCAGTTTCCTACTAGATAAATTTGCCACCTACTTAGAAAGAATGTTCTTTGATGTCAAGCTCTTCAACTATGGCTTCTTGCAAATGGCCATATTTATGCTAAATCCTATCAAAACCCCATGCAAGGTTTTATTTTACATTTATGCACACCTATCACTTCAGCATCCAGGCACCCAGCACACCAATTAATTAATTAAATAATAATAATATTAAGTTAAAACTTGGTAGTGGATTATGGGAAAATTTTCATGTTATCTGGCTTTTGTTATGTTTTTTTTCACAGAATCATAGAATACCAGGTTGGAAGGGATCTCAAGGATCATCTGATCCAACCCTTCTTGGCAAAAGCACGGACTAGACAAGATGGCCCAGCACCCTGTCCAGCCAAATCTTAAAAGTGTCCAGTGTTGGGGAATCCACCACTTCCCTGGGGAGATTATTCTAATGGCTGATTGTTCTCATAGTGAAAAATTTTCCTCTTGTGTCCAATTGGAATCTCCCCAGGAGTAACTTGTACCCATTACCCCTTGTCTTTTCCATGTGCCTCCTTGTAAAAAAGGAGTCTCCATCTTCTTTGTAGCCACCCTTGAAATACTGGAACATGGTGATAAGGTCTCCCCTTATCACCTTCTTTTCTCAAGGCTGAACAAACCCAGTTCTCTCAGCCTTTCCTCATATGGAAGGCTTCCCAGTCCTTTGATCATCTTTGTGGCCCTTCTCTGGACCCTCTCCAGCCCACATCTTTTTTGCATAGCAGGGACCAAAACTGAACACAGTATTCCAGATGTGGCCTGACAAGCCCTGAGTAGAGTGGGATAATGACTTCTTCAGCTCTGCTGGTGATGCCCTTGTTGATGCAACTCAGCATCCTGTTGGCTTTCTTTGCCACAGCAGCACACTGTTCATTCATATTAAGCTTGTTGTCCACCAGGACCCCCAGGTCCCTTTCCACAGTGCTGCTCCCCAGCTGGGTAGATCCCAGCTGCATTCCTGGATTATGTTTTCCCAGGTGCAAGACCTCACATTTGTCTTTGTTGAACTTCATAAGTTTCTTGTTAGCCCACTCTTCCAGCCTCTCCAGGTCTTCCTGCAGAGTGGATCCCCCTTCTGAAGTGTCCACTTCCCCACTCAGTTTGGTATCATTGGCAAACTTCATCAGGGTACACTTGATCCCATCATCCAGACCACTTATGAAGATATTAAACAGCATTGGGCCAAATATCAATCCCTGGGGACCCCACCTGTGACAGGCTGCCAGTTTGAAAAGGAGCTATTTACCACTACCCTCTGGGTGTGGCCTGTCAGCCAGTTCCCCACCCACCACACGAACCACTTGTCTAGACCGTAATGCATCAGTTTCTCTAGGAGAAGGCTGTGGGAAACTCAAAAGCCTTGGAGAAATGCAGGTAGACAATATGTCCACCGCTCACCCCGCATCAACCGAGCAGGTTACTTTGTCGTAGAAGGCAATCAGGTTTGTCAAGCACAATTTTCCCTTGGTGGATTTGTGCTGGCTTTTCCCAATCACATGCTTCATTTCACTTGTGACAGCCCCCAGAAGGATTCATTCCGTAACTTTCCCAGGGACTGAAGTAAGATTGTTGATAGGCCTATAATTTCCTGGATCCTCCTTTAACCCCTTCTTGAAGATGGGCGTGACATTAGCCTTCCTCCAGTCTTCTGGGACGTCCCCTGAATTCCACAACTTCTCAAAGATTATGGAGAGCAGCCTCGCAATGATGTCAACCAGCTCTCTTAACACCCTTGGGTGGATATTTTCAGGGCCCATCGATCTGTAGGGGTCAAGCTCCTGTAACAGTTCACATACCAACTCTCCCTTCACTGATGGTGGATCTGTGTTTGCATCAACCTGGATTTTTGTTCCCAAGGCCTGGGGCCCAACGGTGCTGGTAAAGACAGAGGTGAAGAAAATGTTGAGAACCTCTGCCTTTTCAACGTTGTTGGTGACTAATTCACCTCTCCTGTTTTTTGTTGCTTTTGTAGGCATTTCCAAATCTGGGGAAGTAGATTTAACCTATGGAATTTTATTATGCATATCTGTAACACTGTTATGAAATTTGAATCAATATGTTCTGTGGTACTTAATTCCCATCAATGTCAGCCTCCCTAAAATCACTGTGCTTGTATTTTCTTGTATACATTGTGTCTTCCTGATTTAATATTTCTAATACTGTTTGTACAAGATGTTCTGTAGATGCAACCTTATGGTGCTAATCATGCTTGGCTCATTCCCTTGAACAGGATCCAGAATAACCTCATTTTTCATTAGGGTTACCTCTTTGAAGAGTCCTTAAATCCGGTGGAGGGATTTAGAGTCTCAAAGAATGTGATCTAGTTAAGGCCATCCCTCTTCATATTTTTACATAAAATAGGGAGGGAATTAAAGCACTGTAAGGTTTCAGTTAATGGATGGGAATTAGTAGATTGCAATAAGTTTTGCCAGCATTGCCATATTATTTTGCTTTTGGATATCTTAGTCATTTATCATCTTTTTGTTCACCAAATTCCTTTTGTGCATTTTCTTGGGCTTTCATTAAAAAAAACCAGCTTTAGATCTCTATAGTTTGCATCAAAACAGGACAAAAGATTATCCTGTGACCTTTAATGTACATTACTATCCTGATTTGATTGCTAGGAAAAACTTATACTACGGATTGTGAAAATGAGTTCTCCTGACTTGAGGTTCCAATATACATTTTTTTAAAGAAGAATGGTCACTTCCGTGTTCAGGTACCAAGTTTTGAGGCAGATTTCTGCCAACGTCTCTTGAGTTTTTGCACACAGCCTTACTCTCTTGAAAAACAGATGTTTAATTCTTCCTTCTCTATATTACTATCTAAAAAAATCTGTATTTTCTGATTCTTTGTGGGTTATATGTAAGTATATATAAATGTAAAGACGGTGTAACTGAGCATAGTAGTGTAAAGAAATCAAGCTCATGGCATTGACAGTGCCTGAGAATTAACAGCAGACCTTTTGTTTTCTCTGTGTCATCTTCAGTAATACAACAAATGTCCTCTTCTGAAAAGAATGTAGAATTCAGAGAAAGAAGGGAACATTATCTTTGGAAATATGCAAAAGTCAAACAAAATCATTTTTTGCAATAATAAATTCTCTGAGAAAAGCCATAAACTGTTTCTGAATTTGGTGAATGAAATAATTGAAAAAAAAAAAAAGTAAAAAAAAAAAAGTTTTACTATTTTTATTATCACCCATTTTTATGTTTCAGATCTTTGGAATAAGAATTTGTTTCTATTTAAAAAAAAAATAAAGAGAAAAGAAGTTAAAAGAAAGAGAGTTAAGAGAATAAAAATTTGGAGCCTGAACCAATTGAGACAAAATAATTTGCACAGCTCTAGTTACAAGTCAAAACTGAGTCCAATCTCATAGTAACTAGGAATTGTTTTTACATTGAAGTTGATCAAAGGCATCTGAAGGTCACTTTTCTCCAATCTGGACAATATACATTACTCCAAAATGCTCTCTTGGCATTGTCGTGCCAATCTGGCCAACCAATCTGGTCAAGGACTAAGCAAATACAAAGGCTTAGCTGTCAGCTTGGCTTGAGAGGTTCTTCTGGAGCAAGCCAGGGACGTTTTGGCAGGTTAACATGACTAAGACATGCAAGATTCAGCACCTAATTCCAACTTTTAGTGCTAGTAGCATTTAAAACATCCCAAAAGGCTAAAGTCATTTGGCATCTTCTTTCTTCTCTGCCTCTAAGAAAGGGTGACTATATCCAAAATAATACTGGAAATGCTTCCTTGTAAATGCTATTCCTATGTGTTATCCTTGAGACCAATCCTTGTCAGAGTCTGGAAGGAGATAGGGTATATGGTAACATTTTTTTATCTTACAGACAGTATGGAAAACCATGGGAAAAAGTTTGAGCTTTTGTGTTGACCCCATTTTATTCACTAGTGGAGAGATATCCACTATCTCCAGTGCAAAGCTGAATCTTGAAGGTGGATAACATTGCTGTTTTCAGCTTTTTCGCTGGTTGGATACGCAAGGGAAATATTGCAAAAAGTAGGGGCCTATTCTCAGGGAAGGATTTTGGGCTCTGAACAGCAAATGCTCACAGACCTGAGATGTTTGCCTAAGCTCTCAGAAAAAGCAGAACTTTAGTCTTACTCTCATGATTAGTATTTATTACTATTTAGGGGACTAGAGACCGAGTTCTAGGTAGGATTCTGCATGTCTAGAGAGAAGGTGGAAAGCAGAGGGAATTTTGTCCTATGCGGTACTGCAAAAACTTTATCAGGTGGCTATGGGTTCTTTTAGTGCAAAAGTCCACAGTTACCTGATCAAGAAGGAGATGCTGTATTCAGAAAGTGACATTGTGGGGGGGGAGCTGGGATGTGAAAGGCGTTGCTTGTTTTAGTGAATGTTCTTTTCTTATCATTCTGCTGCTGGCTTTGCTAAAGTAACCCGGTTTGATGACTGGTCCAGCACTTGGCAGTGCCTGGATAAAGGCAGTACAATACAAGTGCAAGATATTCTGAGCAGATGACTTTGTGCCTCTCCTTCATTATCCTGTGAATCCATACCTCACTTGGGAAGGGAGCTGCTTTTCGTATGATTGTTGAGATGATTGATTTTCACCTGTGTTTGAAAATTTCATACATTTTTGGGAAATGAAAAATAAAATACTTTCATGATGGTCTGCTGTAAAACATTGCAGCTACTTGCCATGATGTTGACTTTCAATAACTGAAAATTAAAGGTCTACTGAAATCATTTTGCTCCCCAGTGATTTAGAGACCCAGTCTCACCATAATTTAGAGTCAACTTTTCGTCCCCGCAGAGTTCCATGATTTGCAAGCTGTTTCTGGCAGCCATCGTTGTCAAACCAATGATATTTCTTCCTCTCCTCCTCACTTTTTGGCCCTTTTCCCTCATAATTAACTTCTTCATCAGATTTACAGCTATTTAGGTCTACCTTTCTAAGGGATATAAACTCCTGAATGAAAATACTGTGATAAGAGTACTTTTTTTAACCTTTTCCTTGCTTGACATTATTGTATTTTTTATATACAAAATTCAAATCAAAAATGCCTTTTTTCACAAATGTAGCATTTTATTTCATATGCACCATATTCTTAGACAAAGTAGAACTAAGGGTTCACATCTCACATTTCAGAGTAAACCACATGTCAATAAGACTTAGGAATGAATTAGTTTTGCTCATGTACGTCCTTTAATAGCAAATTGCTGTTAGTTTTTAGGCAAAAATGAGAAAAACATTAAGTTAATTCTGCAGCTTGGATCAAAGTGTTTGGGAAACTGCAGTTAACTTTAATCTTGTTGGATGTCTTCATAGCAAGCGAGTAGCCTGATGCACTTGTTACAAATAAATGTTGTACTCTATTTGCTGCTCTCTCTTCTCCTTCTCATGTGTAATACCTAGGGCTGACCATATCTTCATGTGATTTTGTGTTTCAAAATGTTAAAAAGACAACAGATCAATCTAGGTTAAAATAAACATTAAATCTGATGGGGAAGGGACAAGTAAGTCAGTCCTTTAGGGTTGTTTTTTTCTGGACCTATAGAAAGGCCTTACCTTTACCTACAGTTGTACCCTGCTTTTTCCCTTTGAGATTTTCAGTAAATTTCTGGACCCAAACCTATTGCTTTTCCTGAACTGAGTCACTTTTAATGTGATAACTGGGTTCATGTTTCCGTCATTTATATTGCCAGCTGTGTGAGGCCAGTTGCTTCCTGAGGTTCTCAAGGGCCCGCGTATGCTCTGTTACACATCCTGATTGAGAAGGAATGCTCCTATCGTCATCTTTGAGATTTAAAAACTTGTACTTTCATTATGACCTGCAGATGCTCATTTCCATCGAGAGAATGTGATCTAATCAACTGTGAAATAAATCTGATAATTCCACTTTAGGTGGTGCTCTTGAACACAGCTTATTTCAGAGAAATCTACTTCTGTAGAGTCTGTTTTTTCACCAAACTCAGTGGAACCTTCTACTCAACAGTATGTGTCATATAACACAATGCTACTTAATTATTTTGCTGAGATAGAGAGCTTTGAGCCCATTCCTCAGTGACCGATATACTTGTTCATCTCAATCAGCACCATTTGGTACCTTACAGCTTTCATTAACAGTTCCAAATTTAACAAGTAGGATGGCTTACCAAGACACAAAGTTGGATTGAGAGACAGAAGTTTTAATTTGTTTTCCACCCCTGGAGACAGTAGCATGTGTGTTCTGTAATCTGAAAATAGGATGCTTATAATCTCATACACAATGTATTAAATAAAACTCAAACTTGTTCTCATAGGCATGAAAAAGCTGTGTTCTGTTCCCATTATTTGAATCACTATAAAGCACTGCCATGAACCGTGTCGCAGTTGTGCCAGGTGCTGGACAAAATCAGAACAAAAAGTTGGTGACGGATATAACAAGTTCTGAATCAAAACTAAAAAACCACAACAGGTTGATATAGACAGATGAGAGAGTAGAAGGAAACAATAAGTCAGTGTGATGAGAAGTGTTGCCAGCACTACCAACCTAATTGCTGTCAGGTCTTTCATAGGCCTTGCAGCAAATGGATTTGAAGGTGGGTGTTTATGGAGAGCTCCCAAGCATGAAGGGTAGCACAAAAGAAAGCATTTGAGGATGCAACAAATGAATGATGGGCATGGACATCATTCACTGGCTGGTGCTGGGAGATGACACTCTGAAACAGAGAGGGAAAAAATAGCATGGGGGCTAGACCTTGAAGGGCCTGGGTAGAAAAGATGTGGTTAGGGGAGGGATTTATAAAAAGAGGTGATATGGTCAAAACGACAGCCTAGAAAAATGGAAGGTTTGCATTTGTCATGAAATGTTGCCATAATCAAAGAGTGAGAAGATGAGACCCTGGGCAAAAAAATTCTTAACTGTGTGAATATGTAAGAAGACATGCATAGAAAATCTGCAAAATTTAAGTATAACTTTCACCTGAGTGATAAGTATGATATTTGGGGTACAGGCTAAGGTACTGTCCGAAGAAGCTGAAAAGGAGTGGCAGAAAAAGAATAAGCATATTTTAGCCCTGTTGGACTGAGATGACAGAAAGGCATTTAGGAAGTGATGGTGGAAAGAGGGAAATCAGTTCTGCTGGCAAGACATGCTGACTGTGACTTAACTGCATACACCTTACCACTGAATTTGCACTTGTGGGTGAGATTTTCGTAATGGTAGGGTAGTGGGGGCCTGTGTACCTTTATAATCCCTCTCCATCCCCAAAGTTAAAGGCCGAATGAGAGACTAAAAAAGAAAAAAACAGACTGGAGAGACAACTAAAGAAGTAAGAGGACTAGGAGAGCACAGTGTCCAGGTGATCAAGGTAAGACACGATTTGAAGAAGTTGGTTGAGGAATAAGCAAAGGTTGGGTCTGAACTCTGGGAGGAAACAGAGGCCATTGGGAAAGAAATTTCAAGAGAGAGCAATTTTGGAGGTCTAACATGGATTTGGAAGAAAATTCTCAGTGGTGATTGTAAACACTATGTTTGGTGAAGTTAGAGATGAAGGGGAAGAACAATGGCAGGCAGAGATGAGTGGGAGACATAAGATGTGAGGTTTCAGCACTGGTGACTACACATTGCAGGAGTTCAACGGAAGTGTTAGATGTGGTCATGTTCGGGTTGCAGCATGTAGTAATTCTTGCAGCAGGTTGTAACTGGTTTTGCTTTGTTCAGACCGTGATCCCACAGCAATCCCAAATGAAATTAATTTGTCTAAGATGTATATGCTGTTAAGGAAAACAAATACTGAAATATTGGAATGTGCTAGCAAATAATAGTACATTATCCTTTCTCTTTGTAGTTTCACTATAATTTCTTTTTAGAGCTTTATTGAGAAAATTAGGCTTAGTGGGATCATCTGTTTTAGTCTTATTTATATTTCACAATAGACAGATACACTTAAAATTCTTACTTCCCTTAGAACAACTTAAAAATAAAATCTGAAAACTGCTAAAAAACAAGAAACACTTTTTCTTTTGCATAAAAATTCAAAAAGCCGAATTTAAAAAATCACTATACTGAAGTTATACAATTAGCAGCTTTCAGTTTGACATATTTCATACTTGGAGATGTTTCCTTGAATCTTTAAAAAAACATTTTATATAACAAGTTAAAAATAAACCTTCATGGTGATTTAGTAGCATGAATTGAGATTAAAACTTCAAAGACAATTGTAAATGTGATGCAGTTACTGAACATGTGACTCTGAAAACATCGTTCTGTAATATCAGAGTTAAATGTCAGAGCTCTGCATTTACCTCTGAATGGCACAGTTGGCCCATGTTCAATGACACTAAGGGAACAATGCTTCATTGTATCATTTTAAATACATTTTCCTTGTGGTTTTTCCCCCCCGTTAAACATTCAGCACTAAACAGACCTATTACTGTATGGTAAAAGCCTGTTAATGCGAAATGTACAATGAACTAAAACTCCCACCTTATTTCTGGGAAGAAAATAATGAACTAAGAAGTTGAGGCAGTGTTCAAGATAAGGGATTTGCTTGTTGAATAACTGGCTTGATAAAATACTGCTGAATACACACCACCAAAGAAAACCTAACAATGCTAAACATAAATTAAAACAAAAGCTATATAATTGTTTTTCCAATTTGCTTTCAAATTCTCAAGAATGGTACACATGCATGTATACTTTATTATCTACAGGGTTTTATTTTCTTGGGGTTTTTTTTTTGTTGTTGTTGTTGTTTGTTTTGTTTTGTTTTGTTAGCGGGCCTGGATTGCTACTTTCTATTTTTCTGTCTGGGAACACTGAGTACAGTTTCTACAATGCTAATAGATGAGAAACAGACGTGGCAACATTTCCTCAAAGTCAGCGCTTGGGAGATCGAATTTATGTATCATGCTAAGGATTTCTGTGTCCTTTGTAACATCCAAGTTTAGCGTGCAGATATTGGGAGTTGCAGGTTAAGAATAAAAGCTGAGGAGCCTTCACTTCCTTCCTCCTTTTGAAGGAATTCTTTGATCTTCTCTTGGCACCTGAATGTTGTTCATTTTCTTTCCATTTGCCATTCAACCCAACAAATTCTTTTGCAGAATTATGCGTCAGCAGAGGGTGATTTAAGATCATGACACTTCTGCTTTATTCAGGAAAAGAAACCCAACTACAGTTGTTCCCTGGTAGGCCATTTCACTGCCTTAAAATTGTTACACGGCTCTCTCCTGCATCACGTCACCAGAAAGATCCAGACTCCAGCGCTTGCCAGAGCCACAAGCTGTGCAACTCGATTGCATCGCCAAGCACAAGGCACACTCCAGGTGTTCGGCACTGGGCACAGGGCAACAGCCATGGGTGCCTGTCTGTCCCACCCCAGTAAATCAACACCTGCAGATTTCAGTCTCACTTATGCATTGGATTAATACCAATCTGTCTTTCTGCTTTTTTTGCACCAGGATAAACAGGAAGATGGCCAAGCATCTTGGTTTATTTTAAATTTCATAAACTATACTCACAGATTTTTCTCCTTTTTAGCATCTTCATAGTAATACATCCTCAAAACACTTACCCAACCTCTTAGGTCCAGGCAGGCTTTCCCAGAGGCTGTCAGTCAGGTTTGTGCATCAGACTGCACATCTCATACTGCAGCACATATTCCTGAAGTACAACAGACAGCATCGTGCCAGCAAGGTTCACAACATGTTTTCTCATCTCCTTTATCCCTTTATAATAGATGTTACAGCCACTTTATTTGCTTCTCTGTATGCATTAAATAGAGGAAGTCGAGGAAGACTATTCAATAGAAATTGCAGTGTGAAAAACAAATGACTGAAATAGAGTCCAAAGTATTAATTATGAGGATTTGATTGTTCAAAGGACTGAACATTTCTGTTTCCCATTGGTATCAGTGACACATATACCATGAAAGTCTATTTGCTCAGTATGCATAACTCTTATGAAAGCTCACTTTTTATTGTAATTTAGAACATAGGCTCTTTTGCTTATATATCATTCTGCTCTTTTACAAGTGCCTTAAAAGGTGGCCTTATGTTGATAAAAACAATGGGTAATGAGAATGGGACATAATACTTGCTGTTGAATGTCTAATTTCCATCCACTCCATCTGCACCTCACCTCCCTCCTTGTCACTGGCCTAACTACTTATCATACTACTAGCCAGCATAGGAGGGGAAGGGATGACACTTGGCTCCTTCCCTTTCTGCATAAACATGCAGTGAGGGTCAAGTACTCATCCATAATCTGTTCTTTTTTGTGGAGTATTATTATTCTTATTATTATTATTCTACCTAATGAAGCTGAAATTTGTACATTGAGCACTAATGAACTTGCTTGCTGGAGATACAAAAGTTGCTTTGTGTTATTAACTTATATTTGCAGTTTTTCCTCAGAAGTGGAAATTCTGGAATTGAAATTCTCTTAAGAGTTAATAAGTGCATTGACCACAGACAGTAAAGCATTTTGTCCTGCTGGTGCAACTGATGTTTTTGGTCAGTGTCTCTTCCCTTTCCTGAAGGAATGATTACTTTGCACCATTGCAATCTCTGCACAGGTTGACTTCTGTACAAGATTTCTGAAGCTGATGTAGACCTGTGTTAATTCTGTGACTGTGATAACAAAAGAGGTGGGGTTTGCACAATACCTGCATTGATTTCCATCATTTACTTTGAATCCAAAGATACAGGAGAGGGCACATAAAATTGTAAGGGAAAGAGACCTTTCCTGAAGGTTCCCTTTACTGAGTTGTTCCTGCCATCTGCCTGCCAGATCCTAAACCCTATCACCTAGTGAAAATCTCTGCCTAGCATCTGGATTTACTGGGAAATAATCCTACATATCATGTCAGCCACTATTTTAAGGATCTTCTATGTCATTGATTCAGCAAATCTGTCCTGTGTAGGTTCTTAGTCCAGATTCACCATGAGTGCATTCAGGCACAGTAAGTGGTACTGACTAACAAATGCCATACATTACTTTTGTCACAATCTTTCAGAAGGAGAAGTCAATGAAACAGGAAAAGAAGTTTAATTTTTTTTTTAATATTATTCATATATTCATAGTTTATGCTTATGTCAGAACAAGTACATCAGCGGAGATAAACTCAAATTTGACTGAAGAAAATGAAGTCTGTGGTGCTTCTTCTTTCTGTGGATGCTGTTTTATGATTCTGGCACTGCCTGAAGACTTCTGAAAAGTGAAGTTTTACTTATATGTCAAAGGAAGTTCGATTGTGCCAGAGAAGAAAACTACCTTCATCCTTTTGCTTTGCATATTATTCTAGTATGCCTAAGTCTGAACAATAAAGTAGGGAGCAGCAGAAACATAAAATGTGTTTGCAGTGATCAGTATAATGTAAGTAATATGTAATATCTTGTTACATACCTTTTGGACTTAGGCGATGAAGTCTTTATGCTCAAGTATCACATTGCTGTAGTGTAGGCAAAATGTGACAAATGTGAATAATTGAGGCCAAGCCACAGTTTTCTAGGATGAAGTGGTGTCACTGAGCCAGCTGGAGAGGGAAGAAAGCATTTTTCATGAGCTTTGCCAGATAGGCTCTAAGGAAGCTTCCCCAAGGCTGCACCAGAAGTCATAAATGTCTTTGCTGGAAGATAAGATTTTGAGTATCTTACACCAACCCTTTTCAATCATCATCCACACTGCCAACCATGGGCATTAAAAAAAACATGAATCAGACCCCAAAACAACTGGGAACACACTTAAAAATGATAATATATGGGGAAAAAATTGTTTTTATGCTTCTTATTGAGCTTCTAGGTTGTTTCATGATTCCCCTTCCTTTAGCTTTCTTTAAGGGACTTGGATTTCATTAAAAGAAAAAGAAGAAAAGGATTATTTTATGATACTCTGAGTTCATGAGAAAACCCCAGCGTTCTGGAGGCTGGAGTGAAAAATGTGGGGTTCACTGGCGCCATGAAGGGGCCCACACAGGTCCGACTCCTCTGCGATCTAATTAGCTAGTCCTTGAGTGGACAGCCCGGGGAAAGAGAAGGAAGAAAGTTGTGAAAATAAAAGGTAGGGAATGGCTGCTCATTTGGAGGGCATAAAAATTTCTATTGCTCTTCTTTCACAAATTTTATCACTAGGTGAGCAAGGGTCGAAGAGCTGGGTGATAACGCTACAGCATCTAACACATTCAGACTTCTGCCGTATAGTTTGAAGCAATCTAGCAGACACTGAATTATGTGAAAACTTATTGTCATGACAAAGACCATAAAAAATGGAAAATGAGACAATTAAAGACCCCGTGACATATTTTATAACGAGTATAGAAAATAACACAAAGGTAATCCATAGTATTATCTTTTCAAGGTTCTTCTTAGATGTTGTAAATAGAGTTTATAGTACTAGCTATTTTTTTGCTACTTTGCCATCAATCACCCTGAGGCATTACTAAACTGTTACTTATCTGCTGACAGGTAAAACGAAACTTTAGTACTGATATTACTGAAGTTTTATTAGTGAGCATCAAGAGCTCAATAGTAACCAAGAGACAAAAAAAGCAAACTTTGTTAAAATATTATTCTGAGATTTTTAGATTGCTCCCTTTTCTTTTATTCTTATGGTATTCTTTTTTGCTTGAATCATTTGAACTGACTGGAAAAGGAAGATAATTGACCTTTCAGTTACCAGTCATGGCTGACAATTTTCATTGTTGTGGGTTGGTTATTTGCGTAAGCATTTTATTGTACTGTTACCTGACACCCAGAGAAACTTCAGGTTTTGGACAACTACTCTTTTACAATAGGAATACAATTTTTGTGTTTTTCTTTTAGGTTTCCAGTGTGTCCAAATTCTGGGTGCAGGAAAATGTTACAGTACTTGACAATTAATAATTTGAAATTGAAGTATCTTTATGTCACTAATTCTTGTTACTAAATCAACAGATTTCTGCAAGAATCCTAAGTTTCTCTTTTCATGTTAACTTTGATAACAATTACAAAGAAGATATAGCATTATCTCCAAGGTAGGTATTGCAGAGAACAACAGTGGTTTAAATAGTGCCGCGAAGTCAGGAAGAACCCTGAGACTGTGAATTGTACTAAACACAGTTGAAATGGGGGCAAATTGCTAATTATAACCATCTAGGTTATCTGTTGGTGAAGGTCCCCTCAAAATATATCTTGCCCAATCTTCTCGTCTAGTTCAGCACACAAAGAAGCTGGCTGAGTTTCACCATAGCCTGTCTCTGCAAGCACAAATTTTAAATATATTGAAGCTTTATTTTTACTTCATATTCTTCTTTGAATAAAGAAGACCAAAAATCAATCATATATCTGGGATTTAGCTGCTTCAAATAGAGGTCAACTGAATAAGAGCTGGCTTGGTATTAAAGATAATCTACAATGTCAAGGTAAATGTTTAAAGCAAGCAGTTTTTAAAACACTGATTTTAATAAGATGCGTGACCCTGATGCCCGTTATTTAGTCTTGCACATCTTGCTAACATTAGCTTTTCTAGACTTGGCTTGCAGAGAAGCTACTGTCATTTGTTTCAGCAGCAGATGTACGTATTAAGTTTCTTCATACAGCAATTTCTCAGCATACCAAAGTTCTGTTCTCCTGCTTGATCCCGTGACAGGGTTAGCCTGCTATTATATCTAACTGAAAATTAAAGTTATTTTACTACTTTGTTCTAGAAGTCCAACTTTGAACAAGTGTAGTTGTTCTTTTGTAATTACTAGTGATATGCACATATGATATGTTGCAGCCTTTACAACAATGTCTTTTACCTTTGACTTCTGGTGCTTCTGAAGGCATGGAAATACATAGATTTCAGAGACAATACTAAATTGAGATGGCATATGAAAATCATCATGTACAGAAGACAAAGCCAAAGAACCTTACAGAGCTTCAAGTATCAGCAGGAAATAAAATTAAATTCGTCTTGTAAAAATTAGTTTGAAAGATAAAAAGAAATAGTCTAAAATGCAAGACGATTTGAATAAAATCCTGAGAATGCTGAATTCTGTGGGAGCTTTGCCATTTAATCAACTCAGCCAACACTTAGCCCCTGGCAAGTAATACCCAATGAGATCAAGGGATGGTAGATGGCAATAAACTAAGTATGAAGTTGTTGTTTGAAAAGTTTGCTTATGTAGGCACGTTGATATGTTGGATGCGTAAATGTCTCTGTTAAAGAATCCAATCCAAAATAACATATTCTGTAATTGGTACCTTATTGCACTCTAGCTCCTGTTTCAGCCATGTCATTAATTTTGAACAATGCACTTATCTGTGTGCTATTTTTCGTGATACATACCATCAAGGGTGACACTGCAGTTAGTTTGGATATGCTGAGCACAGCAGTGTGAAGAGGACTGCGCAGACCTTTATGCAATCAGTGCTTCATATCACAATAGTTGCAGTGCCTTTTGAAGTAGACACCAGTCTGCTATGTAGTTCACCTTGTGTGCTTTTCCTCATGGAGGACTTGTGGTTTCTATTCACAAGTCTGTGGTTTCCCTCACGTGCTGTTCTGCTGCTCTCTATTTGAAACTGAATGCTCAAAAAGTTGGTGACTCATGCTCAGTGCACCGTGCCTTCAAGGTGACCGTGAAGCCCTTTTCTTGAAGCCTATCCCTTCACAGCTGTGCCTTGTTTCCCAGATAGACTCTAGCGTACTGCAGGACTGCTTGCCATACCACTGTTTTTTAGCAAATACATAAACATATTGGTGATGGAATTACTCTGCATGATCAGTGTACCTTCTGTACAACATCCAGCTCTCCCACAGATAGTGCCATGAAAGAAGCACAACGTCAAAGGTGCACTTACTTGTAGGATTCTCAAAGCAGAAATCGCATCCACAAATACAGAGGATCAGAAATTTTCCTGAATTTTTTTTTTTTTCTTTTTGTGAAAAGGCTTTAGTCTGTTGTGGACAGAAGTTCTTAAGGTGATCAAGTGGTTTTTTATTGGGAAAAATTTCGTAGGAGTAAAATTTGTAGTGAAAAGAGAATGAAAAGACGCCTTTTTTGAGATCTAGTGGACAAATGTTGTCTTCTCCTTAGCTAGACAGGGCCTTTTAAAATGCAAGCCAAATTGCTTCAAGTCTGAGGATGGAAAAGCCTGGGGATGGTTTTCGCTGAAAACTGAACAGGGATGGAGGCCTGGTAGGATGGTAAGATGAGAAATGTGCTGTCATCTTCTTTTGCTGGGCAGAGATACAACTAGAAGAGTGAAATGGGGAGATCTAAATATGCTTTATCTCCACATATGTCTTAAAATATTTTGGGATATATTCTGTTAAAAACAACTAGACTATAAACATAGAAACACAGTGAGATTTACAGTCATGTTGGAGAAAACATGGGAAAACCAGGTTTGCCTGTCATGCCCAGAACATATATTAACTGATATTGCTTACATCCTTGGACTGAGGAAGAACTGAGTAAACATTTTTTTGCAATTGTTTTCTGTAAAAGAAAAAGGAAAGAGTCCATTAGTACTTGTTTGTGGCAAAGACCTTTATGTCATAGTCCCCATACGAAAAGTACTGAGTCCTTAAGGTGGTCTAGCAGCCGGCAGCAGAAGTAGTCCGGAGCAGTTGTGTTGAGCTCAACAAGCAGGAGCAGCTAGTAGTGATCACGTGCAGTGGAAATAACTATTTAAAATGACATAGATATTTACAAAGTTACAGAACCCACTGAAATGTATTTGCTGACTGCTTATTTTTGTAAAAGGGCTTGAGCCAGTGTTGGGGTTTTTTAAGTGTTTTACTCTGCCCCCTGAAACTGAACTGCAGAACTGACTGCGGAAGATTCACAAAACTTTTGTGAAAGAGACTCCTAGCTCATGACAGTGGGCAGAATAGATAGGATGTTCCTTTGAAATAAAAGTCATTGGATTAAGGTGTAGGTTAAAATTTCAGAAAGAGCTACAATTCCTAGGAAAATTCCTTAGTCACCAGGCTGTTTGATTATTTTCTGTGGTTAGTATTTTTCTTTGAGAAAAAAGAGAGATCCTGAAATGGTGTGGGATATGTTGAATTCTTAGCAGCCAAAATACCCATTTTATTTCTTCTTTTAGCTCAGCAGAGGCAGGATTTAATCCCTTAGATCTAAAAAAAATGAATGTTTGGGCAATTTATATCATGAATCWCTTGATTCAGCAGAGTAATCCATAAGAAATGCCCTTGCACAGTAGTTCAAATAACCTATTTCATAATGAAGGACTGCATAAGAAATACACAAAAGAATTAAAAAGCATTGTTTACARAGAGAAATTAATTTTGGAAACTGAAAATGCACTGTGTTGCTTGGGACATAACATCCTGAAATAACCGTTGGATTCACAAGTAGCTCAAACTTAATGTCTCATGCTAGGGCCATGAAGAGATTTAAGTGTGTCTTGTGCCTTTTTTTGACAAGTCAGAAGTATATCAACTGTGTGCCTCAGCAGGACCAGATTAGAGATAGTAAAAGCCTAGCCTATGGAATGATTTGAGGTCCCCACCTGTAGAAATGAAAATGCATAAATGTCGTAACTCTTCCTGTGCTCTGTAGCGGAGGCAGCTCCACTGCAGTACCTCACCCTGCCATTTGCTGTCTGATGTGTCTAATCTGCCTCAACTGTCCAGTCTCTTGCTATGATTAATTTCCTTAATATGTGTTTGTCCTCACACACAATTTTGCTACTTTACATAGAGAAGCAGCTATTTCCCCTGCTGAGGTACAAATACTGGAAAATCTGAACTGTAAAAATTATATTCTGAAATAGTGAAATTAATCAGTATATTCTGTACTTTGCTTGTGAGAGCTGTTAGGGTTTCACACATCGTAAATGCATAAAGGGGCTCTGTTTCTTGCATCCTGTTTGGACAGGTCTGTGATTGTCATTTTTCCCTCCACCTTTACATCACGCTCAACACTGGCTTCAGTCACGGATTGACTTTTCCTTGCCTTCAGGTTTAACTTGTATCTGCTTGTTTTCCTTCTGTTCCCCCCATAACCTACCTTAGCTCTTTGAAATATTACTTCCTTTACAGGTCTGGCAAATGTTAATTTTGGTTTTAGCACAATTTTTGTGGTAATTGGGGCTTTTCTTAAGTGTCAGGTTCCTATATTCAAACCCTTATGAGCAGATCTTAATTTTCATTCCTGTTACTTAACAAGAAAAATGAAAGAAATAAAAGAGTGAGTTTTCACTACTTATGAATGCAGAGTAAAATTGAAAATTGCAACTTAAGAAAGTATAAACCTGAAGTCTATAAAGCAAGCCGAAAGGTATATTTAGACTCAAATGTCCTTGTTCCTGATCATCTGGAGCGGGGAACTACTCAGAGCATACTGCAATTCCTTCCAACAAAGGCGCCTGGGAGTTCTTCCAGCAGAAATAAAGGTCCACTGGGAAAGAAAGGAAGAAAACATATGCCACTCATGTCTTGCCTTCATAAAGGTTTGGAATATGTCTAGGACATGGAGTGGCTCCCGGATCCCACTTTATACTTAGCTGAAAATTACCACCTATACTCTCACATAGATTTCTTTCTGTCGTCCTCACTACCTCCACCACCAGTTTCTGTCACCCATCCCTTCCAACCTTGCAGTTACCCCCACACCTAGCACTTGTCCTAAATATCTTTACTCACACCTCCTGACATTGAAATCTCCTTTACTTTAAATGAGTTTAAAATTCAAATGGCTTCTTAATAGATGCTAGTGAAACACAATATTGCCACCATTTGTCTTTGATAAAACACCATTTGTCGTTATTGCTAAGACCTCTGTTCCTCCTCCCCAAAGTCTGCTGACAGGAAGGAGGCGTTATTGCTGCCTTTGCTTCTGTCACATGTGTTTTGTTGTTGTTTTTTTTGGTTAATTTTCCCACCTTTAGGGCTTGCTCAGATGATGTCTGAGGGTGGTACTTCTTCAGGGGTTGAAGTTCTGCCCCTCTGCTGCATCCACCCGCAAAGGTGTTGGGAGATTGAGATAGTTAGAACCCATTCCTTCTTTGCTAATGCTTTGCCCTTCACAAAATAGTGAGCAGCACAATACTTGCAATATTCTTGAGCATTTTAATGCTGCCCTCAGATGTGAGAAATTCAGTTCCTCTACCACCTTTTCTCCCAGGGACTGATCTCTTCAAAACTAGCACACTGCAAGAGGGACAAGGGAGCTCTTTGACTTGCTTTGTCTGCCCAGCTACCAGGGCTGTTTGTGCTTTTTGTTAGTGTATTTTTATACAGGAAAGCATATGATCACCAGCAAATAGTAACTTAGGCTAGGCACCTTAGGCCCCCATTTACTTTAGGAAAGTCTTCACAATTCAGCATTAGCAAATGGGTTTTCTAAGGCAGTTGCTGCAGCAGTGTCTTTTCTTCTCCCTGAGGGAAACAGCCCATAGAACCATTTTGTGAATTTATCTTGAGATTCCTGGCTAAGGGAATTTCAGTGAAGATTTAGTGTTTTACAGACACAAAGGTTTCGGACTGAAGTACTTTGCATAGAAAAATGAAGCATTCCTGAGCATGTATAAAGAAAACACAGGAGACTGAAGTTTTGAAAGAATAATTTTTCAGTTTTCCCAGATACTCTTTTCAGTATAAAACCACTTTTGAAAGAAAAGAATCCAGGCAATGTTTGGGAGAGCTCAGAAAAAACAGATCAGGAACTATATAGGTATATCTACATATAGGTATATCTATATATAGGTATATCCATATCTACAAACAGAACATGGCTGGAGAGCTTGGAATTTCTTCTTTTATTCAAGTATGTCTGCCAACTGAAGTTAACAAAATACTCCCGCCAGATTCACTGTGTGATGGATTGAGCCCCAAGGGCTCTGCGCGGTTGTGCGGTCAGGTACAGACTGGTTGTGTGTGTCTGCTAGTTTATTTTTTTTTTTACCCGTCTAATCTTGCCACAGAGAGAGTGTTGGTAAGCCACGTAATGGAGATCACGTAAAACTAGTTTTCAGTAGAATAGCCCTTGTGGGTAAATAATTTAACTCTCCTCCCCCAAGTACTGTGTTAGAAACAATATTCAGCATAAACTGATTGTATAGATAGCCTGATTGTAAAGCAAGATTAATATGAAAAGGCAAGAAGTCTGCAATAAAACCTACTAACTTAAATCATCCGCATTTGTGTACAAGCATTCATATTTAGCAACAGTCCCAAGGCTGAGATTAAAGCTGTTTGGTAGGTTACTTCAAGGCCTTTTTATTGCTAAATCTTATTATGTCTCTAAAATGTAGAAATTAATCACCTGTCATCAAAGCTACAGTGGATTATTGACTTCTAAATGTCTCTACAAAGTGATTCATGACAGAATGAAACAGGAGACTGAACTAGCACTGAAATTCTTTTTGCATGTGATAAAAAGGGTCTATTAAAAGTGTTTGAACAAATGCTGGCTATTAGGTAATCATCACAAAGGATTTTGTTATCAAAACTTCTTGAATAACCGTTTTCAGTTACATAGATTTGCAACACCAATCCTCTAATGTGGAAGTTATCTGGAGAATTTAGATTGTTCATCTGAGAAGCCTGACATTAGGTAAATTACAGCAGGATTTTCTGAACTACCCGCAAGCCAGTGATGGTGACATGTTGTTTGCACTTGCTCCCAGGTATTTTAACCCAAAATCATGTGGGTATTCCAATTCAGAATCATGGGGTTGTGACAGGAAAATTTCTTATGATTTGGATATTTTACCGTATATTCAATGTCAGTTTTTCTTTGAAAGGTGTCAAAAAATATCACAAGGATATACTACTGAGGGGAAGAACAATCTGGCTTTTGATCAGTGTGTTTCTTAAAGGATTGTTAACGGCCCCCATTCAGTTATAGCTATCATGCATCTGGGGATGCAAGCTGCATTGGCTGGTGTTTCTGGGAGAAGTCTATGGATCCCAGACTGCTCCTGATAAACCTGTGTTTGTCCTACTCAGAGCTCCTTCTGGAAATCAGAAGGGAAGTCCTCAGTAAAGGTGTACTGATACACATTTCTTCTCCAAATAGGGAACCACTACAATTATTTTCTAAGAAAATCAATATGGAGAACATGGAAATTCTGGACAAATACCCTAGGTGTTTTGCTATAAATATTAGAAGGCCAGGTTTACAACAAATGTCTTTGGAAAAGTAATTTTTTAATGGATTTTCAAAGTTCCCATCAGTCACATTATGGGTCTGCGGAGTGTGCCTCAGTTTTCTGCTTTTAACAGGCAGGGTGCTAGGCTGAACGGTACTTYATCACCAAAATTTCACACCAGGTACTCTCACATTAACTCTTTGCAGGCTGGCAACAAGTATACCYTAGTTTGTCTGTTCCTTACATACATTATAAGACAGAGACTGAATTTTCACTTAAAGCCACTTTGCTGTCTAATACAATTTAGGGGAAAATGAAGGAAAAATATATTCGGCAAGACTGACCATTATGCTTTTAGGCATGAGATTGGGGAAAAGAGAGGTTATAATTGCAAAAAATAATGAAACAGCAGGGTTTTTTTAATCTATGTGCAAAACCAGAATTTCTCTCTAGCTGTTTTTAGTACCCCTCATCTGTAAATTGTTGGGCAAGTCTTAGCTGCTAAAGCCAACAGACTTGAGTTCCTACAGCCGTTCTGCCTTGTGATGGCTTCCACAGGGCTCAGTAACTGCATCTTCCTCTACCCTTGCTTCTATTTTCCACATCGATTTTTACAGAAAAATGGTGACATTGATTTGGATAAAAATGAAAATGCTTTCGATGGCACCATGTGGAGTCAGGCAATTTGGGCACTTAAAATGATTACCCTTGTTCAATCTGACCTGCTTGGATGGGGATTTGTGTGTGCACGTATCTGTGTTTGCCTGCTTCCTATATGCTATGAATGGCTCTTTTTGTAAGCCTTGGGGTGTGTAAAGGGTTTTCCTCCTTTGCTCCTTGTCAGCTTGCTGCCTCTGTCCTCACTGTCCTAGTTGGGTTGTTCACTTTGAACTCGTTGGCTTCGTTGTGACTAAGAATACTACATGAGACCTCCTTAGATGTGCATACATGCTGTGCATGCATGCTATGTGCTCATGATCCCTGCAGAGACCCCAGATTATTGATACAGAGAATATAAACAAGTTGCTCCACCTGCACATGCCAGTGTGAGCAAATGCTTTCTGTTCTTATTTGTGTCCCCCTCCATTTTAACTGACATTCCTATGTTTAACAGTTAAACACGGATTAAAACATTGCTGTCTCTGAGTTCTTACGAAGGTGTTTGCAGTCTTTCCAGCTGATGCACGCTTTCAGCAGTCACAGAAACAACTGTAAGAGTCATGTTGGTTGGAAGGGAGATCTGTTGGTCATCTAATGTAAACTCCTGCTCCAAGTGTGGCTATCATCAATGTTGGAGCACAGCAGCCAGGGCTGTGCCTCACTGAGTGCTGAAGACCTCTAGGGGTGGAGATGCCACAACCACTCTGGGCAACCTGTTCCCTCTAATCAAAGTTTTTTTCCTTAATGCCCATCTGGAAATTCACAAGCCACAATCTGTGGCCCTTGGCCTTTGTTATTGTCTGCCACTGACAGAAGGGTTTGGCTTCTTCATCTTCGTAGCTACTCTTCAGGCAATTGTGGGTTGCTGTTTGATCACCCCTCAGTCTCCTCTTCACCAGACTAAATAAACCCACCCCCTCAGTCTCTCTTCATAAACTGTGAGCTGTAGGTCCCTGACCATCTTCATAGCCCTCTGCTTCCACCTTGGGATCCTTCTTCAGTTTCTGCATGTCCCTCCTGAGCTGGGGGGCACACACTGGCCACTGCATTCTGGGTGCAGCCTCACCCGCACTGTGCAGAGGGACACACTGCAGGGTACGCTCCTCCTCGTGCACCTTACTTGTTGGCTCATATTAGTGGCATCTACTGCAAACTAACTCAGCATTAGATATCTGCAGGGCTGTCTATTGGGCAGTCACATCCTGGCTTGCACTGATGTGTGGGGTTATTCACTCCGGCGCAGAACCTTGCAGGTTTCCTTGATGACCTTCATGAGCTTTTTGTTGACCCAGTCCTCAAGATTCTCAAAGTGACTCTGGACCAAAGTTCAACCATTCATCGTGTCAGCCACCCCCTCTAAATTCAGTGTTGTCTGCAGATTTGCTGAGGGTGCAATCTGTGTCATCATCCACATTGTTAATGAAGATGTTGAAAAATATGGGCCCCAGTATTGACCCCTGGGGTACTTCGCTTGTTACTGGATACCAGCTATATGTTGAACCATTGATCACTACCCTTCGGGCATGGCAGTTCAGACAATTTTCAACTCACCTGACAGTCCAGCCCTCACAGTATTGCAATAATATAGAGTAATGTATCCTTTGGGAATTTTTTTTCATTTTAGAATAGACAGTAATGCAGAAATATCAACCACCTAAAATGTGGTAGGTGTGGCCAGTGATGAAATCAGAGTCCATGTGACCCTCATACTATATTCAGTGTAGTTTTGGTTAACTTTTGAGCCAAGTAACAATGCCACATTAAAGTGACTATGAATAACCATTTTTAGTTTTCAGTTTCCAAAAAATATTTATTAGCTGTCAAAATGGTATCCTTGTTTATTTATTTTTTCCTAGAGCTTGGCGTCCATTAAGGTAAATAGAAGCTTGCCTGAACTCTTAGTGATATAGCTAGGTCATCCTAAAATCTTTATCATTAGTATTTGAAAACACCTTGGGGCAATGCTGTAGAAATGTAGGTGAAAGTTATTAAGATTCAGAGATGACAGACACAGACATCATAGCTATCAGCTTATTAATATCTGTGGCAAAACCGAGAAATTAATTTTCTAGAAATACAGCCCTCTACCATTTGAAATACAACACTGTAATGCTGTCTGAAAAGCCTCATACTGATGATTCCAACTCCTTGTGCACTTTTAGACAGGAAAATGGAAGGATTCTTTGTTATTTTGAATCATCTTCTATTCCTTCCCTTAGAAATATGTTAGAAATATATTACTGCTTTATCTTATGAAGCTATGATTTTTACTTTAACTTGACCTTAACTTCTATTCTAAACTTTGTTGAGGAAATTTTTCAGCATAAAAGCTGAGGTGGGAATTCGGTACTGGCCGTTCATTATACAGTTTCAATAACATGATGTGCTGGTTGAAGAACACTGGCTTTGTCTCTTTGCCACAGACTGGCTAGAGAGCTTGGCCTAAGATGAGTACGCAGCTTAAGAAATTCAGGGACGCAGGTAACTGCAGAGAYCCTGTCATTATCTCTAGGTCTCTTAGGGTCTTTTAGGGTTTTCTGTAGGTTTCCCTTTCTGATAGGCACCCTCTTTCCTGGCTTTTCATTCCTCTTTCCTGTAGATGTCAAGAAAATTGAGGGAAGAAGTAGGAAAGAAGAAAACATAAACTCCTCATAAGTGTCCTCTCAGCTCAACTGCAATAGCACACCTATGAGACGGGGGAAAAAAACAGTTATCGGAGGAAGGACTTAATAAGGATGATAACAATAGTGTGGATGACTCCCAACTGACGTTTTCATCACTGGATGGATGTATGCATGTATGTGTGTATCTGTCAGGGGAACGGGACATGCTTGTTCCCCTAAAACACTTGTATACCA
Source organism: Oceanodroma leucorhoa (assembly GCA_030449065.1). Lineage (NCBI taxonomy): Eukaryota > Metazoa > Chordata > Aves > Procellariiformes > Oceanodroma > Oceanodroma leucorhoa. The sequence goes on from JASVER010000002.1 coordinate 22,609,832, forward strand.
GAGGTATCTTTGTACTTAAAATTGCCTGTGCTGAGAATGACAGGAAATCTCTTTTCAGTGTTGCATGTGAAAATGAGCACAGTGAAAGCTCCTTGTGCTGTGTTCTCTAACACAAATATTATTGTTAATGTGTGTATGAAAAAATGGGACAGGTAGTGACATTTGTTGAAATTATGTGTTTTGAACTAATCGGTTTTAACAAAATTCTTGTAAAATACTTTGTGTGTGGAATATTTAGTCACACTGTTTGTGATCTTTAATGAATTAGTTGCTGTGCAGTGTGAGAATTTCTTGGGAAGAGAATTACGAGTTCAGATTCACAGCCATGCTGTGCGAACAGCGATTGCTCTTTGGGGCAAAAGTCATTTGCAAAGTTGCACTAAATTCCAAACCTTATTCAGAGACCAGATTCCCTATAAATCAATGAAAGACGGTCCCTCTGTATCACTATCTTCTTTGGCTAAAGAAGTAGCTAGGCTCCTATATAACACAAGAAACCCTTTCAGACCTTGTCTATCTGAAAGAAGAGGCATCTTTTTAGCATGGGGGACATTCAAGGCACACCCTTTTCCTCTAATCCTAAAATGGCATCTAGGAAAAGGTTTAGATGAGAGCCTTTAAATCACAGTGATCCCTCTCTAATTACAGTATACCTATCTCAATCTGGATACAGCACCTCTGCAAAGAGAATCTGCTGGCAGTGCAGCACAAAGGTGCAGTTCATGAATGGCTTTGCTGAATGGAATGGTATTATGCTGGTGTAAAATATGTATAAGTGAGATCATAATTAGGTTCATTAAATTAGCTAATAGCTACCCTAACATCTCATAGTCCCATGGCATCTGACACTTGATACATGTTTTATTAGGTAAGTCAAGGGTGGGGATGTGTTTGTCTGTTTACTCACAGTTCAGTAGTTCAAAGGAGAATTTCTGTGAATATGTTGTATATATTTGTGCCCCCTGAGGCACATTCTCCTTTGTTTGCCCTACACTAATCCATCGTAACATCTCTGATGTCAGATGAGTTTCTTGTCCAGAGAGTGGTGTTCTCTGCTGGATACTGGATTTATGGAAAGCAAAATTTGGGCCCTCATCCTTACATTCTTTGCTTTATTTCTTTTCAAGTTAACTTGTTGCTTCATTTTTGGTGGCACAGTTGGCAATCCCCGAATCCTTTTGCAGAGCTACATTTTTGCTAGTAGCATATGGCTATCTAACAGGTGGAGCAGACACTGTACAAATGAGAATTTGCCTTTGGTCTTTTCATACTTTAGCTTCTGTGAATTTGGCTGTTGCATTTACTATTCTAAACTTGGTTATTTTTTTATTCATCTTCATCCAGCACATTTCTGATGTGTCTGAACAAGTTTAACAGATTGTAACAAACTGAAAAGCCCCCATACACAACTTTATGTTTCTCACTCCTCTTACTATTCCTCCCCCTCTGCTATCATGTTGTTTTGGTTCATGATACCCTTTTAGGTGTGGCAGTACCTTTTTCTTGTCTCCTGCCAAACTATCTAGGCTCCTTCCTCAATGGCTTTCATCACTGATCTAAGCTACCTGCCTTGCCTCAAGGTTAGATCACCATTTGGATGCAGTATACTTGCCTTGTCTTCTGCTTCTTTAGAGCAGGAAAGGTGGGCAAGACTCTGAGTGTCTCACCAATGGCTCAGAGGAGCCATTGACCTCTCTGGACAGGATAAATAGGGTGGGTTAAGGACTACTTTGCATTGCTAGACTCATGCCAAATAACTGGTGAATCTGGGCCACTATCTTTATACATGAGTACAGCATCAAGCACACTATTGGGACTTAACAGACAATAAGATAATGGATGCGTTAGAAATACCTATGACAAATTCAAGACAAGAATTGAAATACAGGGTAAGTGGAAAGGTGAAGTGTTGGTGAAAGTCTTAAATCTCAAGCTGACCTTTTTTTTTACCCACAGGACTTGCTGTTGCAACTTCTGTGCTGCTCCGTGGTTGCTTTAATTTATATGACTAATGACATGAAAGATGTAAAATCTGTAAAAATACAGTGTTTGGCTGCTTAAATTAAGTTTATGAGTTTTTCTTAAGCCTGCCAAACAACTTAAATATTTCATGGCTTTCACAGGCTACAGTTCTAATATTTATAACTCTTGTGTGCAGATTTCAAAAATTATAATTACAACTCCCAGGATCCCAGATATAGCAGATGTTCAATATTTTGTACGATGTTGGCAGAAATGCTTTTCATGCTCTTTTTGATCTCAGTACCCCATGTATTGTATCTGCTACAACAAGCTGTTGATAAGAGAGTTTATTGTTATTTCCCTGTAAAAGACTCTGTAGGGCAGATTCAGGATGGCATATAAAGGAGAATGAATGGGGATTCAGCCCTAATGAATAATGAGGAACCCTGTGCAGTGTATTCTTTCAAATGCCGCCCTGGTAAATGGCATATAGGATGTCTCTCATTGCATACATCCACATAGGACTTTTGCAGTTACTGTGACCCTTTCATTTTAGGCTATACATCCTTGCCCCATTCCCCTGTATTGATGGATTATGTAATTTCCCATTCTCTCTGGTATATTCACCCCCATGGTGCCTCTGTTCCCTCTATGAGAATGCAAGAATAGCCTTATTTGAGTCAGATGCCAAAGCCTGTATATATGTTTTAATCAGAGAGTTGATGTGTGAGATAAAATTATGGCACCGACTCTGAATTTTCTAATGATCCGCTTGCATGAGGAGAAGAGAAACGATCTTTAAGCAGCTGGGCTTGTCTCAACTCTTGCCATGTTTTACTTATATAGTAATTGGGCTTTTTTTCTTACAACCATATTGGGTACTCAGTTAAACAGTTAAACTTCACTGTCACTCAAATGATTGCCCCAAATTTACATCACTATAACTGTAATCACATTCTACCCTTTACAGGCAGATTTTAATGCCGTCCACAAAGGTCAAAAAAAAGAGCGTATCATATTAGTAGGTTAATACAATATCCTACAGTATTACTGTAAATGCATAACAGCAGCAAATAGTAGAGGTCATTATATAAATGAAATTAAATAATTTTAGTTATACAATCATTCAGTTAGGTCACAATTAGAAATGTACAGAAGACAGCAAAATTCACAGGTTTTTAAGGATAGCTTATAAAAAATCCAAATTAGGTACCTGGCATTTGATTTTTAGTATTGCCTTAAAAATATCCATGCGAATATAAAAATTTGATTCAAAACATTATGAAACTTGAAAAAAGCATCATTTAATGATATATGGACCTCTTCTATTATTCATGTCTATAGTACAACTGTAAGAAAACTAATATACCATGTTTTCAGGAAGTTCTTTAGTTATTTGTGTTGACTTTGTTTGTTTGTTTGTTTTGCGGGGTTTTTTTTTTAGTTGTTCAAACAATGAAAAAGTCAAACAAAGAGAAAGGTTACCATTTTCTGTTTGCAGACAACGAATGTACCAAAATGGCTTTTGTACTATAGATAAAATCCAAATATAAGACGGATCCAGTATGGCAAACTCTTGAAGTTTAATGAGATTGTCTGGAGCAGAAGACGATGACTACATAAAATGACATTTCCAAATTGGTGATTTCAGATCTGATAAAACTACTGTGGATGACAATCAGGGATAGGTGATTGTATGATAGTTAACACACAGATCATTTTGTGAGCTTGAACACCGCTACTCAGGTAGTATTAATAGATTGAATGTTTCATTACTTAGGGAATGTTTAAAGGCAATGTTTTATATACTCAATGTAAGTTGAGTTTAAAAGAGTGGTTCCAGTGACTGTGCAGATAACTGAGGAAGTGAATTCAGTTACGTATTTTGTATTTGTCTGTTATAACACTGCATTATGGAATTGGATATCTGGAACCATAGCAAAGCTTTTTAGCATGCTGGTCAAACACCCTTTCACTGCTTTCCCTTTCTCATCACCATCTCGTTAAGGCTCTTGGAAGTTCAGTGCATTTACTACCATTCACATGTTTGGAATAGGTGTTCCTTTTGCTTCTCTGAGCTACAAAAGTGTCTTCAATGCTGATCTAAACATCAGTGTTTGCTTTGGCACAGTTGCATTATTTTTAGTTCTGTGATTTTAACATCCAGTATTTGTAAAAGAAAAAGGTAACGTCTTCTGAGCTGGGAGCACGGGGTTCTCCTGCAAACTCTGGGTTACAAAAGCATTTTTAACTCTGTGTCTCTCCAGAAGATACATTACCATCCACAACTGATGCAGGGGAGTTACTCAAAAGCCTGTAAAATTAACAGCATAGCCATGGGCAGTGGACTGAAAATGCTAATTAATGTAGTATCGTGGACTGTGGGATGAGGCAAGATTCATTATGTCCTGGCTTTGCCACTTAGTTCAGTTCTGGAGATTTTGTATTTTAATGTAACTGGATCTGTGTATATCTGGTGAACTTTCTTAAATAGTCTGTTCAGAGAACATTTTCACATACTTATGTGGAGATGAAATGTCTTACAGAAGCCTCTAATTTTCCCTGGACAAAGTTGTTATTTACGGGCATCATTAAACCTATGCTTCACTCCAGCAAATCCTATTGTTTCCACATTTCATCTTTGTCCAATTCTAAGTTACAATTTTCAGTTGATTATTACACCAGACTTGAATTTGCTGGGGTGTTCCTTGCCCAGAAGCGAGTTTATCTGAGATGTCAGAGTACAAAAAGTTCAGATATCTTTAAAAACCCAGGCAGGGATTTTTTTATTTATACTTTAGTATAATACTTTAATACTTTACCTAAATACAGTCTTACACTTTCTGTGGACTGATGTCTTATGTCAGTAAGTGATTAATAGGAGTTGACATTTGGAAAGGAATAAGTCACGTTTTGTGTTTTTTTAGGATCTTCAAAACATATTTCTTGTTTATGCACTATTTTTTTTACAGCAGATCTCTCATTTAATACAAATATTATGTCAGTAATAGTAAACATGTGTGGTATCTGGGGAAGTCTGTAAGTTCTGCTATATCTTTGACTATTGAAAATGTGCAAATGAGAAGAATGCAGCCACTGCATTGCGAAGGAAGGCTCTTCCTTGCACTTGTCGTCAAAAGGACGATCTGAAATAAAGCAGACACTGTGTTTTGATGGAGCAAACAATTGAAAATGCAGATTGCATTCCTGTCCCCCAAAGTGTTGTAAGCATGCATGCATCCATTAATGCTTGTGAGGTTTTCTGACACTTTTTAGATGTGTCATAAAAACAAATCCTATCGAGGAAAAAATTGTTATTTTCAAGGTGGGGCTTGGATGTTGCTCTGTAAATGAGACATGGGACTGTATTCTAAAATATGGGGCTAACAGGAAACACAGAACAGCTGTCTCAGTGATGGAGCAGTGTCCATTTTGCAGACCAAATGTGGCAATTTATCCTATGGAAATATATTGTGCAACTCTATAATAAAAGACTCATTAAAATAAAGATGCCAAAAGAGACAATGACTTTTTTTAGTACTAATTTCCTGACTTTTGGTGATTTCTCTTTGCAACTCTGAAGTCAAGTGTATCATAAGAAAAATAGCCCTCTAAATACTGCCTCCCAAATGGGTGAAGCTGGTGAAACCATTTAGGCTTGTTTCTTGGAGATGTATTCAGTCCTTCACAGAACATACTCAATTGTTGTGGAGATTTCACATTCCTTTGCTCTAGATAGTAATTAATCATGATTTTGCAGCTCCTTTTTAATTATGTGATTGATGATTTCTGATATGTCGAGAGAAAATGAAACAAATGGAAATCAATTGGAAAATGAAACTGGAAAAAAAGCCCAACACTGTGAGCACCCAGGGTGCCGCATAGAAGCAGAAGGGGTGGAGGAGGAGGTACGTTTTTACATCAGATAGATAGAAATCTTCTATTATTATAGGGCCAATAGTTAAAAGTTAGAATCACAGCTAATTAAAGTCCTTGCCTTCTCATGGCTGTAATCCAGTTTTTGTAGATGAGCTTGTTCCTCACGCCTATGATTACAACATAATGAGTGACAAAGCATTATATGGCACGAGGGACTTGTCTGGAACTTTTAATTATTAATATCCAGGTTTTTTTTAACATTCTTTCTCCCTACCCTCCTCTTCCATCTCCACTCTGAGACCCTGATGAAAATGCTGTTGAGTGTTAGTTGACTCTGCTCTAACATATTTTCGTTGTTAGCTTTAAAATAAATGTTGGGAATATTTATCTATTGTGCCCAGGAGAGGGACTACGTTACATGGTAATGGGTGAACTCTCTTACTCTGGGAAACAAGATTAATATCTCCCAGAGTGAGAATAGGAAGAGTTTTTTATATGATGAACTTTGGAGAGCAAGTAATAGGAAGCTCATGAATGCAAGAAATTCAAATGGGGCTGTATCCCAGGGAGCAAAAGAGAGGCCAGCAGAGCCATTGTTGGCTTGACAATGTGATCCTTAAAGGTAGAGGAGCAGAGACAGTTCAGGATGTCAGACACATGTTGTGCTCCCTGTTTCTCATAACATCTTTGAGAGAGAGGTGAAGGAAAACAAAAGAAGAGTAGGGGTCACAGAGACCACTGCACACACCACAGCTAGAAGGCAAGCAAAGGCAGAAGTATAAAAGGCCACTGGCAGGGCACATTTTTCTATTTCTAAATAGGAGGGTAGAAGTGATGAGCAGCAGGAGTCTCATAGTTGTGGGGCAGTGATCAGCAGGAGGAAGAGAACCAGCTCTGGATGGAATGGGAATCATCAGCTGGCCAGTCAAGCTATTTTACAGTCTGCTGGGAGATCTGGCCTCCTCTTTCATCTTCAGGACCTTGTAAGAATAGTTCTGAAAAAAAGATAACTGGACAGAGGCATTACAAAGTCCTTCTTCAGTTCTGCTGGGACTGCTTTAGCTTGTTTTTCTGTGGGTTTGGTTTTTGGGCTTTTTTTTTGATTCTTCTTGTGTGTGTGTATGGGTTGTTGTTGTTGTAGATGGTGGTTTTTTTTCCTTTCTCCCTCCTCCAAGGTAACCTAAAACCTTGATAGGAGATTTGAATCATGCTTTGGAAAAGGACGGGTTTAATATACCTATATCTATCTTTATTTCTATAAACCAGCATGTTCTAAAAGTTCCTGCTGACGCACAAAACTTGTGCCTAGCTTGGAGGAAATTTGATTCAAACTATTCACTTTACTATAGAGATGATATTATCAGTGGTTTCACAAGAAAAATTTCTTTAAATGGCTGTATAAATCTCATAAATGGGAAAACAGTTGCTCTGATTTGTACTTGGTATAACAGTAGATATTCTGTGAATAAAGAGATTGCTTTGCTACAGGGTAGATATCAGATCATTGACATTTAACCCAGTGACTCTTGAGCCTAATAGGAGGTCATTGATGAAAACACATTTGGTAATTTCAGCTTATCTTCTTTCTGATGGAAGCTTATATCATCCAAAACAATTACACATACGCTGTGTGTACGTGCACAGCTGGCATAAAGTTACACACGAAGATGACTCTGAGAATACTCTAAATTGGAAAAGTCTACAAAAGCAATAAAACTTTATCATTGTGTGTCATTGGCCTAGTGCTAATGTTGGAGACTATTTGAAGGACTAGAAGACTCAGGGGATCTGTAATAGACAGAAAAGTCTCTCATCCATAACTCATAGTTTCAGTCAGCCCAGGTCAGCTGCAGACAAAAGTCATCACTTGACGCATAACTGTGGTAGTCAGCGTACGATGGACTGATGTTGTTCTTTGGGTAACGCAAAAGAAAACTCATCACCAGTAAGCCAAACCCTGCTGGCCTCACTCATCTGAAGATGTGAACAGTCCCACCACAGTCAGGACTGCACAGGACTGCACAAATAAGGCAGCTGAGGAATCTCTGCCTCAGGAGTCAGGGCAAACCCCACAAAGCCAGGCTTCTACAGACCTGTGGCTCCTGCCTGGTTCTCTGAGATCCAGCAACTTGGGAGCTGCTTTTCTTGTGTTTGGAGCAGTCCTTGCATCTGTTTCCAGTGTGGAGTCTTAGTGTTTAATGGGAATAAGTTCCCCTTCTAGACTAGTCCTTAATGCAGACACTAACACTGATGGTTTCCCATCTGAATGTAAACTCTAGAAGCTTAGTGTCTTTAGAACTACTACTTGTCAGATCAAACTTGATTGAAACTGCCAGTGGCTCCAAACATCTAGGGGTCCAGGTAGCAAGAACTCATGCTGATATGCAGATTAGATAGACCATTCTTCTTTCGGATATTGAAATAAAAACTGCCCATTTCACAAGACTGGAAGTATACTGGCAAGGCACAGTAGGAGATATTGAACTTCTCTTGATTTTGTCAGGCCTTTCTGTCACCTGTGAAAATGTTTTTTCTGTCATTTAATTCAAGTGGAATTGCACAGAGGGACTCTGGGTTCCTCTCAGGGGGAAGTAAACATGAGGTGCAGCGGTTTCGACTAACTCGTGTCACTGTGCGTGGGAGTAAGAAAGTGTACATCTTAGCTGATAAATGGTGGCTGCAAGTTGATGAGGTAGCAGTTTCTTTAAGCCCTTCAAGGCAGATTGCTGGTATTTACCCTCCAGCTTTAATTCTGGGGAAATAAGGTGAAGCTGGAGGAACGGGGTGGGGGGGGGGAAGCGTGGGGGAAGATCAGTGTATTGGGCTACCTGGTTATGAGAGAATCGGGTAAGTTTCTTACAGGTTGCTTTGACTTTTCACAGTGGCAGGTTTTCTGATTATTAAAATGAAATAACTGGAGCCAAATAGTATCTGCTGAAATTCTCTTGACTGGCCAACAGTTTTAAAAGACAAAAATGACTAATAGCTGGTTTGATGACAGAAGCCAAAGGTAGTACTGTAGGTAAAGATGGTGAGAAACAGCAAAGCAGAAATAGTAGTAACACGTAAAAGTCTTGTACCCAGTGGTTCCCGAGGTGTAAAATATAAAAATTGAGCTAGATGGCGGCAGCATTATATAACTTGCTTACACTATGCTAACCTGGTATTTTGATTAGAGAAGGTGGCATCGAAAGTGAGTTTGGAGAAAAAAAGATTTTAGAGAAGGTTGCCAGTTTGGAGCTGGCAACGGGAGGTTGAATTCAGCTCAAGGCTTCGTAGCTAAATGTAGGCAAACAGGAGTGAGTTGTTTGAGCTTCTATTATAGCCAACCAAATTATCATTACAGTCAGTGGCCACTACAGTGGTATCTAATGCCTTTTGAGACACCTCAGGATATTTCACCAGTCCTTGGCTGCCTCTCCATAAGTGTATGGGTCTCCCACAGGTCCTATGCCATATCTGCCAAATCCAAGGAGTTGTCTTCATCTTTGTATGGTGCACCTTTCATTAAGGAAATACATAAATCCTTGTCCTCCACTGAATATATTGGGAACTTCAACACTTAGTTCACGTGTAGATACCTAATTTAGGTGGCTACAGCTGGGAGCTGATTTCCACCCCAGATGTCTCTTTGCAGAAAACCAGGCAAGCAGTTTTCTTGGAGCTAGGAGTGGGATTGGAAATTTCCTTGCTAGGGAGTCCAAGGGGAGAAGGGAGTGTAGTTTGGCTGTCAAAGAAACATTGCTCAGTGATATTTACATGGTCAGACAGTGAAACTGAGGATGTGATCTCTTGCTGTGAGTAAACTAATGCAATGTCGAGCTGTCTCTGAAAGGGGCAGTCCTTGTTCCCTGGCCCTGACCATGCCATGGGCTTCTCCTTTTTAATTTAAGTGAATCAGATGACTATATCTGTAGGTGAATTTGTTCAGCAGGCTGAGAGGACAGAAAACTATATTTTTTTAAACTTTGTCTATTTCAGAGTTTGTTTTCCACTGGATGGTAATGCAGGGAATCAACTCATCCTGCAGCCACTTGGTTATCCAAGGGAGAAAAAAGAAGAGGAAACCACAGGCTTTCCTGCAGCACCTTGGACTTTTTTTGACTTAACTATAAAGTTAGCATTGGCCTAAAGGCATTGGGACAGAGGGAAAACAACTTATGACACCCGGGTAAATCTATTGCTTATGTGTAGTTGTTGTATTTTTCCAAATTCATTCTTTGTTTCATACACACTCAGTATTTATTACAGGGGAAGCACTACTTCTTAGAGATGCTCAGGAAGGCATCTATTTTTCCACGGGTTGTTAAGTAATCTAGAGCACGTGTGTGTGTGTGCGTGTGTGTGTGTTCACTTCAGGATGACTCTGGGGATGCTTGAACCCACTACTTCCTCCTGGTGATCATACCATCAGATATGTATATAACGAAGACAAATATTTTAAAATAAATGCCATTTTTTTTGGTATTAACTGTTTTTAAACATCAGTAAAATATTTAATATCTTAGGTAAATTTTTTTAGTAGTTTAAAGGTATTTTTAGTCTTTTCTGTAAAGCTCAAATAATATCAAAATTATTTTGTCTTTTCTGTGTATGTTCCCATCCTTTCTGTCAGTATCCAAAGTATTTAAGAATACAAACAACAAAACATTTTTCCCCCCATCTTCTTTCCAAGTCTTGGGGCAAATAGCTTAGTTATGTTAAGATGCTTGTTTGTGTTTTGTCAATCTGTTTGAAGAAAGTATCAAAGGAAACCTGAATAAATGAAAAGCGATTTGATGTAGCAAAAGGGATCTAATGGTTGTGATCTGTGTTTGTGTGTCTAACCAAAGAAAGAAAAACCAAAGGAAGTGAGATTAAGCCAATAGCTCTCTGCTAATGTCTTCGCTTATCTATCAATATATTCTTTAATGAAAAATCAAAGCTGGTATTGCAGCTGTAGGAATAGTGCTTTTGGGGGACAAAAAGAAAATGCAGAARCCAACATTTCTTTTTGGAGAAGATTTTAGGAAGAACAATCACAGATTTAAAATTCAGTACTAGTTTTTAAGTGCACACTTGGGGACTTAAAAATTTCCAAGGTAACAAGTATTTCTCCACATTTAGATAATTTTATTACCTACCTATCAATCAAATGTTGGAATCAGATTGCTCAGTAAAGAATGTTTGCAAAGATAAATAAAGGTACAGTGTTGCTTTCATCACAGTCTGAGGTGCAGAAAATGTAATCCAGGCTTGAATGTATATGAAGAGAGACCTTCAAATATGTTGTAAAATAATTATTTTTACTGCCATTTATAACTCCTTCTCCTTTTTTTTTTTCCTTTCTACCTAGATAGCCTGCTGCTTTTACGATATGTTGATCCCTTCATGTGCTAGACCATAGCTGAAGAAGAGAGTTATGCATATTTTCATCACAGTGCTCTGAAGAACTCTTTTAATCATATTTTGTTCGCTGGCTTGGGGAAAATTTCCATAATCTTTGTTGTTAAATTGATATTTGATAAATTGGTAATCATGGCTATCTTGATTAAAATATGATTAAAATACTCTTCAAAGTAGGGAAAAATATGTATATTTTCACGGCTTATATTGCCTATACATTTTAAGATCATTTAACAGGAAATCGGTTTCACCTCCTGAAAAATCCTTGGTAATGTATTGCATATTATTACACATCATTATGCTTAGTTGTGTTCATTATAGGCATGGAATTCATGAGCACTTAAGATCCCCAACATGTTCCAGTGCATGGCTCTCTTCAAGTACAGAACTGCATAGGACTGGGCTGTACAAAAAGATATGAACCTATGAAGTATGACCTAAGGCAGTGAAATAAACTTGTTAATTGCTGGTTGTCCTTGTATTCATCTCTCCCTGGTCCTACTAATGCTTAACTATACAAACTAGATGAGTGTCAGAGGAGAGTTTGAGAGATCCAAATTTTGGAGTAGCCAATGCCATCGAGATGAGGAAATGGAAGACCCAGCTATGCATCTGTAGCTTTGTTATTCAGTTATTTTGGGAGAGTCTATCCATTGCTTCTGTAGCCACATCTAAATTAAAAAATGAAACTGGCCTTGATGTTGCATCATGATTCCCATCCATGTGACAATACATGTCTCCCATCTTCCCACCTGTGAGAGACTGAAAGAGTTAATGTGAAGTTGATGCCTCAAACATTGTGGCAAATGGGTTCTGCATAGCAGTGATAAGGTGCAAATGAGGAGTTGGATAACACAGGACAGGCAGGGCATGCCGGAGGGTGCGCAGCTCCCTGTTCTGCCCAAGCCGGACATGTCACCGTATATGACAAAAGGTCATACAGAGTTTATCTGGGGAAGGGGCTCATGACTACCTGAAGACCACCAAGAGACCCCCTGCAACCACCCCTCACCACAACAGCACCTGTGTGAAGAATTCTAGAAACTGCGTGGCTGATGCAACCGAGGGGTAGGGGACGACTATAAAAGGACACCAGCCCAAGGAGCCGGCGCGCGCCCGCCACCGGAGGATTGCTGCACCCGTCATCGTCGTCATCGCRGGATCCAAGGGTGGTGATATCTCTCTCTCTCTCACTCTCTCTCTCTCCTTCTCTCTTTTCCTCTCTTTCCTCTTCTTCTTCTAAACCTTTACTAGAACCCACATTGCCTACCGCTACGCTTTTTAAGTTCGGGTTGTTTATTGTGACGCTTTCCCAGTTAAGCTTGCTTCTGCCTTAGATAAAAACACTTAAACCGATCGGTTGGTGTCCTTTCACCTTAATTTAGTCCGAACTTCAAAACCTTTACAACCCCCTGGTCTGATCAGGACGTGTCGTGACACCACCCCATAGCAAAAACCCCACAGTAACTACGTTTGTACTGAAGTACATGGCCCTGCTCTCTCACAAAACAGAGGTGACCATTGCTTGGGAGAACTCTGCTTGGGATAGATGAAACTTGTGATTTTGATCATTCATTGTGGACAAGGCTCAGCCATGCACTGTGGTTCCATTAGCTGTCATCCTTCTGACCATGGCTTTTGTCCTGGACCTCCTACCAGTTTTTGGGTTCCCGGGGTATTTTCTCTGAGCCAGCCACACAGTGGTCTTTGGCTGGCAGGATGATCAAAGACAGGTGAGAGATGGGAAGTATGTGGAAAAAAGGTGAGAATCCCTTAAACTGGGAAACTGAAGGAAGTCCCAGGAGGTAGCAGGAAAAATTCTATCAACTCAACTGAAAATAAGTTAGCAAACTAGGCATTGAAGTTCCACTTGACCTAAACTATCAGCTACAATGAAAGCTGTGTACTCACATTATAGACTATGCCCTTATGCACAGTATTCCGTATGGAAGATATGTATCAGTCACATTGTAAAAGACCTAGATCAACTTAAAAAAATAAAACCCAATAGAATGATTACAGCCGCTGCATAGAATGACAAGTATTATCAACAAAAATTAATCAGGCGCATCTTTTAGTGAACTCAATTAATAATGTGCAACAACAGGGTCTCTTTTCTTAAGATGAAAATTAATTAGTGGAGGGAAGGTCACTTGGAGATGCTGACATCAGTCATCAGAATGCTCTGGCAGCTCTAATTATTTGTCTTCCAGGCTTGGGTGATCAGAAATTATTGCAATACCTGAGCAACATTTCGGAAAAGCTTTGTGCATGGCTCTTTTAATTAGACCTGGTATTTGATTAATGCAGTGGAAGCATTTAGATCAGCCTCTTATCATTGAGTGACTTAGAAGTTTTAAGGAATTATACTGTGCAAGACAGGGTCACTACAGTAGATTTTTAATTCAGACCTAAAAAAAAAATCAGCTTTAACAATTTAATTGAACATATATGTCTTTTCCTTTCTTTACTTTATCATTGCCTAGAATGAAATTACATATTTTTTGGCATCAAATAAGGTAAACTGCACACTGTGTGAAAATGTAATTTGTGTGTGCATAATAATACATGATTTACATTTATATATAAATTTAAAAGCACCTGCTAAATTTTTGCAAGCTGGATTTATATAAGATTATAGCAAAGTAGAACATTGAACTACACGGTGTAATCTATATTGCATTGACTTTTTATTTATTTTGTTTTTATTTATATACAGAAACACACACACTTGTGTGTATGCATAAATATGTAAGAATGATTTCCAGTTAGAAATGTGAATAATTTAGAGCAATTTTCAAAGTCTTTGAGGCCAGGCATTGGCTCTTGTTCTGCCGAACCTATCTGGTGGTACAGGCCGTATAGACAATGTGTGCTAAGCAAACACAAAGAATGTGAATATTATTAAATGCAATAAACACAATAATGAATAAATAAAAAGATTGCACAGTCAGAGTAAGAGAACAGTAGTAAAAATAATATCCATTAAATATCACAATTAAACAATAAAAAGCCACTGTGGGCACTTAGGGATCACAAACGCCATTACTAGATGGCAGGTCTCCACTTTCTGTACCTCTGAAGACCTGCCAGTTAGTCTGGAAATGCAACTTGCTTTTTCTGTCCATGGCTCCTCTCTGGCCAACAAATCTAATTATTTTAAAGTGTTCCTAGAGCAAGTCTGAGCTTCTAATCTACTGATTGTTACAAGTACTGAAAATGTGTGAAATATGTTATTGTTATAACTTGTTCTTTTTATTAATCAATTTTGATTAGGAATGACGTTTAAATTTAAAGCATATACAGAATATCATTGAATATATAGAATACAATTTCATAGGCAAACAAGAAAGGAAACCAGTAGTGTATTTCCCCCCTGTTTTAAAACAAAATAAACTCTCAAATGAGCACAATTCTGTGGAAGTTAATATAATTGTTCTCGCTGAAAACTAGATTTGGCCCATTATGTGGCATTCTCTCTCTGATTTCCTCCCAGCATGGTTTTATTATGACACGGTTTTAAATCATAAACTTATTCACTCTAAGAGACTATAAAATAGAGTAATCAATTTTTATTTTTGATGTATTTGGTTATTTACAACTTCATTGTCCAGCTAGGGAATATACAACACTGATATACCACCACTGACTTCAATAGAATTATACCCTTTTATACTGAGGCTGAATTTGGCAATAACAACTAAAAATGAACATATCCAGAAAAGGTAATAAATTGTAATTTCTCATAAAACTCTGTGAAATAAATTGCTTAGAATCTCCTATTACTTAAAGTTCTAAAAAAAAAATATATTGAACTGTATCAAGTATAGTTTGTTAGTATCACCTAGATGGTAAGGGGCCTAAAAATTACTTTCTGTGTGGAAGGGATCATATCCTGAAACAAAAATATTCTTGCAGAATAGCCTTAAGATCAGTCAAGACCACGGATGATAGTTTACCTTGAAGTTTATGTTGTGGTAAGTCTGTTTTGCTTCACTTGCCAGCTGAGCTGACTTTCAGGAAGAAAGGGTGTTCTTCTGTTGCCGGGACCTGCAAAATTGTTCCAGACATTGATTTCTCATTGTCCACCAGAGCTATTATCATAAAGCAAGTATAGTACTTCTCTGCAGCAAGGTTATACTAAGGAATAGATTTTAGTGAGCTTTTAATTTATTTTTTGTGGTCAAAATTTAGTATTGAAATGAAGTCTCATGCTACTAAATGAATACATATCGAAAATATCAGGAAGATTTTCAGATCCAGCTAGTGCTTTGAAATTTATTCTCTATGAGGGGAGAAGTTCTTTCTGGTAATTTTATTTAGGCTTACAATTTATACAAATTAGGAACAGCTGTTTGGCTTTTTAGACAATGCACTGGAAAATTTCATAAACACTTGTGAGGCAAATTCTGGAAGATTTCATATTAAATGATGCAAAACATAAACATTCCTTTTATTACGTCACATGGCCAGGTGCTAAAAAAGATGCTAAGATGTGTTAAAAGTTACCTTTGAAAGAATAGAGCAAAGCAAAGAAAAATGTGGTGAAACAACACAAGCTAATTTCTCTTTACTTATAATTTTGGGCAATTTAAGATTGATCTTTGACTTGTGAACCAGCTAATAACCTAGCTTACCTGGATTTCATTGTTTTGCTAGTAGAAAGAGTACATTTTACTCTTCTACCAATTTTAAGTTAATGTAATTCTCCAAGTAGTATGTAGTCACACCTGTTTGCATGAAACCTGCTTCAAATTTCTGGGTGGAATTCATCACACCCAAGTAGGGGCATGATTTAGTTGCTTACTCAGAGGAGTCTAACGTCATGCGAGATGCCCTGTGGTATCTCCTCCACCTCCAGCTGCTGTTCCTGCAGATCGTCATGTCCGTACCACTACTCTTGGCCCAGGCAGATGCAGACATTTGGGGTATCCTCCCTCAAATAGTATTATGTTTCTGGGCTAAAGCAACCCAACCACGCTCTAGCTGTCCTGGATGACAAATTCAGCATCTTAGGATGGACAAGTCTAGCCTATGTGACCATCTGTAGTAGATTTAGACGCTTTGGTAGGGCAACTAGGTCCATCCTAAGGTAAGTGAATCAATCTTTTCCCTGAAGTGACTATTTCTCATCACTGACTTCAGAGCTCAGGTTAGATCCCTGGCAGTTAGCTAAAGTTACATGAGGTAAATCCCACACCATATCTATCTGTTATTTTACTGTACCTGGGATCTGAACTTGAAGAGAATGAAAATTCACAAGCAAATGTTGAAAATATACCAAATTCCAACATCGTTCRACACTTCAGAATAAATCAGTTGCGGAAATCTCCTCGAGCTGCGCACAAAACAATGTCAGGTCCTTGCAAACTCAGATAGATTTTATGGCACACTATTCTATTTAGCAGTTG
This sequence comes from Oceanodroma leucorhoa, assembly GCA_030449065.1. NCBI lineage: Eukaryota > Metazoa > Chordata > Aves > Procellariiformes > Oceanodroma > Oceanodroma leucorhoa. The sequence continues at coordinate 22,626,469 of JASVER010000002.1, forward strand.
TTTCCAGTCATTTTGTGTTTAGAAATACATTGTATGTCTTTATTCATTTGTAGTTCCCTTATTAATTTCTTTTCTTTATCACTTATCACTCAGAAGACAAACTCCTAGGACTTTATGGCTAAATATTGCTGTCAGTTTACTTAGGCAAATTCTGGGATAACATTAATCTAATTTACAACAGTAAACTAGAGAACAGAATTTAATCTCAATAATGTGGAAAACTTCATAAGCACATGTCAATAACAAATAAATATAGGAACGTGAACTGGAGTTAGCCAAACACTTGGGTTCATTTTACAAACCATTATTAGAGTTAAATTTTTTCCCCTGTGCTTCGTTGTTCACAAATAGATAAATTTTATAGAAAACCATACTTGTTTATTTTTTATGAAAAATAGTTGTGCATAAAATATTGTTTCTTCCAGCTTTTAATACGTCATAGCTGCATTTGGCACATATTTATATGAATGTACATTTTGATGCTTTCTTGAAGTAAGAATCTATGAAATCTTTTAAAGGACTGGCTTTGCTCGTTGTTTAAAATGAGTTCCTTTGTACCAGATGCCTGGTGTAATTTATGTTAATGTTAATTAACAATATTTGAAGCAAATCATGATAAATAGATGCCCCCCCCAACATTATGCATCTAGTTGTCTAAGTAATCTGATGAGTAACGAATCAAATTAGCACAAGCTTTGCCAGTGTTGAGACATAGGTCTTTATTAGAAAAAGTATACATCATTCCAGCTGTGATATTTCTTATGCTTATTATTTTGATCAAACCTGAATCACAAAATTACTCTAAAGAAATTTACTGCCTTTGGAAACCCCATTTATCTCTGGTTCTGGAGGGTAAGCTTTATTTCTCCTTCTTGCAAATACAAGATTAAAAGAACTCTACATTTAAAAAACAATGCAAAGTACTTTGTTTTATAYAAACCCTTCATTAAAAGGCCGTCAGCTTTCATAACAACAGTAAAATCAGATTTTACCATCTATGTATAAAATACATAGAAGTCCCTTCTCAAACTGCTTTAGCAACATAACCATATTGTGAAGCTAAATTTTTATGTGTTTTGATTTTGACCTCCGTACCAAATGCTAACTGATGGACAAAGGGAAGGTACGCATATATATATATTAAAGTTGTGTCAGCATTGCATTTTATAGCAATTAAATAAATACTGGACAAATTCCTACCGCCCTTTGTTTAGCTATATGGGGCTCAGCTGTGTTGCTTCTAACCCTAACTACATCACTTCAAATTACCAGTAAATTAACAGAGTAACACTTTCAACCTCAGAGCAGATTTGATCCAAATAGTCTTTAAATGCCATTTCTGTTCCTATTAACCTAAAGATCGGCATAGCAGATATTTTCGTAAGGCTGCCCAGCAATACAGGGCATTAATGGCTAAGTTGTGACAGCACTTTTCATGATGATTTATGATTCAGTGTTTAACTTGATTACTCCACTGCTGACTCTGAATACTATTTCAATTAGTGCACAGAAGGTCACATCACAAATATTCCTCTATAATCTATTCCTATTAACACTAATACACAGAGTAACCAAATCTTTTCACCCTTGTTGATTCAAATCATCCATAGCACTAACTGCAGGCTTGTTTACCAGTTTACTGCTCTGGACACATCCGAAATGGTAATTTTCAGTCCTTTGAGTATCATTAATAGCTGTACCATGACATCGTGAAGAAAGCATCCCTCTGCTGCAGTGTGTGCATTAATAATTATCAAAGGCTCAGATATCTTAAATGGAAGGTACACTTTCAAAAAAACCTCCCATCTGAATCGTTATTTCACAGCTAATCGTGAAGGGGAAAATAACAAGAGCAAATAGTTAAGAAACATAACAGGAGAGGTGATTAAGTGAAATTCAGGATGATGTATAAAGCTAAAACACTTTGGGTAGGAGGCTCAGTAAAGACGGGATTTGGGAGCCTGATGAGTATCTAACACATTCCTGCATACACCTCTGGTGTTATGGGCAGTAAACAAGGAGCGATTTAAGCTTGGAAACTTAAAAAGAGAAGCATGAGAAAACTAGTCATCTCAACCAGAAACCTTGACTCTCCTGGTCCTGCTCACACCTGCCTGCTGCCTAACTCTAACTTAGTCTTGAAGAAGTACTTTAGTGCCTCAGACTTTGGTAGGAGAGGCCTGCTAGCGCTTCCAGTTCTGATTCTGGCTGCCTCACTTTTGGCAGGATGGGCTGTCTTGTATCTGTTTCATGTTTAAGTTTTGTTGGGATCACTAAATTGAATTTTTCTCTCTCCATCCTCTCCAAGGGGCATGCATCAGTGGACATTTTTAACAGGCAAAGGTCAGTCTCTACCAAAAACGCAGCCATAAGCTGCTGTCCCATGTTATTTTGAAAATGTAGCCAGTGGATTTGCTGCTATTATTTTAATAGTTCAGGGGTTAAAGCACCCAACTAGACAATGGGAAATTAAAGTGCAAATCGTGTGTCTGCCAGAGAGAATGCAAGAAATGCCCCCTCCCAGCAGGGTATCCTCTCTGACAAACTGTGGAGAACGTTTCTCCCCCAAACTTCAGCCATCCAAGTGTTATATCTCTCTTCTGAGTTAGCTCCCTAGCTCCCCTCATAGCCAAGTGAGACAGTAGAGAGACTGTGAGGGCAATGCATGCCATGCTAAAATAATTCCCATGTATTTAGTGTCACTTTAGGTATCTAGAGGTGTTCCACCCAGGCCTCTGTCTACCGCTTCAGTAGAGTGCAGGTCTCCTGTGATGCTCATGCTRCTCCTGCTAGCCCTGTATGCCTTGGGTCTTCTGGGGCACTTCAAATGGTAATGGACACCAATGTTTAGGCAGCTGAATCCCACTTAAGATTCTTAGCTTTTGGTTGTTCCAGGTTAAGTGAGATGATGGGCTTTGCAGAGGTGATACGAGTTCTCTAGACGAAGGTCTGCATTACTTAAACTATGACACTTTTTACTAAGCAGAAAAAGGAATAAAATTCCTTGATGTCATGGGCAGGGCATTAACTGAGCAATAGGATGGGACTACTTCCCAGCTCCTGCTCCACAGACCATTTATGCATTTAATACAAGTTGATATCATGTTAATATCAAGTAGGATTAGACACCCTTATGGAAATAACCTGGATTTCTAGCCTTCCAGGAGTTTAAAAAATACAAATACAAATACTATTAGTGTTGTTTTGAAGAATACATTCACAGTCTTACTTCCTGAAGAATTTTTTTTTCTGCGTCTGGAGACAGACAATGCTTTCAGTTGGCTGACTTTAGTGGATGTGAGTGCATTAATATTTTAATTCAGATCAGGAATACACTTTTAAAGTCAGCATGCAAACTATTCCCACTTTCCATGTTGTGGTTGGTGTTGCAGAGCAGTTTTAGAGTGGATGAACTGGATTCCCTTTCAGATGAAACTAGCACAAAGTGTGTGATCTAGGAGCCACCAAATGAGCTCCAGATGCTAATTTATGTTCATCTTGTGGACCAGATTAGTACAAGTCCAAAGTAAAATCCCCTCCAAATATTTCTGTGTACATCAAGTCCTTAGTACCAGCTGTTTTGCTCTAAAGACATTGTGTGCAGGACAAAACAAGGGAGTCTTTAGCCATTAAAAACCCAAGTATAAAACTTGAAGTTAGTAATTAATACTTTGATTTGTTAGCAATGTATACACCTGGAAGGTAATAAAAGTGTTTTGAAATTGAATTAAATTACTTCATTATTACATTCATTATTTTATAGGTAATTTTCTTTTTTTTTTTCCCCAAATATTGCATTCACAGCTAGCTTACACAAATCTGTTGTTAATTTGCACACAGATGTCACTCTCTGCAGGACATAAGAACAAAGCAGAGATAGCCAGCAGTACTATTTGTTGTGGTATCATACTTACAGAAGCAGCCTGGCTTTTGTGTGTGTTTTTTATAAAACAAAAGCAAGCTCTCTAGACAGAAAATGTACAAAGCTCTGATTTGCTGTTCACATACATTTATGTAGATATCTATTTATTTGCTGTAGTGCATGTGCTCTTTTTGAAAAACATCAAATTGCTGAAAATTGAAGTGCTGGAATTGTTTCTAGAACAATGGTACTGTTTCCCACTGTGTTGCAAAATGTGCCTGACTACAATTTTGGACAATGTTTTTCGGGGGAAGAAAATGGTGACTTTTTCTTTTCCAAGTTTTACCATGCTGAAACTTCCAGCAGACATTCTAAAATGAACCATAGTGACAACCTCTTTTCTCACATGGCTGACAGGAACTGGATTGAGATCTAGTAATTTACATGGATATCGGAGAGTTTACTTTCAAGAATTACTGCTTGGGAATAGATGTGTAGTGGTGACTTGCAGACAGAGGTTTATAGCAGTCATTTACTTACTTATACCTCTGGCGAAATGCAAGTAACCTTAGACAAATTTATTTAAGTCTCTAAATCTATAGGTAACCTACATAAATAGCCTGAACTTCCAGCATCTAAGAATGCAAAAAYACAAAATTGTATATCAATTACTATGTAGAATAACATTCCCTTACCTCTACTATAAGAATTTTGTCTGTACTGTAGTCAGTGTGCACGAGTATATGACAGCATAAACAGTGCMATTTTTTTGTATTTCACCCCTGATATTTGTGATTATAGCACAAAGTACAAGACACTTGGAGAAGTATTAAAGGAATAGTGTGTCTTAAGGACTGCAGAAACTTTAGGAGTAAAGCTCTGCCCTTGTGTAAGAGGAGTTTTCTCCTGACACACTGAGTACAAGTACATAGGGATATGTGCAGTATTGTTCCATGCATGACTCAAATATCACATTGTTCTGTTCATTCTTCCATTTTAGTTTTAGAATACAGTTCACTAGGCTTCTTATAGAGAAGAGGGCCTGGATTTGGGAGGGAGCCACTTGTAGGTACACTTGAGTGTTCATGACCTGATTTGCATGTATTAAAGCATCTCTGGTAATAATGTTGCTTATGAAGTGTCACTTACACAACATACTGTGTTGTAAGTTTAAATTGTATTTTGAATTTCTGTCCAGATTGGTAAGGTATGAATTCAATGACTAATAATGTTTTCTGCAGATACTTCAAGGCATAAGAATTTGATTTATTCTTCTATATTAACCTTCTCTTCCTGTGACAAATATAAAGGGATGCCAGTAACAAAAACTCTTTTACATCTTTGGTACCTTCTATGAACTCCCTTATTGTTCAGATTCCTCTTCTTTGTGGTATGAAATGTCCAAGTGATCTGAAAAAGGATGAAACTCTACCTAAAAATCATCTGTGATAATTGCAACTAAATGATAGAACTTAATTTCCTAAAATAATCACTACAGTAGGTCTCAAATGACAATGGAAAAAAAACCCTAAAGAAACCAACATTCATCTATTTCTTGTTCAGTGTGATTCTAAAATGTCTTCAGACAATTCAGCATTGCATGTGATATGTACCCAAAAGCAATATTAGTAACTACATCTATAGGAAAGGAATTGGTGTTTACTGGGCTAAAGCAAGCCTCATTACTTCTAGCGCTTAAGTGAATGTGGGACCACTCGTGGTACATGTAAGAAAAAGCGCTGGTCTTTTTAACTTGTATTTAACATCTAAAGTTATCCTTATGGAAGGTCATATTGGTTCTTTAACAAATACACCAACATCTTCAAATGTCAAAATTAGTCTGAATCAATGCAGAAGAGAGGGAATGAGAACCAGAGAAGGGCAGGCTGGAGGAAACATGTGCAGAGGTGGATAACGGAAGGAGAGTTTGATAGGAATAAAGAGAGAAAGGACTGGCATGGGCAAAGCAGGAGGCAAGCTGTGTGCGAACGTTATCGAAGATGAGGAAGGAAAACTTGTAAGCGCTAAAGGCTGCTTCTCTCCAGAGCCTAAAACAGAGTATCTGAGTTGCAACATCCCTCAACTGTATAGAAATGGCTGCACAACTGACAAAACCGGCATCTCACTCCCACTGAAATCTAGTTCACAAGGAAGACGACTTTATTTTCACTCTTCATGGTTTTGTATGACGTGTTTTCTGGCTTTGTTCATTAGTTCTTCCTTTTTCTTCCTTTTTTTTATTGTTTTATTTTTTGTTTAATTGGGAAATTTCATACTTAGGCTATGATAAATTTTGAGTTTCTTTATTGTACAACCTATGCACAAAGAAACATATGATACAGTTTTCTCAGATATAGTCACTTCCAAAATTAACACTGTTGAGTTCCAGAGATGTAGAATTTGCAAGTAACATTAAGAGCTGCTTAGAAATTTGCTTTGCTCTAGTATTTGATGTTACACAAATCCATTGATTGGTAGGTGGCATCAGGAGGAGAACAACTTTGGGAATTGCCAATGTTCAAACTATTTTAATGACCCTCAGCAAGGGTGCTGAATTAAGGTTACACAGGTACCTTGCCATTCCTTAAATCTTACATGAATCTTCAGGAATTAATTTTTCTGTGACCCACTTTTTGCAGGTAATTATCCTTTCTGTTGTTTTTTCTAGTGCAGGGAATACCTGAGCTAAGATTTTCGTCCTGAGATTTGGCATATCTGTTTCAAGTCATGATTACAACCAGGAAACGGTGAGAATAATGAAAATTGGTTTTGGAAATAGTTGACTTTCTCAAATATTACATGTTCACTGGATTTTTAAACAAAGAACCATAATATTTTTACTTATCTGGCTTCTGTTGCTCATAACTAAAAGTAAATAAATGCATAAACCAGTGAACAGTGAAAAACTTCTTTCTACAACATGAAAATCATCTCTGCCAACAATTTGATTGTGTCCTAGGGACATGCAGAGACGGAATTAAAAGGAAAGATCCTCTATCAGCTCCTTTTTGTTTGTGTATTGTTTGTCACTAGATCCGTTTATTAGCCTGGAGATAATGTGACAGTTGATTCTAGCAGTAACACAGCACTCATTAGTAAGCTTGACAGGGAGGTGCCAGCAGCTACTTGAAATTGTATTTTATCAACCTTCGTGGCTCATTTGGGAGGCTCACTACACTGTGATCTACTCCCAGTGCTCACTGGGACAGGGGCAAACAACCACGAGTACTTCTAAGAGTGGGGACTTGAAGAAGTTCTGTGTAATGAGATAATCTCGTCCTAGTCAAAAATGTAGTGCTGACCTAACAATTCCACAACTTCTACCTGACAGATTTGATGTCAAATGTAGGACACTTGTATAGAGTTTTTAATGTAAATTTCCTAACATTTCTATACCCCTTGGGATAGTTATTTGCAGAATTCACTCTAAAAGAAAAATTGAAAAGATGGGTACAAACATTAATGCCACTCTTGAAACTGTGTCATCAATCATAAGAAGCAGTGACAATACTTTACAGATTTCAATGTTTGCTCTCTCTTGACTTTTCCCATGATATTTTTGGTAGATTATGATCATTTTGAAGTAATTTAATGCTTTCTTTTTAATTTTAAGATGCTATTGATTTGTAGCACTGTGATTCATCACAGTGATGCCAATCCCAAAATTAAAAGATTTTGAACCATTCCTTCCACAGATATTAAACTGTAGTAAATAACATGAGATAAAATAGAAATAAAAAATCAGTGGTTCTTCTTTCCTCTCTGCATGTTGAGCTTTTCAGGGGCTTAGGAACATGTTTTCAGTGTCCCTGGAAAAGATAGTGACATATTCATAAAATATGCACAAACCAAGATTCTTATTTATTTACACTGTTCAAGGACGAGTACTTTGGGTAAAAAATTAACTATTACAAGATTCACGATAAAATCATGACTCTTGGCAAAACTGGTGCCTGTTGTGCAAAACTAATGAAATATTATGTGTTGATACAGTTTTCTACTGCTGCATGTTAGTAATGTCCCCTAGATTACCAGCCGGGGAAACGGAGTGTCAGCTTTTGTCATGCAAGAAGAAATGTTTTAATCTGTTTAGGAGGTTGGTGCAGTATGAATTACTGAGATACCATATGTCCTCTGAAACACATGGCAAATTCATCTTGCCTGAAGAACAGCAACTAAAAAACGCTTGGTTGTGTGGTCTGATAGCAGGCATTAAGAAAAAAAAAAAAAAAAAGAATATATGGTTATGTATCATCTTTAGCCATAAATTTCATATACTAGTTAAGAATGACATTAAAACAGTAAAGAACATGTATAGAACAGTCTGACTTCACTTATTCAAATCCTTTTTGTGTGTTTATATCATCTTGAGATTTCTTTTTTTCACGTTTTTGAATACCTTACCCATACACAGTTTGTTTATATCTGCAAAATAAACATTTTTTAAAAAAGGATTGTATCATCTCTGTACCAGACAATGGTTAACCACAGATTCCTGTAATAAAAAATGAAAAATGCCTGAGCTCAGTCAGACTCAGTGAGTAAAGAGAGCAGATACCGAAGGTGACATAACTCAGGGACTTGAGTAAGAGAGGGAAAACTGAGGATTACACATCAGGGAAAGAAAGATGTGAGGCTGGATGCTCACTTGAGGAGCATGCATGCATGTGAAAGGAGATTTTGAAAAGGAAAGAGATAGCCACTCCTTCAACAGTGAATGCTGAACTCTTACTACAATTTCAAGCATAATAAATGCAGCATTCACTATGGTGTCTAAAATTATACTCTTTGAAGTGATTATGCTCTTTTTTTTATTGATAATTTACCTGTTGATATAGTTACATATTTGGTTTTGAGATTGCCTATATATGTGTAATTTGAAAGGAATTTCAGGTTTTAAAGCTAGAAATGAACACATGAATTAATTCTCTCAATAATATCATCACTAAAGTAATGTCTGCCTGTAGCAGAAAACCATCAAAACAAGAAAATTCACTGCTGGGGCTGCACTATGACATATGTCCTCTAATACCTAATTACAACAGGGGCACAAAAAGCAAGTCATTAAACTTGCACCCTGTTGTGCATAGGTATTAGAGGACATATGGTACGTTTCAAATAAAAGTATGAAATTCCATGCATTTCTTTTATTTGTGGCAACTGTTTTTAACATAGGAAACCTTTGCTGCTATTTTGGTTTCCAGGAAAATTGCCAAGATTATAGCTTTTGATAAAAATGATAAAAAAAACCCTCAAACCTGTGGAATTTACATTAGCTACTTACATTAAATATGCATCAACTTTCTTACAGAGGTTTGGAATTTTTCTATATTCAAACATTTCTGACAAGATTTTTCACCATTTAAAGAATCTGAGTTGACACAGGATGGGAAGAAAGGTTTCTTTATGAAAGTTGGTTAAAGGATAGCAAACAAAGGACAGGCCTTACTAGCCCCTTTTCAGAATAGAGATAAATCCATACTAACATACTGCATGGATAGTTGGTTGGACCAGTTTTATTGAACATCTTCATCAATGACCCAGAGAAGGGACTAGGCCAAGCAATCTCTAAGTCTGCAGATAATACCCTTTTGAGTAAAATGTTACACCAATGACAAGGAACCTAAGAACGACCTAAAAAATCTGAGTCAGTGGGCAAAAACATGGCAAATGAAGTTCAATGCAGATAAATGTAAAGCATCTAGGAAAAAAAAAAATCTAAACTATGTTTTTGTGATGCTGAACACAGACCTGGAAGTCACAGCTATGGGAAATGTCAGTCTCTGAAATCATCAGCTTGGTGGGCAGGGGAAGTCCAAAAACAAGCCTTCAAAATGTTGGTCATCTCAAAGAAAGGAAGGAAGGACAAAACAGCAGCTCTCATTTTCCTACTGTGTAAGACTTTGTTGGCTCAACATCTTGAGTATTGTGGGTAGTTCTGGTCTCTCCATAGAAGGACATAATGGATTTTAGGAGAGTATAGAGAATTAGGAGACAGAGTAGCTGATTTATGAGGAGAGACTTGAAAGGCTTGTGTTCTTCAGAGGAGAAGATTGAGGGTGATACAACTGAGATTCAAAAAATCGTGAAGGTGGATAAAATGCAAGTTGGTTAGTTAAATTTATACATAGTTGAACTTTCCCCTTTCAGATAGTACCACAATTAGAACATATCAGAACTATTATAAGACAGCATTTCAAAGTGTGTTTTSAAACTTTGCAGATCCCTTGAAAGAGAATGGCAGCTTAAAATCCCGTTATTACTGTTGTTATTATTACTGTTATTTTACAACACTTTTCTTATTTTCCAAATTTATTCTTATTTCTCTGTTGCAAAATTCTCACTTGTTGTCCACTGGGTAGGTTTTGGTTCTTCATTAAGTGCTGACTGAGTAGTCAGTGTTAAACAAAATGTGGAAACCAATACAGTCCTTTATGGTCCAAAGTATCAGAATGTGAACTAATCTAGGTAATGCCATAGTTGACACTGGACAAGGCTCAAGCCCAACTCTCAGAAATTTATTGGACARCTATGTAGAAGTCAGAGCTAAGTAGAAACTCCATATACAGTCTGATACCTTGTATCTATATATTAAAACACCACCATAGGTTTCTGTGATATTCCGACACATGCTATTTTCACTTTTCTCTGTTTTTAAACAGCTTTATAYGTGTGAGTCCACTTCTTTTCCTTTTATTTTAAGGATTCTCTAGCCATATATCACTCTCTTCTCCTAATGCAACTCTTCCTATAGTTTCTGTACATTGTACAAGAAAGGATATATTTACTTTCCATGGCAGAATGTCCTTAGCACAGACTTTATTAGTGTAAAAGAGGAGGAAAATGGAAACCAATTATGTTCAAGTCTCTTTGAAGTACAATGCAATAAAGCAAGAATTGTGCTATTAAAATGGACTCACTCCTGTATTAACTTAGCATCTCATTCAGGCTCTGTTTTCAAAGTGGTTTTTTCCTCTTTGGTGCCCTGATACAGACATTTGAGATATACAGAACAGCAATATGAACTTTATGAAATGCCAGTAATTGCTGTGCATGCACATAAACTCGTTATTTTAAACAAAAAAGCCTTCTTAGATTTCCCACACACACATACAAAATAGGTAAAGAGATTAGCTCACATTAAGGTCCAGTGGCTTGCAAAATTAAAACTGTTGGAGCAGAAAAAATCCCTGATCAGATATTTTAAAATCTGAATGATAAGATCAACAATGGGCTACCAACAAATTTCAGAGGTTTGGAACAATTCATCTTGTATCCTGGGTTACTTAATGTTAAAAAGAATATTTTAGAACTCAGTATCAAAGTAAATAGCTAGCAACAGTATAGGAAACAATTTATTTAGCTACATTATTTTATCCATTAAGTTAAGGCTCCTTGAGGGTTTCATAAAAACTGGACTATCTCCAAAAGTTTTCCACTGTTACCATTGTTTCAACATAATACGCTAAATGCATGCACATGTACATGTGTACCAACAACTCTTACGCTATAAATGTCTATATTGCTATTTTTCATTAATATCACGGAGGATGCACAGCGAAAGAAGGGATCAAAAGTGCCTGCACTGAAAGCATTGTGGAAAGCAAATGTCTGTGAATGGAGAAATATGAGGTTTTTAAGTACAGGAAATTCATTTGCAGCTTCAGTATTAATAAAGTTTTCATGTCTTTTGCAGTCCACATGTTCTTATAAATAGGACCTCCAATTATCTTACTTTATCCAAATACCTCCCTGGATTWCTAGGCTGATGTTGATATTCTTTAGCAAAATCCTGCTTTTCATTGTCATTTGCATTTGGGCTTTCTTGTGATATTAGTCATGCCATTGTCAAACAAACTTCTGCTTGTTACTGGTTTTCATATAGTTAGTTGCTACTAAACCATAAAATTAAGATCATATAAGAAGAGGTAGCACTGTGGGTAAAGTGGCTATGTGGTGCTGTTGTGTATAGAAGAGAGAAACATCCTGAAAAAATGCGAGTGACCAAAGAGATGGAAATTCTTCCCATGGGAAAGTTTTCTTCATTTTTATGATATAGCTTTTTATTACACACCAATTAAATGTCAAATTAAAAAAAATCATATCATGCCAAGTACATTATGATCTTGAATAAAACATACTAAGCTGATGCTGGAGATTATAATGGCCTGATACATAGATAGTCCCAGATAACTAAGTTGCAAAACATTACACAGTGTTTTAAAAAATCAGCAGCATGCAACTTAAACTTTAAGCAGAAGAATTACTTGTTATTACAACTAATGACTGAATAAAAACTTAGAAAAATAYGAATTTATCTAGTCATATTGTGGGTAAGATGCCAAAACCAAGTTTATTGTGTCTATTATTTTTGCCTTGGCTGCTTGAAAATGCARTTGGCAAAACAAAGCTGTCTGAAATCAAAGAGTACACAGACTTTCAAGTTTTCAAATGCTATTCATCCTCCAGCTCATCTGTGACAAACCTTGAATTTCTGTGTGTGTAGGGAGGAGTGGCTTGCCATTTTTTTTGTTTTCAGGGTTTGCTTGGGTCCTCTTTTTTCGCAATTCACAGCAAAAACTTTTTAGTCTTGGTCTTACCATTAAAATAAAGACTACACATGACTGATCTATACTTCGTAAGAGAAATAACTGAAGCTTGAGATAGATTCCAGCCAACATTTCAAAAAAATGCTGATTTATGAGGTGGATAATTCAAATTGCCTTTAAAGTGTCTGTTTTACATGAAATATTTTGAAACATGCATTAACCTTTGAGATGTTTTAGACTGTTGGCCAGAATCACAAGTCACCTTTGACAATAACAGTAGGGTTTTTGTCTGAACACTGTTACCTTCTCACAGCCCAAACACTACAACAATACTTTTTTCTGAATAGTGTCATGTTATCTGCTTTGAAGCTTTATTTGGTATATTTGTTTAGATATCTAATCTCTGTGTTGGATGAACTGTGTGCTCTGTGTGAGCTGGAACAAAGCTGCTCAGGAAACCAACAAAGAGCTGTCATGCTAACCTGTCAGTTAGCTAACCTTTGCTGAGGAATCGCTCAAAGTATTATTTGTTGTGAACTCTACTTGTATGGGTCACACTGCTTGTATGGTCCAGATGCCTTGGGTAATCTGAATGACCTGAGAAAGTCCTTGCAACAACGTAACTATAACTGGTGCTGCTGCTACCCTGTAGTTCCTGTTTTCCAAAGGATAGGCTATCACTTGTGTGCTAACTATGTAAAGTTAATTTGACAAGACATCAGAATAAGAGGAAAAAAGTTTTCATTGAGTTGTGGAGATTTTTAGTCACCTGTGGATGTGAATCTTACATCTTCTAAATGCACAAAATAATTCCATTTCCTACTGCACCACCTTAAATTCTCTTTCATGCCTCCTATAAGTTCCTCTTCTCTTGCTATAGTGCCCACAGCCACCTCCCATACACTTGAACTTCTGCCTGGGCAAGGGGCCACAGAGGGCTCACTGACTCCAGGCTGCACGTGTGCCAGCAGGCCATCCACCTGCACCAGTTAGGTCAACAGGCTTATGGCTACCTATGGAGACGATTTGTAGCCCACCTGCTAATTCTTGAAAGACTTGTTCCAATTAATTATCCTTGGCTCTTCTGTTACTCTATCAAGCTTGGCTAAAAATGCCCAGAGTTTTGTCAAARGCCAGGCGGTGACCAGGACTGATCGATGAGTAGCCCTTTATTCATCCACAAAAGCCTTTTTTCATTAGGAAACCAACACAAGCAGCTGGGAATTGCAGAGTGTGTCAGGCAGAGTGAGTGTATCTTTGGGGTATCTTTGCCAACCCTCATAGTTTACTTTGTCTCACCTGGCAGACCAGATTTTTTTCTCTTTAAAAAGTTTTTTGTTCTGGCTCGTGCTATAACAAAAGCATCCTTTAGAGATGCCAAGTCCTTTCTGTGGTTTTGCTGCACCCACTTCAAAGAACAATTGCAGGGCAATTCATTTGAATGCTCTGGCTGAGCTGGGTTGATACAGCATGTTAAAAAAATCTTGTTGTTATGAAGTTTCGAGATCATGGCAAGAGCAAATTAAAATGTTCCACCTAATTTAATCAAAAGACAGCCTTTGAGGAAAGTGCTAACCCAACTTTCTATTTTTATTTTGATTAGAAAGGAAAAAAGATCTGCATTTATACTATCTTGGACTAGGTCTGTTTGACTGTTTCCCTCAACCCCTCCTCTCTTAATACCCTTTAGTTAGTTTTGATCAAATTTCACGCTGAGTATAGGTTTCATGGATTACGAATCTGTGGAAATGTGTAATATAGGTTGCAAAGTTGAAGAGAGAGACCCTGTTAGTGACCCAGTTGAAGAAAAGATTACAACCACTGCTCAACCATCATTAGACATCAGAGAATCCACACAAAACAGATGTGTTTTCTGTGAGCAGGAAATATTCGCTGGATACAGTAACATCTGTAACAGGCGAGGGTATCAGCTGTGACACACAAATCCATAGGAAACTGGGCTTGTTTAGCTCTGGTACTCGCAAACCTATACATAAGAGTATTGAATCTGTGAGAGTGTGCATGTGTATAACCCTTTAGCTAGATGTAAGCAAGCCTTGTTATTTCCTAAACCTATAGTAGCAAAAATGCATTGGGCACTGYATATATGGCTAAAGACAAGTTTTGCTTTGCAGAACTAGCAGTCCTGTGGCTACAACACTGTTACAAGTAAATGTGGATTCAATTGTAATTTTTTTAAAAAGATATATTTCAAATTGTTTGCTAGAGATCTTATATCGCATTTCCTCTACTATCCTTTCCAACTCCACAGCAACTGCGCAACTTTATATAGCAAGATTTACTATATCTCAAGTCAGATTACTGAATATTCCTGGTTGCATAAAATATTGTGCCTACAACTGCACCGTGAAAAAGAAAGCTAAAAGGCTGAGAGGAACGTCTGTCTGTTACATTCCTCTCCATTTTAAAAATGCACAGGTAGGTAATATCACATAATTCTTAGCCATTGATGATGTTTAACAGAAAGTTTCTCCGTTTTATGTCTGGCAATGGGCATCTGAGTTGGGTAGTCATGAGGAAAAGTGGCTGCACCATTCTAGGATGTTTTGTAACATGAGCATTTCTTGGAGACTTTGTTAGGGTCATTGTGTTACTTTGCTTATTTGCCAGTTATATGCATTTGATTTACTGCATGGTGACTATTACTCATTGCTTTCATTTTTCCTTTGGAGGAAAAAAAAATATCTCTCATCCTATTCACCTCTTTTTTACCTTTGACATCTGTAAAGTACTTACAGAGTCTGAGTTGCCATGTACTGTTGAACTAACAGAGCAGTTAATTAAAGGACTTTTAGTATATCCCCATTTTTTTACAACACCTCAAAAATAATGTAGTGCTTAAATAACTTATTTAACTAAATCTCAAGCTCCTCAAATGCATGTCATCTGGACCAGAAGAACTGAAAAACCACCAGTCTTTTCAAGAACTGTACTTCCTTCCCACTGAGGTTCTTCTGTTTTAGGACTTTGGCCCAACCATATTAGTTAATACTACCAAGAGGTTAGATGAAATGGAATTAGAGAATGATCCAAGTATTGCCTGTGAATATTTTAGACTGCTTTTTTTTTATGAAAATCGACTTGAGAAACAAACTTTGCTGAAAAAAATGTCTAAAATTACTAGCTTGCAAATGAAAACTTTCTGTATGAACTACTTGTTATTCTAACAATCCATTAGCTCCACTGTGCCCATTACACTTTCTACAGTGTAAACCTGCTCAAAATGGGGAATCTGTATTTGGGTTGATAACACATATCTATCTATTCAGTTCCTTCAGTGTATTTAAGAGGAGCAAGGTATAAACATTTAGCATGGAAAGTCTTCAGTTTGATTAACAGAGTTTATAATGGAAACAGCAATGGGGTGACCCAATGCTATTGAGATGGGCAGTAATGAATGTTCCCCTCTGCGTTGGTGGATCGTCTCAGACAGCAGAGAAGGGTTTGGGAGCCCTTTGAATGGTGACTTCTCTGAGTGCTTAGCCAGATCAGTAATATCACAATCTAATTCAGCATAGTCTAATGACAATATCTGAGCCCTCTAGAGGTTTATGTTTAAGAACAGATTTCTACAAAACTACCAATTCAAAAGTACATATTTTTCAGCGGTGCAAGGACTGTAAAAAATTATTTTTGTAATGAGATAGCATTTTCTTTCCCCATGTGAAACACTGGTGGAAATCACGACAAATAAATACAATGTCACGTTAAAAAAAATGTTGTAGTTTCATGTTGTTGGTTTGCAAATTGAATTTTTACATAAAATTTACACTAAATGGAACCTCATTATACAGTGATGAGGTCCAGTATGATCCAAATCATTAAAATCACTGTACTGCTTAATGATTCACTAAGTGGTACTGCAGTGCCATAAATTTAGCACTAGTTTCATGATTCAAAACACCAGACTGAGACACCAGCAAATCGTATGTGGATCATTAAATTTACAATGAAYGTCAGAGATGAAATAAGGGGGAAAAAACACTTTGAGAGATAGGGATAATATGTGCTCTAAGATGACATCCATCAAGATAAATGATCTTATACCACTTGTGCTTGGATAATAATGGGGGGTTGTTTTTTTGTTATTCTTCATTCCATAATTTCTAAAGGGGTTGGAAATCTAAGCCCTTTAAGAATTAAAGTAGCTGTCATTTTCTGAGTACCTTGTGATCTATTTTATTTGTATTTATACAATATACATATGCTGCTACATTCTTCTCTGACCCCACTGGGCCAGATTCTCCTCTTAGCAGGATCAAAGTATGTCAGCTTCGTAAATTTTACAATCGTGGATTACAGTAGTTTAAATAGTACATTATTAGTACTATCAGAAACCCAGAAAATAATTTTTTGTTTAGATTTCTATATATATTATAGCTTTCTATTATAATAAAAGGTCAAATAAAGAAGACGTTCCTTTGTAATAATAATAATATAGTTACTCCTTTATATTTCATTTGTACGCACATTCTAACCCATGTATGTAAATATAAAAAATGTTATCCAAAGGAGCAATATAGTCTTCTTCAAGGTACAAGCATGGAATACTTCAATTTTTTGTTCTTAGGAGACAGAATATTTCATTTTTTCTTTGATTGAATATTTCATTGTTTTAACTCTCCTCCAATAGTTATTCCCCATCATAATTCAGATATCATCAAAGCAGCAGATAATGTGTTAGCTGCATTTTTCAGAACCAACTAAATGAGGTTTGAGGAGTAGTGCATAGATTTCAAAATAAAAATTATGCATGGATTTTCAAAAAAAAGACGTCAGCCACATTACTGTGACTGAATGGGAGAATTTACAGGTTTATCCAGAAAGATGTAAATTGAATAGAATGAAAGATATATTCTTGAAGGTATTTTATTATCTGTGAGATCTAATAATAATATATGGAGAAGTAAGAATTCTGAAATTGCTTAYCTAGGCAGGAGAAAGTATACAGATGTTTTCAAAATTTCATCCCATTGTCTTATTCAAAATTCCATCTTATTTCATTACACTGAGATGCCAAATACAGCAAAAGGTAGGACATAAATGCTGCGAAATACAACACTTCACCAACAAAGCCAGAAAAAGTAAAAAGTACAGAATACAAAAATATAAACCAGAATTATTATTTGAGAAATTATATTCTGGTTTTTTAATGTCAAGCTAGTTAGCATAAAGCATGTGAAAGATATATGGGACTTGTTTCCTCCTTTTCTTTCTTTGTGAAAGTAAATAAAATTAAGCTATTTGCCATGCAGTCAGAAATATAAAAAATAAATATTCTTTTACAAAAACTTTTCTRTGCAGTGACTGTGACCTAGAACCCACTTACAATCTAAATTGCGATTATGTGCAGTTAGTAAAAAGAAGAGTTAGGTAAATATAGGAAAAGTCCACAGTATCCGTCTCTTTCTTTTTTTGTGTCTCTCAGTAAGGTGACGCCTGGTAAGTGCTTCCATCCACCATTTTTGCTGTTCTAGCTTCATGAGCACACTGTTCCTCTGTTGCCTGCCTTGACCATCTCTTTTTTCTTTGAAAATGTAAGGTTTCTGTTATTCTTGCTGACTCCTCAGCTCCTTTTTTAATGCTGCTCCACTGAATTTTCATCAATTCACAGGGTTGATAGCAAATTCAGTCCGCACTTTGATGGAAACAGTGATTCATGTTACTACAATAAGGCAAGTTTAGGCTGCATATAATAATTCCTTTTGGTTCAAGTATCAAAGTGGAGAAGAAGGAAAGTTTTTGGATTCATAAACCCTTCTCTTGCACATACGAGAGCTTAAGCAGTGGAAGAGTGTTCAAGGGTTAAGCAGGTCTTGAATTAGTTTGAAATAATATTTTACGCACCCATTTTAAATCACTGACAGCCATAGGATTTTACTGAAAARACTCTGTTTACAAATATAATATCTGTTGTAAAGAAGTTGCAGGCTGTTTGCACTATGAAATTGTATTTAAAAACAATTTATGTCAGCCAACCTGGATTTATTTTTTTTTCCCCAYACTAGTCTGGTAAAAGTGGAAAGTGAGATGAAAGGAAAATGAATTAATTTACTTTCAGACACAGGAAATACTACTAAATTTGGATACGTGAAAATATTGAACTTTCACTGGGGAAAAAAATAAATGATTTGAGGCCCTAGTGATCACACAGAGGATCCAGACAATTTGACAGGTATGAATTTATCTCACTTGTGAATGAATAACCTTTGGTAACTCACTTGAGACTTAAATATTCTGAACACATTTTCTCTGGAACACTTCAAAAGACACAGTTCATTTCTGTCTCTACCAAACAGCCCCTTTGGTTACTTTTAGTTTACTGAGTTTTTTGCTTTGCAAGTTTGGAAAATTAACATAATAAAAGCCTACCAGTGAGTTTTAGTCATGTAGGAATGAAACTAGATTACCTCTTTGATTATTCTAAAGTCTACACAATCTTTTTTTTTGTATCAGCTGAGAGAGTCTTCATTGATCTCCTCTAAATCTTGCTTCAGCTGTACATGGAAATTCACCTCACTTTGAAAATACAGGCATATATTTTCAAAGCAGTGCTTCAATATATTCAGTGAGTGACTTTAAYGTAAGCCACGTTTTGTGCAGCTGAAAGAGGGACAATCAGTTACGGCTCAATGGGATAAAACTATTGCCTGGGGACTTGCCTCAAGGTGCACCAAGGTGCACCTCCAAGAGATGCTGCACACCCTCAAAGGAAGCAGAGAGCTGGGGATATAAATGAGAGTGGAGGGCAGGGAACGCATCTCAGCTGATGCTCAGAGCTGTGCATGTCTGGGTTATAAGATCACAGCTTTCTGAGTGTGCTTTGTAGGTGGGTAAAGTCCATTAAACTTGTAGATGGTTACTTTGCTAATGGATTATCTTCATTCCCTAGTAACTGACTATCAGCAGGCAACCATGACACATACAGAGGGATACAGTTTCTCATCTCGAACATGGTCTTTGAAATTTAATGACAAAAATATATAAAACAAATAGGAAATTAAAGCTTGAAGAGATAAACAAAAACGGACAATGAATATGAAAGTCACCAGTGTTTTAAACTTTCATTTGTGTTTATCAAGGTTAAATGTTGCTGTGCTTATGCTAAACTTCTGATGTAATGCAAATTTCTAAATAGTCTTGTGTAATATGTGGAAAAAATAATRATTCCAAAGTTTTCAGAAGGTTGAGTTATTCAAAATATTTTATTGCTTCATAATCATCTKCTGAACAGGCATATGGAACTGAGAAATCACAAGATCACAGAATGGCTGAGGTTGGAAGGCACCGCTGGWGATTGTCTAGTCCAACTCCCTGCTCACGGCAGGGTCAGCTGAAGCAGGTTGCTCAGGGCTGTGTCCAGTCAGGTTTTCAATATCTCCAAGGATGGGGACTCTACAGCCTGTCTGGGCAACCTACTCCAGTGTTTGACCTCCCTCACAGTAAAAAAGTTTTTTCTTATGATTGTGTGGATTTTCCTGCATTTCAGTTCATGTAATTTGCCTCTTGTCCTTTCACTGAATACCACTGGGAAGAGTCTGGCTCCATCTTCTTTACTCATCCCCATCAAGTATTTACTACACACATTGATAAGATCCCCCTGAACCTTCTCTTCTCCAGGCTGAACAGTCCCAGCTCTCTCGGCCTTTCTATGTCAAATATGCCATAGATATGAAGACATCTGACAATAAACCCCCAAGTATTCCTATGTTTAAAGAAAAAGCAAAACCTGAAAATTCCCAGGTAAACTGAAGTCTGTKTTAAAGATTTTGGGGAAAGTATGTGATAGAAAAAAGAAATGTTCTAAGGCTGATAATAAACAGAGTCAAATTTAGCCTTTTCAAGACTCAGAAATAATTTKACTTTGGCCTCTGCTTGAGATGGCCAGACTGGTCTCAAGAAAGATTTAGGGGAGTAGCCCTAAATTATTTTAAAAAATTAAAAACCAACTTCACTTGTCTTTCAGCTGTAGAAGCTTCCCAAGCCTTCCCAARTGAAACTGATATCACATATTCCCATCTTTGCAACCTTCTTTTATTGCCCTCTTAGCTTTTGTGGTCTGTCTTGAATCCTCACACAACAGCACTAGGCCCAGTATAGGCTCAGTTTCCTCAAAGGGTACTGAGAGGAGTAAGTTACTACTGCACACAGGAACAAGTCACTCCGGCCCACTTGCTTCATGGTCATTGTTTGTGTACAGGTCATTTGTTGCCCCAGCACATATGACTTTCGGAGGTTATTTTCTCTTTAAAGAAGAACAAGCTACTTTGCGTATGTCAGGGGGCAAGACCTAGATGACTGACACATTAGAGTTCCTGCTGTGTGGTAACTCAGTAAAGTARTATTAGATGGGCCAGACCATGGGACTCTGAGAAGAGATCACCCAAAATTGTGTAACTGATTGTGCTCAGGTCTGTCCCTGGCTACAGGGTTTAAATCTTGTAGTTTTCATTTATATACTGAGTTCATCCTGAACAGCTAACAAGCAAAAATGCTTCTGTATACTTCTGATTCCTGTGATCACAGGATTATCATTTGTTCCCAGAGTTAGAAACACAGACCAGGGCTGATGCTCAGCTTTGGATTCTAAAAATCTAAATTTAGGTTTCTAAATGCAAGCACCAACATGAGAGTTAGGTATCTAAGCTTCCATCTAGTCAATACAATTAATAGATTCTGGAGAGAGCTCTTAAAATCACCCCAAAGTAGCTAACGACGTTTAGTCAGATGTACATCCCTCTTGCTTGTATTGACTAACATTCAGCTGACTGTAATGGGAATTTAGGCACTTAATTTACATATAGGCCCTGACATTTAGATACTTAAATTAGGTTTTGCAGTCTGCAATGAATACTTCCTGTGGATGTTGATCCACTGTGTTTACTGTTGTCTACATCATGTTTTGGAAATGCACCAGCCTTGTAGGTTTCTTCCCACATGATATCACCCACTTAGAGAATATATACATGTTTTTTTCTGCCTCTCTCCAAAATTCCTCCTTTGTCTGCATCTGAGAAGATCTATTCTGTAGATCTGAAGGAAGTACACTGATGGTAGTTCTTTTTTATATACACTTATGAGACTAAGTGCAACAATTTATTCATTGTAATGGTGTCCTGATTGGGCAGCAATGGCCCAAGCAGAGAGGTTTTACTTCTGTGAGTGATACGCATCAGTGCTGATGTTCCTGTTGTCACCTGAGTAATACATCTGCTACAGGTCTGACCTTCTTCTGAAACCACRTTAATGAGACAAGTATGAGCTAGGTGACTGATAATAGCTGATGCACGTGCTTCCTAGATCTGATGCTCTTTCTTCTTCATCCTTTCTTCTGTAAAGTACTAAAGCTAAAAAGAAAACGTCACTCATCTAAGAAGCATWATAAGCTTTCCTCAAAAACAATAGTGTAATTTAAACAGGTTAAATCAACAACAGAAATMTATATCTTCAACCAGCATTATGACACATTTTTTTCTATTTAGAGTGCATTGTAAAGTAGTCAGACAGCATACAATATCTTAACTAGTACAAAAAATGACATATCAATCACTTTTATTGTGCTCCATCTTCATATGACATTTCAGCTCTTTGTTTAGATAATAATCATTGTACACAACTCTGTAGAGCATTCTTTCTTTAGTCTACCCATGTCTAAAGCATTGTTATATTTAATAGGAATATTTCTACTTACAATATAATTACATTGTATATAATTAAACTAACACTGCATTAGGCATTGATTGACAGGACAAGATGGGATGAAATGTAACATGAATAGACTTCATGGTAAATATCAATGATGTTTGGTTTATAGCTGTAAAGAGATTTTGAAAACTACCTTAGTTAAAAATGGTAATTGTGAACTATAGTAATTACAGTATTACACTACAACTGGTTCACTAGCTGGACTGCATCCACAGCATGAAATTAATATATCAAGATACGGAATTACTTGGCTTTCATGTGATACACTATTTATTTATATGATAAAGAGGTTTTCATATAAACACTCATTCTCCAAATGCAACACATAATTTTAAAATTATATCTTACAGAATATACATAATAGCATTGAAAATGGGAAGTCCTGTGAACCCTTTTAATGTCAAAAGAATGTCTTTTAGTTACTTCCTGCTAAACCCTCACAGCTCCATGAGCAGTCTGTTTAAAAAAGCCTATAAGAATAGATGGTTGAAGATAACAAGATCCAGGCTAATCAAAAGAGAAAGAAGGTCCCAGAGCAAAGTAGATGTCAAGGTATATCTGCATTTGCACTTTTAATTAAAGCAATTATAAACTTCGCCTAGAACAGAAGTTTGTTCCTTGCCATGCTAAAGTCTGGTCTGTAGTGTAGCATTGAATAAGCTGAGGAACAAAAGTCTGTGTTAAAAATATTCTATTAATTAGAAATGTWAGCTGATAACATAGTAACAGTTTAAAAAAATCAAATACAGATGAACTCTCATTAGAAAATATTGCTGTTGCTAATGACACATTAATGTAAGTGCAAACACTTGAGGTTAGATTTGCCAAGGTGATATCAGAGAGTGAGGGACAAGGGATCTTGCACTGTCAGAAACATGTCTATTTGCAGTTTTATGGTTCCAGGTGATTACTGCAAACTTTGTTCTGGTCGTTTTATAACTAGTGCAGCCAAGGTTC
Source organism: Oceanodroma leucorhoa (assembly GCA_030449065.1). NCBI lineage: Eukaryota > Metazoa > Chordata > Aves > Procellariiformes > Oceanodroma > Oceanodroma leucorhoa. The sequence goes on from JASVER010000002.1 coordinate 22,649,563, forward strand.
ATGTGTTCTCTCAGATATGTTACTTAGTAAGTAGGCCCACCAAATTCCATCTTTTTGGGTAGTTCTGAGTAGTGYCATATACCGTGATGTAACCTGGAAGTGACAAAGCCCTGGTTTGCTACAGGAAGACATTAGTCCTAAAGAACTAAGATGTGAACATTTTAAGTGAAAATGTTGAGTAAAAAAAGACCTCTTTTGGCTGAAAATGATACTGAATAATCCTTGAAGTAGCTGGGAATCTAATAACATGCCTTGTGTTGAAAACCTTTGTCTCTATAAGGAGTGGTGATAGGTGATTAATTCTTCCTTACTTTTACTTTCTTTAAATATTGCTCTTAATTTCTGTCACCTCTTTTCCATAACAACATCAATGCACACATTGCTCTGCTCATTGTTTAACTGGAYTTGTAAATTAAAAAAAAATGAAAATAGGGAGCTGCATGTTGTCAATATCTTGGATATGCCATGGCATTAGCTTTCCTGATGGTTCCCTATGTTGTCATTGAACGAAAGAAAATGGTGCCAGTGATAGTCTAACTGAATTCATGCTTAGGAGCTTCAGTGCTGTCCTCGTATACCCCTTAGAAAAGAGAGACCTGGTGAAAGCTTTACAGAGACATAAATCTGATCTAATGTTTCATCAGAAAAGGCAACTGGCCAGAAGGACACAGTGTTGCCTGAAGCTTATCTAATAAGGAACAGATATTTGGATAACATAATATCTGGCATTATAAATCATCAAACTGATTGAGTGACTTGTGGAATACAGATATCAGTGGAGTTAGTCACTCATAAGGCTCCTCATCAACTTTCCCAAATGAAAGAAATGAGCCAAAGTAGTCAGAGACATAGCATAGGCTTTGACCAAATATGTACATCTTCATTGTCCACATGTGAATTAATTGTCTAGATGCCCCTATACTGTGTTGAGTACTATGTATTTTCAGGATGTGATTGAGCACATCCAAAACAGACATTGAAAATAATTACTTGCATCCTAGAAGTGCCTGGTGCTCTCCATTGTCTGTAGTTSGAATCTAGTCTAAGGTTTCTTTGAGTGGAGTGATATTATCTTGTTTGACAYTGAGAGGGCATTGACAAAAATCACCGCACTTCACTGCCCCACACTTACCTTCCGTCCCTTATCATCTAGAACAGGCAGATAACTGGACTGCAGGCTACGTCTTAACGTTGTGTTTAGGATAATAATGTCACAGGCAGGAACCCAAGTAGATGAAAACAATTCATAAATTGTCATGGATTTTTCCTCTACTTTGGCTATTTGTTTTCTCATCTCTGATCTTTGTTGGAGAAATGGATTTTTTTTTTTCCTTACATTTAGAAATGTACTCCTATCTGCATATGATAAGTTTAAACAAATTTCTTGAAATCATCTGTTCAATTTTTTGCAAAGTTTCTTTGATTCAAATAAAGCCTACATTTCCACTGCTAGGTGAAATTTTTTTCTGTCCCCTCAGGAAATGTTCTTCACTGTGAAAGGTTTCTGGAACATCAGCAAATCAGGGAACATCCCCAGCTCGAACTCCTCCTAAGTTCCATCATAGGTGTGCACCAGAAGAAAAAGGAACACTGTGGAAAGTGTATCCGAAGACATTTCCAAGCTTCTGAGAACACAGCTAATGGGAATTAATCCATTCTTCTGAATCAATATAAAATGTTCAAAGGTGAGAGTACATGGTAATCACTGGGAGTTGCCAAAACTAATTTGGGATCATAAGGGAGGAATGTGTGAAACTGGTTGCAAACATGAAAGATCAAATGTTTATCTGAGTTTACTCTTTTTGTGGTGCTTCATTTGGAGCTAATAATTTTCAGTACAATTATCCTATAGGAATAATAGATACTAAGTAGTACATATGAAACCTATGCATCTAGAAATAAACAAAAAAAAAGTATACTCATGTTGATCTTGCCTTTTAAGGTTAAAAGACATCTCATAGGATACTTTCACTCATGAAATTATATACTGGTAGATGACCTTGTAAATGTTTATGCATTTCCTTCCATTTTTTCATTTTAGAGTTGTCCTGATAAAGTGCACTGGAATCACTATATGTTAGTGTGACAGCAGAAATTACTGGTCGCTTGTGGAATAAAGAAGAAGATAAATTGGATAAATGGGTTATACTGGGATAGGTAAATTAATTAAGTTTCTAGCGAAAAACAGAGTCTCTCTAATACTTAAATATCTGGAAGGTGATTATTTGTAAATAAATAATGTATACAGAATACTTTCAATAAATGTAGTTGGCCAGATTTACTATTCTCTCTGCCAGCAAGTATTCTGCAATAATTTCAGCAGAATGTTCCAATCTGACATCTAACCTAAATCTTCACCACTTTGCTCATCCTTCTCCTCCAGTTTTCTGAATTCTTGCATTTGTGAGTTTATGCCTAATAGTAATGGCAGCTATAGGCCCTTTTGTATTCACAGGATAATTAAATATGGAAACAGAACTTTACTCACAATAATACCAGAATGCCTCAATCTTGTTTTGGGATGGCTGTCTTGAAGGTGAAAGAGAAACTTAGTTTTATCAGCCAATAAGTTCTTGTCACTTAATATCTTTAAGTGTTGCAGTATTAGACCACTTGTACTTATGGTTTTGCGATGTGGACTTCTGTCCACCATGACTGAAACTCCTGCAGCAGCCACTGCTGTCAATGCATAAGGATTTTCATTGATAACAGATATGGATGGATTTAAATATATGACCAATAGATGGAAGGTATATTATCGTTTTAACCTCCTAGYCTACTTGTCCTATTCAAGTTGAAGGTTTTATATTGTGAGATTCATTTAGAGTGTCAGACAGTCCTAACAAAATTTGGATTTACAGCTCAATTTTGCCTAATTTGGCAAGATACTAAATAACTACATTGAGGTCTGATGTAAGAAGAGTGCCGCATGAYGAAGGATCAGCCCCTAATTGGGACAATTAAAACATTAGGTACCTAAATAAGTCATGTTCCACTTAGTATAGTTGTGTCTTCTTAAAGATATATCTTTACTATGAACAGTTAAAATAATGCCAATAAATCTGGCTCTGTTTGCTAAGGTAGCGTACAATTCTCGCTAAAATTTAGACATTTCTACACTTGGAATATTCTGAAACAAGGACCATGTTCCTGTCATGGCAAATTAGGTCGACATGGCAAAACACAGAGTCATGGGATGATGAAACATTAAAGAGTACATTATTAAATGATGTCTTTTTCATTTTATTTTTCTTCAGTGACATTTAACAAATTGAATGTTAAATTCTGAGAGGCACAAAAATATTTTGTTAGATTACTAAAAAACAGGGAGAAAGAGTTCCCTAGCTGGTGTGTAAAGGAGTAATATAAAGCTGAGCTTAGTGATAGGTTTTGGAGGTGCTGTTTGAGGTCCCTCATCCCCAGATATGTTACAGATTGTAGTTCCAAAGTGCAGTCTACATGATTTATTAAGTTTCTTGTATACTTTTACGGAGTTACTTCAGGAATTTTTAATTTTGCCTTTGCCRTATCCTATGAGGACTTTTTAGAATCTCAAAACTCTGCAAAAAGAAATGCAGCCATTCTGAAATCCACATACCTCAGAAGGTATGTCTCTGTCATCCGCACATACCAACATCTTGAGTGAACAACAGGAAGGGGTTTTCCATGTATGGTAAGAGAATTAGTAATGTTACCTAGAGCTAAACATTAACTGAATCCCGTTGCTTACTTGCAAGGGTGAATGTCATATTCCAGATATAATGAGAGTAAGAAAAGCTAACATATTTCAACCTTTCTTCTTAGGTGCAAAACAGGAASGAGAAGGTAAGTTTCTGCATTTAACAGCAAAGATCTATAAGGTGATGATGAGAGTTGTGTATAAACTTTTAGGCTCCAGCCAGGGGTCTAACAGAACAGGCTGCAAACTCATGTTTCAAGAGCACATCTATTATATTTTAGACCAGCGTTATATAAGATATGTATTATTCAGTTCATGCCAGCAGGTAATAAACTATAGTTATGTACATTGTAGTGCACTGTGAATGCTTCTTTGTTAAACACACAGTACAATGAAGTCATTCAGAGGTTTATCACAAAATGTAAATCGTGCAGTCAAAGTATGTCTTGCTTTCCTGCTAATATAATCAGTAAATTCTTGACCATGTAACATCTCTTTTATTAATAAAAATAGATATACATAATTCTAATTCTGAGACAAATATGTTTTGGGTTTTGTTCACTTGAAAAAAAATGATGGAATTTGAAATAGTACATAGGTCTYCTAACTTCTGCTCTGGCTCCTCCCAATTAGATCACACTTTTGAATTATAATTTAACTGTGTRACTAATGTTATATCTGCAATACTAAACAAGACACTAGGGGCACGGGACAAGGGGCTTGAAACTCTGTCTTTGTCTCAGGACTGTAATTGTTTACCTCTGTGTGATTCAAACCTTGAAATATCCTGTTACACCCCTGTGTTCATATTATACATTTGGCTTTTCTTGAAAAGGTTGCTCTCGTTGTGAGTGACAACTGTGATGAAAAGAGTAAACATAATTTTTGATCCCTACGGTGATGAATACTTCAGGGATGTTTGATTTTTTAAGACAAAATCCATTTACTATGAAATGCATAAATAACTCTTGAACTATATTTTGAAAATTATTTTATATAGAATAATCTGGCATTAAATTGGCCAGTAAATGAAGGAGATAAAACTGAAAAGAACTGTTGTACTTAGTGGTGAGGTCTTTTGTATATGAGCATGAAGTGACTTGTAGTCCTAGTGACATATTACGTGAAGTGCATAAGTTGTGTCTCCCTGTCCAACAATCCAGCCGTATGTGCTACATTATTCTTGTATTTCTCTCCTTACCCCTGTCCCAGTTCTTTTCCCCACTTCCCCTGACCTCATCAGAATAGGAGGCCCTAGCTCTGAGGTGGTGTGGTACTGCAGCTCCTTCCTGGAAACAGTAACCCATACAGTTCAGAAGTAAAGCTTCAGGCAACCAGGATCAAAGAACCTGACATATCTTGCGTGTTCATGATGCAGAAGTTTGAGAAATAGGAAGTATGGAAACAGCAGAGTGGAAATGCACCGATATATGCTGGGGAATGCCCACCTGGAAAGCAGCTTTGCAGAAAAGGACTTGGGGCTCCTGCTGGACACCAAGCTAAACATGAAGCAGCAATGTGCCCTTGCCACAAAGAAGGCAAATGGTATCCTGGATTGCATTAGGAGGTTGCCGGCAGGTCAGGGGAGGYGATCCTTCCCTTTTMCTCAGCACTGGTGAGGCCACTCCTGAAGTACTGTGTCCAGTTCTGGCCTCCTCAGTACAAGACACACTGGAGAGAGTCCAGCAAAGGGCCATGAAGATGGTGAAGGGACTGGAACATCTCTCCTATGAGGAAAGGCTGAGACACCTGGGACTCTTCAGCCTGGAGAAAAGAAGGTTCAGAGGGATCTTATCCATGTGTATATATGCTTGAAGGGAGGGTGCAAARAGGATGGAGCCAGACTTTTTTCAGTGGTGTCCAGTGACAAAACAAGAGGCAATGGGCACAAACTGAAACACAGGAGGTTCTGTCTGAATATCAGGAAACACTTTTTTATTGTCAGGGTGATGAAGAATGGGCACAGGTTGCCCAGTGGAGTCTCCCTCCTTGAAGATATTCAAAAGCCATCTGGACATAGTCCTGGGCAACCGGCTCTAGGTGGCCCTGCTTGAGCAGGTGAGTTGGACCAGATAACTTCCAGAGGTCCCTTACAACCTCAACCATTTAGTGATTCTGTGAAAGGCTGAGGAGGGGGCACTTGGGATTAAAATCTTTATTTGGGGACGGAGGGTTAGAAAATGGTGATGCCAGGAACGTCACGATGTGGACCTGGCTTGAGGAATGAATTTGGAGAATGGTGGCCATACACAACTTTGCAGTGCAGTTCAGAAAAGAGTTTGATGATATCTGCTGTGCTTATAGTGATATTTTGGGTGGTGGGGAATATAATTATTTCAGGCAGAAGCAGCAACTGATTGCTGATTTCACACATGCTGGAAAGGAGGTTTATCTTGGGAGCCCTTGTGTAAAAGAGCCATTACGTTTACTGCCTCCTCTTGAAGTGTTTCTTCTGCCTCATCCCCTCACACAGAAGGGGATAAGTATCTCTACCTCCTGGACACATGATTTTGAAGTACAGAAGGCATCTTCTTCAGTGCTTTCTAATTGCAGAGTAAGCTGCTAAACCATGGCCAGAAATGTAATTCAATATATATTTCCTCTTTAGCAATAGCTAAAGCTTTATAGTGGCTAGAATAAAGAGGCTTTCTACAGAACTTGCCAGCTGCTGTGAGGCAGCTATGTGCTCCCACTGATTTATACTGTTATTCCCACTGAGTCTTGGCCATCTAATCCAGGACCTTGATAGCAGAACGGAAGTCAAGCAGMCTAAAAGTTTAGGCATTACAAATCCCAGCACAGCAGCACCCAATTCGTTTCATATATCTTGCCCTTAGTGTCTAACACATACATTTTATCAGCAGCTTGTAGGGCATGCAGTCAGACAATTTCCATTATGGTCAGTGAAATAGCATGGTTAAAATCCTGTGCARTGCTTTATAAATTTAAATTTAAGCATAAATGTTCTGTAACAAGATTATTGTATCTGATCTGATGGTTGGGGAAAGCTCACTCATTTTGTATTGTCAGCAGTTGAAGCAGTCATTGATGTATTAAGCTCTTACGCAAGTCATGGCATCTTACTTGAACCAACATGCAGTCGCAGGGGATTTCAGTTGAAAGAGTGGATGCAAGATACACATTTATAACAGTGAGGGCAATCAGCTTTGCAATGGATTAGCGAAGAATATGGTAAATTCCCCATCACTTGGAGTCCTTTTATCAATGTCAGATGTCTTTCAAAAAGAAACAACCTATTTCAGTAACACTTTATTAGGTTATATGCACAAATAAGGAGAAGAAATCTACAGTTTTCATGCAGAAAATTGGTTTAGATTAGCACAGTTTCCACTTCTGTTTTAGCTATTTATGCTAAGTAAGGTTATGAGAAGAAAAAACAATTGAGACAGTGGTACAAACTACCAGATTGTTTCCCTCAAAACCAATAAAACAGGAAGTGAGCTGTGACAGTATTGTCCTGAAATTTCTGCTTTAACAATGGTACCTTCCACAGAAAATTCACTTTAAATCTAGGCCAAATTCTGAAAGGCCTGACTCCATGGGTGTACTCAAAACTTTTTCCTTATGGAAAAAGTTGCTTTTCCTTATGGAAAAAGTTGTTCATATATTTTAAAAACATTGTCAACTCTGCATGCATGTGATGGATCTAGCACTTACCTACACACGGGATAGAATTTTCTGAAGCAAATCCCTTTTGTCAAAATGGGCTTTGCAAGCATAAACTCTATTACTTACATGTGTGAATGCTTATGCCTACATACTTGAAAGCCCCTTTCAAAATTTAGCCTATTAAGTAAATGCACAAATTAGCAGGACTAGTATAGTTCTCCAGCTGAAAGCTTTCCTTTAAAATAAATGTGATATTTTACTAGAAGTAAATGGAAACACTTAAAGAAGTGTGTTGATAAACAGTATTGAGTTGGGGTAGATTTGTAGCAATTGATGCTTTGACAAAATTGGAGATGCTGAAGCAGGCATTTTAACTTGACTTAGCTAAAATAATAAATTGCAGTAGCCCAACCTAGACATGACAAAGGCATGAATCAACTTCTCCATCTTCTTCAAGCAAAGATCTCAGGCTTGTACTGTACCTGTGATGGTGAAAAGGGGTTTGAATATTACATGAAGATGGCTGTCAAAAGGTAGCTCTTAATTCAATATCACATCAAGGGTTTTCATGCTGACAGAGAGAATATCAGGTTGCTGGTCCCAGAAAAATATCATAGAGAAATAACTCTACTCTTTGTGTTCTTTGGAACAATTAGCAAAATGCTGACTTCGTTTGTATTGTGATTTGTTAAAAAAAGACATTGGAAATACCTGAGGTTTTTTGAAGCAAAGCATTCAGATGTGTACTAATTTAGATTTAGAAGTCATGCCTACATCCAACTTTTTAAATTAAAATTTTCAATTTATAAAATAGTAAAGAATCTACCTGTTAAGAACTTTACTGCAAAATTCATATTTTAAATATTGAAGTCCGCTGTTGCTTCTAATGCTATACTGTATTCCCAAAAAAGACACATCATTCTTTTTTTTGGTTTTGCTCATTTTAGATAGGATTCATGACTTCTGTTAAATGCACTGAAAATTAAMAGATGTACAGAGCCTGGCTATATTAGCTACTGCTAATTTTAACGGCCCAGGATAAGAAAACTTCATATTTGGGCAGGCATAAATCTTGGATGACCTTAGGTATTAGAGGAGGTGTAGTAAAGACGTCAATCCACCACAGCTAGGAAAGGTTTAGTACTGTGACAGTTTTTAGATCTTGCATTTGCTGTTATCAAGCCAAGGTACACATTAAAAACTACCTGAAAATTGCCACTACTTTCAGTAAAATCTGTTCTTCCCACATTCTTCAATTACCTTGTGCTGATTCTGTCCTTAAGATTGCATCCCAATGAATCTACAGTCCTTTCTGGGGCATAGCAGTCATTTCTCTATTGTTTCCCTTCTTGTTGCTATACGTAAGTCATACATGCATGATGCCTGGGATATCGTAGACTGCCAGAAGATTGCCTGATGACAGTTCTAGTGAAAAATATTGCATAGGGGAAAATGGTTGGGTGTTTTGGGTTTTTGTTTGTTTGTTTGTTTGAAGACAGAGAAGACTACTGACTGGTTATGTCTATCATAACAGTTTGCCAATATACAAGATTACTGTAAGGAGGATCAGCTCTCCTTGCTCATTGACCAGGTGAAGATCGATATCAGGAAAAAGCTTTCCAGCTATAAGGATGGTGAAACTATGTGGCACAGCTTACATATGGGTGCTCTGGAATCCTCTYACCTGGATATTTTTAAGAATAAATTAAACAGACTTCTGGTAGGTATGGTCTTGACCTTGTCTCAGAGGAAAAGAAAGGACTAGATGAATTCCTGACTCCTCCCTGTCCTGTATTTTATGACATTTTCCAGTTCAGGCTAAGTTTCTTTCATTAGCATGATTGAGTTACAAAGCCTATGCTTTGTAGCATTTGGTATTTGTTAATAACATTATTTAGTGAGCTATTGCCAAATCTCTTGCAGAAGAGGCTCATCTAATGGATCCCATCTTTATTCCTTTATTGTTTGGGGCATAGTAAGCACTCTGAAAATAATGTGCTAGATATATTTTTAATAATGGCTCGATTTAAGTTCACTGACTGTGATTTCACCTGGGTTATCATGTATAGAGACCAGGCCACTCAATGAGACACACTGTTCCTTTCTTTTTTTTGCTATGACTTGGTGCTGTTTCACATCTTTGGGGATCAGTGAGGGGAATGAGTACCTTCAGGTTTTATAACACAGAATCATAGAATGGCTGAGGTTGGAAGGCACCGCTGGAGATCATCTAGTCCAACCATCCTGGTCAAGCAGGGTCAATTAGAGCAGGGTGTCCAGGATTGTGTATAGACAGGTTTTCAATATCTCCAAGGATGGAGACTCCACAGCCACTCTGGGCAACCTGTTCTAGTGTTTGACCACCCCCACAGTAAAGATGTTTTTTTCTTAAGTTTGAGTGGAATTTCCTCTGTTTCTGTTGGTGCCCATCGCCTCCTGTCCTTCCACTGGATACCACTGAGAAGAGACTGCGTCCATCTTCTTTACTCGCCCCCATCAAGTATTTATTATACACACCAATCCTCCCTGAGCCTTCTCTTCTCCAGGCTGAATGGTCCCAGCTCTCTCAGCCTCTCCATTGCATATCAGATTCTCCAATCCCTTAAACATCTTTGTGGCCCTTTGTTGGACTTGCTCCAGTAAGTCCATATCTGTGTTATACTGGAGAGCCCAGAACTGGACCCAGCACTCCAGGTGTTTCTCACGAGGGCTGAACTGAAGGAAATAATCACCTGCCTTAACCTGCTGGCACTGCTCTTCCTAATGCAGCCCCAGGATGTTCTTGGCCTTTACTGTGAGGGCTTATTGCTGGCTRATAGTCAACTTGTGTCCTCCAAGACCTCCAGATCCTTCTCTGCCAGGCTGCTTTCCAGCTGGTAGCCAGTTGGTACTCGTGCATGGTGTTATTCCTCCTCACTGCAAGACTTTGCATTTCCATTTGTTAAACTTCTTGAGATTCCTGTCAGCAAAGTTTATTATGTTTAAATAATGATTAAGTTTATATACCTAATCCAACTGTTGATATGTCACATTTTATTTGTATACTGCTGAGTGTTGTATCAGTCAGCACATAGTAAATATCACTTTATTTTTGCCATGTATTTTCTTTATATAGTTAGGTAATTAAAAACAAATCAGTAAAGCTGGGATACTTCTCATTTAACTGTTTCAAGACAGCTATACAGTCCAATTTTCAAGCTTAATTATAAAATTAKGAAAGTCTACCTTAGGAAGGATTAGCGGAAAGGAAGGTCTCCAAAGCAGGTTTCAYTCCATCTTTAGAAATACATCCCAAACACATGTGTTGAATCACCATCCAGAAATCCTGTTGCTCTTGACTGACTACAGATGGAACCTGCGTGAACAGTTTAGATTTGTCAACTASAGAGAGATGAGAAGCGGTCACCCTAAATAAGGGGATCTGGGGATACATTGTCATTCTTACCTAACATGGATGAAAAGCATGTGAATCTACCCATCAGATAACAGGCCTGTATACAACAYTAAATATTTTCCATCCTTCACACCATAAAGTGCTTTAAAAGTAATAATGAAATAAAATGTTGTAAAAATTTATTCTACAAGTATTGCTAAAGTGTCCCTAGACTTTAAATGCTTRGAATTATGCAGCAGTGACTTTCACTAAGTTTTAAATGCTCTAAAGGAAWATTTCATTATTTTGTCTGGCCTTACACACTAAAATACGCTCTCTTTGAGTTATCATTTAAATTATCATCCATACTGGTTTCCAAAGATTGATCCATTTCTGCCCTAAAAGAAGGTAATAACGAATCAAGTTACATCTGGTTTGATTTCCCTGTAATGAAACAGCCAATTGCCCCATGTCAGAAAATATGTACTGTAGGTATTCTTCTGGGGTTTTACRTGGGTTTTGCTAGTCAATAAAGAAATATGATCTAACATTTCATTTATAAAGCATGAATTCCACTGGGTTAGAGGCATCAGGAATGATAATAGGTTTTTACTCTTCTGTACAGAATATATTAGCAAAATTTTTTTGCTATCTACAATTAAGAAAACAAAAAATACCATCCTTTGTGATTTTTGGACTGGTATACTTATTTTACAATRCAACAAGATAGTTTTCTGCACTGTATTTCTTACAAATGCTGAACTGAATTTATCAGGGAAGAGTTAAATAAAATTACTGTAAGAAGAAGCCTCACAAGTGAGATGAAGGATACTCCAGTTTGCAGTAGTGGAATTTTTTGATGTACAAATTGCCATATTGTAACAAATTTGTCAAGGTACAATTTTTATTCTTCAATTATAGAATCATAAAATCATAGAATTATTAAGGTTGGAAAAGACCTCTAAGATCATCAAGTCCAACCATCAACCCAACATCACCATGCCCACTAAACCATGTCCTGAAGCGCCACGTCTACACGTTTTTTGAATGCCTCCAAGGATGGTGACTCCATCACTTCCCTGGGCAGCCTGTTCCAATGCTTGACAACCCTTTCAGTGAAGAAATTTTTCCTAATGTCCAATCTAAACCTCCCCTGGCACAACCTGAGGCCATTTCCTCTTGTCCTATCGCTAGTTACTTGGGAGAAGAGACCAGCACCCACCTTGCTACAGCCTCCTTTCAGGTAGTTGTAGAGAGYGATAAGGTCTCCCCTCAGCCTCCTTTTCTCCAGGCTAAACAAACACAGTTCCCTCAGCCACTCCTCATAAGACTTGTGCTCCAGACCCTTCACCAGCTTYGTTGCCCTTCTCTGGACATGCTCCAGCACCTSAAAGTCCATCTTGTAGTGAGGGGCCCAAAACTGAACACAGTATTCGAGGTGCGGCCTCACCAGTGCCAAGTGCAGGGGCACAATCACCTCCCTACTCCTGCTGGCCACACTGTTTCTGATACAGGCCAGGATGCTGTTGGCCTTCCTGGCCACCTGGGCACACTGCCGGCTCATGTTCAGCTGGCTGTTAACCAGCACCCCCAGGACCTTTTCTGCCAGGCAGCTTTCCAGCCACTCTTCCCCAAGCCTGTAGCGTTGCCTGGGGTTGTTGTGACCSAAGTGCAGGACCCGGCACTTGATCTACTTGAACCACATACAATTAGCCTTGGCCCATGGATCCAGCCTGTCCAGATCCCTCTGCAGAGCCTTCCTACCCTCAGGCTGATCAACACTCCYRCCCAACTTSGTGTYRTCTGCAAACTTACTCAGGATGCACTCGATCCCCTCATCCAGATCATTGATAAAGATATTAAACAAGACCGGCCCCAAAACTGAGCCCTGGGGAACACCACTCGTGACYGGCCGCCAACTGAATTTAACTCCATTCACCACAACTCTTTGGGCTTGGCTGTCCAGYCCGTTTTTTACCCAGCTAAGAGTACACCCGTCYAAGCCATGAGCCGCCAGCTTTTCTAGGAGAATGCTGTGGGAGACAGTGTCAAAGGCTTTACTAAAGTCCAGGTAAACCACATCCACAGCCTTCCCCTCATCCACTAGGCAGGTCACCTGGTCATAGAAGGAGATCAGGTTGGTCAGGCAGGACCTACCCTTCATGAACCCATGCTGGCTGGGCCCAATCTCCTGGTTGTCCTGCACCTGTCTTGTGAGCACCCCCAAGATGAACCACTCCATGATCTTCCCCGGCACCGAGGTTAGGCTGACAGGCCTGTAGTTCCCCGGATCCTCCTTCCGGCCCTTCTTGTAGATGGACGTCACATTGGTAAGCCTCCAGTCGTCCTGGACCTCCCCTGTTAACCAGGACTGCTGATAAATGATGGAGAGCGGCTTGACAAGCTCCTCTGCCAGCTCCCTCAGTACTCTCAGGTGGATCCCATCTGGCCCCATAGACTTGTGAGCATCCAGGTGGTGTAGCAGGTCGTTAACTGCTTCCTCTGATTATGGGGGGTTTATTCTGCTCTCTGTCCCTGTCTTCCAGCTCAGGAGGCTGAATACCCTGAGGATAACTGGTCTGATTATTAAAGACTGAGGCAAAGAAGGCATTAAGTACCTCCGCCTTTTCCTCATCCTTGGTGGCAATGTTCCCCCCAGACAGATTATTTATCTTCCATGAATACTTCAGCATTTGATTTGACTTAGCTTTTCCCTTGTATTTATCTGTTGCCTTAGTAGTCTCAGTTTTTTAAATTTGACTGCATCATTCCTCATCCAGATCATGCCTTTGATCAGAGGTAGTTTCATTCAGCAATTGGATGGAAAAGATAAGAAGAAACGTCTTCCTCTGCTTGGAAAGATAGTACAGCAACTTTCCTGGAAAGAATACTTTTGTCTGCAGACAGTGTTCATTGTTTGCTCCAAAATTCACATCAGATGTGTTAAAATGATATTAATCCTAGCAGCAGCACATGCTTTAACTGAGCCATGAAAGGGTTCAGTTTATCCACTCTCTCTACACCTGCTGCTCAACCCAGTGCTTCCCTTGGCCCTTATATTCCCTGGTTCTCTCTAAATTTCTAACTCGCTCTTATCTTAGTACCCCGAGTGTCCCCATGCCAACAAAATATCTCCCATATATCCCTGCCTTCTTCCACTTCAATGCTTGTCACCTTCTTCTCTCTTGCAACACCCCAGAGACACTGTTCTCCTACTTTCTCCAGTTCCTTCTCTGGTCTGCAAACTGGGCAGGAACGTGCTCTTTTGCCAGATGACCTGAGGTATGTAAATGCTGATTGATAGGGTGGCCCATCTAACCTGTTCCTCTGCCCGTCTCTCAGCTCCCGGCTGCCAGGTGGACCAAAAAAACTGCTCTGCTCCTTGACAGGCCAGAAGAAAAAGGTAGTGCTGTATGGCAATGTCTCAGTCTGTTTGTAGAAATGTGCTGCTGTGCATGCCAGAATCTTGATCCCCCACTCATCCTGGCATTTTTTCTTCTCTGAGAGAGCAATGAATCCCCTTTCTATGTTCCTGGGGACCAAGGAGCAGAAAGGTGTTGGCATGTTTCAGTCAGAATACAGCCTAGGGTACTTGCTTCTGAATTTCCTTGGTTTAATACAGTCTGTATCACTCACGGGCTGTATATTAAAGTCCTGTCTCTTGCTGAAAGGAATCCAGGTAGGTTAATTAATTAAACATTTTCATACTGGGGGTTACAAGACCTTTCAGGTCCACAGAGAACATACAAATGATACCATCCTCTGGGATAATACATCATGCTTCTTTGCCTCTGTGACTACCTTTATGCATGGCCCTAGTCTGGATTTTTAATATTTCTGGAAGTTCTTGCTGATCAAATAGTGTTCATGAGGTACTTCAACAACTTTTATCTCAGCCTTTAAAAAACAATTTGTAGTTTTTACATAACTTCATCTCTGACCTACCCTCCATATATTTACCCAAGGCCCTATCACCATCCAAGTAAGATCAGTACAGAATAAATCCCCTAGCAGTTAAGAAGAAAATCCCTTCTTAGTCCTCTTCTGTATGCAGTATTTTCTCTTTGCAATCTCTTTTTATTTTTGAATAAAAACAGGTGATGTCTAAACAGATGAAGCAAACATACCTACACCTAAATGACATTCAGCATTATGCCAACTCAGTGCACCACTCCTATTAGCTGTTTTCAAGGAGGTTTGAAGTGACAAGTTTAAAAAATTGCCAGGAACAATGCTCCAGAAATTCAGATGTGAATGACGAGCTCTGAACTAGCACACTGGCATTGCAAATCTCTTCATTTCATGTGTTCCTTCTTGCTCAACGTGACATCACACTCACTAAGAAATAAACTCTTCTTCTTCTTTCAAATTCTGACACAATCGCATTGCTGGGGTTGGAAGGTGAAGCTTTTGAGGAGCACCGTAATTTACCATTGTGCCAATTGTGTGCTCTAAATTAAGGGTTGCAGTGACAGTAACTATCGAGAAAATTAAAATGCTAACATGGGAATTCTTTTTTCTACTATGGCAGAGTATTAAAATTCTCATTATAAGTATTCAGCATTAATAAATAAGTTTCTAGCAYCAAAGTGGGTGCAGAAAGTGAAGGAGCTTTTTAGAACATGAATTAATCTTTATGCTGCAATGGACAGAGATAGTGCTACATTATGAGTTTGGGTGGAAATTTTCAAGTTGATTTTCTTTCAGGTTCATAGTTACATATTATCGATTCACAGATCATGTGTGTTATATATTATGATTTCCTTGAGTTATGTATTATCAAGGTAATGAAGGAGCTTTGGATTTCATTTCAGCCAAATTCAGCCTTGTTTCTCCAAAAAGGATTTGCTTCTTTACATATCATATGAAGGAAGAATTGCTCTATATGTCTGTCATATGTCTGTCAGTCAGTCACTTTTGCAATGTTGCCTTGGGTAGGACTCCTTCTCTGAAGGGGAAGGACTTCTTTCTGAGCAGGCCCAAGCATCAATTTTGCCAGCAAGCCAAAATGAGGGAATGTAAGACAGATATTTGGTAAGTGTAATGTAAAATTTAATTTCAGACATTTTTCCTTTAATGAAGCATTATAGTTCTGTTATTGAAATATATTACATTAGCATAAAGAAACACTTTTAAATGAGACAATCAGTATTAACAATCATGTCTGTTCTCCATAATAGTTTATTTACATGGTGTAGGCAATGCAGACAAAACCAGTTGTGAATAAATATTATTTTGTTACATTGCTAAATGTATCTTTTTGTATTTCCAGACCATTAAGACTGTCTTTGAGCTTAGTATCCTTGATTGAAACTTTCGTAAGTTGCTTCAGCTGGCAGTCAAGTGATTTCCTTGTTTTTTAATTATTGTACTATATACTACAACAGAATTTCTGGGCTGGCTGAATCTTTGTGTGTGGCTCCTCCTAGATAGGTAGGGCTCCAAATTCAGTAGACAAACCTGTGAAGATTTTGTTATGTGGGTTCATATTTTTCCTGTTTTAAAAAGACGGACATTATTTTTAGCAGCACCAGGAGGGGAAGGTGCTTTTTGTCATAAATAGATGGTTTTCAACATATATTGAACTCATGATACCCATACCCATACCCATGCTCCCAAAATTTATTTAATTTTTAATTTCTGAGCTTCTGTAGCTCAGAAGTAGGTTGTGAACTTATGGAGATAGTCAGACACATAAAATCTAGCCTTTGAAGTCTGAGCAGCTCTCTCTTGTCTACTTTTTTTCACCAGTTAAGATAAATGCTTGCTTCCAGAGGACCCTGTTTTAGCCATAGGAAAGGAAGGATGGAAACCACTCCAGTAAGAAACTGAAGTGAGATATTACAGTGACCAGCTGTGATGGTTTCAACAATAGTTCTTATAGGAATTGTGCAAATGGAGTTTTTCAATTCCACATCCTTTCCTGTTGCTCACAACTGTGAATAACATCTTAGTTTTAAGGTTTTCATAAAAAATCAAACAAGATTTCCTTTAACTGCAAGTAAAAGCTGCTTTTTATTCTCCCTGCCCCATTTTTGTGCACTTTCTTTTCTGGAAGATCAATAGCAATATGTGGCCTCTCCCCATTGTTGCTGATATACCTCACCATTTGACTCATTTTTTCATTACTAAAATCACTACTAATGCAATTTCACTATTGTCAGAAATGTTAACATATTCCCAAAGCTATCAATAGCAAGAGGAATATAAACTCTATAATTAGAGTTTAGTTTTGCATTATCTTCTGTATCTTTTCCTTCTGGTCCTTGTTTTGCATCCTTATTAAAGCTGAACATGTCCCATTACTTAACCRTATATAAGATACTTATTGGAATAATAAAGTGTTCCACGCCCAACATAGTTTGTACTGTAGTTTGTACTGCAGCTTTAGTTTGTACTTCTGCTGTAACCATTACTTATTTTATGTTTTGCCATAACAGTGTTATACTGCTCCTATACAYACCATAATTGTAAAACACACTGTGCTTCTGCATTCATTTAAAGAGCAACTACTTGATAAGTACAAAGTAATTAAGCAATAAGACATGACAGGCAGTGCATTTCTGGGGAATTATTGCACTTCTCAGATGTCTTGAAAGATATAAGGCTAAAGGTTGAGTGACTTCAGCCACCTGAGAAGTGGAATAATCCCCCAGAAATGCATTGCTTACCACAGTTTATTGCTATTATGAAATGGAAATTATGAAACCAAAATAGGAGGAAAAGATTAGATCTGTGCATTTATGGAGGATTACTTATACAGGTATGACATCACTGTCAGCTCTATATGTGTCCAGAGAGTTCTTAAAGACATTTCAGGATTAGCACGTGAACAGCACAACTCATCCGAAACGCTGTTTCAGCACTCCCCATTACCAACTTTACCTAGACCAGCCCCCCAACATTTCCCTGCAAAATCATATTTGTATTCTCGGTACAGACTTTGTCTCTGATACTAATCACACAACCTCAGGGGGTGTGGTTATTCCGAAATAATCATACCCCCTGGAGGATTAGAGGCATTTGGTTGCTTCCTTGCCTTGTAACACCCCAAGGTCATTATCTCATGATAATTACATCTCCTGGAGTTGCCTTATTGCTTAAGTGTAACACTAAATTTTAATTACAATGAAATAGAGCTCTTCTGGTAGTTTATACAACATCCTGTGTGCGCAAAGCCAGATGGAAATAATGCCTAGCTTTTACTGCAATAACATGTGGTGGGCTTGTGCTCCAGTGCAATAAATGATTATGTTTTTGTTGTTTTTTTGATGAAAAAATMATTTTGAACTAAATTTGGGGCACACTACTATCAAATTTAATTTGGGGTCTTATTATTGTTCTGATTTGTTGTAAATTAATTTTAAATTAAAAAAATATAGTGAAGAACTATACGGATAACATTCCAAGTCTCTGTTACTGCTAACACTCACTGCTGAGTTCCACTTGAGTTTGCTGAAGGTAGGSAGTATGGTGGCTCTTTAGACATTTCAAACAGTCATCAGTAAAACATTAATTTTGCATTGAAATTTGAGACACTGAATTTCAAATATGATTCAACATTTCTGTTTCTTTCAAAAGATTCAAACAAAAGAATGAAATTAATGCAGAATTCATATAATGACTGCATTTTTTATATTTTAACTCTTTGGCTCTGAAGTTGGAAATGGCATCACGTTACTAGAGGTTTCCTGAAAAAGCTTTAATTTTATGAAGGAATTTAATTGTTGAAGTCCATGAGGTTTTTCTCTAGTCAAGCAGAGTAARCTACTATATAATGGTTTTGCTTAAGAACTTACATGCATATGTATTTATTAAACATTTTCAATKGTTTACACAGCAAGATCTTAAAATATTTTTAAACCACCCTCTGCTTTGGCTATGATATGTTATTTTAGTTGTGATATTTTGTATTTACCAGTCCTCTGACAAGATGTTATACTTGGGGGTATAGCAAATGCAATTTTTCAAATCAAATAGCTGCAAACATATGAGATATATTTAAGTCCAATAATTTAAACAACAAAAAAAGAAAACAGACGAAATCAAAAGCACCAGATCTGTTGGACTACATAGTACTATCTGAATGCATTATGTTTATAATTGCTTTTACACTGTGTTGATCCCAGTTAGAACTGCAGTTGTATCTTGAGGCATTTAGAGATAGATATTTGCTGTTTATCCTTAGTAACTGCCTTGCTATAACACAGGATTTTTTTCACAGAGCTTTAAAAACGTTGTTTTCATTCTATTACTCTTTTTCAGATATTTACAACAAAGACAATAATATGAAATTGCTTGTAAGAATGAGCAAACCGTATGATCCTAGTTTTGTCATGTTTTATTTTGTTGTGTTTTACCTTTCTGCACTGCAACTTAGTCAATTAAATGTTAATATTGAATTTAGCTCTTGAAGGTGCGTGTCCTGACATTTTTATAGTTATTTAGCATAATTTTTATTTCATTATTAACTCAGCATGAAAATAAAAATATTATGCTCTGGTATGATCACTGCTTAGGTGTGCTGCTTAAAGTGGAGTTCCTAGCTATTTGCTTATAAAAGAGAGTTTCAGACAGATCACTCTGCCTCAGCAAGTCTCCCTATTGATCAATGCCTTTTCTCCCACCCAGTGATGCCTTCTTGGAAACCAGTGACCACTTTCCAGCTGACTTGTTAGGAATGGATATTATGAAGCTATTAAGCTTCTACATGCTCCATGAAATGAGTGGCTCTTAGAGAAGGTGTTCCTCATCAGGACATGAGGAAAACTTTCCTAATGAGGAAAAAACTAACAAAACATCCTTTAGTACATCTCACAGGACTGGCATGTGAGCGATGTTAGAAATTAAATTTCATTAGTTCTGCTTCTAGCTGGTCTATATTTTTAATTTTTTTTTCAATGTTCTCTTTGAAGAGAGACAAAATCTTTTCCTCATGTGCCCTGTGAAATCAGTAAGTCACTTCAGGAAGAGTTAGCTCTAGCCTGCAATAAGAGAGATCTGTTGATCTGAGATCTGTGTGGCAGATAGTAAAATTTGACCAATCCTTCTGATACAAAGTTAAACTGATTCTATAGTATGGGACAACAAAATTTAATCAGGTTTCCGGTGTGCTGAATTTTGCTGTCACTGACAAGGGTTCATTATTTTTAGTAGTATTGATGCTGAATTGCCTAATAGAGAAAGATTTTTTTTTATTTTTCTCACCTTGTTCAGGATTTTAATAATAATAATAATGACAATAACAACAACAACAACAATAGCATAGTGTTAGGAAACAGAATTATTAACTGTTGCACAAAGTAACCATATTTTGAATATTTCACCCTTACCAAAGCCTCTTATCTTGTTCTGCTCTTACACATAGGTCATATTATGCAGTGCTTTGTGCTAGTTTGACAAGAACTAATGTGGATACTTAAATATTTTAAAGGCTGCACATTTCAGAATGATAAAATACTCAACTGATCTTCCTTTCCTGTTGAATTTGTGGTTAATGATRAAATAATTTAATCCTTTTTTTTCCTATTAGTGATTTAAACAACAAATACTAGAAGTTCTTTTAAGGAAAATCTTGAAATAAGTCCATGCAATGACACTTTTTAACTACAGTTGTTTTTTATTCAGCCATAAAATCTATCTTTCATATAGAAACCCACTTACATGTCTTACTTCAGTGAAGGTTATTTGTAGACTGAAGGTCTTTTCTTGTCAAGATATGATGAATACCATGTGTGAAGACAGAAGAGCATCAGGACCTGTATTAGCCGGAAAACCCACTGATCTGTGAATAACCTAAAAAAGAAAACCTGAAGATTAGCAACGTCGCTTTTAAGAATGATCCATCAAATTCAACAAGCAGATTCACAGAGATGAATCATCTAGTTCCTTTTATTCCAACAATACAGTAAAGGTTATTTCCCTTCCTTACAAATAGAAGTTCGAAATACAAGAAATAGAGACTTGTGAGTCTTTTTCAGTCATAAGGCAATGATTCTACATTTTTCATTCAGTGTGCTTTTTAAACATTTTTTCCTTTTATTTGTCAATTGAAGTAGGTGTGGCTTAGCCCATYTGGTACACAGCTAAGCTGTGTGATTATGTCCCATTTTTAGATGAGGTTATATTTTCTTAAAGATTAAGCCCTCTGTCAAAACCATTAAAAAAAGCACAAAAATTAATTATGTATTTTTAGCACATTTTTATTACTTTATCACAACATATTGAAATACTGCTTCCTCCTAGCTTGAAAATCCAGTGAGACCATTTTGATAACCTTCTCTGATGTCTGATAAAGACCATGGAATTTTCCTCAGCCCTCTCCTCTCCTCTCCTCTCCTCTCCTCTCCTCTCCTCTCCTCTCCTCTCCTCTCCTCTCCTCTCCTCTCCTCTTCTCATCTCCCTGCCCCTAAGCTGACTCTGACCCAAGGTTCAATAATGTTCATTAAAGAAAAATCCATTCAAACCATTGGTGAACTATTAACTACCCTTACTGTGGAAATTTACTCAGAAATTCTTACCTGGACATAGAAATTTCATGTCAAAATTTCTGGTTTTAACTTCTAGCCATTGAATGTTTGACTACTAGACTGAAGAGTCACTGCTAAGCAATCCTTGCTTCAGAAATAATTTATTTTAGGATGTGATCCTCTCTTAGCACTGTCTTTGATAAGCAAAAGGAACTGGAACCTTTCACTACTTGCTATTCCTTTGTTTATTTTTGTACACCTTCTCTCTGTTTTGTCAACATCCATTTGAACACACAATTTTTGGTTTATAAAAGATGGTGATTGAGGTATGTTAATAATTTGGTTATCAAATCTAAGTCGATAGATTATTTAGACTGACCAACAGCTATAAAAACTGTTCTATAATCATTGTTTGGCATAAACAATGAAAAAAAGAAGAAACAATATTAACTGTGATTTAAACTGCTTTCTTTTTTGTTGACTTTGCATTYCCCTTTTTAATATATGTTTAACATTTGTAAAGGTTACTTTACAACACCTATACCGATTCAGATACAGCTGGGATTGTCATGAGAATTTTGCACCTTGCTCCTATTTCTGGGAGGGCAAGGCCAAAACCCACCTTGAATACTCAGRTATTTGAAAAAGAACATAGAGAATTTAGATGTGACGTTAATTTTATAACTTTAGTGCATTTGGAAAGTAAATGGACTATCTCCAAGCAGYAGCTCTCAAGTTCTAGAAAATAAGGTAGGTGGGTTATCATTATAGGATAACTGAAGAACAAATTAAATAGAGTTTTTGAAAGAAATTACAGTAAAGCATATTTTYTATTTCTTTAATGGGGGAGAATTGAACAGTCAGTGTTGAGGTCATGGGAAGCAATTACTTTTTACAAGGATTATGAGCAGAAAGCAAAATTTTATCAGTCAACTTTTATCAGTTAATATGAAGATTCGATAAGTAAATTTAAATATGGATATAATACAGATCCAAAAAGATCCTCTCCTTGTGCTTACTGAAGATGCCCTCCACTATGCAAAATAAACATTTTGCCCCTGTTAGTGCTGAACAAGCATAATTGCCAAAGATGTCTGTGTGTTAGGGAAGGGGTGACCGGTGTGACATGGCATACCCACCAACCTGGGGGATGCTGAGCTCAGGGCTACTCTTCTGCATTTCTGGCACTCGGAGGCACAGGGATCCTGAATTCCTCAGGTTTTGGGTTTACTGACAGAAGTTAAAAAAATTGTGTTTTCTGGTAATACACCACACTTCAGCTCAAGTCCAGAGTTTGAATCAGTCTACTCTTAACATCCATTCGCTCTCTAAAATAGTCTTCCTAAAAAAAGTCCTACACAAACAACTTTTATGTGCTTCCTCCTTTCCTTTTATCTATGTAACTCCAAATTTTACCAGACACAATAAACTTTTCAACTATGAACAAGGGAATTACAATAATTTTTAGGAGCCACCAGGTGACAAAGTTCTAATTCTTTTCCCTTTAAATAGCTAGTAATTATTTATATGCAGCTTTTTGATAATGTTATTTATATAGTAATTTTCATTATGCAAATTAAATAATAAAATAGCAGCAATGTAACATAGCTAATGATTTATAGTTGCAGGAATGGGAACCTTACGGCTTGAACCATCTCGGAATATTTGGAATAACCTTGAGGGCATTTGAACACTTAAGTATCATCTATTTAAATCTCTTAAAACTAATAAATGATGAGCACAAAAGCTAATCTGGGGTATTTGTAATAAATTCCCTATTTAGAGGGGCTTCAGGGTGCGTATTTAGAATTTAAGTTTTTGTATTTAGAATTTAAGTTTTTGTGAGGGCCAGGCATATCTAAATATTTGCCTTTTTTGACACCTGAAATTGTGTAACTCATTATAAAATACTGGTTTTTGTCTTGATGACAATGAAAGTGAGCATGGCATCGTAACCAAACGAACTGCAGAAGAGGGAAATTCCACTGACTGTAGAAAGCTTAAACAGTGAAAAGGCCTTGAAACATATKTCCCAGCAACAGGAATAGTCATAAATCATATGTGAATGCAGAAGAAGAGGCTGTGAATGGCGCTTAAATGCAGGACTGCAGCAAAGTGAAAAGCACTAAGTTAGAATTTGGCAGTGAAAGGCTACCTGTATTATTGATTTGAACTTGAGTTTAAAGAGCCACCCCTTCAATTTACTATCCCATTCTGATGACGTTAAAGCAAACTTGCTACTAAATAAAGCAGGGAGTTAGAGAGACATGTTGCTTGACATAGCAAAACAATGAAACAATTTAATTAGGCGATAATGTTTCTGGCACTGGAGTATACACAGCAATAAACTGCTTTTGTGGTTGATTAAATGCTGAAGTGAAGCAGAGCGTGAAATCTTTCTCAGAGGAAGGAGCTGCCTCTGGATCTTCCCACTACCTGTGGATCTCCCCACTTCAGTAAGGCAGCAGGTCTCACCATCCCCCTGTGACTTTCAGCTGTGGGTGTTGGGAGTGTAGCCTTCGGAGGATCCAGAAGATCAGCACTGACTTTACTTCTGTTCATTTTTTCCATCACTGTGTGCTCCTGTGAGCAGATCCCAAAGAGACTTTTCACCCACTGGTTACTTACCCTCTGCTTGCATATACAACATAGTAAAGCTATTGTAACACAGCCTGGGAAATACAGGCACCCAAAAGAACGTATATGCTTAGTGATGGGTTCTGCYCTATAAATTTCAAATAGTCTGGGCAAGTAATTTGGTAACTTGGCTTCCTTCACATTTACAATTAGGATGCAAAAGCAGAATACCTTCCCATTGTTCTCAGAATGAGAAAAGCAACTGATCTTTTTTTTTTTAGGAATTGAAAGCAGCATTGCATCCAGCTCCTTCTTCATGCTGTTTCTGAGGCATTATAACATGTCTTACTGTACATTTTCTGCATTATTATCTGGTTTACAGATGCTTTTCAAGAATTTTGATGAGCACTATTATTAATAGCTGTATAAGGCTATCTTGAATAATCTTGTTTTTCCTCTATGAAAACCTCAAGTTATATCCCCATAAGGTAAGTTACACAAGACAAAGCCATCATCCCAATTTGTTTTGATAAAGGAGGATTTGGAATAACATTGCTATTGCAATTATTTTCCCCCAACTTTTATGCCTTTTTCCAGCTATATTCTTGTCATTTGTGGGTACACTGTTATAGAGTAGAAGCATTTTCTTTTAGAACATGATGGAAGAAATTATCTCAATTATAATTTAGGAAAAATATTTTCTTAATGATGTCTATTTTAGTTTTATAAATGGACTAAAACTCCTCTTTGAACTCCTGAAGATCATAGCTGCATTTCCTCAGAATTCTGCCACTTTCTGTTAAAGTACTTTGCAGACAACCTAACTTTCAAGGAATGTCCTTGGTTTGGCCATTACATAATTCAGTACTTCTGAATACTTCTGGGATGSTCTGAAGTTACATTTTTATATTTAAAAGTCTAATTGCTAAGTTCCTAGGTGAGCTTTTTAAATGCAAATTTAGCACATCTACCACCTCCATTCCTCTTCTGCTCCCATGATCATCAAATCAAGCACCCCTCTGTCAGTCTAGGCTTCCTTCAGATTTGTAACCTGAAATGAAATCTTAATGGCTCTTCCAACAATTAAATCTTTGACAAAAGCTGGTATTTCTTCACCACAGAATGGCATGTTCAACAAAATGGCTTCCCTGGGGCCCAATCTCCATCTTTAAACAAAAACAGTTCTGGTTCTCTGGAGACATTATATTTATTGAATGTAAATGTCATAATAGCTTGACAGGTGTTGAGTCTTGTCTGAATTTTGTGATCTGAAGCTGTAGTATCCTACTGCCTGCCCCACAATTAATCTTATTGTCTTTGTAGGGTCCCAGGGTCTATCTGTCCAGATAACAAGGGGCAAAGTGACCTGTCAGTTAAGCTTAGAAAAGTGCTAAATCCTAAAAGAGCACTTAAATCCAGCACTTAAAAGGACCTCCTGTACAGAATTGCCTTTCCTACCTTTCAACACTTTCCCTAGATAAGATGATGGAGGAAGGGCAAGAGAAAATCAAAAAACAAACTTAATAACACCTTCCCTTCCAAAGACCATGATTTATAACAAGATTGTGAGAACATTCTGAAGCTATTTCATGTTGAATTACAGTATACCTTTACAAGTGGCTGCTAAACTAGGAGTTCATGACAGTTCTACTTGTGTTACTCTCATACCGTTCCTTGTGCTGCCACTAAAATTTAAAATGCAGTACATACRAAATAGATCTATAAATTTATATAGTAACTATCCCAACAAATGCAAACTCATTCTTAGTAACCATAAAATTACCTTCTGTTATCTATCACCCAGTGAATTATAGTTTCATCACTTAGAACAGCCAGCAAAACTGAATAACACTGCCTGTCTATCCACTATTTCACTGTTATGTTCAGTGCAAGTGCTGCAGCTTGCAGAGAAAAAGGATAAACAACAAAGAAATTAAAGCTGAATATATGGTGTGGTAAATAAGGGTCATGTTATCAGCTCTGCACTGAATATAATTTTTGAAAGTCAGCATCTACCTCTTTAGCTTTTACTTTGAACCACAAATGAATCAATTTAATTTTGGTTGCTAGCTATGCCAACCAGGTTCTTACATTTATGGAGCATTCCACTCTCAAATTACTTACGTTAAAYACAGAAACAGAATAACATACACAAACTGCATAGGTTTTAATAGGATACAAATTGAAATAACTGTTTCTTTGACAGAGTGCTGGGAAGGGTAAACTCCACATTGTTGATAAAACTTTGCCTTAGTTCCTCTTGCCTGTTCAGAGCTGAAGGTGGCTCCTCTACCACTGTCACCAGAAACAGTGGCTGGGTGCTGGCATGGAGGCATAACTCCTTGCCATCACAGGTGAATGCCAAACCCATGTGTACAGAAGACCTATGGAAAACCCACTTTYCCTACCCCAGACTAGTATTTTAGCCCCGAGCCATCTCACACATTAAACAGAAACACTGCTACATGGTTTGTCTGACCCATCACAACTATAGAGATATGAGCCATGAAAACTCAGAGGAATCTGTTTGTGATTAAAAAATTACAGGTGGAAGCTATTCAGTAGTTTGGTGTATATTTCAAATAATCGTTGCCTGCTCATGTATATTACACGTGCATAAAAGGCTATATTCATCAGCTGAATTATCTTTCACTAATTATTTGCTCAGTCTGGTTAGCACCACGAGTGCTGCATGTGAAGTTAGGATCTGAACTTGTACAAAGAGGAACTGCTTTT
The DNA here is from genome assembly GCA_030449065.1 of Oceanodroma leucorhoa. Classification (NCBI taxonomy): domain Eukaryota; kingdom Metazoa; phylum Chordata; class Aves; order Procellariiformes; genus Oceanodroma; species Oceanodroma leucorhoa. The sequence continues at coordinate 22,676,027 of JASVER010000002.1, forward strand.
GAGGAGCCTTTCAATGGAACTCCTTTTTTAATCCTGCSTTCAAATAGCTGTGCATTAAGAAAAAAATTAAAATGTACTGGCGTTTGTTGCTCAGAGAATGGATTCCCAACTTGTATTTTATCTAGATTCTATTCCCCAGAGCATCTGTTGTGATCTTGTTTTTCTCAAAAATGTGATAAGAAACATTTCAAGCCGTATTTCACAATTTATCTAGAGCTTATTCATTCAAAGTGTGATAAGAACCTTTTTTGTTTTTCCAAACGTGTAAATAAAGCTTGACATCAGTCAGAAATCTAGGTCTTTTAACATTAACATTTGAAAATTGTGAATTGTCTGCCACAGAACTTTTATGATAATGGTCTTATAAAGGAATAAACAGGAAGGTCAAGCTGTCAGTGCCTCATATACAAAGAAGAACTAGAACATGCTGTCTGAATAAAACCAAAAGTAATGTTAACTGATCTGCTACAAAGCACCAGGAATAATTTAGCATTTTAACCAAGCAATTGAAAGAGCAGATGAATACTTTTGCTTCACAATAGAGGGCTTAGACATTTGGGCAATGAACTTCCATAAACCATACTTCTTTTTGTTTTAATATTCATGTTTATTATCCAAATAGCCATTTTTTGATAAATTAGCAAAGCTCATAAAAAAAGCTTGAGACAAGCTCAAAGGATGGAAAAAATTATCTCTGACATTAAGATAAAATGCACATTACCAACCCTATTCTGATTGTTTGCTCTAATGTGGAAGTCTTGGATTTGCTGCACAGCATCTGACTTGTCCTTTCAACACTCTGCATATCTCTGCCTTATTATGGTCATTTCCTCTTCGTTTCTTCTGACTTCGTTAACCCAAGTCTCCCTGCCCACTTTCTTTTTTTTTATCTTTCCATTATCCTTGCTTCAGTGACCTCCTTCATACACCCTGTTAGAGTAGATGGGAACCTTTCTTTCTTAAACTTTCTCTCATTCAGATCTCTTCAGGTTTTTTAGAAAGATTAAAAAAAAAAAARGGCAAAATGAAAGGGAGAAAAAAAATTAAGAACCTACCTGGTACTTTCACTAAGTTCTTGTCAGCTGGCATGTCTCTGTATCCCTTCAGTTTATATGAGGGTTTTGTTTCTTTATCTGAGCACTTTACAAATAAGGAGTGACTCCATGGTCATCAGTCAAGATACTTCAGCATAAAAGTTGTGTGGAACAGGAACTTGGCTTTTGTATAAATGGCATGTGCAATACCTTCAACCAAAATGGAGCATTAACACAATTAATTCTAAACTTGAATTCGTATAGTACCAGTGCGTCATTTTATAGAGTGTTTTATTAAAAATTGTATCCTGAAACACTTTCAGTATTAAATACAGATACAAAATTAAACAGACTGCAAAAACTATGAAGCAAATAAGAAGTAAAAGCAAGAAGAACATTTTGTTTTCTATGTCCATTCCAGTAGTGCCTGAATACTCAGAACTAGATTGAGAGCTCCACTGAAATGAAAAAAATGAACAGTGGAATGATTTTTTTTTTTTTTTTTGTCCAGTATGCTGACACTGCTCTGCATCAGTGCTAGCAGACAAAACGCTTCCTTAGGTGGAGTGACCAGTTGTTTTCTCATGGGGTATTTCAGCAACTGGCAAGAGTGAAATATTCTTTTCAACAGACTTATCTGCAGCTTTATTTACAGATTATTCCTCACTCTGCAGATGGATGGCAGCTTTTCAGAGCTAATCAGTTTGCCTAAAGCCTTTAACAAGATCTTATTTGTAATAACAGCAAAACTGAAATATCCTTTTTCTCCCCCAAAAATGCTGCTGTTTTTATGGGAAAACAAGCAAAGAAAGCATTATGATGTCTAAAAGATATCATCAGATGCGTACCAGAGTTAATTGATTCTACTTAGATGACTGGTATTTGAAAGAATTTAAATGACACAAAAAAGATAATTAGACAACCCTATTTAATGATAGCCTGGATCCCRGAAAAGTATCAAACCCCCATAATTTGTTGTACCTTTACTTATCTATAGTTGTTGAAAAATTCACTGGTTAACAAGATACTTAAGAAAATGAAATGCTGATTCAAATGGTACGGGTACTGTCATCATAATTGTAAGAATCCAGCCTGAAAAGTCAAGTTGCTTTCCAATATCTTCTCAAAAATTGTTTTCCTCTAATTAATAATATTAACTTGGGTTTTTGGCTGTTTATATTTTTTTCCCCTCTCAGGGTGTGAATGTATCTTTCATTTAATAACATTAACTGAACATTGGAAGGAGTAAATACTTCAAATAGCAGCCATGAAAGTGGGTGTTGGTGTTGGTGTAGGTAAGGGTTGTTCGTACTCCCATGTTACAATACACTTTGTTTTATGGTGAAATCTTTGAAGCTAAGATGATATTTATTCCAAAAGTGTACTCAGCTTTTGCCAGGRAATTTAAGAACTATGCCTGCTGCACTATCATCTTCCAAGTATTGAAATTTAAACAAGAAGCAATTGCTCACTATAGAYGTAAAAGAAGACCTCAAGACATGCACTACATATGGGAAAACAGAAGAGCTTTTTAGACATCTGTATCTGCATGTTTAGGTGTATTTTCTTGTCAATATTTGGCAGCTTCTTTGAACAATGAGCTGGGTCTCCACTTTAAGTAACTCAATACAAATAATTTTAATATTCCTTGAGATATTTTCCATTGTTTGATCATTGTTTTCTGAACTATCTGTTCTACAAAATTTTTAATTGCTTCTTAAGTCTACTCACTTAAAGGAAATATAGGATGAACATTACCGCACAGCATTACAGTTGTATCTGTATTAATAAAAAAACCTTGCATGGCACAACCCATATTTATACAGCAAAACTCTTCTACCTTCCAGAACAGACTTGTCACCTCCAAAGAACCTGCTGAAATACACCATGACTCAAAGATATGCACAGGCACAGTGTGAAAAACTGCTATTTGCCACAGTCTGAAACCCTGATGTGCACTTAGCTAGCAAGTTAACAATATGCATCATCTTGTGTCTGTGCTCTGGCCTGCACCCTGGCTTTTTTCAGTTTACTGCTATACATGTCACCAAAATGTTCAAGCATGAAAACAACGCTGTGTTTTATTTATAGATTGCATTACATGAGATGTCATAAGAATACATAGAACTATGTTACGCACAAAATAAGACAGAGTTCATTTGTATTATACTGTCTACAGCATTCAAAATTAGTATAGATGTTTACATTATCTARTACTCTAAGACCACATAAAGACTTGGCATATGCCCAAAGTTTATAATTAATGCAGAAACTCTTAGACTGTTATCAGGATGGAGCTGAAAGGTAAATTTTGTAAGCGCTAAGGTATGTGAGAGGAACTTATGGTACTGTATAAGTGCACGTTCTGTTCTATCTCTTGATTCATCTTTCCCAACCTACCTTAACCTGCCTGCTTGTCTCATCCACCAGTTATGTTTTGTCTACTTAAAACTTTTTGAGGGAATGACTGATATTTTACCTACTTCTGCAGAGTAGCTATACCAATAGGGCCCAACCTGGCTTTGAAGTTTATAAATGAAAATAAGAAGATTAAAACCAGAAGTGAACGTTCAGATGAATGAATAACACACAACAGTATCACTGAATATGGATGGCAAAAAGCAGCACCCTTTTCCCACCTTCCTTATTTCTCAGTTGAAAAGAAAAACAAAATTAAAGCTCTGCTTTACAGTGCATGCAAATCTTCAGATAAATGCAGATTGCTAAATTGGATGTCATGTGTGTGTCAATAGTGCAACATTTCACAGATAGAGATAATCTCCTTAAGGAACAGACATGGTGTTTAATGTGTCTGATGGATGCCCTTTTATACTATAACAATATTGAGGACTCCATGACAAACACCTGACAGCCTAAACAAATTTCAGGCATGCACGATAATGATAAAAAATCTTAAAGCATTCATACACTTTACAGTGCAGTGTCAAAGGTCTTTTGTAAGTCAGTGTATCTCAGTAAAACAGGAAAGTTTTAATCAGGAACTGCATCAAGTAATCTGTCAATTATGTTATTTGATTTTTGTGGCTCATCTTGTCCTTAAGCTTGTTTTTCTAGACCTATGTCAATATCCTTAAAGTTCCTACAGTACAACATGCCAGTAGCTGCTGTTTTGGCATGATTTCTGATACATTGATGCTTATCAATCTAATCATGTAAGGCTCATCTTCCAAAGGGAAACAACTGAAAGATCATAGCATCATATTTCACAGTGGAGTGGCTGTCATCACAATATATCATGCATATACGCAAAGGTCATACTGTAAATCTGTTTCATTAGGGCCAAACTCTTATTGCCCCAGAACACAGAAGAAGGAGAAGCCAGTACATGAGGGAATTGCTGATGTTACAATGATGTTAAAGAAGTCACTGCCAACAYGTAGCATACCATAGCCATTGCTGCCTTTTACCATATATTTGTACTGTGAAAAAGAATTTTATTATGGACTCTTTCATCTCCACAGAAGCTTTTATTCTGTGAGATAGGAGTTCTATGGATCACAGGTACTTATCATTGAAAACAAAAATTTCCTAAATTCCAGAAGTAAGACAACAAGATCAGGTTGTTTTTTTTAACCTACATGCATTTTATTGTGTTCTGTTTTCACGGCAGTTTACCTCCTTTTCTTACCTCTATATTAGCTCTGGCCAGTACCATGCAATTGGTAGGTTAGGTATGTTTTTCTGTTTAAGGGAAGTTACTAAAAATGAGAGAAAAATTATTCAAACATTAATTTTTCTGACTTTTCCCTCTCTACCGATGAATGTAGAACTGTGAGGTAAAGCACAAATTTCCATATTTCTTTTTCCTTTATTTTGCAGGGCATATGTCCACTAACCATGCCTAAAAACATCTTAATATGTGATCTTACTATTCTTCATCCTTCTGGAMTCCTCTGCTTGCTTGAATCAAATATGCAATTTCCAAATGTATTTATAAACATTTGACAACTGACCTCTTTCTGTATTGAAGTGAGCTGTATGAGCTATCCRTTATTGAAAGTTTAAGAGATAATTTTAGAGTCCAGATGAGACGTTATCAGAGATTGCCATCTTGCTATTTCTCACATAGTGTTCTTCTTAGCCCGTGTGACCACTAGTACATGGGTAGACTGTGATTCACACAGTATTTTTTAGTAAGGTATTTGAATCATAGTCACTGATTTATTCACATATCCATAATCTTTTTTTCCCATTGGWCAAACTTAAAAAAGGTTGAAAGACCTTTGACTTACGTATTTCGGTAATGGCTGTTAAAATCAATTCTAGCATTAAAGTCTCTAAGAATGAACATGCATTGAGTGGAAAATTGATTAAACGTTCAAAGAACAGTCCTCTGTGGCCTCGTTTGCTTTTTCAATTAGTACAGATGTCACAGCTGGTCTAGGTGGCTCTCAAACTTTCACAAAAAATGTCCTTGTATCTTTGTCTTATTGTGAGCCTTTTTCTTCTAAGAAAGATGATTTTGCATTGAAGTCAGCACTTCTGTATTTTTTGTACTCCATTTTTGCAAGAAAGCAAAGTCACATAAATGAATTGTGCATTTGACTGATAAGACACTAATAGGAAAAAAAATACTGCTAGGTGAACCAGTGTGCTTTTGAGGAACTTGATTTCTGTGTTCTGATGGATTCCACTTGAATTTGTTTCCCTCCTTTAGGAATGATGGAGGTCAGTTCATGCRTAGGTTTCGCAGAAGACATCTGGCAGGGATATGACTCATAACTGCAGCTACCTCAGATTGCTTTTGACCAGAATTCCTGGGTCTGCAGGTGAAGAACTGATGGGAACATGTATGAATTCATTTAGGAGAGCTCCAGTAAGTCAGGTGATTAAGGCACTTAACTGGGATTTAGATGATCTGAGTGCAATTTCAATCCCAGTTCTGCTACAGACTTACTATTTGATGTTGAGAAAGTCATCCTGGGAAAGATTTTTCATGAGCTTTTAGCATTGGCCTAATTCTGCTCCCATTGACTTCTACATAAAAGGAGTTCCCAGCATATGCCATGACATGGCATATCATGGTTGTATTGGTAGCCTATCACTGTGTTGTCTCTTAGAAACTAAAGATAAGGTAGATAAATCCCTAATTTCATTGCTTTAAATAAAAATGTTAAGGATTAAATTATTTTCAGTGTGCAAATACGTAGGAGAAACAGATAGGAGACTGTAACCTTAACCACACTGTTTCTCTCCTTTACCTGCTCTGAGTGCCATGTAACATTCATAAACACAAACACTGAGATTGTTTCTTTATTTTAGCTATGCAAACAATTTGGTTATAATAGGCAGTAGGTTTCTTTTTTAGTACTTTAATGTTTTATTAATTTAATTTTCCACAGTTAAATTCTTTTTTCATTTTGCCTTATAGCCTAAATTTCCCTTGGTATTTGTAATTATAATATTTGTTTGTGATTATACTGCAACATATTGTAATTCTCGACCAGCTGACAATGAACTAGAATTTGTACCTAATGTCTTATTAAAAATAAAAATAAAGACTGACATTAAGATCCCTTTATTTTTTGCAAATTCGGAAATCAATTGCTTGATTAAACTTAATGCATTTAAAACTATACATTTCATCAGATGTGTAAAATACATGAGCCAAAGTCAGGTCCTTTGTTAAGCAGCTATAACTACCAGCTAAGTTGCTGCAAGTTGTATCAACCTGTGCATGGACTGAATTTCTCCCACGATATTTGGGATAATAGAGAACTATATAACGAATTAAATGGCTGGCCTTTCAAAGTTAGTGGTCTGCTTACAAATGAAACTGCTGCCAAATACTTCAGGATATTCCCTAAAACAATCAGATAATTCTGCAGTTTTAACATTAATAAAACAAAGACTTTGCAACTTTGGTAGTAATCATTTAGTGTCCTAAATGATGAGGCTTATTTACTATTATTTTGTATTGCGTAAGATAAAAACTATGTTAGTCCAAATGCTTGCACTGGCCTCTAAAAAAACTCCATTGATTAACACCCTGCTTCAACAGCAGCAGGTTCTTTGGTCCGTCTACATTATCTCCTCTTGTTCCTTCAGCCACCTAATATCAGAACATCTTTTTCTGCAAGGGTGGCAATAAGAGGTAAAGTTGTGTATAAAGCTTCATATCTGTGCCTGGGAGTGAAGCAAGCTGGATTCTGAAGGGATATCATTTGTATGAAGGGCTGGGACTGTGTTTGGCCAGAGGTTTTTCTCTGGGTGATTATTGTTGTTTCTTCCCATTCTAGGGAGAGACTGTGAAAAATAACTTTTCCTTTTCCATGGCACAAACTTTTTATTCCACTMTGGATAGAATGTATATGGAATGATTGTAATGCCTCTCACATTTACTATTGATGAATCCTGATCTTTTTGCAGATGGCACCAAGTTGGGTGGGAGTGTTGATCTGCCTGAGGGTAGGAAGGCTCTGCAGAGGGATCTGGACAGGCTGGATCGATAGGCCAAGGCCAATTGTATGAGGTTCAAGAAGGCCAAGTGCTGCGTCCTGCACTTGGGTCACAACAAYCCCAGGCAAYGCTACAGGCTTGGGGAAGAGTGGCTGGAAAGCTGCCCGGTGGAAAAGGACSTGGGGGTGCTGGTCGACAGCCGGCTGAACATGAGCCGTGCCCAGGTGTCCAGGAAGGCCAACAGCATCCTGGCCTGTATCAGAAAYAGTGTGGCCAGCAGGACTAGGGAGGTCATCGTGCCCCTGCACTTGGCACTGGTGAGTCCGCACCTCGAATACTGTGTTCAGTTCTGGGTCCCTCACTACAAGAAGGACTTTGAGGTGCTGGAGCGTGTCCAGAGAAGGGCAAYGAAGCTGGTGAAGGGTCTGGAGCACAAGTCTTATGAGGAGTGGCTGAGGGAGCTGGGGTTGTTTAGCCTGGAGAAGAGGAGGCTGAGGGGAGACCTTATTGCTCTCTACAACTACCTGACAGGAGGTTGTAGCGAGGCGGGTGTTGGTCTCTTCTCCCAAGTAACTAGTGATAGGACAAGAGGAAATGGCCTCAGGTTGTGCCAGGGGAGGTTTAGATTGGACATTAGGAAAAATTTCTTCACTGAAAGGGTTGTCAAGCATTGGAACAGGCTGCCCAGGGAAGTGRTRGAGTCACCATCCCTGGAGGCATTCAAAAACACGTGTAGATGTGGCGCTTCGGGACATGGTTTAGTGGGCATGGTGTTGTCCGGTTGACGGTTGCACTTGATGATCTTAGAGGTCTTTTCCAACCTTAATGATTCTATGATTCTATGATTCTATGATTCTTTTTCAGAGGTGGTGTCCTCTGGGAGATGAACTCGTCCTGGGACATGAGACACATAAGATATGGTTAGATCGAAAAGGTGTGATTCTTTATATTTGGGGAAGAGGGATTAGAATTAGAAAAAAATATTGTTACAGGAAGGTAACTTTTTTTGTCCTTAGCACTGAGAACTCTTATGTAATTCTCATTTTTGATAGGAAGCTACAGCTAGTAATGAATAGGATCATTTGTTCCTGAGGCTGAAAGTAGGACTGCCTTTTTTGAAGATTCCACTACAACAACAGTTTTCTTTTCCAGTCAGCTCTCTGAGGGGTTGAGCAGTACAGTTCTCTGGGGATATGAAAACCTGAGGGCTAAGACTTGGGATGCTTGATCCTTACTGATGGAGATGAGCAGAAGTTTTGAACAGTGAAAATCCAAACCAGAATGTTTAGTTCTGGTGCAAGTGCTTTTGTTTGATTTTTATTTTGCAAGGAAAAGCTATTGCATGAGACCACCCATGGTGCTATGCCTAATAACCATTCAAAGCTATCCATCATTTGAGAAAGGAATAATGTATGGTTTCTGTTGGTAAGATAAACATGTGATTGTTGAGTGCTATAGGTATGATTTCAGCTTTCTTCAACTATGCAGGAAAACTTCAGTTTTTACTGAAGATAGTGTACCAAAGGCATGTCTTTCAAACATTTCACGATGGAAGCCGAGTGGACACTTTTCTCTGTCCCAGTTCCTACCTTAGGTTTACCAGAATGTAACCATTCACTGTGTGAATCTTGAGATAAAGCTGAACAGTTGACATACAGACAAATTTGTAACTCTTCCCTCCCTCCCTGTATGTTGCTAAAGTTCTTTACAGGTATTCACTGGGATTCTTGTTGTTGGTGATATTCAGAGAAGTACGGGTTGGTTTTTAGACTACCATAATGAGTAGGAGGTTATGCAAGTGGTTACTTGTTCAAYAGTACAGTGTCATCAGCAAACTCTGCCATCTTGCAATTCACTTACTCCAAAATATTAAAAAAATATATTAAACAACTTGATCGTAGTACTGACCCCTGAGACACTCCATTATTAATATATCTCTTCTTTGAGGTTATAACTATTTATTTCCTATCATTTAATCACTTTTTAATCCATGACAAGCCTTTGCCCCTTACTTCATTGTTATTTATTATCTTTAATATTCTTTTATGAGGGACCTTTTCTAAAGCTTTTTGAAATCCAAGTAAATTATGTCCACTGGGTCACGTTCATCTACTGTCTTATTAATATTTTCAGAACCTTCCAACACATTAGAGAGGCACAATTTTCTGTTACAGAAAGCTTGTTGGTTTTTCTCTTGCCATATATATTATGATTCCCCAAATGTTGCACTATTTTTTGTCTATTTGATTTTCAGTCATTGTAACAAACTGTAATTCTCAAGACATCCCCCAAATCATTTTAAAAAAATAAGAATCACGTGAATGACTTTCGAGTTCTCAGGAAGTGCTGTGATTGGTAAGGATATACTGTAATTTGCTATTAAGCTATTCAGTCAGTCAAATAATTTGAAGGATGGCTCCAAAGCCTTCTGTGAGGAAGATTCAGTTCCAAAACAACCAAGGTATTTTTTCATAAAACAGCTTGGAAGAGGAGCTTTATCATCTTGTTTTTTCAGTAGTGCTGAAATATATTTAACTTCGTAGATAATTTAGCCAATTTCTGCACTTCTTTAGAAATRAATACCAAGAAATTTAGTATACATTTTGTATTTATAATAGATGAAAATAGATGAAACGGATGATTCTGAAAATCTTGCTTTTTAAAAATGAGGTYGGAGGACTCAGGAAACCTTCTCTACCTGGCACAGTTTTAGTACTTTATCCCTTCCAAAGTTGCCACTGTGTGTTAAGGCTCTGTCTCCTGTGAGAGAGAGAGAGCAAAATTGTTCTAGATTGGCCACTTTAGCCTTTCTCCTTGTAGGACCTTGGGTAAGAGAACACTGGTCAAAGGGAGCCAGAAACAGGAGAGCTTATGATCCTTTTCTCACCTCAGGGAAGACTGTTTGACTCCAGAGCAGCGATTAGGACTGAGCAGCAATATCCAAACAGTATATTTGCAGGTAGGTCAAATGAGAAACTGATGGGTAGGAATGTAATGATTCTGAAAAAGTGTTCTGTCTCTCCAGAGGGGGAACATGGAAAATGCAGAGTCCTTCCTCTCTCTTTATTCCTGAATGTAGGGATCAGGGAGGGAGTCTAGGACAGAATGGCACAGAATTAAGCACAACGCGTGGCCAGCAGAAGTACCAAAAATTGTCTCTCCTTCGAAGATGAGAAGGAGTTTGGTGTCATCCAAGGCAGCTGCAAGTATTCTTGGTCTGCCACAGAATCATGGACATGTAAACAAGGCACTGCAGGGTATCGGTAATTGGAGAAAAGTGCAAGGAGAGCTAGATCTCAAATGATACCTAAAATGTGAGGCCAGAGCAGGATGCAGGAGCTACATGGGGCAAGAAGCCAAAGTTYGTCCAACAATTGGTACAGCTTCTCCAGCCACTGTTGTACTGGAGCTGAGTGTTACAGACCCAGCTAGAATACACACATTGCTCTATATAGAATATATGACTGATATTTGCAATTTTGGGCTTCTTCTCAGCAACACTCTGTTGATGATAGCATTACTGCAACAGACGATGGGGCTGGAGTTCTGACTAGGCTGCCCAAATTTGACAATGATGACATTTTTGGACAGGCTGGAGTTTCTGGTCCTGGAACTACCAGATTTGCCAAGTTCAAATTTGATAGGGCTTTCAGGCACTGGGAGACAAGTAGACCTGAAGGACTTAGACTGTGCCTATCATATCCAACAAATCACGTGTTAAGGAACAGCTACGGTGTCACTACAGCAAAAGTGGGTGTGGCCAGTGAATCCAGGCTGTGGACTACTGCCCTGGTAATTACGATCTGGACACTCAGATGGTGGTGCAGTAACTTATGGTTAGTATAAATGGAAAATTTTAGCAGAGACAGAAACTATTTTTCCTCAAAAAACTGCAGGAGGAGTAGCGACAGAAAAAATATCCATTTGACAGGTAGGAATCGGTGAATCTCCTTGGGTTTTTTTCAGGTTAGAAAGGTACCTGGTCATTGTTCTTATTTCTTGGAAATGGTAGAGTTGCACACATTATTGAGGTCATGTGCTTTATTTAATTTATCATTGGATTTACTCTAGTCTGCTTCTAGGGTTTGTATTCCTTTGTCAAAGCAATGAGGATGGACTTCTTCATAACTTGCACAGCAATTGAATAACCATTCACACGTCCATCCCCCTGCTGTAGGAAGAAGAGTTGGTTCATATGGCACATTATTTCAGTGATTGTCTCTTATTAGACAGTGTTTGAGATCAAGGTAAATGACTGGGTTTTGGCCACTAGCTGGGTATGATTCCTAAATTGCACAGTTTTCCTAAAAACTGTGAAACTAACAGAAAAAATTAACTRAAGTTGTCTACTCAAGTCATCTTACTAGAAGTATGGTCTTATGCTGCCTGAACAATGCCAAATCACTGAAGCCTGAGAAGATTAAAATGGTGATAGAAGGAATTCAACAATATTAATGGATCCCTAAGRAGTGAAAATTATGATAGTAAGTTGGGTTTGTTGCTAGTGGAACAAGTCAGGTTCTGAAAATTAGTTTTTAAAATTAGTCAGATTTGGTTTTGATGGAAAACTATGCAAATTCATTTGTTGAAAACAATAAAAAAGTAAAAGTTTCCATTGCAAACTGAAATATTTCGGAATTTCACCGTCTTTTGGTTGATTTTCAGCATGTTCTGCTTTTTCAGTGCAGAAGCTTCTTATCAGCTTTGCTGTTTTTATTACCTAATAAATCTCTAACTTAATTACAGTTAATATAGTGTTGCCAAATATTCAGAAATCATGAGTAAGGCTTCCAGAATTCAWAGGCTTGGGTTGGTTTTTTTTAATAACCTGTTTGGGGTTCTCCTTGTTTGACTTCTATCTTTCACACTTTTAGGAAATGCTTTAATTTTTTTCTACTTAGATATCACGACTGGAAACATGATAATTTTTATGAAAGTTAATAGCCTCCTAATTAGTATAAATCTAGGCTCTAGGTCTTTAAGAAAAGTGTCAAATATCATGAGGCTAATAATAAAATTGCAAGAGCTGGCAATATTGTTATCCAAAAATGAATTAAGATTCCTTATTTTGCCAGAACAATAGTCATTTGTCTCCAATTTATCAGTARCCTTTTAACTTTTACAGTTATGTCAGAGGTGTGGAAACATTTATTTTTATTTCTTACCTACAGTTTACTTGTCTCTCTCTTAACGATGTTGTCTGGGTCTTCAGGCAAAGTATTACACATCAACTTGTCATTAAGTCACAGTTTTGAAATAGATCTTTTTACTCTAGCCTGTGTATCCACTGATAATTAAATAAGAATGCCAAAGTCCTTCCTTTCCAAACAAGATTTTTTTTCTTCTTCTCTTTATCTTTTCTTTGTTTTTAATTTTTATTCTCTTTCATTTTCTTTTCCTCTTTCTTTTTTATTCTTTTTTTTTTCTGTTATTCATTCACTTTTCATAGTCATTAATGTCCTCCTGCCCTGAGAATAGAAAAAAAAAGAACAGTAAAAGATGTTTAAATGTTTAAGTTGTTGACGCCTTTATTTACATGTCCAGGACAAATTGGTACTCTGCTATGCTGGCTCATAAAGGCTACATGAAATTGTCAGAATTATTAGCAAAGAATTATTTTTTTCCCATATTGGTACCTGTCAAAACGTAAGGAGAACCTTATACCCAGGGTTTCACAAGTACTCCTTTGTAATCTGTTATGCATACTACTGACATGTGTCTCTCAGCAGAACATTAACATTATCAGGTAAGCATCCGGGTGTACTTGAAAAGATTAAAGATTATCTGTTTCATAAGAGATTAAATACAGCCCCTCTATGCAGAGCTGTTGTGATTCGTCTCAGCTAGGCAGGCAAAATGGAGTTTGGCTGTGTCAGAAATGAGGGGCTGAACCTGTCCTGGTCTTGCTCAAGGAAACAGAGAGGGATGCAGGAGAATGAAGAAAGGACAGTGATAGTGTGGAAAGCCACAAAGGAGAAAAAGTGTGAGAGACCAAGCTGTCGCTGGGAGGATGGCAGAAGTGGAAGGCTGAGGTGGTGTCTGTAGGGGGACCCAGCCCAATCAGCCYAGAAGCTGCTGGCAGCCATCCTGGTTTTGCCCCACCCTCTATCCACCCTGGCTTTAAAATTTAAAATTGTATTCAGTGTCATTCTAAATGCCCCATCATTTAAAAATGACAAAATGTGCTTTGTTTTTACTGTTATTACTATCCCTTACTATAGGAAAAACCTCATCCTCTACATTTTGGCAGCTCACTAGAACACTGGGCAGTAGCAGGCAATGTTTGTGATCAAAAGACTTAGATCTGTAGATATCCTTAGAGCATGCAATAATTTTCAGCCTTTTTAAGAACCCAGCTTATTTTGTACTTCATTGTTATTCTTGCTGTCAGAAGAAATAACATTTATAACCAGAAGACAACACAAAGTTGTATGTAGCACTGCAAAAATATGTTGCATGTAGATTGGAACTGACTTCCTAAGGGTGTTTTTCTTCCTATTGGTATTGTTCTGTGTACATCCCTCAGAAGCAAAGTCAAAATTCAGTAGACCACTGAGGTGAATAAGTACCAGTTCCTATCCATTTAAGAAGGAAAATCTRCTTAGATGCTGGGTATTAAGAAGACTAGATTATTACTGCCTGGTTTTAATTCTGTACATTTTTATAACACATCAGATTAATTACATTCTTAATTTTATTACACACTGAAAAGACCATCATCCATTATAACCACCAACACTTAGTTCAAACACAAGACTGGGAATCTCCTTTGGACAACATCTATGATCTCTGGCAAATCCTAGGAAGTCTCTGCTGCACATTTTTAGCTCATATTGAAAAGCACATTGAAAATGGTTTCACTACAGGCCAATATGAAAGACTAAAAAACCCCACAAAGAAAACTTATTTTTGGTAGTAAAGTAAGGATGGCCTCCAAATTTCAAAATATTTTCTCTCTGATATATGAAAATAGTTCGACGCCTCAGTGTTCTTATCTCTCACCTGTACAGTCTGGTGGATCAAACATATGCTAGATCATGGAGTATGTTCTGGGACTCATCTGTTTTACAAGATTATGCTTTCCATTTTCACGTTCAGTTAGAGTAGCAAGCTATATACAGGAAAAGTAACAGCAGAGAGCAGAACRCAAGCTCAGGCGTTCTTCTCACATCTTCCCAGTCTTGGGTTTATTACTTCTTCCCCTCCCCTGCTGGCTTCCACATGTTCATATTGCAAATTCTTAAAGGCAGGTATATAAACACACACATGTTTATATTTTATATACTTTATAGAATATTATACACAGTATTATATGCATTCTAATGTTATTGTTTTTATACTTTTATATATTTATAATGTATGTCATATATTTGAGAAATGTCTTTGCATACTAGAAAAATAACAGCCTCTCCCCACAACTTGCTCATTGCCATTTCTGTTCCTTCACATTTTTTGCATTAAATTTTATGGTATCATATAATCCTTTTTCATCCAAAGCATTGTGCAAGTGTGTGCAGCATAACAATAAATGCCTCTCAACACCAATTAAAAGGCAAGACGAAAATCCACAATAGGTAGTTTCCAGTAAAACTAAAAAAATGAAAGAGCTCTGGGAATATTAAGATGAGCAAAGCAGAGGTTCTGAGGTGAGATCTACAATGCAAAAATTGGATCCTTGTTTGTTTTAGCAGACTACCTAGGAATAAGAGTTCTAACTCTTTTAAGCATCACCTTCCTTCACAGGATTTGGGAGTCAATCATCCAGGCAGAAGAAAGCTCTCTGGATAGCTTGGCAGGTCAATGGAGCTCAGGTCAACTAACTGACCTTGTTAATCTGTGGAGGGGTTATAACTTAGACTGTCGGGCCTGGTCCTCCTGTTATCTGTCTCTCCAAGAAGGCAAAATTCATCTCAGATACTTGAACTACCATAGAGGATCTGCTTTCTTGGTAAACCAGCGTTAGAAAAGGACAAAACCAAAAGCCTCCTCACAAGGAGGTGGGTACTGGAAGCAGGACTCTCAAAGTCTAGTGTGACARGAAGAGAACCTCTCCTTCCTGACCATCATTTAAAGATGGTGGTGGATCATCCACCGAGGGTCAAGGACCTGCTACCAGAGGGAATGATATCTAATGGTAGCCCTCCTACAAATGAAAATAATTAATGAAAAATTTATGACCTGTATTGTAGAAATTGCTGCTGGATAGTCCCCAGATAAATTAAATTTAAAAAGTTGCAGCCTAATTAAGMCATATCTTTCTGCTTTCTTGCATGGCTGGGGCAATGATGCAAACTCAGCAGAACAGAGGAAGGGAAGGATAGAGTTTGAAGGGCTGAGGTTTGAAAAGCAGAAGACTGAGTATATTAAAAAGAAACTGTAAATAAAGGGGCCATAGACAATGTGAACAGAGGTTTTTGGCTATGTTATTATGCTTAATTTTAAGAACATTACAGTTTATGGAAGTTTCAGAACTGCACAGAAAAAATATTTTGGCAATAAAGAAAGAAAAAGGAATTGTCACTGTGAGATTTTTTTTTACTGAGTGAAATAGGTGAGTGCGTTTTGGAAGAAAGTGAATGAGACCACAGAATTCTAGGTGCTGGACAACAAAGAATGAAACAATTCTTTTCTATTGTATTTGAACTTTAAAAAACCAAACCTGCAATATATTTAGAATTTATCTTTCAAATATAATCAAAAAGGTAAAATAATACAGAAATAAAGCATGCAGTTTTATAGAATTTAGAATCATAATATTGACTTTGGGGTTTTGTTAGATTATTTTACTGGAAGCTTCCAGACAGAGTTTACTGGAAACTTTTATCATACTGGAATTTTCTTTCTGTTTGAGTTTTCTACAGTCTTTTTCAGTTATCCTGAATATCATACTACGTAAATATATTGTATTTTGTGTGACCACTTCATTACATTTCTAATATATTTTCACATCTTCAAAATGTTAACTTTAAAAAGTTATAATAATTCCAATATTCAAAACCACTTAATTAAGATGGGAAATGTATTAGATTATCCAGAGAAAAAAAATCATTATTAATACTACCTTATAATCTCATATCCATTAGCTAAACTGTGATATTTGTCACAAAAAATAATTTCTATTTTAACACTTTAAAATGAATGGTGAGGATGTTCTATTCTCTTTAATGCTATCCTTATGAGACAGAAGATTATTTGTTTAAATAGGAAAGTGGAACTTGCTTTGWAAAGTAATTCCTGATCACAGGAAACTAATGGGGTTTGCAGATCTAGAATTCTATTTTATGTATCTTGAATGTGGAGCTTTCCCTGAAAAGAAGTAGCAACAAGATTTGACCAACTTTGAGTGCCCTCCATGAACAATGACAAAGTTTCTTACCTTCTCTAGGACAGTTTAAACCTTTAGTCATCTTAGATTTAAACCTAAAACTCTCTGCTAAACACAGGGAAGAAGATCTGAGCTAAGGATGACTGCCATCATCAAGTGCAGTAATAAACAAATCTAAAAGTAACATTTTTAGTCTTTTAAAAAACGTAATACATCTTAATGCAAGAAGAAGTGCAGGCTTGAACATGATTTTCAGTCCCATTGACTTCGGTAAGACATCTCATGCTTAGAGCAGAGTTTTTGTGTAAGGGTCTTGCCAAAGCAGGGCCACAGCAGCAGTCATGCTCACGTTCACATGCATTGGAAAGACCAGAGTTGCAGCATAGCACATCCTTCTCTGGATCTAACAGTAGCAGCTTATAGGACATTACAYTTTCAACTCATAAAACTCACGTTTTGTTTTGTTTTGTTTTGTTCTATTTCTTGTGCCTCTATGGAAACATATTCAGCTGCTTACTTCCATTTGCACAATTGTGTTGACACGTTTCAGATACAGTTCGTGATGTGCTATTTTGTGATTTCTACAGTTATTAATATTTGCCTTTTTAAATGTTCAGTATGGTGGGTTAAGTCATCTGACTAATCAAGCAAYGTACAGAAAGAATAAAAGTGTATGAACAATAGAATAGAGTTACAACAAAATTTTTGAGTGCAGTGACATATTATCTGCTGGCAATAAAACTACATATTATGTCTACATTCTATGTAATTACTCTTTGAAGTGAAAAATTTGCAGTTTGAACTTTCTCAAACTTTCTGACACAAATTGCTTTACTAGATATTGATTTAAAWTTAGAAGCAAAACTTGTGAGAAAAATGAACATTTGTTACTTGTCTTGACAATGCACGAATAAATTCCTTACTTTTCTGAACTTCAGTTTTATTAAGTAACTTTCTATAAGACAAGTTTCAGCAGATCAGCACAAAATTTTCTTAATTTCATTACAGGCTGTAAATTAAAATTAATGAGGCTGACACCCACAATTAACAATGAAAAATGCAGATTGTTATAATTACTTAAGCAATAACATTGCTTTACATAGAAAACTTAAGGTGCTCCACAAATTATTTACAAGTGTTACATAAAACACAAAAAATGACAATTTCAATTTATTTTGTCAGTATAAAAAACAAAAATCCTTACTAAAACCTTTCTCATTTGGGAATCTCTCGCCATGCATAATTAAGCAAATTTGATTGCAATTAAGCCTGGCTTCTACAGTGGAGTTTTAATTAATGCAAATCTGGCATCTACATCTATAAGATTAATTTTCGTGAATTAAAAGAAAACAACAAAGCGTATTTGAAAGTGCAGTTGTATTGTTGAAAGAATGGAATGCAAAATCTGATTATTTTTCAGTCTTCCATGTGGATAACCTTTGACTTACATTTTAGGGAGAGATATTTTATTTGGATCTGTTGTTTTGTTTCTCAAGGCATTATTAAGCAAGATCATAGCAATTACACTAAGCTTCTTCTAAGGAACATCTTAAAATGTAATTATATACATTTAGAAGAAGAAATGAAAGATAATATAGGCTAAGGAGTGAGGGCACCATTACACTACACAATGCTTTTTCTAAAGTTGTCATCCTTGTSTCTCGCTTGGAGCCTAGAATATCCTGTGGAGTCTGTAGGAGTACTTGAGATATTTTCAGATATATTTTAATAAGATGTCCTCTTAAAATCCCAAACCTGGAATGATTTTTATAGGACAGAAGAATTTTTATTTTTTATTTATTTAACAGCGTGCTTTGAACTGACTTTTTAAGCATTTTCTCTGTCTGAAATTTGTTTGTATTTAATTTAGTATCTTTAAAAGAAAAAGAAAATTTTTACTGGGAATTCTGTTCCTTTGGAACTGTCCCATAAGAGTCACCGATTCTGTCATTCTGTCCACATAAAAAAGTTCTCGACCACATGGCTTGTCTTGTGCTTAAATAGAGTACTATGTAATTTTATTTTGTCATTTGTGTAATAAAACAATCATATGGAAATGGACCATTAGCAAAAGCAACAGATATTACATTAAAAACTATTATTCTCACTGACATGCAAGAAGGTAAATAACTCCTTTTTTCATTCGGTCTCCCCATACAGATGTCAGAAGTCAGGTAATTCCAAGGAGGCATTTATCCAGTTGTCAGAAATGTTCTGTCTGTTGTGAAAAGCTGAATTTTTTCCCTTTCTTGAAATATATTCTGGTATTTTATTCTAATGTTAACCATAGTTGCTGTTTTTTTCCTTGGTCTTGCTTTTTAAAAAATGTGCACTGGGTATGCAGAGAAGATACCAATTCCTTTTTAGTCAAGGGTGAGAAGGCTGAGCCAAACCCCTGTTGGAGGGAAGATGGGTGCCAAGATACAAGTGCCTCTGGGAGAAAATGAACCACCAAAACTCTTGCATGCAGGCTGCTGGAGGTGTGTGACCCTGATGTGAGGAGTAAAATTACAAGCAGTGTAGTTTTTCTTCCTATTTAATCCAGTTTCTTTCTAATTTCTTTCCTCTCTTATTCAAAACACAGAAATCTCCCTTTCGTTACGTGAAATACCATCTGAACTGAAGATTTCCCAAAGATGCTCTATCAGGGGAACTGTTGTTTTATATCTGTATCAGAGAGAGTACAAAAGCATCTCCTCAAGGGGCTGTAAATGCTGCCACATTTGGTTCCCGCAGTATAGTTATTATTATGGCTCCCAAAGGTAGCTTCCAAAGCACCACACTGAGGGAGCTCATAGGGCACTAGAAACAGCAGGAGGCGAGTCCAACCTTACAATCACATGCACTGCTTTTGCAGCAGGGGATATAGTGACATAAAGTGCAACATTCTCTTTGTTTTGGTGTGGTTTACAACATAGTCGTATTTACAAATATTTTATTAATTACATTTATTTTCAGTAATTAAAACAGAGTATTTATTTTAGTTGAAGTTAAAGTCTAGTATTACAAAGTATTAATTGCAGGTTTAGACAGATTTCTAATTTGATTTTCCAAATTATCAGCTCAAAAAACAAGGTAATGGACAGAAGATGTCCTGCAAGTCTTTGGCCAGGGATCAACTTCTGCCTTTGCAGGTCTGGAAGAGCAGCAGTATAAGTGCTTTGTGACTTACATGATAATATCTTTTTCACTGGAATAGTCAAGTGTCCATCACTGTCTCCCCTCTCTAATTTAGACATACTTGGCACTAGAAACCTGTATTTAAGCACCTGTATTGCATTGTGTTTGCATGTTTGGGTTTTTTTTAAATTGTTTTTCTTCTGTGTGTGCAAGAGGAAGACATTTGTAGAATTATATCATCTGTCTGTATCCAATGTTTGACAATTTGGACAATGTTTCAAAATGGGCTCCTTAACCTGTATTGAGACATATAAATATCTGAGCACTTTTTGTAGATTGCTGAGTGTTCACAGCTCATTTTGTTTCCAAYTTATGGAGACTTACTGCTTCTGAAAGACTAGGTTGCTTGAACATAGAAAGAAAAAGACTAGTTTAAATGATGCTAAAGGAGAGACTCAGGCATATGCTATATAATWCCCAACAGGGATACTGCTGTACTTTAACTATAGGTACCTAGCCTCATCTGACTGAATCAGAGGAAAAAAGCTCTAACCTTTTGAAAGCATTAGATGCCTATAAATTATTTATTTGGACACCCTGTGAGTTCTAGGAAACCCTTAGAAAAGATCTCTTATAGAAAGGGATGTTCAGACTGTCATCGCTCTTTGGAACACGTGTCATTTCTCAGCACACCTCCATCCACTTGTTGTTTTGAATACTACGACTGTGACAAGGCAGTTCCCAGCTTGCTTTTTCCACTTTTTTTTCTTTCTTTCTTTTTTTTTTTTTTTTAGGTTTTATTTCTTCTGTCCTCCTCTTTCTTTTTTTTTACTCTTTTTTTCCTTTTTTCCCTTTTTCCTTTTTCTCCCTTCCCCCCATCACTTACCCCTTTTTCTCCCTTTTCCCTTTTTTCCCTTTCTCTTTTTTTATTTTCTTCATTTTTTTATCCTTTTTTTTTAAGATGGGTTAAAAGGAGTCATTCCTCCTTCCTTGTTTCTCAGTCTCAGTGTTTCAAAACTGTGTCATACGGTATCATTCACTCTTCAATGGCATGTTCTAAACAGCAGGGTAGTTTAGCTAAAGGCTACTCCTGCCCCTTTGTTAAAAGGAGCGAGGAGGAACCAAAGGGGAGATATCAAAAGGGAAAGGTAAAGGAAATTTGTTTCTATAGCACAATGCTTCGAACGGTCTTCTGCTATTGCACATCAGTGAGGTTTGGGGTTTTTTTTGTTTCCCACATTTTTCTGTTTCCCAATGATTTTCAGCCATCTCAGACCTGACATTTTTCCGCATGAGTTGTGTAGGAGACCAATTTTATAGGCATCCTCTGAAGAAAGTTAATGTATATGCACACACACTGTCGTGGTTTAATCCCAGCCAGCAACTAAGCCCCACCCAGCCGCTCACTCACTCCCCTCTGGTGGGATGTGGGGGAGAACTGGAAGAGTAAAAGTGAGAAAACTCGTGGGTTGAGATAAGTACAGTTTAATAAATAAAGCAAAAGCCACACATGCAAGCAAAGCAAAACAAGGAATTCATTCACTGCTTCTCATCGGCAGGCAGGTGTTCAGCCATCTCCAGGAAAGCAGGGCTCCTTCACGCCTAACGGTTACTTGGAAAGACAAACACCATCACTCCCAATGTCCCCCGCTTCCTTCTTCCCCCAGATTTATATGCTGAGCATGACATCATATGGTATGGAATATCCCTTTGGTCAGTTGGGGTCAGCTGTCCCAGCTGTGTCCCCTCCCAACTTCTTGTGCACCCCCAGCCTGCTCACTGGTGGGGTGGTGTGAGAAGTAGAAAAGGCCCTGACTCTGTGTAAGCACTGCTCAGCAGTAACTGAAACATGCCTGTGTTATCAACACTGTTTCCAGCACAAATCCAAAACATAGCCCCATACTAGCTACGGTGAAGAAAATTATCGCAGCCAAAACCAACACACACACGTACTTTTGAAAAAAGACACATCCCATGGAACACAGCAGCAACTACTTTGGTTAAAATTGTGGCCAGAGGAAGAGGTTGTGGTTCCCCTTTCTTTCATTTCAATTAGTTAATCAAACTTTTCCTGAAAAGTTTTATAACATTGTGGGTGAAGAATAAATCAAGACATCAAAACTCTCGAAATCAGAGAAAGATTATCAAAGTTAATGAGAATAAGGAAAATTAAGAGATCATTAATAGTAATGATACCAAAATGGGAACTAGGAAACCAGTCTAGAGACTCTTATGCCAGCCATTAATCTGAAGACTATGATTAAAATATAAGAAGACATTCCATCAGCTTGTTGTGCAAACATGCTGAGAACATCCCTCTTCTGGCTTGAGTTTTTCAAAGAAGCCTAGGGCCATTAGGCACCCAAATCGTATTAATAAATCCTTGTCTTTGTCTACACCTTTTCAACATCTACAAAATAATAAAGGCACATGGAGCTGGTATTTCCTGTTTAATGTTCAGGAAGAGGTATTGAAGAGGTATTGAGAAATGCATTGAAGAGGTATTGAGAAATATTTTTTCTCTTGCAGTTATGAAACAATTATAAAGGTCTTCCCTGAGTGAGTGAAAGAAGTGCAGATTTTGTGAGTCTATGCCAAAATCTATTTAATTAGATAATCATTCTAAGGAAAATAATGCACCAGTAGCTTCAGAGAAAGTGCAAGGCATGATATATTTGAATTAACTCTATTTAATTAAAGGAGCACCTTCTGAGGGTCTCAGATTTCATGGGACCATCCAGTTGTCACTGTGACTGCTACTACATGCATCCTAGAGCTCAGATTTCCTGTTGCACTTATCAATTTTGTTTTGTGTTGGAAATACGTTGTTTTATATGGGCACTGATCAGAGCAAGAGGAAGAGACCAGCTAGGTGGGACAAAACTGGCAGAATTGCCCATGAGTAATGAAATGCAGTGGAGAGGATGGAAATGGAAAAGGAGCAAAGAAGATGGAAGAGAGTTCTGAGCAGGGTCGGGAAGGAAAAAAATTAAGAAGGAAAAGGAAAAAGGCATAAGTGAAGTGCAAACCCTAATTGTAACAACAATTCAGGGCTTTCAAATGGAAAGTAGTAACTCCTGTTGCTGTGATTCCATATGTCTGACAGCTTTCCCACCTTGGTCTGGAAGTGAAAGATTTTATGTGTTAGGAGGGTCACAACTAAGTTGCTGTGCACTAAGAATAGAGCTGCAGTTGTTTTAGTTTATGTAGATAAAATCACAATGCTTTTGCTAAAACCATAGGAGATGTTCTGACTAAAAAACATGTTTTCTAAAAATTTTTATAAATTCATAAATTGATTTCTGAAAATAACATTATTTTTTGCCTTGTTTCTTGATAGAACTATATTCTTCTCACCTTCTTGACTGTGAAGKGAGACAACTTTTTCCTGAGCTTGTTGGGAAAAAGAGTTTAAGGGYAGTCATTTTGAAAAAGGAGACTAATAATTATGGTCTAATCTCATCCCACTGAGAGCAACTAGAGACTGTTAAAAGAGTTGCCCTCTTTTGAGGACTGTTATTTGAGTTTCTGTGACATGCTTGTCTGGTTTGCTGGTTGGTTGATTGGTTGTTTACCGAAAATGATAAAGATACTGTAATCAGTAGTGAGGATATGAAAGAGGGATTTGGAACACTGAAGAGTGGGAGGAGGGGAGAAACACAAGAAAAGTTAAGGAGAAGAAATTAAGGGAAACTGATGTGTAGAATATGGGGACAAGGATCTTTAAGGGATGGAAGAAAGAAAATTACTGGATATATGCACAGATTGGAGGGTTATATGGAATGAAGACAAAAAGTAAAAATTCATTGTACACATAACCTGCTTTCTGCTCTGTTAATGAAATAAATCAGCTGAATTCAGCTTACCTGGCCAGTACCTTACATTCTGTGATGCTCTAGAAGTGAGAACACCAGAGACTTTGACCTTCTAAATTAACCTTAATTTTTAAAAAAGAGAAAGTTAAATTAACCTTAATTTTTAAAAAAGAGAAAGTAAAAAAGGAGAGACTGGTACTCTGTCCAGTGAAATTAGAACTATCACTTAGTATTTCCTTCTTTGAAATTAGTGTCTGAGAATTGCTATTTGTAAAGTTGAGCATTTACAGAAAAATGCAACCTAGAGGTGTAGTTACATCTTCAAGATTTGCAAATGAATAAGAGTAATTGCGAGGTATATCTGAGGAAAGTTGTAATTGTCTCAAAAAGGAAGTTAAGTTTTAAAAGTCCAAGTATGTAGGGAAAGAAGAAAGAGGAAATCCATAACAAAACATAGAAAGAAATCTAGTGCCTTTAGTGATGGTGATCTTTATACAATAAACCACTTTTAAAATCTAAGATTTCTTCATTATATGACTTTTATGTGATAATTACAATATACTTGTAAAATAATTTACCCTAGTTCTTTATCTAGAAAGAAGATAACCCCAAAACCAAATATAGACTTATTTTGTCCAAATATTTTAAGTGTTGTTCTTTTTTTTTCTCTCCCATTAATTGATTTGTTGATTTAAAGTTACTGACATGGAAGCTTAATCAGTCTAATATGTGATATCTTTTCTCTCGCCTCCTCTCTGTGCTGCAATGATTTTAGTGAAAAGATGAAAATGATAAATATTTCTTACACATTGAAGTTGAAAAATGACCAAATATATGATTTAAAGTAGCAGATTTGATTAAAGTAACTTCTACATTCATCCATTCCCCTTACAACCCACAAAATTATTTTAGTCACATGCAGTGATTTCTGCACTTTCTTATTTACTGAAGCATAGTATCAATAACATAATTTGCAAATGACTTTCAAGGTATTCTTATATTATTTAAAAGATGTATTTGCAAAATTCTATACAATTCCTTACAGTATTTTATTATTCCACAGTCTTTGCAGATCAATCTCATTCTTCTTTTAATAACACGAATTGCTCTTGCTTATTCATGCCATAGAAATTAAAGGCATTATTGTCTGTGTCAGTATTTGATGGAGACTGAGTTGAGAACAGAGAATTCAAGATTTCAACTTTGTAATAGCAATTTCCTTTGTTACAACACTTTCAGTGACCAGAATCCTGCAGTTAACCCAATGGAAAAGTTTAGAATAGGTCAAATGCAATTTGCTCATGAAGACAGTGATGTGCTATCTTGAAAAATATGATACAAGGGCCCAAATAGATTTGTTAGCTCATGATTTTGAGTCAATGCTCATGGCTGAAGAATATGAGTTTAAGGTCTTTCAGGTGAGTTTAAGAAGTTATTTATAAGGTGAATCTGTACTGACAAACTAATTGAGGCATCAGTGTTATTAAACATATAAAGTGCCTCTGTAGAAAATTTGTTTCCACTTGAATTGCTGTTTATAACAGACAGAAGCAAACATTTTAGTAAGTTGAATTGTGAATGGTCTCATATGCTTATGGAATGCATTTTGTAAGAAACTTCTGCAACATTTTTTTAAGTAACTTTTCTGGAAAGCTGTAATTAATATGACTAGTAAAATCAGTATATTTCAGTAATTAAATGTTCATGCTTCTAATACAGCATGTCACTAGATGTCACTCTGGATTCCATTATTTGATATTCTCATTATTTCTATCTTTTTCTGCCTTTCTGTGTCTACTTTCCCTACAACAAGCCTGAATAGACAATGTAAAATGTACATGAATAACACAGTATTGCTGACTGAATGTCAATTTTCTAGTGTGTGACTTCTATTGATCATTCATTATTGACATGAAGGTCTCTAGTGTCTCTGCTTTCCTCTTTAAACTCTTTCTCAGCTAAAATTTCCAAGCAACAGAATCGGAAGGCCTTGAAGAACGGGATGATTCAGGTCTCTTAGGATGTTTTACAGAGTACTTTGACCTCCGGAAGGCATCGGAGGTACTTTTTATAAAGACTCAACAACTGTTTGGAATAAAAATTTAAACACTGGAAAAAAAGAACCTCCTACTTAAATCAAACAGCTTTCATTGACACTTTTTTGGTGTAACTATAACTGACTGCTTTTGGCAAACATAAGGACTTTTTGAAACAGTTTTTTAAAAGTATGCATTTCCCTTCCTTGTATCCAATAAAATATAAATAGCATTTTCATGGTGACGAATGACATGTAGTACAGTATTCTATGATCATGGTTCCAGGATTTTATTTCTTTTAGCTTTGTATACATTAATTAAGTATACACAATCAGGGCTGAGTGCAGAGACAGCTAAATAAACAAATGACACTGTAGAAAGGTCTTTCTGCATACTAATCATATCCTACATCTGCAAGCAAAAGCTCTATAAATCGATTTGCTCTTTCACATCAAAAGACAAACAGTGAGGCAAGTCAGCAGTTCCTTTGTCAAAGTCACAGATTGCTGTTCTTCACAAATGCATTTCTACAGAGCTGAATTCAACCATTTGATGATTAGCATTATTGGCAACTCTTCAAAGAAGATTCATCAAGTAATTTGCAATTGGATTGGTTGCCATTTTTGTGATTCTACCCCATGAAATTGAACAAAAAATGATTGACATTTGAATTCTTACTTGGAGGACAAAGTGAACTAGCATAAGAAAAAGAAGCGCTCAGATTCTCAAGAGGTTGGGAAGCTGCTGCGATGTCTCTGGTGATTCCCACATAGACCAGATCAGATAGGTCTGAAAATGAAATGAATTGGCAGGGAAGAGGCAAGCAGGAAGATGTAGCTTCCTGTGAATATAAGAAAAAATAAATAGGCCCAAAGCGCTAATTTGTTAAGATGTCAATTTATAGATCTGGATGGAAGTGCTTATGTAACCCCTCTAAACACTCCATCCATTCCTGTGTGAAAAATCTCACTGAGAAGGAAGGAAAATSAGTCTATCAATTCACGTGCTTTGTGTGCAAGAATTGGGTTCTCTGCTATCAGTGCATATTAGATATGTATTGCAAAATGAAAGAATAAGACAACATATTTGTGTGTGCATGTAAATAATACGCAGCTGTGTGAGAAACTGCAAAGTGGTATGATTGAATATGGGAACTATTCAGCCCTTGACAACCTTACTTGTTCAGTTTCCCATTTTTCAAAATGAACACATGAAAGAAAGAAAAACAAAAACTTGCCAGAGATTTTATATTCTGTTTTCTGCTACCTGTTTCAGAAATTATGAATAAGAACCCTCTCTACCCTGGCAAAATTACAAAGATGTTTGGATACCTCCTTTGAGTGTGCTGTTCCCTGAAACAGGGGGAGGATGTAACTTAATACAGAAAGGTATAGAAAGAAAATGAAGTATACATGAGCTCATTTGCTAATAGCTCCATAGCTCTTTTCTTCTGCAGATTATTTATTGTATGTYTTTTGTTATGATGAAACTCGTACTTGCATAGCCTCGTTTTTGGAATAGGTGTTGTCTCCTATGTTTTGATCTCTAATGTCTACAGATATTTTCAGATAGAATGATTCTTCAGTTACCTATTTATGCTACATAAGCTCACGTAAATCTACTCCATATACAGTTATGAAAGTTGAAACTTGCTGAAGACTTATTTCTAATATCCCAAATCTCTAATTCTGCAAAGTAAATAATCCTCTATCTTTTCAGATGTCTTTCTAAAAAAAAAAAATTCAAAAAATCCAACCAAACCAGTTCCTTAATCGTGAGTCTGAACTGAAGCAGACTTCCATCATCCAAAATTACTGACCTACAGATAGCTAAAGGCTGAACTTGAAATCATGTCACCATGCTAATCTTTTCACACAAGATGCCTTTGCAAACATATTTGTTGAGTAATAGTAATGAAAAAATTGCTTCTCTAGTCATGACACAGATGGGAATGCTGCTTTACAGAACATATAACACATAGTAATTGAATTTCAGAACACTTTGGGTTACAATGTCCAGGATTAATTTGTCTCAACAAGTGTCTCTAAGTGAAGGATGGATTTTGAAGATAGCTGGATTCCTACACATAAGATGCAAGGGCTTCCTAGTCTGATCCTGAGTCTGGCGGGAGCAGTCATTAAAATATGCTTCTTTTACAACCTCAGTGGCTGACCTTATGAACAAGGGTGTAATACCTATCTGGAGTGTAATGGCTACCTATCTAGGCTCTAGTAGCTATCGAAGAAGATATTTTGCTTCACAATAGGATTAATGCAACTGTCTGGTATTGTGTGAAATCATACAAACAGCTAAGGGTATTAACCACCTCCCCCAACTCCAGGTGCTTAAGTGAGATATTAAGGCTAGGAATGTGGTATCTCTGAATCCTGCCTGTCATCAGCTGGTAGGCAGAAGCTCCATTAAAGAATGACAGGTGAGAATCAGTGTTAAAACTCTTATTAAAGGTGATAGGGTAAAGATATTCCAAATACTGTCTGGGGGCACATGACACCACACTGCTTTTGGTGAAGCTATCATCATACATACATATATAAATATATGTATATGTATGTACGTATGTATGTGTATATGTATATGAGACGAGTGTAAAACAATCAGGTTGAGAAAAATATCTGATATTTTTCATTTTTCTTAAAATGATTGTCCATGGCACAATGTCATACATATTATATTTTAAAGAAGCTGATGCTCTTTTCCTCTTCATCATATTTCTGCCTCTCTTGCAAGTTATGTTATAATGTTAATGTTGGTAGTATCTCCCAAATCAAAAAAACAAACCTGTCATCTCAATGAAATACACTGACTATTAATTGAATGGAAACTTAAAAAAGGCACAAAAGAAAACTAAATAAAAAATTACTTCAGGCAGTGATTGTCCTTAGTTAGAAGTTATAGCAAATAAACTCCAATCTTGTGTTAAATTGTCTGAGGAAAGTCAGCAAAACTAAAAACACTGGATCTGCCTAATGACATGAGTGTTTCAACTTTTTCACAGGAAATTTTACTTACTTTAAAGGTCAAGTGAACAGAAAGAATCAGTGATGCTGATTGGTGTTGCTATTCTAATAGCTTTGATCCTTGCCCCGCTATGAGAGCCCTCACAAAATAATTGGATAGTATGAAAAACAATGACAATATAATTAATATATATTCTAAAAGTTCTGTGACTATCGTATCTATGACCTTATTCAAAATAACTATAATTTTACACCTTTGTTGATTTGATTCATTCAATGTCATATACAGTTCTGGGATAAATAGATGTGACTCTCGCTGAATTAAACATATCTGCCTTTCGAACAAATTTGGTCCTCTGTAACAGACTATGGATAAAAAATTACAGCAACATCTAGAGAAACTGAAGGCCTCAGTATTGCTTTCTTAATGAGTTTGAGGAAAATCATGCATCAAATATTGTACCAGATGCTCATCCTTGTACGTACTTTAAGTGTTTCTTATATATTTTTGGTGTTTGCTGTTCAGTATATGTCTTCAAAAAGAGATTCATTGCTGTGGTGATCCAGGTTTTGCATAATGGTATATGAGCTCTTATAGAGTATCGTCCTCACTGTTCAGAAAGTTAGTTCTTTGAGTATTATATCTCCAAATTATACTAGCATTAAAGAGAGATTGTTTTTATGAGCGGAAGTCAGGATATCACTCATATTAATTGGCTAGGTCATAAAGCTGTGAATTGATGAAACTAACTACTGTTCTAAGGGGAATACTATAGTAATGGATTTTAAGAAGACATCTGATTCCTGGGATTATATTAACCAGACTGACTATTCATTCAGTAACTGCTCAGAGATTACTACAGTGCTTTGTATTTTCCTAACTACAGTAGTGCTAGCCATTTTCAATCCACTCTTTGTAGTCTACAAACTCTGGCCAATGTTTAATAATCAGATGTAAAACATCAGGCTGTTTGAGTTACAAATGCCAAGATACTAGAGTTTCCTTTGCTGTTGTGGCGGTTCACCTCTGAAAACCTGTGTCCATTTTACTCGGGGCTCAGATATAAATAGGATCGGAGCAGTGCATTACTTAGCATGGAAATAGCTCACTTCAGATCCCTGGCACCAGTCATTCAGCATTTAGCTTTCCCACACAATGCAGGTAAGATATGAGGTGGCTTAAAACTAGACTCACAAGGAGCGTGCTATTGAGCTCCTAAGAAAATAGGTTTCATTGGACTAGAGCAGGGAATCAAGACTAGTGGTTAAAGCTCTGAAGACTATTTCTGTATGAAATAGTTATTAGTTAAAATACTTAAATAGTCTAACAAGTGGTTGACTGCCTAATTAATAGATTATACTGATGTTACCTCTTTCCGACATCTTAGACATCTATTACAGACGGTAACCTAGCTTCAACTAAAGAAGATCATGTTTCCATTTGGACATATTTGTCCAGTAGATAGGACACTTTCTGACGAGATGGGAGATAGCCTTGTCCTCCTTGTGTCAAAAGAAAGATCTCTATCCCTCTGGGTCAGTTCTCTCTCTCAACAGTGGAATGCAAAGAAAACAGTACAGCTTCTGCAAGAGGACAAAGAGCATCATTAGGATAGTGTATAGGCTGGTAAATAGAGAATATTCTTAGTTCATGGATGCATTGAGTTATGCCTCTGAGTTAGCTAGTCCACAGAAGGATTTTATGTGCAAGGAAACTGAAACTGAAGTCTCATGGATCATCCATTGACTAACCATGGATCATCCATTGACTACTCATGGCATACCATGATTTCCTGGTCTCTTACTCCTGACAAGAGTATGCTATAGTTCTCATCCTGCCATGGACATTGAGGATGGGGAATACTTCTTTACTTTGCCCCTCAAACGTTCTGAACACTTGACGATACAAACAAGAATGTGAGAGTTTTGAAGTGATGCATCGTCCTTTAATTAAAATACAGCATTTGTTGAGCACGATTCTATGTCCTGGGAAAGATTTAAAAGGACCAGGTGGAAAAGTTCTTCCCTTTTCTCCCTCCCTTCCTTATCTCCCTCCCTCCTTTTTCCCTTCTTCTTCCCTTCTTTCTTGCTCTCTTTCTCTCTTTCTTCTTGCTAGAACTCTCCATTGGTGCTCAGCTTTTCCTTCAAACAGCCTTTTACCCCTCAGGCACTACTAGATTTCAATCCACAGTAATTTATTTCTGTTTGTTGACTCCTGGACATTGCAGTGACTACTAATCAGGTGTGGTGTTAATCCATTTTCTAAAGAATAGCTGTCTTCCTTCACAAAGAGCCATCCTAATTGACACCATTGGCCATAATAGAAATAAAATTGTTCTGAGTACTAGAATTACCTTTCTCAACTGTGGTATGAACTATGCCAAGAATAGCAGCCCCATTCTTGATTAGGATAATAAGAAACCACGAAACCACTAAAATAAGCAAGCTGGCTTATTAAAATTAGTGTTTCAAATTTGAGATCTGTGTCTTAAGTTTACTCCACTGTAGAGAGACCTTTATCTTCTTAGAGTTGAGCATGTACAAAGAATGACTGTAAATCATCAAGTGTTGAAGCTTGGGGCATACCCTTGATTAATGAAGTGGATGGCATGATGTCTCTTGAGCCGTGGAATAGAGTGCTATAGTTTATGTGCTTATACGTTTTTATGTACTGGAGTTGACTCTGACTCTTTAACTTTTAACATGCCAATTAAGTGTATGGTTTAAACATCTTAAACAGCTGTCTTCAACTGCAGTCCTTTAATTTATCTTCTACTGATGAATGGAATTGTTTAGCAAAAATGCTGGAAAAATCGAAGTTTCAAAATTAACAAAATTAACTTTAATCTGTTTATGGAGCTACTTTAATGGGCAGAATTAATCTTTCCCCCACCTGCAATGAAACAGACCTTCACAGAATACTGTTCTTTTGTACTATGCCCAAAGCAAAAAAACCCACCTGCACAATTGTTCAGAAAAGCTGTTAAGTTACGAGGCTCTATTTTTCCTATTGTTAAGTTACCTTAAGGTGACCTAAACTCTTATTGCAATGACAAAGGAAAAAAGCTGAATATACCTTGTGTAAGAATACCTAGCTTTCCAGGGCTTGTTCTAAAACCTGCCTGAGCATCCTAGTAGAACTGATTTTGCTAGAGGGGCAGAAATTCGATTAGCAGGCACATGTAAAGATGTTCTTCTCTCTCTCTCTCCCTCCCCCCTGCAAGTTCTCTCCTCAAATATTTGTGAATTTACCTGTTTCTATAAAATAAGCACTGACACAAACACCTTACTAACCATAACATGAGACTGGACTAGATCTATGTCAATACCTAGGACCTGCAGCTCACAAAAAATGCAAGTAAATGTCTATCTTAGCTCAAAATAATGTACTTGTTTATGAGTCACAGATTTATCTAGTGTCTTTTGGCTATCTAATGTTGGTATTTTTATTTCTGTCATTCCAAACATTTTATTTTAAGGGTTAGAGTTGATTGAGGCAGGTTATCACTTAGCATATATCGACAGCTTTTGAGACAAAGTATAGTACTGAAGTATTTACATTGCTTTTTCTTGATAGCAAAGTCATTATTTGTTATATATTATTTGTTATTTAAGTTATATTAGCATATAATTTCTGGAAGTAGCTAAGAAATTAAAGATAGATTGGTACTGAAAAATTAAACTGATAAATATGACATTATAGTCATACATGATTTGTAAATGTAATTTTTCAATGTGGTGTAACATTATTGATAAGACATGCTATCTTTTAATATAGATCTCTTCTATGAACTATATTTAGTCAACAATTTCATAACTGTTTGACTTCTTCCTTCCAATTAAGGGGAATGTGAGTTGTTAGAGGGTTTTTATTGATAGAACATGAAAATATAATTTTATCACGTAGTTAGTAGCAGTAACTTATTTACTAACATTTGTGGAATATATTAAACTCCTTAAAGAATTTCTGTTTCTTCTGCTTCTCAGGTAAATGAAAATTGCTTCGAAATAGTAAAGATGGAAGAAGAATATATTGTTCATCAAATTTATATTTTCACTTCCAGGGTTTGCTTCATATCTCTATCTTTGAAGGTTGTTTGTTTTGGGTTTTTTTTTTAGCTTTTTATATAATAATGACATACCAGATAAGATGAGCAGTTCATCTGGTGTGTCATAGCCTGTCTCCAACAGTGACTGATATAAGAAGTCTTCAAAGAAAGTTCACAAAACCATATAAGAGACAATTGTAGAACTGCATACATTGGAAGTTGGAGCTTCTTTCTGGTGCCTTGAGGCACACCTTTCTGTTTGTTTCTTTCTTTAGATGGTCTTCTAATGATCAAAGAAGGCTGTACAGAAGTCATTGTTCCGAAGAGACAAAATTAAACAGCAGAAATATTACCCTTTGCCCTCCAAATGTATCTAAGAATTTTCTGAAGAAGGTGGTTTTTCAAATCTCCTGTATAACAGAGACTAAAAAATACCTGCTGTGTAATGGAAGCTAGTAGAAGGCTCATCTATCTCTTCATAGAAAATTCAATGGTCAGGAGACGTCATTGCAGTACCACACAGTGTGTTGTTTCTTCAAACAGTTGTATAAAACTGTCTGTCTTTTTAGCCATTTTATCTTTTCTGCCTATTTACCCTTGTGGTGTTGTCTTCATTTATCATCACTTCCTTCATTCTCTGAGACTTCAGGATTTTCCTTTTCACTCACAAAATGTCTTCATCATTTCTGTGTTAGTCTTTAACATCTAGCAATTGTTTTCTTACCCTCTTTCAGTCATTATAATGAACAGAAACATACTTTAGCTGCACATAGATCAAATCTATTAGAGGTTTGTTTTGAAAGCCAGTGCAGAAAGGCTACTAAGTGTTGAGAACAGAAATTTCTTAACCTTCACAGAGCCTATCATGTGCACAACTTTCACACCCAGCTCACTTCACTCACTAACAAAATAGTACCCTTGTTGCATGTTTTCCATTTATTGTCTTTAAGGGGAAAGAATCTATCACCATAAATCTTAAATATCTCCAAAAGTACAAGTAAAAATACATAAGTATATGTAACAGATGCAGAATTGCCTCCTGGGATGCATGTATTATGCATACAGAACTGTCATAACATCCCTCACACAATCACATTTTTTCCTCTGCTCATGGTCTTTATACCTATCTCATTTTGACAACGCACTTGGTTGTAATGTGGATACTAAATTGTAACCAACTCTATAAAAACATATTTGCCACTTTTTGGATTGTACTTATTTACACAAACATAGAAACAAACGAATCCACCCAGATTAGAAAAAGCAGTAACCACATAAAAGCAATTTCCTTTACTTTTTAAACAATTTACTGAAAATAGAACTATGATTCTTGAGAAACAATTGTCTTCTAGACAAATGAATAGTCTAGGTCTAATCCATGTGGTACAATTTTACAATTTTGTTAATATCATAGCTTTTGTTTTAGAGGAGAGAAAAATAAATGAGGTTTTATTTTTATCACAATAAATCTCTCTAAGATTGCCAATGATATTGTAAGGGGTCATATTCAGATGGCGATCTCTTTCAAAGTCTAAATATTTTTAGCTGAAATCTGGTAGATTTTCTTCCACTTCAAGAGCAAATAATTTTGATTTTTTTTTTTTTTTTCCTAATACAGGAGCAAATTATTTTTGATATTTCCTCTACTTGGTACTGGTAACTTCTACTCAGCACTGGTAAGACCACACCTGGAGTACTGTGTTCAGAGATACAGAGCTCCTGGAGAGAGTTCAGTGAAGGGTCACGAAAATGATGAAGGGACTGGAGCATCTCTCCTATGAAGAAAGACTGAGAGAGATGGGACTGTTTGGCCTGGAGAAGAGAAGGCTCAGGGGGGATCTCATCCATGTATATAAATACCTGAAGGGAGGGTGAAAAGAAGATGGAGCCAGGCTCTTTTTAGTGGTGCCTGGTGACATGACCAAAGGCAATGATCACAAGCTGAAACAGGAGGTTCTGTCTGAACATCAGGAAACACTTTTTTACTGTGAGGGTGACTGGCCACTGGCAGGGGTTGCCTGAGCATTGGCACAGGTTGTCTAGAGAACTTGTGGAGTCTCCATCTTTGGAGATATTCAAAAGGTGTCTGGACATGGTCCTGGGCAACTGGCTCTAGGTGGCCCTGCTTGAGCTGTGGAATTGGACAAGATGACCTCCAGAGGTCCCTTCCAACCTCGAACATTCTGTGATTCTGTGCTATTCTATTAGAAAGATCCATTTGCATGTATAGAAGCAGTGGGGAAATGGAGTTTCTCTGTTAAGGAAAAAAGATGAAGGTGTTCTAGAACACCTCTAGAACCACTTCAGAAATGCTGCCTGTCTGACATTTGACATGAATATCATCTTTAAGTTACAAATCTGCTTTTCAATTGCCTGTTGGAAGTTGATTTTATCTGGAAAAACTGATGACCTCCTAGCTTTCCAGTGACATTGTGCATTCACATTTAAATAAATGGATTGGAAGTTTCCGTTGAATAGTCAAAAGGTCAAAATTGCATGTGAATACAGAACAAAGATATATGGAGTATGAACGCTGATAAATAAGATATGGTCAAATGCAATCTCTGCAAGTGTACTAGGAGTTACATTTTCCATGGAAATAAAGAGAACTAAAGCAAGAGCAACATACTTGTGCACAGGGGTGGAGATGGTGCTTCCAGAAAACAGTCTTGTGCTGTGATTATTACTTCTCTCCTCGTTCTATTTTGAGGTTTATATCATAGTGGATTTAACAGTGGCCTTGCAAATCCAAGTTAGTTATATGTAGTTCCCTCTACTACCTTAAAGAATTTAGATGCCATATGTTAGCATGTATGTTGAGCATGGGAGCTCCCTAAATCATCCCCAACCCCCCACCCCAATCTGGAAAGAATGTTTCTGAATACTGCATTTAGGTACCTATGGTCAGGTCTCAGAAATGGAGAACAGCCTTAGCCTAAAGTTATGAATAACTATTCACAACTCTCAATCTCTTTCTACTCTCAGGTCCCTAAATTGTTATTTTGATCGTGGATATTTTTATTTCTTTTAAAAGCAGAGTCTGTGATACTAATACTTGCCATTTTAAGTAGATTAGTTGTCCAAGAGGTGAGAGGTTGAGGTGAATCCTCACCAGGTTGGTAGAAGTCAAACACCTCCAAAAGGGTGGACCTGGTAGTAAGCTAGAGCTGCAATGGATAGAGGGCTTCCCAGCTTCTTACATTGAAGATAGATAGACAGCGGAGCAGTCAAAAATGCGTAAGTCAAAGATATGAAGAGCAAATTAAGAGAATAAAGGCTATGAAAGTTTTGATGAAGACCTTTCTCTAAAGGAAGGAAGGTGGGGGGAAATTCTACTCCCTCCTCCTATCAACAAGGTTGCTTTATGCATTCTGGAGTGAATGGATAAATGGATTCTGGATAAAATACAGAAACATCATTCTGAATCTTAAAGGCCACCCCCATAGCAGCAACCCTTTCTTAAAGGTGGCCCTAACTGCTGTGCTTTGCAGTGCTGCCACTGTGCATTAGGAGTGATCTGAGTGCCTTTATTGGAGTGGACCATCCTAAAGCTTTCTTCAGTGAAGTCAAAGCAATGTATCCCAAATGTCCTGAAGTGTCAGGTAAGTGGCAGCGTGATCAGGGGAACCGTATTTTCAGACATTCCACAGCAATCCAATTTTAGTCATCAAAGACACTTTGTTTGGAAAGCTTAAGAGATCTTATGTTATTAAAGAATTGTCATAGATTTTATGAACTACACTCTTGGATAAAGGGTCTGAACTTCTGCAAAAGCTGTACTTTTAAGGCTATTTGTTTGGATCTGGCCCCACGATCCTTCAGATGGCAGTGATTACCTGGTCATACCAGAAGTGCAGTATCTACTGTACAACTTATGGGCTACTTCTTGTCTGAGAAACCTTTATATAAGGCTGATCAAAAGATTTGTTTTAAATTCTGAATATGCTGAATATGACCTGCACATTGCAAAAGCTACAGTGGTGACAGATCTCTTCCATTCCCCGCACTGGGTATAGAAGCTTTGTAATTGTTCACCCTGCAAATGTTTGGAGCTGAATTTGGAGCAAGCAAACTTTACAAAAGTTGTGCTGAAGTCCTAGCTGCTGGTGTTGGATATGTCCATTCAGAGACAATGCATAGAAGCAGAGAACAAAGTTTCAAGGCAAGTAAGCAGACAACATCTAGTATAACATTGCTGTATTGAAATTGCCTGTTGACACTGAATTTTAATATGCTGGGAGTGTCTTTGAGAACATTTCCTTTTTTAGTTAACAGAAATGACCACAAAGTTAATGGCTTACTTTTAAAACCAAAATAAAATGTATTGATTTGGTGATCTTGC
The DNA here is from genome assembly GCA_030449065.1 of Oceanodroma leucorhoa. Lineage (NCBI taxonomy): Eukaryota > Metazoa > Chordata > Aves > Procellariiformes > Oceanodroma > Oceanodroma leucorhoa. The sequence continues at coordinate 22,713,146 of JASVER010000002.1, forward strand.
ACAGCGCCTAATGAATGAAAAAGTTGCTTTGGGCTTTGGCAAACTCTCAGGTGGATGGTCAAAGATTTTTAATGTCTTGTCATTTAAATGCTTCAATAAAGTCTACTACATTAGGTAAGATATTGCACACCACCGAGTGAGTGGTAGATAAGCAATAACTAAAATTATTCAATAAATTCAGGAGGTAAATACATCACTTGTTTTATGACTTTATTTCATTTCACTGTATCAGGCAAAATGGCTAAACGTGACTGCCTCTGTCTTGACAGATTCATAATGTGTGTCATGAGAGACACAGATACTGTCCTCAATATTTTTATTTTTAATTGTTATTGATTTCTAAAGATATACATGAGTAAAAAGATTTTGAGGACAGCTCTATATTAATAAGTATAAACATACACTGCAACCCTTCATATCAACAGTATTAATAAAATGTTAACAAAAATGTATGGAGAAATTATAGCAATTTTAACAAAGCATTTTTAAGTAATGTTTCATTTTTTTATTATATTGCATATATAATAATGTGTACTGCATTCAGATTAACTGTTTAGTATCACAACCCTTCTTCTGCCATACCTTTCTTCCTAAGTATGTGATATGAACCATGACATTACAATCTTAAAGCTGTAACAAGAATGAGTTATGTTTGTACTATTTCCCATTCTCATTATATTCTTTGTCACACAATGAATTAATGTTATGCCATTCTCTGTTCTCATTACAATCTTTTCCTTATGAATGGGGCATCAGAATTTTAATGTCTTTTGTAATCTCTGAGTTATAGGAGTGTGTTACACTACTATGACCTTGTTAATATTTTGCATGGTGATTGGCTGGCTGCACACTGCTGCATGTGAGGTTACACTGAGCAGCCAATCAAGTGGTTTTGACAGTGGTTGATTCAAAGTGTTCCACTAACCTAAAGTAAAGCCCAGGGAACTGAGTGTGTTACTGCTGCTCCCAAAGACAGCTAAACACAGGGAAGTGTTCATTCCCTTCCAGTTATGAATCAAATGTCAATACTTCAGCTTCCGCAAATTATGAAGCACTTACAAGAATGATAATATGCAAGTGTATACACTTTTTGCAATTCCTTTTGTTCTTTGGTTTTATGGTTTCCACAGTTTTAAAAAGTGATGTGTATTGCTCCATACTAAAAAAAAAAACAAAAACACTAAGGCTTCTAAATTTCTGTTGTTCTTAAACTGAAAGAAGTTGGAAGTTACGACTTTAACTACTTGCTGGATCTGATGCACTGAGCTGATGGTGGCTGATAGATTAGAAAGCTTAATAAATGAGTGCACATACAATACCTGTTTTCTACTGCTGAAACCTGGAAATAGGGTACATCCACTTTCAATTCTCTATTTTCAGTTATGTATTTAAATGTCTTCTTGTCTTTTTAGAGGATTTCACTTGATATAGGTTTGTATGATTAGTTCAAAAAAATCTTTATATTTAAATCATAACATAGTCTGATATAAATCAGAACATATTGCAGAAACCTGGAAAAACAGAATATAAATTATAAAAAGGATTCGTGTTTATCAAATATGCTTTTCATGTTAGTTGATTCTTGAAAGCATTTTCCAGTTTACCCAAAGTAAATTATATATAATGAATAAATGTGGATTTTCTTTTATTTTTCATCCTATTGTGTAGTAAATACATGTTCATAGCCCTAAGGAGGTGCTATTAAAATTTGGTTTGTGAGAAAAATTCTAAATCAGTTAGGAAAATGTTAATACTGGCATGTTGAATATGATGACAAGTAAATTGGCATATGTCAGTCAGTACCGTGTTGGAATAATGCCAATAACTTAGTCTTTCTGGGAGAGTATAATTTTCTATTTAACAGAAAAGTAACTATAAACAACAAACAGTGTTTTACTTAGGTGCTGCTGAAACCCATAACTACTAAATCATAACCCACCCATCATTCTGAGATACCTAAGTAGGTTGCTTTGGTTAGGAAACACTGTCATTAAGAATTGTGCAAAACCACTTTGACCTTACAGAGACTGTGGGAATGAGAACACTTACTGGAGCCTAAGAACTTTTCTGTAAGTCTCAGCAAAGGATATACAGCATATATAATTCTTTACCTGTTGTCCAGTTTTATTTTCTATCCTGGGGCAGTAGAGGTGTGGTATAAGAAACCCTGGTCAGCAGTGGTTCATACACTCAGCTTCTTTATTTAATTGGTTTTTCTTTGGAACTCATCGCTGTGCATTCTCGGCATCTCACAGATTTTAAATTAATTTATCCTTATAATATTCCCAGTAAGGTAAAGAAATATGTTACAGCTGGCGAACTGAAAGTAGATAAAATTATTCGCCTGACTTGGCCTAGTAGCAATATCATTAACTTTGTCTCTTTACACACAGTCAGGTGTGTGAAGGAAAAATCAGGGTCTGGAACCTAACCAATGACCAGTTAGGAACATGGGGATTAGCAGGCAGGGTTACTTTTGTTATTTTTAAAGAATTTGAGGAAGACCACTCCACTGTAAAAATTTAGAGTGTGGGGCAGAGAATGCACAAAAGAACTTCTATACTGGAAAATCTGAATAGGTCCAGATTCAGATTGTGAACAGACGTATATTTTGGAAAGGCATTCGGCTTTATCTCTTCTGAATAAGCCTTTAAGAATAAGCTACATGTGGATAAGAAGTTCCTTTCCATGGCTGCATTGCCATGTTGTCTCAGGAAGGTGCATCCAGGAAACTAAACCTACCACTTACGGTTGGCTTTTCTGGGAAGAAATGGGAGGGCTTGTGCTGTGACACAAAAATCACAAAACATTATTACAGATTTATTAATTTATGCAAGAGTCAAAGGGCAATGGCCTTCATAGATTAACCCATTTGTTACTAAATGAATATCTAAAAATGTACCTAAATATTTTTCTATTTTTTTCCCTTTGTTTGCCTCTTATTGCATATTCAGTAGCTACTTACACTCTGGTCCTTTGCATTTAAATTGGATGTTCCTGTCAGCATTTAATTGCTAACAAACTCAACTGTGTAACAAAGTCAAGTGAGGAATATGTGTAAAGTTTTAAATTTGTCTTTGGAGACTTGACTTAATTTGATTTGGGTAATGTAGTTAGGCTAAATGAAGTTCACATAACATAAATTCTGTCCCAGAACAATGGTGTCCACAACTTATGTGAGGATGGAAGTTCATGTATTTTGAACTTTGAAGCAGCCCTTTTACAGGTTAAGCTCATAATTCTGAGGTTTGTTCCTATTGTGTTAAATGCAGTAAAGTTAGATGTTTTATAATTGGTAGCTTCTAGCAGATAGAACATGACTTTAATTTCCAAAATTTTGGAGATTTTGGTGCCTAGATCTGAGACAACTTTCCTTAAAGGTGTCTTAGGTGTTCTTTTATAGGTTTTTTTGTTTATTTTTTCATTTACTTGAATTGTTGAGTTGAAAATTGTGCTCTCTAGAACAGTTGGTGCTATATCCCACCTTTTCTTATACATAAATGCTGTGCTTAATACTAAAATCAGTTCAATAGCTGGTTGTATTAACATGGTTGAGAGTTGGGATTCAATATAACGTTCAATAGTTCAAAAATATGTGAAAGCAGTGGCTAAAACTGAAGTCGAGCACCAAAATACCAAAACAAAGGCTACTTCTGCATTCTAAAGTCCTTTTCCATAAGGATTTTTATTTACATGATTGATGGCCTTTTTTACTCTACATCTTTTTCAACTGATAACCTCTGGCCTTTCTGAACTGGAACAGAAAAACTAACTGTGGTTTTGTAAGATAGGAGGGTGAAGCACAAAAGTATGTATAAATGGGAATTTGTTGCCAGATGAAAAAGACCTCACCTGGCAGGTAGATGATGTGAATACAAAAAATAAGTTTGTTTGTTGCTTTCTATCAGATTTTGTTTCTCTCTCTCTTTTTTTTTTTTTTGCAAGAGCAAAAGAATTGCATTCAGAAATCAATTTTCTCATTTTTCTGAAGGATTTATGTTTATGTATACTTACTTAAAGTCACTACCACAAATGAAGCTTCTGTGAAATATGTTTTCTCTTAAAAAAAAGGTGGAGGGCAACAAACGGCTATCAGTAGCCTTGGCATTCAAGTTAATAAACATAAACGTTTGCTGAGTTTAGAAAATTCTAGATTAAAACCCAGCAGCATATAAGATTTAATTGACATGACTGCTGATAAAGCATAGGCCTTACCTGTTTCATCTGTTCGGCTCTGACCTAGCCAATTGTATAGCAGCAGAAGGCTCTGAAAGGCTTTGCAAATTAGGCAAACGTAAACTGTAAATTTTGAGAGAGGGAAAAATCGGGGAAGTTTCTTTATACTTTTTAGTCTGCTTCAGACAAGAAAATGTTTTTAAAAAATAAGTTCAATTCTGTTCTGAATGCATATAGACTATACATTTATATATATAATACAATATATTAATTATGAAGTATATATATGTGTGTGTATATATATAATTCTCATTTCCTTGAGAGACATCAAGTCTTTAGGCTTTCTACCTAATAGTGACTTCCTTTAGCTACAAGTTTTCCTGTTTCTGATGTTAGAAAAAATTCTACATCAAGTTTCTATACAATGATAATTTGCCCAATATTCTCTGAAAGTGAAAATTCTCACAAAAGTAATGACCAAAATGCAGCCACCTCTGGTTAGAAGTACACTAACACTGCACTTCTCAGCGTTTTAGGGTGTGAAGTAAAACAATAGGTCTTATTCAGCTGAAATTGTGAGGGGAATTTAGATAAGCAGAAGGTAATTATCCAGGTTAGAATTTGGCCATAACACAGGAGCTGACACCTCCTATCAAGAGGTATGTAATCACATTGCGTGATTTTCTGCAAGAAACACTGTACAGAGCACTGCTAATTTTTAATGCCCTTGTGAACAGCGTTTCGCAATATATGTTATTTTCAAGACTCCCAGAAAGTTCTCGGTAACTGCTTTTAAGACATTTCCCCTAGTGCAGAGATTTTTTTTTTTAAGAACATGTTCTGAAAAGCACTGACAGCCTCTTCAGCGAAAGAGCCAGGATTGTCAGCCATTGATGCAAAAACCTGAATCTGCTTTGACACCCCAGAATAAGCTTCTGGCAATGTTATGTCTTTCTTTTAGATGTTTGGATAAATCACACAACTCAGAAACTGCATCATACATTATGCCTAAATTATAAACAAATGATGCTGAGGTAAAGATATTTCTCAGTCCAATGTACTGAATCTCTAGATGTCACTTGGCTGCATCAGTGAAATGTTTGCTCAAGGCTTGGCTGTGTGTTCCAAACGGCTTATATAGATCTTCCACAAGACTCAACCAAACAGATGTCTGTATTACTGCTCACTCCTTTCTTAAGGACCTGCATTTCTCTGCCAGCAGCACTGTATTTGGCCAGCTGTAGATCCAGAGGAGATCCATTATAAAAGAGCAGCAGTGAAGAATTTGTGTCAATCACCGGTGCTGTTCTGCCTCTAACCTCGGTAACGCTTGTGATCATGACAAATGAGGACTTTCTTTCCCAATGGCTGTCCTTGTGTGACACCCGGTCACTGTGCATTCCTCTCTTCATGTGGTCCATGGTTGCTGGGAACTAACCTGGACTGAAATAGAGGATTAGAATCATAGAATCATAGAATGGTTTGGGTTGGAAGGGACCTTTAAAGGTCATCTAGTCCAACTCCCCTGCTGTGAGAAGGGACATCTTCCACTAGATCAGGTTGCTCAGAGCCCCGTCCAACCTGACCTTGTATGTTTCCAGAGATGGGGCATCTATCACCTCTCTGGGCAACCTGTGCCAGTGTTTCACCACCCTCATGGTAGTGAAACGTGTAGTTATACACATTGAAAAGCACCTATGGACAACTGAATTACTGTTTTAATTAAAAAAAAGTGTTATAGTGCTACCCATGTATATATGATAATCAGACTGCTAAAACAGTTGTTCAGGATATAGTGATCAGTGCTTTAAGACCTCTCTATTCCAAGATGCTGCAACTCACGTCTCCCACTCAGGTAAATTCCACCACTGGTGTCCGTAACTGCTGACACCTAACAGCTACCAAACACTAAACTGCTTAGGAACTGTAGCCCCACATGCTGCCTAAACCCATCATTTTTCCAAGTCTACATCATACCATAACCACAAATGACGCCAAACACACTAACTGTGATTTATCCCTAACAAAAGAAAGCAAAATGCTTATTACATACATTTCTATTTCATACTTTGGTTCACCCAATGTGTTATTTTGTGACTTCTTCAGGATTTAATATTTCCACTTTGTTGCCAGATGCCCTGCTTCCAGGAGACAGGCAGGGGAGGTTGGAAGTGAGGAAAAGAATGAGAACTCCAAAGGTGAATTAATGAATGCTGATATTTGTCTGGCAGACAGCACCACAGCCATCTAACTTTTTTTAAAACCTTTGTCAAATGACAGACAGTAGATGTCAAATGCATGAGAGAACATATTTGAGTCTTGTTATATAGGGTAAGTTTTGCTGAATGTCAGATTTTAGGGAAAATGGGAAGCATAAATATTGCCTCTTCTAAATTCAGCCATCTGTATGGGAGGCATCTAGTTAAAGTCAGTATCCATCCTCTCTCAAAAGTAATGGAAAGAGCTGGAGATGTCCAGAGCAAATCTCTTCAGAAGACGATTTATTCCACCTAGGTTAGAAACTTGTATGGACTATGTCACAGGCTGGAAGTGTCACTTTCTCTGGGTTAACAACAGAGGAAGTCAAGACAGTTCAGTTAGCCTAAACATCTAACTTTTTGATGAGATAAAGTTAAATGGCATGAATGCTAACCCCACCTGTATCTGTTGTTTGGTTTCCTTTGAGAAGAGAGTGGTTCAGAGACTTATAAGACAGTTGAAGAATGTGGGAAAGGCAAAGGAAACCAAACCAGGCAAATGGCATGATGATGACCAAAAGGCATTAAGACAGGTAGTGAGTCAAGAAATAAGAGATAGATGCAAAAAAAGAGAAATTAAGAAATCGCATATAGAACATTTTAAACTTGGTCACTCCAATAGGTATTTTGTCACTGAAAACATAATCATACGGAGACAACCTTGTGAGACAACAGAAGCCCCCAAAATAATTAAAAGACAAATACTGACAGAGAACAGAGACATCTAATCCTTTTGTTGGCCCTTCAGAAAATAAAAAAATTACTTGGGGTTTGGGCAGGAAAAGGTGCATCATCCACCTCCAGATACCCAGCTAATGACATCATAATAAAAATGAGATGTTTCCTAAATAATGCCAGGGAATTTCCAGAACAACTCAGACACACATGACTGTGCTTTGTGGAGTATAACCTGAATAAGTTCAGGAGCTTTAGAAGGGAACTGAAAATAGACTAATACTAATGATTGCAAGCTTTCCTTCCCATTTTAGGAGCAGGTAAGAAAAGGGGGAGGTCAGCACTGAAGACTATGAAAAGTAGACAACAAATTTATGGATGAGTAAGAAACTTGCTAGCTTTATTTAGGCTGCAATTTAAGCAAACAATAAAAAAAAAACCTGATTCAATTCAGATTTCTAAGAATGCTCTTTATTTTAGTTTGGTTTGGTTTTGCTTGGTTTGATTGTAGGAATAATCTGGGATGGTAGTCCTAAAATCAGATCTGACATTTGCAAGGAGTCTATTGCATCCAGTGTAAGACTCTCACAGAAGCAAGTATGAAGGAAGATGGAATTATACTGAAACATGTAAAGTATCAACGAACTTAAGTGTTTATAAATATCTGTAAGAAACAGACAAGACAAACTAAGTGCATTTATTAATTCTGAAACGGTGGGCATAGCTGAAACAGACTGGGGTGATTCTTTTAAGTGAAATAAAATCGAAGGTGTCCCCTCAAGTGGAGAGGTGAAAAAAGAGAGTAATGTCATATGTCAAAACACAGTGCCAATGCCACAGTTTCAGATGGGAAGACTGCTATGACAGCAACATTTTTTGCCTAAAGTTATTTGCAACAAATAAATAAATAAAAAGAAATAACGGCAATGAACTCTGCAGACCACCACACTGGAGGAGACAAAGAGCTTAAAACTGCTAGCTTAGCTCTTGAAAGACAATCCATGACACTTACAAGAACATAAAAAGGAGAGATGAAAACAAATACACACAATATGTTCATACGAGTCAGGGAATTTCAAAGGCAGTACGAAGGGTTTATAAAATATATTTAGAAGAGAGATGCTATAGAGAAAGTAGGAGGTACTTGAGGGGAAGATACTTACGTCCTAACAGCCTCCTGTACCTATTCATGAGCATGAAATACTGTAAACAAATGGCACTAAATATTTATACAGCCAGATATTCCTGTTAGTACTGGGAGTAGAGGCAGCTTGCTGAAGTTTATAAGTTCTGAGCATTATTAGGGTACAGGTACTGCATGAGTCTATATTTGTGTATATGAGCACCAAGGGCAGTCCTAAATCCTGGGCATCCTTTCCTAGGATCCTGAGTGCTCTTGGGCCCCTACACTCAAAAGATCTCTATCATGTGAAAATGAGTTGAATTGTATATTGATATTTATTCAGTGTGAACAGGGTTATAAAACATGCTGCAGTTATTTCCACTTCCCCCAGATGAGATCACTGTTGGCTGCCTGAACATCTCCTCTGCTCCAGCCTAAAATCAGGCAGGTGAGCTTAAACCTGGAGCAGACATGGAGAAGCCCTCATGCAACGGCACAGCAGGCTCGGCTACTATGTGGCCACCAAAAGCACAGCTGTGCAACTGAGACTGTGCCTCCCTGCACAAAACACTTCTCTGGAACAAAACAAAAACCTCTCTGTTGACACCATTCTCACCTGGGAGGCAGCAGCTACCAGCTGAGAGGCAAATCCAGAGTCTGCTGCCCTCCTCCAAGACATGTGCCTGCCTGTATCCTAATCTGGAAACAACGGTGGTAGGTTGCTCGAGGTCAAACATGCAGAGTAATCACAGAGATATATTGTAGTGCTATGGAAATAGTCCAAAGGAAAGAAGAAAGAACAGTAGATGAAATGCATGCAAATTTTGGTTTCATATACAAAAAACAGCACAGAAAATATTTTCAGCCAGGACCATTATTATGTGAATTATGAGCTGCATGAAAATTATGTATGTGACAACTAATTGATGTCATCTTTTTCTGATATGGGGAAATATCTTATGGAATATTGGTGGGTTTTAGGTTCAGTCTTCTGTCTAACCTTTACATTAATAATTTGGAAGAGACAGTAAATGCATTGAGAGGATTAATGACAAGGACAGAAGAGTAATAAAAGGCATCCCAGAGAGATTAGGATAGAAAACAGCAAAGTCAGTTACATGCTGAGCTGATGTGAATTAACAAAAGCAAAATAATCTGAAATACCAATACCGCACAGAAGACAGAAACTGAAAGGATTTTATGTGGGGTGAAGAAGCACATTAAATGTGAAATTGAACTATGATATGATGTGATAGCCAAAAAATGCCATCCATTTTGGAATGAAGCACCTCACCACAGAGTATGAAGATAGTACTCCTTTTCTGTAGGACTCTGGTGTGATCCCATCCACGGTACCGCATTCCTTCCTGGGTATCTCATTATCAGAATTACAGTTTGGAAAGAGCCAAAGTAATTGGGAAAGTAGTTGTTTACACTGGGTGGCAGGGGTGGAAATTAGTAAGCTAAACGTGGGGACTTGGGTAGCAATGTTTAAAGGAAGAACATAACACATCAAAAATGTCCTGGAACTGCCAGGGATGGAAAAGAATTGGCTGATACAAATCCTGGTGTAACTGAGCTCAGGCTGCAAAAAAAAAAAAAAGATAAATGCAGGCAAAATATCCAGGTATATTTCCTGCCCGTTGTCTCTATTAGGCTATCTTCCAAGGGAAGCTTTTTCACTTGGGACATTAAAAAGTGGATTGGACAGAATTCTGTGAGATGTATTGTTTTATATAGCTTAATAAGTGGTTTCTGTCACTAATATGGGCCAAATATATCAAGACTGCATGCAGTTCCTGCTGCTATTAGAAGCAGGTATTCAAGCACAGAATGTGCCTCTGTGATTCTTCTGTGGTGTTCTCCAGCGAGGTGCCCTTCCATTTACCATTTCCTAGAGATCTTTGATCTTTTCAATGGCATGTAACTGGCTGTAGGGATCAGCGAATGCAACGTTTCTGACTGACTTGTATTTAAAGTGAGATTTCTAGCTGAAGGAGTGGGACCATGTTTGAGTATGTGCTCTTTCCAATTCACTGGACTTATTAGCAGTTTATACCCTGTGTTTGGTTAAGAATGTTCTCAGACACTATTCTAAAATGTTATTAATCCTTTTCATTATTGTTTTTAATCATTGTGGGTACATACCATGTGCCAAGAATAGGCTGCGAGGTTTAGTTTCCTTGCTTGATAGTTTAATAATTCTCTCTTGAATAGGAGAACTTGCTTTCAGAAAGATTTATCAGGTTAAAAAAAGGTTTTGATTTAATATTTGAAGATGGAGTTAGCCTCCTGCTGTGCTTTAAGCATTTGAAAACCTGCTGCAAAGTGGCATTTCAAAGACAGCTTAATATTAAATTCAGTTTGCAATATTCATATCTAATTGTTGTAAGACCCATTGTTCTGTTAATAAGTGGCAGAATAACAATGTTATTATGTTTGGCTTTCACATGCATTTTTAGACCTTTGTTAAAGGACATTGTTCTTGCAAAGACTTTCCTCAAAGCAAAGAAAAACATTTACATATACAGTAGATAAACTCCTACAGCTTCAGAGCAGTCTGGGTGTTTATCATCTTGTGCAGAACTGATTTGAGTGTTATTCTGCTCAGCTATTCTCAGAGTACACATTGTATTCTCATTTAAGCATTGGCTAGTTGTGTTATCCAAATCACTACATTATGAAAATAAAATATCCAAGAATATGAAATGATATGAATAGGAAAATATGCCATTTTTTACGAACAGCGTGCAATCTAGTCCTCTGTGTTTTCTTCTACAGCAGAGGTAATGTAATACAGAATTTTATATGACTTCAGCACTGATGTTATTGAGTGATTTAAAACCATTTTTCCATTGTAACTCAGCTGTTCTGCATTTTTAGAGATTGTTTTTACCAATATTACTGAAAATATCAAGAGAGCAGTTGCAGAAGTGACACTGGCTACTTGCTTCTGTTGGACAGCTTTTATCTGGCATAAAACTATTAAGCATACAGTCATTATGAATCATTAATAGCCTGACAGCAAAGTTGACTGCAGTGGGAAAATCAAGTCAGTTTTATTATTCATTAAGACATTCCTGAAGGAGCTAACTTTTCACAGAAAGAATAGACAATGGTATTATAATATTTCATACTTATGAATGTGGTCATGTGTTAAACTACTTTGCCTTCTTATAATCAGATTTTTTCAGTTACTTATGCTAATCATTTTGGTAACACTTTTATTGCATGCATTCTGCTTAATTCAAAACCTGTCTTCCAGGATATCGAAGTAATGTCTGAATTTCTTTATAATAGTTACATTATACACACCTTCCCATATTAAATTTTAGTTTCTCAAAGGAATTTTATAAACTAAAATTAGGCCAGCTATGAATTTAAACCTAGTCTGAAGACAGTGCCTCGCATTCCTCTTCACACAGATTTTACTGTTTCCCAAACAGAAAAAAAATCACAGGTTTTGAAGATGTGTAGAGTTGTAATGCAGAATGAGGTCACAGAAAGGAATATATACCAGTGGCTTGATGTACACATTCCAGTAATGACAAGAGCACTGAGACATTTGACCTCCTTTTTTTTTTTTTTCATTTTGGCCTCTTTTGATATGGAATAATACCAGCAGCTCTCAAGTTAGAGCCAGAGAATTAATCTTGGGATAGGGTGCTATAGAGAGAGATATCAAATTCCAGCTGTTCTTAGGGTAAAATTTGCAAACATTTCCCTGAGATTTGTGAATTCAGCCTAACTTTTAGAGATACTTTGGACACAGGTCCATGAACACGGTTTGTGGGGTTGGCTCAGACTTTAATTGCCTATATGAGAGAGTGACACACACGTCCCCCCCGACTTCTGTGTATTTAAGCCATTCAGCATCCCAACCTCTTCATTTTGCTGTCTTCAGATGTGAATTCCAATACCTCACAAGGAAAATGAGAAGTCTAATATATAGTGTTTTGATATTTTTGGTCATAAATATAGAAATGGATTTTCCATGCCCACAAAGAGAACAACACTGAACTTTGTAGATCAGATTCCCCCATATCCATGCACATGGAACAGTGTTTTACTCCCAGAGTTTCATTTGGTCCAATTTATTAAACGTGGTTGGGAAGATGAGCTTATATGACTGTGCAGAAAAACTTATTTAAAAGGAGTAAGCAAATTGAGAGGTGCTCTGTCTTAGATACTAACATCACAGCTGGGGAAATCCAATATGTTATCACCAAACTCCTTAGATTGTTCAAGACTGGCATTTTAATATGAGACTTATTGAAAACAACATGATTCAAAACCTGGTATAAAGGTGCATTCGGAGAAATTAGACTAACGTATCTAGAATTTGAAGAGCTGCATATCTGCTTGCAAACTGTGGTTCAATCAAAGTGTTGTAAAATAACACTTTAATATTAATGAATTTAGGTAATTTTCTGGTCCATATCATGCTTCCATCACAGGCATAGAGACAGTGCTATTCATAAGCCAAAAAGACAGCACCAAAATTAGAAAAGTAATACTAAAACAGCACTACAGAAAAGCTAACACATCCTGAGAACAATCTGTCTTCAAGTAGGTTCTGGTTTCTACCATCTATTCTGTTACCTCAGCTCTTAAGGTCTGATGCAGAGAACTAAATCTTGTGGATGACACAATTTATTGTTGAAGGTGTTTGGTACGAGGGACAACTATAAAGAAAAAGTTTTCTGTTCACCTGCCTTAAACCAGGATGCCCACATACACAATTTGATTCTTTCCCTTGTCTCAGACTTCCTTTAATCTCTATATTCAGAGTAGCTCTGATCACTGACACGTCCCTCTTCAGGTTTTCCCCTTGCTGCTTTCATTTTCCTGCTTTGGTGTTGCACTGTAGAGTTAAATGCTGTTGTATTGTGGTATTGTGTGATACTATATTTTACTGTATGGATATTATAATTATAGTAACATACTGATTAAGAACTTCAGACATAGATGAGCACTTCAATGTATTAAACACTATATATAAAAATGGCACAAAAATCCCAGACCCCTCAAAAATTGCTTACAACTATAGATGGATCACAGACAGATATTGACCCATAGGGGAATAGAAGGAAACAGTACAACAGTATTCATAAGTATGGTAAGCCATTTTCTTGAAAGTATAAAACAGTGTGAACCAACCTCTGAGAATTAAATGAAAGCAAAGATTGTGCAGGGCTTTGGAGACAAAAAGAAATACTTAAACTTTCATTGAAAAGAGATGAGGGAGCCATTGAAGAATTCCAAGAGCTGGCCAAAAATGAGCTAGGTAAATTCAGCACTTTGGAGGGGTACAAACAGGCCAAGGAAGCATTTATCAAGATCAAAGAAAAGGACTTTTAACTTTGTGAATGTTAAGACAGTGAGCACCAACAAAAAATGTCTGGCTATGTGAGTGAGTGTGTCTGTTAGAGATATTATGCAACAAGAAACTGCTAGACTTGTTGAAGACACTGCTAGAAGGTTAATGATATCTTAGTCATGAGTGACATTGGGATTATGGGCCTGAGTGACAGATAGGATGCTAGTATTCTTCACAACGACTAGAAAGCAGATAAAAAGGGAGGGATTGCGAGGGAAGAATATCAATGCTATTTCAACCACGTTCTGTCATTGTTCCCTATGCTTAGGTGAAGAGGTCTCACTGTCTCTTACTGCTTCATAGTGTACCTCTGACAGCTCATTCAGGTCCTTCTGTTTAATCATTGGCTTTATTCCTTTCATCTGCATTTTTAAGCAATGCAGATGGGCCCATCCCTCTCACTCCTTTCCCACATGCCCTCAGAAATCTGTTTAGGTTCCTCATCTCTCAGCTTCTTTCTCCACTGGCACTTCAAGTCCGTTTGCTCTTCTCTCATTGTCTTTTCTCGTAAGATTGTAAAAGATCATTTTTTCAGTTATTTACTCCAGTATATATGACAACTGTTTTTTACAAAGTTCCTCCCATATCTTGACTTGGAAGTACCCTGAGAACTGGTACATTCGAGACACAAATGGAAGCACATGATATATACTAATCTGTGGAGCAGAATGTAAAACCCCAGAATATTGCTGGTGTCATCCAAAGAATCTATAAATCTGAATTTTATATCTGCAACACATAAGTAAAACCTGGTCTGTATTTCTTTTTAACATACCTTCATTCTAATCATTCCTTACACTAACTGCAAGTGTCTGAAACTTGACAGCTAGTTTAGCATTAGACAACAATAGAATATTTCATTTCTGTAAGTTTACTTATCTTGTTAAAATTCATATTTGCTTGTAAAATACTGAGAAAGGCTTTTAATCATTTGCTGTCAAAATGCCAGGAGGGTTTTTACATCAAGAATTGGTAAAGTCAAAAGATTCTTTTTAAGTATTTAAAAAAATATATGTAAGATATATTTTCATACAGGCTGGAAAAACAATAAAACATATAGCTTTAAAAAGAGGGGAAGAATGAAAGATAAAGATTGGTTTTGCAGCTCCATGGGATTTCACTCCAGGCAGTGTGTGCATGTGTGGTGGGGCTGGGGTTAAGCGATGTAGATGGGAGGATTTTCAGGCCCGAGAGAAGAACCTGGAAGGAGGAGCTGCCTGATACTAGCTCCTGCAGGAATCACATCAGAGAGAATGCAAGCAGGATGGAAATGGGAGCTACCATATGCTGCCAAGCACAAATGAAGATGAAAAGTCTGTGAAGGACTGGGTAGGAGGCTGAACGAGGAGGAGGAGGGAAAAACTGAGTTGAAACATAGTCCTCGCTGTTGGCAAAACAATCTTCTCCATAGCATCTTCTCACAGCCCCAGCTGTTTCTTCACTACCCCTCCACTCTGACTGCTCTAAGAGCTGTATGGAAAAAGCAGCAAAACTATGTTGTGATACCTTTATTATTAATAATAATATGTTATCCATTTGTATTTATAGGCCACCCATGCCCAGGAGCCTCCGGGCACATAAGAAAATATAACTAAAACACAGCTTAGTTTTAAAAAAGGCAACATGGCCCAATTAATTCCCTAATTAATTAATTTATTCTACATAGCTTTGAATTTTGGTCTAAGGATTTTATGTAGGACATTAAAAAAAAAGAACGGTTCCACTGACAAGACAGGTAATTATTTTATTCAATGATTTTTCTCAATGCAAAGCTATTAATAGCTGGATCACTAGTGGGGGGCCAAATTCTGCCCTGAGGTAAATCCAGCACCATTTCACTGACTTCAAGGGAATTACTCTTTTACTGGGATCAGAATTGGGCTGTTAAATTATAAGTGCACAGTTATTCATAGAACTGAACTAAATTCTTTTTCTTTCCTTTTTTTTTCTCTTTTCTTCAAATAGAGAAGTTAGCTCTAAATCACAAAACCAAACCTGAAGTATGTGAGAGGATATGGGTATAGTTCCTCCTCTAAGAAACAGAGGAGAAATAATCTCCCTCCCAACTCCTTAAGAAGCATCCACAGGCCCCATCTGTGTCCACATGGTTCTGTAAAAACAGCCAGGGCTTGACAAGACCTCAAATACAGTTCACATTGTCAGAAAACAAATGGCATATGAAAGGTAAGAGGACAAAGGAAAGGCAAACATGTTCAAATATTTAATGATGTTTAATGTACAAGGCTGCACATCTTTTCTCCTCCCAAACCCAGAGTGCTTTCCAGACATTTGTTACAAATACATCATTAAGCTTCACAAGAAAAGTTTGTGTGTGTTTTGATTAGCCTTCAGATGCTCTGAAGAGGAAAAGGATTTAGGTTTTGGGGTCACTGTGTCCATATATTGTCAGCCTGATGGTGACTCCTCATTCCTGTGAAGGGAGGGAAGAGGTGGGGAACGAGAGCTCATCTGCCCCTCTTGTCGGAGGGGAATTCACATCCACATGCTTTCATGTGCCCTGTTATGTTTAAATAAGACCTCATTATTAGGTAGCAATAATATTATCTGTTTGCTGTAATTTACTTCCTTGTTTTGAACATGGATCACTGGCATGCTTAGACTAACGCTGATAACCAAACATCAGACTGAAAAGGAACTTGTGCCTCATACATGATAGTAAACTGATGATACACATTTGCACCATGAGGTATTACCAGGTAGTCCTGCCTTTTCTGTCACATGAAATGAAACACGTTCGCGACACGTTTTTTCACCTTAGCAGTAACAGGAGACCTTTTTTCATTGT
Source organism: Oceanodroma leucorhoa (assembly GCA_030449065.1). NCBI lineage: Eukaryota > Metazoa > Chordata > Aves > Procellariiformes > Oceanodroma > Oceanodroma leucorhoa. Next base: position 22,729,564 of record JASVER010000002.1, read on the forward strand.
TAACATCTTTCTTTCATTCCTTTCTATCCTTCTGCATGCCTTCTTCATACAAATAGCAAAAATAGTCTACAGACCCCCCAAATTCAAGCTGGAGTATAATACCACACTGAGAGGAAATGTGATTTAATAACTTGTTAACTTGGGACTAGAAAAATTCATTTTCCAGCATTATTTTAGACTGCTCGGGTGACCTTGAACAAATCCCTCTATCCCTCTCTTTGCCTAAATTCTCCATTTATATAACAGAGGCAATGATTTGTCTTTACTTGTCACTGTAAGGATAAGTATAAAAACTTTATAAAGCTCCAGGTGAAACAAAATAGAGTATCTGAGTAGACAGTAAGCAAATATTTGCAAAAGAGCAACTTAAATTCCAGATATACTCCTTCCTCTCTCCCTTCTCATCTCCGAAGTTTTAGAAACAGGAGAGTTAGTTGGTAGGTACATCAGTTCATTTCAGTTGTAGAATTAGATGTTACCAATAATTTTATTAAAAATAGACTTATATTTTTTATTAAAAATAGACTTATATTAGGTTTAAATCAACATAAAAATTAATGAAGTTTTCTTCTCTGTTTGTTGTTTAAAAGCCACTGTAGACACCATTTATCAAAACTGAACTGCATAAGAATTTGCCAGGACTGATAAATTTACAAACATTTTAAAAAAAAACCTAAACAGTGCAAAAGTATTTTTCAATACAAAAAGCCTATAGTAATCACCAAAACTACAAATCTACAGAATACAAACTATACTGAAAACAAAATAAGATTTCCAAAACCTCATTAGCAAGGAGTCCAGTCATTATTTCCCTGTAAAACAGGACAGGAGAATCCATGTTCAGCCCATTGTGGGCTGACTACTGTCTGTAAATGTATTTCATCGTAGTCTGTAGCTGCATCACTTTGGAGGAGTTATTGTACTTCAGAACATTACTGTGTACTAATATGTAGCCCACCAAAACTGAAAGGCAGGGAAAAGTTACCCTTGAAGTAAATAATACTGTATAAATTTGAAGAAAAAAAATCTATTGTGTGAGTAAATGTAGAAATCTCAGATAATACACAGGGTGTGCCACAGTTCCTACACAATGCTTGCAATCGAAATAATGTGTTGTGCTGTATGGGGACTGTGAGACCTGCTAGGATGCATTTGTTGCCAATTATTTTTATGGGAAAGATCGTTATGATACTGGTGTATTGCACAGAATTTGTGCTGAACTCACTCTGGAATTTGTGTTGTGACATTCTAAAATTTATTTGACACTTGTGGTATGGAATTTGAAGTCCTTGAGTTTTTAAATTTAATTTTTGTAATACCCACATTGTGAAATCTTTGCTGCACACCCAGTTAAACTAGTTCCTTAAGCATGGGGGAGTTAATACTGTGATTTTCAAGAAGGAGTTCCGTGTGTTCCAAAATGAGTCTCGTGTGTGTGCTACGCAAATTTTTTGCAAATGATACTGTAAATATACACTGAAATTGAAGATAATAATATTTTACTACTCCAGACACTAATGAATATACTATTTTTGTGGTTGTTATACTGTTTGCTGAAGCACAGGTAAATGCCCCAACTTGTTACTAAGATGTCTGTAAGCAATTAGTTGAGGTCTCAAATAAAAAGCTTTAGTATCACAATCCAGATTTTTTCATTTCCATTAACATTCCCATCAGTTGCTCATTGTGAAGAATTCTGTCTAAGAAAAGATATGGGTCTGGGCTGCCTGCCAAGAGTTTTGGGTTCTTAACAGATTGTTTTTCCCTGTGGGGTCGACTCACTTTCTGCTTGAGACATCCACTTTTGTCTGCATTTCCTGAAACAAGTCACTTACATGCCTAACTCCTATACGTCGTGAGTGCTTAAAGAAGAGAGGTGTGTTGGTAGTATTATCACCAGTTGTTATCACCAATTATCAACCATATTCAAATACAATGCCAGACACTTTTAAGTCGTTCTCTAAATGCTGTTCTCAAAATACCAACTTGTTGCTGCAATTGCTTGTCAGTCACTGCCCAGTCTCATACCTCACCAATGAACGAAGCGATTTGAGACACCAGTAAGCCATATAACCTAATGGGCTGGCTTCTTATTTCGGTGGATCTCCCAGTAACTTTTCATACAGGAATTCAGACATGGATCAGCCCAGGCTCTCCTCTCTGACCAGTCCCCTGCTACATCACAGGTGATCAGACAGGCGGGTTGTGGCAAACATGATCATGGTAGCCACCACTGACCTTACCCTTGGGATTTAGTGCTCATAATGTCCACACATAAGAAGACAAGTGTGAGGTAATTTAGAATTTGCATGCATTTAAAGTAGGTCACTGGAAGACATATTCAGAACTGATCTTGGCATTTTTTATTCTTGACTGAACTCAGCTTTATTTTTTTTTTAGCACCTAAAAACTTTGCACATCTTTCCAAAACTGCTTTTCAGTATAGTCCTAGAAAGTAGAAGTGGAATTAGTAGACAGAAAATTCTGTATCATCAGTGACAATTATGAAAGGAAAGATTTAATTTCCTAGTGACAACTGCAAATGTTGCCTTTCCAATTCTTCAGGGTATCTCTCCCTTTGGCTACTGCTCAGAAAGGATGCGATCTTCTGCACTTTCTGCACCACATCTGCTAGCTTTGTGTGGACAATCTGTATAATTTAAGACATCTAAGATTTCTCTGGCCATGTCTGCTTAGGCACCTGAATAGGCACTGCAATACCATCCTTAGGAGAGGCTATTCTCAAACTTGAGCTTTCTATACATACAGTACTATAGTGGGAGAGTGTCTAATCATATGGACACCAACTTGTGGTAAGACTATTCATCAACTTTTTCTGTATGCATTGCAAAATATATCTGTGTTGCTTACAAATTTGAATATCTGGTGGATTTTTTTTCCCCCAACAAACTATTGTAAGGAAAAGACTCAGAAGTCAAAAGAAGTAGCAATTACAAAAACTGAGTTGTGAATGCAGGTATCTGTTTATATACCTTTGTTTCTACTTTGGAAAATCATGATGAAAGTATTTAAAAACCACTGAATATGTAACTTTATTGAAAACATATTAAGAATATAATGCAAATTTTCTGGATCAAACAGTAAGTTACCTAGTGTTCCCCCAAATGTACTATCATCTAATGTATTACCCAATAAACCAGGAACTAGGCAAAGTTCACAGTGAAGGTGACTTCTCTTGAGAGTGAAATATATTGTCAGTGCAAACGTGGATTTAGAACCTGAAGAACAAGTTTTCATTTCTTTCATTTGTGGATAACAACAAAAGAACTGGTTCATCTTTAATTTTTGAAAGATGAAAAACAAACCATGACAACCACTCACGGTACATAAATAGAATATCAATGATAAATTATAAACCAGATAATTTTCCTTAGTGAATAATGAACAACAAATGCTGAAAAATTAACCATTTCATTTTATGTTGATAGAAAACTTAAGAGCACACCAAAATAAGTTTCCTTGTTTGAAAGGCAGAAAATGAATGACAGTTTCAGCCTCCAAAATAATAATGAGTTCTGGGTTAATTTGCAGTGTACTTTGCCAGTGAAAATCAAGAAACATATATCATATTGAATACTCTAGTGATTTTTCTGAACTTCTAATTGGACTGGGAATCTATCTGCTACTAGAGATGTTAGCTGTATTCTTTCAAATGTATAAATTTGTTGGGAAATTCAAACATGTATTGCATCATTTAGTTTGAAGCTTGAAGAATACTTTTACATGAAGAAAGAGTAGGAAAACTAAGGGAATGTATCACTATGAATATGCGTATGTGTCAATACGCTGTAAGGCTGTGTATAGAGGTGTGTATACCTCAGATCTTTTCATGTTTGGGGCACATGTGCCAACTATGTTTAAGGAATTTGCACCTCTAAAATATTTTTCTTTGCAGGCCTGCAGGTTATGTTTCGGCTAAACAGCAGTCAACACACTGGTTTTCAGCAGTATGACTTTAGTGTGTGAAGTCTGCCTCAGTTTTGTCTCTACACAGTGTGATGGTGCTGTAAGCAATATAACCTGATGATATGTGGCCTACATTCAGAACGTGTATATCCATATCCATTCCAAGACAAAGCTTTGCTCAGTGAGGGAGACAATTTCTGTAATACATACATACATATACATGAATAATGTATTTCTGCACTCTAATTTACTACTACTCCACATTCCTGTTTAGGCATGTTTGAAGAAAAAGGACCAAAAATCTCTTCATCTCTCACAGAGGACAATGGTTTCAGAAGAGTAAAGAGAGGGACACAGATTTTTCCATCACCTGGTGGACAGTCCAGTGCCATTTTTTGTCAAAAGCTCCTTTTACATTTCCCACTGAGACTTCTTACTTCCACTGCAATGCCCCAGCATCCAAGTGTGTCTGGAAGCTGTGGGAGCTTGGTGTTTCTTAAACCTTTCACATTTCATAATGCCTTACACACATTGCAAAGTGTTTGTCATACTTTTGAACCAATATTAGGGGATTAGCTAAAACTTCATTGATCATTTGACAAAGTCTCCAGTAATCTTCACCAGAAGGATTAAAGCAATGTTTTAAAATTCTTTACTTTTCCCTCTTTCCTCTTCACTTCCTTTTTGTTAAAAAATTAGTTTTCATTATTTTTATCAGATGCCAACTAAAAAAATGAACAAAAGATAAACACGTTTCTCTGTTTTTTTTTCAGAGCTAGCCACTTCATTATTTATAAACTTTATCTGTGAATAAAACTATTAATATTACCTGGTACTAAGTGGCCTACATCCTTGCAGTTCTCTCTTAAATAAAGCAGACCTTGAAAACCCATGGGCTTTTAAATACCATACTTTGAGTGCAGGCTGAACTGAAATGCAGCTTTCAACTCCATGCAGTTTTTCAGCTCCATCTTTTTTTTCTGAAAAGAATCCAGCTGCCCAGTAACTATCCTACCACTACCAGTCTTGTGCCATTTCTGTCCTTCCAGCCCAGATCTACTCTTCTTACCTTCAAAAATACGATATGAACAGAGAAACTCCCTCATATTCCTGTGGTTCAAAACACCAAAGGTTTTACAAGGATCTAAATCCCTCAACTTAAGTTTTGTCTACAATGGAAACTCACCCAACGGTGGTTGCCTCTGAGTCAAGAGCCTGGGTTACATTGACATTGTCATTCTGGTGCAGTCTGGAGGTGGATCCCCCAAATGTCCCCAATTACTGTGCTTGGGTCCATTCGCACCATGGTGTGATGTGAACAATACAGATTCCTTTCCAGATTAAGTCCAGTCCAAAGCAGAAAATCCTGAACTTCAAACAGGGGAAATGTAAACCTGCCAGCAAAACCACCTCTGATTTACTTATCCACTCTCACTGTGCCAAACTCATGGCTAAAACAGACATAGTCAAAGGCAGTTTTGGTGTTTTATCTGATGACAGTCTTATATCTGTGAAACCAAACAAATGGTCATTTTAAGAAATAAGAATAGATTTTAAAGTTAAATGATTAGTTATATGAAATAAATTTGTTTTAGAGCTCTTAAAAAAGACAGAACCACAGAAAACTCTCAGAAAACTTTGAGAGGGCCACTGACTTCTACACTTTGTAAATTGGAAATTCCCTCACTTATTCACCTTCTTTAGGAATCATACAAGTTCATTTTATGTATATACATGAGTCCTTCTAAATGATAGGGGAAATTTTCACTTGCTCCCTTTCTTATATTTTCCTGTTAATGTGTATTAATTTCTTTCCTTCATAAGACTGCCTTAGGCTTACTGTCACAAAGAGCTGTGCCCTAGAGTCACCCACATGTATCTATCTGCAGTGGCTGTTGCTTTTTTTCGTGCTCACTTGTAGCATTCATCCATTCACAGCACTGAAAATGCAGTGCTTTAAAGATCCTCAGAGTGGAGCTCAACCACAGTCTACCAGAAACGTAGGATCAGGCACTAGCACCTTGGTGCAAGGTCACTCCAATTCCCTCCCTCTGTTTTTCTGTTTTATTCCAATGGGAATTCAACAATACAATCTTGAGTGAAGTCTTCAGACTATACCATTAGCTTATTGAGTAACTGCACCTGCTTTTAAATTTTAATGATGCATTTTTAATATGATAAATGTATTATACTTCAATGGTTTTATATGCAGGTCGAATAAACTATGAGTTTTGTTACTCTTCAAATATTACTTTCCAAAGAATAGCCTTATAATTGTATAGCTTATGTAGTTGCACATGTGCCTGGTAGGCTGAAAATGACTGTGGTTCTGTACCAGTGAACACAAGCTACTTTTGACTGCAAATGGGTAGTTAAGTTTTTTGGTAACTTGAGAGCAATATTACTGAGAATAAGGCTTATAAAGTATTTAGTCTATATGGCTGCTGGGGGAGGGAGAGTAGTTTTTTTCTGTTGGTTGGTTTACAGCAGAATTCAGTTTAAAAAAAGTTTCCAACATTTTGTTTGAACTGAGTTGCTGGAATATGTTTGTGATACACATTAGGTTTTCTTGTACTAGCCAGATGCTAAAGGAAGAGTTTGAAAACTATCATAGATAATGATCTTACAGAGAGAAGCAGGTGGCTACAGAACTCTAATAAGAATTCTACCTTTTAATGTAACTACCAAACATACTTGATCACCAAAATACTGAGATGCAAGATACAAATATAGGGTTTTGCTCAGGAAATACACATGTATAAAGCAAAACATTTGCATGTTATTAGTTTTATTTCATTATTTTAAGTGAAGTGTATTTGACTTAGGAAATATTCCGAAATAATTCTTACTGAATGGCTTGTTTATTTACTATAGAACAGATACACTTTAGCACAATTTTCTCCACCCTACCTTGTTGGATTCATTAGTGCTGACCTAGAATACTTCTGCATGGTTCAAATTAGTTGTTTGTACTTTTTGCTGCTTTTCAATTGTTGATTCTCTTTTAAGACTTTTAATAAATGTGCCACAGGGATAAAAGTACTTACTACTGGACACATATCTTCAAGGAATTAAAATGAGACCAGAAGCTCAATCTTGTTTTAGTGTAATGAGTTCCAGTTGCTGTGTTTTGGTATGTTTTAATAAGATTAATTATCCTTTGCCTAGGCTGATTCGTTCCTTCATTCCAGTGGCTAACAAAGAATGGACAGTCACTGAATTACCTGAGCAAGAGATAATATCTAGTGTAGGAATATTATCCAGCTGGCAAAGAACTGTTACTGGTTTACACCAGCCTCCAGGCAGAAATGGAGTCAAATATCTGTCACATTGCAACAATTTTCATCTGGTTAATGGGCTGTTGGCTCTGTATGCCAACTAGTGTAACCACAGCTTACTTTAAAGTATTTCAGACCACTGAAAGATGATTTTCAGAATAAAAGGGTCTTAACCAAGTCTTAGTTGTTGCCCTTCCACTATTCTCTATCAGTAATGGATGCAATACTTGAACCTTGGTAGGTTTCCCTTCCCTTTCCTTCCTTTCTTCCTTCTCATAGAATAGATATAGTAATCCCTGCCAGAAGATTTCTGAATTCATGAATGTCTCCAGTGGTTGAACATTTGGAAGAGGTTGCATTTAACTTCTCTTTAAAGCCTACAAGATTAACCATCTCCTGAGTCAAAGCATAAAAGTGACTACAAATGCAGAACATTTGGTTACCATCAGGCTCTTCGTAAGAATAAGGTCAGACACATCCTTCTTAAAGGATGGTTGTCAACAAAATTGCGCTCAGTGACACTGATTCACTCCAGGACCTTGGTCATACCCTATCCCTCATTTCTCTGTCTGCAAATGGTGCTTTCCTACTTAGGCTTAGAGGGCTAACCCTAAGTATTTGATCTGTACACACAAATGCCACCAAAAATTTCAAATTTCTCTAAGTTGTAGCTTAATTCTGAATCACAGCATGAGCAGTTTGCAATACCAGTGTGTCTATGCAATACCATCTGGTCCAGTGTGTCTATGATATTGGGTTAATTCCTTTCATAAAGTGTTCATAGAAATTGTGAACTGGAAGACTGTATATAGATCAGAAGTGTGGGCTTGATTTGTTCCTGAGAGTTACTTGGTGAAATTTTTCATTAGGAAAACTGAAACTAGATTTCACAAACTACTATTTGCAGTTCAAGCCACCTTCTTGCAGGGTTGGAATAAATTGATTTGGGGCAAGGGAATCAGTTAAATTAATGCAAAATTCCTTCCTTCAAAAGTTCAGCTGTGATATATGCCTGTCTTCCTCTGGCAGCCTTTATATTTTCACACTGCTAATGAATAAGTGCTTAATTGCCACAGTGAAGCTGTCTGGGGTTACTTCCCAGCAGAGTGTCTTGCCAAGGCCAGCTGGAATTCTACTTGTGTTCTGCAGCTGGTTAATGCAGGTTGCTGGTGTTAAAATAAATAAGAGCCCTCCACACCAAAAAGTGTGGGGTTCAAGAAATGTGTAGTGCTCCCCTGAAGTCAAACAATTTTCTTTAAATTAGAAAAGTTGACAGTGGATCAATACAATATCTTCTGATGCATCCATAGTAAATAACAAGCTGCGATCAACCTATCAGAAATCAGACTATTTTTTTCCACCAGACAGTCTTGAAGTGCCACTTTAGAGTAATACAGATATCTGGGTTCTTTTCTGTTTCACAGAAACAAGAACTGTTCAGACTGATTTCTCCCTACAGGTTTTCTTTTTTGTCTTAAATATTTAAAGCTTGAAAATTCATTTTGATGTGGCTACAAGAAATGTACATAAAACACTAACATTACATACCTCAGTTCTCCACTAGATTCAACTCCATTATTTCTCTTGCATTATGTAAGTCCTGGATACCCTTTGGCTTTGTGTGGTAGGAGTCACCTGTGTACTGAGATACTCTGTTAGGAGTTCAGTAGAAAAATGGGGGTTTTGTTTTATTAGACAGGCCCTTTAAACGTTATCTGCATCAAGGAAGAGAAGAATAGAAAGTGCTCTGAAAAGTACCTTCTGTACGTGGCCTAGAGGTTTACAACATATACATGACAATTTTAAAGATAACATCTACATATGAGATCTACTGATTAAGTTGGTGGCAGATTTCAGTATAAATATATGACTGAATAGAAACAATATGATGTACCAACACGAGTGCTGATTTGTCCCTGACAAGTACACAAGTAAACTGCAGAAATACCTACCCATAATCTTTGAGTCACGTTAGTGCAACACCAATGCTTCTACCAAGAGAAATTCTCTGCTAGAGATATAAACTATAACAAGTATCAATGGAGTGGATGTGTCTACTGATTTTAAGGCAAAGGGAATGAAAGGAACAGTTTTGATTTCCAAAGCAAGAAGTTGCCTGAATGTTTGAATATGGCCGTTCTGGCAGCTATTTCTCAAGCCTGTTTTCTGCAAGGCAAGAAGTGTCTTATAGTTTTCCCTATTATAAGCAGAATTACTTTCTTTTTTTCCCAAAATGGAAAATGGTGGTTCATCCTGTAAGTTGCTACTTACCTGTGTAGGTATGTAACAGCTGGGATTTACAGAAATAAGCCTAAAATTGCTATCCCTGGTTTCCTGGTTTGTCAGTTGGTTAACCTATTTTTAAATTGTGTTTGAAAAATTTTGCTGGATAGGCTGACAGCCTTCCAGGTGGGATGGGGACCCTCAGGACTCCTGGCCTTTCTCCACCACAGAACGTTCAAACCCTGGGATGGATGCAGGGAGATGCAGCTGTATTTCTGAATGAGAAAGGCCAGGAGGGATCCTTTGCCAAATAGTGCAGGTTGCCTGACATCCACACTGCTAGTTCCCTCTCAAACAGACTGGTGTGCCTACACTACATAGCATTGGTCTGTGGGTGTGTCTCAGTTCAAAGTATCTAAAATAATGTGAAATCCAAAAAAAAAAAAAAAAGGTGTTTGAAATGAGATCATGTATCATCTTTCAAGGGGCAAGGCCTGTTGGGATGGTGCTGGAGGACTACAGAAGATGGAGGGGTCTGGACCTGACACAGATTTGCCCATTCTGCCTTTCAGGAGCGGTCACTGTTGAACTGTCCCCAGACGGTACCTGGCCTTTGTCTGCGAGAGCTAGTGAAGCTGTGCAGAGCCATGGCTGGGGGGAGCTAACAATTAAATCAAGTGGTTGGTGAGTGGTCTAATGGTCAAACTATTTTCTTTCTCATCTTTTATTTTGCAATATAAATATTCCCTTCAGTCTGTGACTCTGAGGAAGCTCAAGTATTGCAGCCTGTGAACTGTATGCTCCATGCCCTTGAGGTCAATCAGTGGACATGGGTGCAAAGCCTGTAAGACACACTATTTTTTGAAAGAGCATGTGCTGATGGCTCTGCAACAATATTTTTATCGGAATTTCTCATTCATATGGAATTTGGAAAATTTAGAGATTTGGTGGATTTAAAATTGCAATTTAAAAAAAATTCTCATTGAGTGGAAACTGCCAACAAATCTTGAAAGTAGGGGGGAGATTTCCCATTTTTCCACATTTATTAAGAGACTTTTAGAACATTGATTTGAAAATATAATGGCAGGAATATAGGGCTCAATCTTTTTAATTAAATTTATGCAAAGTGCTTAGTTATATGAATGATCACACTGACTCAATGACTTCTTATGAGACACAGAGGTTGCAGGGTTGCATTGTTGCTTTACATACACATTTACTTGTATATACTCTTGAGTTTTCCAGAAAGAGTAAAATGTTAAGCTATCATACTAACCATTGTTTTATTACATTCCCCCAAAAATATTTAAAAGTGATCTTTTTCTAAGCATGCCTGCTTATATGACTATGATCGAATTCTACTGTAATTTAAACTGGAATAAACAATAAATAATGTCAGATGAGATTACTTCATGTGTAAATGAAATCAAAATTTAGCAACTTAAACCACCAGATGCTTAAAAAAAAAAAAAATCTGGATTCTTTTTATGGTTTTGATGCTACTGGTGGGGTTCTTCTCCACTTATGTTTGTTAATAGCCTCAGCTATAGCTACAGTGAAAAGAAAAGGATAGGTATCTCTGGGGAGTGATTCATTCCGGCCTAAGATAGGTGTATAAAACAGGTTGGATGAATTTTCCTCTTCACAGACTACTGAAGAGATAGGTGGTTCTCAACTTTTGATCTGGGAAAGGCAAATAAAAACCCCAAGACTATTGCTAGCAGGATTGCTGACAGGAGAATTCATACTGCTTTTGGAAAATCTGTGAGATACACAAGCTGAAAAAAAATTGAAAATAGTAAATGGAGTCTGGATGACATTCTAAGACTAAATGCCTGCATTTGAAGTTGTGAATATAATGGGAAATACTGATTTATACCCAATTGCTATACCTTGTTGTTTCTCTATGAAAAATTAAGGATGGACTTTTGGGAAAAGTAAAATATTGAGAATCCATTGTAAGCTTTTTCCTGAAAATAAATGGGATATTGGGGAGATCTTCACTTGTTATACTACTAAATGGTCTATAAGTCATTTAGGTCTTACTGGGACTTCTGCCAGTACAATACATCATTATTTTTAATTAAAATACTAGTACTACCCAAAAGCACTAAAACCCATCAAAAATTTCAAAGAATCTTGTCCTTGTTAATGTGAAATGTTACTTTGACTGAAGCAGGGCCATGATTTTGTCCATGATATCATCCCAACGAGAAAAGACAATGTTTCATAAGGCATTACTGTATACATGTGTATTTATATATAAGAATATATAATTTTTCAATATTTATTTAGAAAACTATGTTATCATATTTAAGCACAGATTCTTTCATTTTTATAACTGACTTATGCAATGTTTCTTTCCATAAGCTCACTCCTTAAACAAATAATTTATAAAACACTGTGTCTCAGGAACTGTGTTCTGATTAGTTTGTTAAGACACAACAGTTTTCCTAGCTGCCACTGCACATTGAGCTTCTTATATTTGCTTTGGACAGCAAACTGCCAACTACCTGCAAACGCTAGCAACTTCATACAATTTGTTTTGGCAAAAGGTCACCATGCAGAAAATTTTCTGTAAGATGAGGCAAGTCAGATTTCATACATACTACCCTCATTGGAACTACGGCTCGAGTTTGTTGTTTCTATAATACTTGTCAAAGCTAGAGTGGCAGAGACAGATATGCTAGTCAGGTCACTCTGTTCTTTCACTATTAAAGTTTACTGCACTGTTTAATTTCTGATCTTGTTAAAGTCCTGTGTAGCTCCTACAGTTAAATTAGGTCTGACCATTGGAAGAGAACATTAAGTTAGATTTTAATCTCACATTCAGAGCAATTTCATCAACTAAAGTCAATATTTTTACTTTTATGTAAATGAGTCCAGATTCAGACTCTTACTGTTTGTTTTTATTTTTGGAAGGGAAATTTAGCAGTTCACATCGATGCCCAATAACCCTTCTTTTATCTGTACATCACTGCAGGAGCAAGTGTTGTTTTCTGTTCTCCTCTGTTGTTATGGCAGCATATTTTTCAAGATATTATATTAGTCTGTTTCCTACAGGTTCTACTTGTTTTTTCTTATAAAAAGCCTTATAGATAGCAGATATATGTCCAGCTTGAGGTAAATCAGATTAAGGAGATGAATGTCTTGAACAGCATCTAAAAGTATCCAGATGCTGATACTGACATTTTCTAATTCTCTTGTTCTTCCTTCAGACTTCATTCCCCACTACCTTTGCTTTGTTCCCCATTACTTTTACTATCAGTGACTTTTTGAATCAGAGTTCTGGATGGGCCAAAATGCTCTACCCACACAAAAACACAAAAATGCATTTGGCAGTCTTGCCCCCAATATAATACTCTTGCCTACTGACTTAAGTGTGGATCTAAGGTAAATTTTAGACCTTTCAGTGAATGCTTTACTGTGCACAGAGTCAGAACAAGACACCAGGAACCATACGTGAGTCCAAAATATCCTGTAATCCATGGGGCAGAACCTCCCTGGCATCATGGAAAATTATGTTGGTTTACAACAAAATATGAACAACTTACACCCACGAGCAATAAGGTTCTGAGGTTTCCTGGTTCACAAGGAATCGAAGAATCCTTTGTATGCACATATTTTAAGTGCATTGATTAGGTCATTATTCCGACACTGACGCTGCAGACATTTATAATCACTAGTAACTTAAAGTGGCAGGCTGCCATTAATGAGAGCATTCACAAATATGCTTTTTTTATGTATGTGTCTCTGTATTTCAGTTACTGAACCATTTGCAACACCAAAGAAAAGCTTAAACTGGAAGGCAGAGAACATTCCCACCCACAGCAGCCTCATACCTCCTGGTTAGGGCTCTTTCTGGTAAAGTGGGCGATAAAACTTTGAACTGAGCTTGTTAAATGTTAATCAAGTTACCCTTTTGTTTTTGTGTAACAGGCTCACACCCCTACACCCATTCACAGATGCTTGTTCCCAGTCCCCATCAGAATTTCTTTCCCCTCAAACAAAGCCAGCAGACTCAGCATTTCATGCAACTGTGGCAGCAAAAAACTCTTGAAGGAGTCATGGGACAGGGAAAAGAATTAGGTGGAAGAGGAAGGAGGAGGACTCCTGAGGTGTTTTGGCTGATGATAAAATAAATGTTTCCATAAGTAGCAGACCCACCTCAGGACATTTTGTCACTCCTCCAGCTTCTTGTTCCTTTCCTTGTCCAGTCAGGCTTTAATCTACTCCTTAGACCAACAGATGAACTGTTTGTGTGGCAGTTCTCTAACTAGGAAAGAAATCCTTTAGGGAGAAGGTACGAAGAATGTATTTTTCTTGATTTGTTTGAAATTGATTGCCAGTTGTGCTTACAAGGCAAAGTAACAATCCTGGCACCATTATTCTGAACCTCCTCAAACTGAAGTGGTGACTGAGTTAAGACTGTTGCCTTCCTGGTGAATCCTCTAGCCACTAGGCTATAAGATGAAATGGTACTTGCTACCAGTTGTTTCCAGAAAGAAAATGGTGCACTGTCCTCACTTCCTTGAAAGAAAGGACAGTGACACTGATTTTTTGAAGCAAGTTCTGACTGTGGGTTCCCAGTGAACATAAATGCCTTTCTGGAGGTCTATATGATGCACTTACTCCCCAGTAGTCATGTTGGTAGCCATTATTTTGAGTTAGAATTCAAGGACCTGACTGTTAAGATTAAATGACTTGCTCATGGATAGCACTGTGTTAGAAAAGTAAGAATGCAGGTTAGGAATAATTGTCTTCCCTGTCTTTTCCTCTAGTCACTACATTCCAGCGTGAAATATCAAAGTGAGCATTAGAAGTTAAATCCCATTAGTGCTGGGAGTTATGGCTGTGCTGTAAGAGCAACAGAGGCAGAACAAATGCAGACTTTCATGAAAGTCTGGGGTGAAGGCTGTATTCCTGCCTCATCACATCATTTTGTTTCTTCCATTTTTTGTTACTTTATGTTTCCATGTCCTTCAGAGGAGCATGTTTTATTGGCTAAGTGTTAGGAGTCAGAACAGTATGTCCAGCTTTCTTGTGGTCTTGCTCTTTAGGGAAGCCACTTACAGTTTTCCACTTGCCACTCATAAGACGGGTTACTAGTACTTATTTATAGCAACAGATAGAGCTAAGCTAAGCTGCAGAGTGTTTTGATATTCTTGATTAAAAGGTGCTACACAAAATGCAAATTATTATTGTTTCTCTTCTCTTCATCATGACACCTCTTGGCTCCAATTTTACCACAGTATGCTCTTCTGTCTCTCCTTACAATTGTGTTATATTGTTCTCCTTGCTCCCTCCTATCACCTCATCTTTCCTTCCACATCAAGGAGCCTTTTTCAGTAATAGTTCTGGCATTTGGGCATAAGGAGCATGCCCCACTCAGAAACTTAATAATATTAAATCACTATAAAATGCGGTTATCTTCGGTTCAGCTCTGGATGTCATTCACAATAGTTCAATAGAATATTCAGTAGAATAGCTGATGATGGGCCTGATTCCTTTCACTCGTGTCAGACTTACCCCCATGTAACTCCATTGCCTCCAGCAGCATTCAGCTGATTTTAAATGAGTAGCAATGGAATAAATATAGCTGAGATCTTTTAAGTGTCCATAATAGATCAAGTGTGTACCACATCAGTGGGCTGCACATTTTCATTGTTACCAGCCAAAACAGTGAGGTATCTGTGGAACTTTACAACCTCCAAAGGCCTAGATAAAGCACACAAGCACTAAAGGTAAAGCCTACAGTGCAGGTATTAATTTTTCAAAATTGAGCAAGGAGAATTTACCAATCTCAGGGAAAGCATTTCCATTTTAACAAATATGGGTGCTGCTAATACAACATATTTCCTGTAACTTGTTTCCATGGCAAGTAACTTAGAATCACAGGGGAGCAAGAAAATTCCTGGTGTTAATTCACAATTTTCACTATATAGAGGCATTAACTTGAGCATGAATAGTGAGCCAGATAGGACAATTCTTGCTAGGTTTCCATCAAATTATTTCCAACAACATTTGCTATTTACATAACACTAGTAAAATATTTTTAGATGCTCTGTCCAACTAAATTTGTCACTGTGATCTCAGTGAAATCACATTTTTTCTATTCAAAGAAATTTGCTAAAGGTTTTCTAATAATTCTTAAATACAGAAGTAAAGAGCTATAAAACTATTACTTATTAAAAAGCACCAAGAGGCAACCTAAGAAATTAGAATTCAACTGATTTCTTTAATAAAAATATTCAAAATCACCTTCTGGTTTTTAATGAAAGACTCCTCCTTGAAACAGTGATAAAGAATGTGGACTTGGGCTAGAGAGGTCACACTTAACTAACTCATGGAATTTTTTTAAGACATTACTGCCATGATAGATAAGAGAAATTCAATGCATGTACTATACTTAGATTTTAAAAAGGCAGCTGACAAGTTTCTCTACCAGAGATAAATTGCTTAGGTAAAGTCATGGAACGCCAAGAATAATAGGCTAATGGACAAAACACTGGTATAATAGCAGAACCCAAAAAGATACTTGAAGATGGACGTTTCATCCTATTAAAGAAGAAAGAGGATTAAATATATAAACTAAGAATAAATTTGAAGATTAGCCATCTAGATCTCCCAGACTGGATGGTGTGCATGACTACTAAAAGGAAACCAAACATTGAATGAATCCATTTTTGTGCTTACTCCACTCCTCACAGTGCAGGAGGTGTATAGACCTGCCAAGGATGGTCACGCAGATGGAATTTAGATCTGTTGTGCCTGCCATTATTGGACCAAGGTACCATTTATGATTATAGATAAACAGTTATTTAAACAAAGACAAACAAGTCTTCTAAGCTGTCAGTTATTTTAATGTCAGGCAAGCAATGACTAACAGAGGGTGCTTCCAGCTCCCCCTGTGTGCCACAAAGCAATGATAGGCATCAATGTTCTTCCCAGATAGTTCTTCCCAGGAGCAAGGAATGAGGAAGAAGGAGTAAGTCTGAGGCGAGGGAAAGCAGAGCCACTGAAGCCACGAGGCAAACAATGGGTCTGCAAGTAAATTGAAATGCAAACCTTGCATGGTTACTGGTGCATAGAGCAGGGGGAGACAGTGTCCATAGTGTGGATGAAAGATTGTCCTACTCCCTTCCTCCAAATTCTACTCTGCGAAGCTCTTCCACTTGGTGTTTTTGCCAGGTTCACTTCTATACTATGTGTGGCAAGTATTTTCCTGTAAGACGTAAGTAAACTCTTGAAGCCAAACATGAATATAAAAATGTAATGTATATTAGGAATAAATGTGAATCAATATGGTATAACACTAGCACTCCATCAATAAGAGGAGTTACATTAAAGTAATTCTGGTAGCACAGTGTAACCAAATGGTCGTACATGGGACAGTGATGGGGAAAGAGCAAAGAGCATCTGTGAGCTCAAGAAATAGGTACGTCTGTTTGTGGAGGAAAAAATATTGAGGGAAAAAGACCACAGAGCAAACATGTTGGTCTGGATAAGACTGCATGGTCTTATGTCTTTATTAACTAGTTCCAGATGGTTCAAGTTCTTAAAGTATGTAAGTAAAAGAATTCTAGGGGTACTGTGAACAAATAAACAGGATAATTATTATAAAAATGGTACTCTCAAAGCTTAATCAATTTTTTATTAAATGCAAAAGTTATACTGATGTAACATTAAGAATGAGATTTTAACTGAAAGATTTAAACCAAAGGTTTCTTCAGAAACCCTAACACTATCCCCCTGAGTATATGCATAACAATAGGCTCTTTCATTATGTACAGGATTTTTGCATCAGTCACTGAATAATAATTATTGTCTACTGTAGCTTCACCCGAGTCTACCTGGAGTTTCACAACATTGCAGCAGAAAGTTAATTTCTGAATAGGCAGCTCCTCAAACAGGCAGTGATCTACCAGATGCTAAGAGGATACACAGAAACATGAGGGAGGGCTTAAGCCAGTATATAGGAGAGAAACCAGATGTGTGAGAAACATTATACAGTCACTGTCAAAAACAAGGAAAGAAATAGCCTGAAGAAGCAGATGGGTGGACAAGGTGACAATAATATCAAACAACAAAATAGACAACAAAATGCCTAGAGAGAGGGGAAAAAAAAAAAGAAAACTCACAGTACTTTAAGAGATAAAAACAGGTAAATATGAAAATATTTGAAAATAATGAGGCACTCATGGGTTTTTCTAAGATGTATGTATGCAAATTCAAGAAGCACAGCAAAGATAACATCAACAGTAATGATAGTTATAGCTCTGAATTTATCAGGGTCTCGAACAGGTTAATTACTGCGGTGTATGACTGTATCTAGAGTTATATATGGCTGCAAAACGAAAGGTACAAATACCTAGATCTTTTTAGGTACTGTTTCGAAATTTTATCTTAATGTACATAGAAATTTTAAGAAGAGTTATACAAATACATTGGTGCAATCTTAACTGATCTATAGCATTTTTAAAAAGGCATAAAAGCATCCATGCAGAAAGCCGTACTGATTTTGCTGATATTTTGCAAACATTAATGTTATCTTTAACATTTAGTTCATATCATTCAAAAGTCTTGTATAGATAAGAGTAGTTAAGTTGATTTGCAGCTGTTACTAGTTGGCAATAGCTGTATTTAGTTTTCAGTGGACCCTAAGTTTCCACCCACAACACTGCAAATTTTTGAATTTATTTATAATTTAGGTATTTTCTCTCAAAAATCTCAACAGATGCTGGGAGGAAGAAAAAGGATGCCAGCCTAGAACAGCTTCATTGATACAATGGACTTGATCTGTGTCTGATAAATGTTGATACTCAGACAAGGCGAGTGTTTCAAGAGCTTTTTCTATGGTTCTTTACATCTCATTTGCATGAATTAAAATAATTGACCAAGTACAGAGTACATTAGAATCCAATCTACTATATCTTTGGAAGGCATAGCATCTTTGGGTAGCATTAGAGAAGTGAGCTGGCTAAAGGAAATTCTCTTATTCACAGCAGGTTGGGGGCCAGGGAAAATTGCAAAATGAACACAAAGTAGGCAACAACATGGAGGAAAAAGAGGAGCAAGACTAAAAAAACAAAAAAGTTGGTTGCTTTGCTTTCTTGCACGGTTCCTATAATCATTTTTAACAGAGTGACTTCTGAGTTATGTTGTTGTAAAAGAAAGGAGAAACCGGGATTAAGTTAGGATAAATTGACTAATAAGAACAAGACATCAGTGAAAGAAACAATAAGGCCTCAAAAAGATAGTGAAAGTAATTTATTGACAGGCTAGGTAGGCATTGCTAAAAATTTTAATGAATTCTGAGACTTAGTGTTCACAAAGGAGGATTGGGAACAGATGCCAGAAACAGACATAAATTTAACAGTAGAGGTGGAAGGCATACTGAAGAAACTCAAGATCGTGCCAGAAGAGGTGACCTAGAAATTAGAACATTTAGAGACTGACAAAACTAAAGGACCAGAAGGTACACGTTTGATGAAGCGTCCCAGAAGAGATAGGGAAACCTTTAGCAAGTTTATTTATAATCTCTTTGGAATTGAAAAGGGCAAAGTAGCACATATTTAAGAAGTGATCTAGCTAAAATCTAGAAAGCTTGACTTGTAAGTTGAAAGATGAACCAAATACTTTAAAAGGTAAAGACATCACTAATTACATGGATTTTCTAAAGCTGTAGAAGACCACGTGTGTGAATTTCACAATCACTCAGAAGTGCATTTCTATCTTAAAACCATATGAATGGTTATTTATCTATTAACACTTTTAAGTTCTATGTTTCTTAAGTTCTGTGCTCTTTCTCTGTTAACGAGCTCTATAAAATGACAGGTGATCACTAGTAGCATTCATAAACACTGGAGACTTTACTATACAGTTCTAACAATAAGAAGACACTGAAAGCATTGGATCATGTCCTCTGAGAGAAAAAATTCTATAAGATGTCAAACAGAATTAACAATGAAACTGAACTTAAAAAAAAAAAAAAAAAAAAAAAAGGAAGGAGATTAAATTGTAAGCCTTGCTCCTTCCCCTCTGAAGAAGTACCACCATATGTTTGTGATTTTGTGACTCTGGCAGGACTGGGTCCTCACAATTCAAGAAAGAGGTGGTCAGACCGGAGAGGGTCTAAAGGAAGGCCACGAAGATGATCAAAAGGCTGGAGAACCTGCCCTATGAGGAAAGACTGAAGGAGTTACGTCTTTTCTCCCTGGTGAAGAGAAGACTCAGGGTGACCTTTTCACAGTATTCTAGTACTTAAAGAGCACCTATAAAGAGGATGGAGGCTCTCTCTTCACAAGGAGCCACATGGAGAAGGCAAAGGGCAACACGTACAAGTTGTACTGGGAGAGGTTTCTTTTTGATAGAAGAAAGAAATTTTTTGTGGTGAGAACGATCAGTCACTGGAACAACCTCCCCAGGGAGGTGGTGAAGTCCCCCACCCCAGAGGTTTTTAAGATGCAATTAGGCAGGGTGTTAGGTAATCTCATCTAGGCTCCCTTTCCCATGAAAGATTGGACCAGATGATCTTTCAAGGTCCCTTCAAACCTGGGCTGTTCTATGATTCTATTCTATGATKAATTGGTTCATTTGCCGTATCCTTCAGTGAGCTATGGAAATGTAAAATCATTTGGCAACACTGAGAAAATGTTCACTAATACACATAGCCATATATCCTGTTTTGTGTGCCAAAGATGCTTTTGGTATTCCAGGGAGTTATCTGTGTCTCTGCTTCTGGCTATGTGCTTTTTTAGGGCTAAATCTGACATTGCCAGGCATTTTCTCTGTAGTCTAGAATCTCCTAGCCCTGCATTGTGCACCTGCAGAATGTTTGAAATGGCTGAAATTTCCAGTCCACAACTTCTGTTGCTTGACAGCTTTTCTTTAAAAACATAAATCTGGCCCTGTATATGATTTGTTAAACCTCTGAAAATACCAGCTCACTGAAATTTTCACTCATCCCTGATTTTATCAAAGGAATTTCCTGTGATATAAGCCTCTAATCCAGAAGTCTTATGAACTTAATTAAATTCAACAAAAAGAAACTATGACAACTACGGAATTGAGATATTTTGCATAGTTTGCAAAATAGGGTTGAAAGAAATTCAAATGGATTAAAACAGACCAAAGCTATAGAAAAATTCTTTTTTGAGTTCCTAGTAAAGTTTTTTCAGAGAACTCAAGAGAAGTTTGCTGCAGGCCTGGTGATGTATGGTACTGGCAGTATGTTATGTTAATATCTTAAGAATTGACATGTGTATTATACAGGGTAGTTATCACCGTTGTGAGCGAGGGAAGTATCAGACAAGTGTAAGGCCAAAGTATCACTATTAAGACAGATTTTATTCACCTTATATAAAAGTAACCTGAAACACAGAATGTGCAATAACAGGCTGAAATTTGATGACCACACAAAACTGGAAAATAAGTCAAAATGAATGGGGTGGACACTAAAGTAAAGAGCAGTTGGAAAGGCTAAGACTAAGGACAGATATATGGTTATGAAATAATACAGAAAAATGTAAGAGAAGACACTGAAGATGAAAAGAAAGATTTTCAATTTTCAAACAGCAATACAGAAAATCTAGGGGTAGTGGAATATATCATGTAAACCTTTGACCCATTGGTTTTGAGCAGTAAATTGTAAGAAAGTGAAACTAGGGCCACATAAGAAAGCTTGGGAAATGTAATTGAGTGGGAATTATTTGACTGATGTAGAAATTGGATGAGGAAAATAGTGTTTTATTGGGTATAAAACCCACAAATAATGGGTTACAAGTATCAAATAAGGAAATTCCAATAAGGACTAAATTCTATCTTGGGAGAGATTTCATTGAAATTAACAGACTTCTGCATATATCTCCATAAAAAATAAAGCTGACATAACCTGGGCAGCTTTCACTTGTTTTTAGCTAGGATTCTGATTACTTTAACCAATACCTCAGGTAGTTTATCATATTATACTGTTCAGTTCAGTGAATGTAAGTTCACCGAAGTTCACCTTTTTGGGAAAAAAAGATTGCCCCAATGCCCAGAAGAAATGGATAGTCTTTTGATAAATGGCTGCATCCAACCCCACACCTAATCTCCCCAAGCTGTTATCATTGTACTTTTGCTCTAGGTCTCCCCCCAAGAACAAGTTGTCCTTTATCCAGAGGTATGCTCAGTTTTGGGACTGCTGCACCTAGGACTAGTTATTCAAGATTTGAGAGTTCTGCCTTCAGTTTGAGCAGCAGAGCTGAGATATCTCAGTAGCAGTCAGGAAATGTGTGTCCCTGAAGGTAGGGAAAGATTTGTTTCTCAGTGGCTGGTTCTTCCTCTGAAAGTTTCTGGCCTCCTTTCTCCTGTAATGGTCCTGGGGCCACAGAGACCCAGAATGGCTTGTCTTTCCATTCCCTAGTCATGTATGCAGCTTCCTCTGAAGTCCTTTTCTACAAACAATATCTAGTTTATTGTCCACTGTTTAAAACAGTGAATGTTTTACTTCACTGAGATTGTCTTGTGAACTGTTGGGAGTATCTGGTGCACGTAGCCCAGTACACCCCCAGTGTGACTCCCTATACACAGTGGGCTGAAGACCTGGATGAGAATGAGACTAGTTGTTCCTGGTTCTTCTGCCCATCTTCAGATACCTCATGTTGTCATGTACACATGTAAGAAATGCAGAATATAAACAAGATAAAAATCCTGGGTTGACTCCAAACCATCCTCACTTACCTGTATGTGTCTCACATGAGCATGTGATTTACCAGCAGGTAGTTCAGTTCAATTTCAATATAACCTAACAGACAAAGCAAAGTCATTAGACACACTGAACACTTTGTAATATTTTTAATGCTTTAACTCTAATTAATAAGTGTGGTTAACAGGTTTTTGTGAAATGGTACAGTGGACAACGTAGAGAAAAGGCAGTGGATTTTTTTTTTTTGAGAGAGAGAGATCCGCTTTTTATAGTAATTGGGATATAAACACCTAAAATCAGGATTTTATACTAAAAGGGCAAGCTAACCTTACTAATGGTGATTACTCACTGTATAATAGAAAAGGAAATAAAAGCTTTTTTATAAAATGTATCAAATCCTAAGAGTGCTGTTAAACTCATTAAAGAAAAAATGAAGTTAGAGAAACTGGTCTTATTTTTTTTCACTCCCAGTAGAGTTCATTTCTACTTCAACAACTAAGCCAAGGTCACATTTAACTCACTTCAATTTCACCCAGTGCACAAGCTAATGTCAATAGTACAGCTGCCATGCAGAGCTAAAGACTGATGGTTAGACAAAGCCATTTACACAAGGCTGGGTCTTTCATCTTCTCTCAGCTAGTGACATAAGAAAGCACTGAGGTTATTCTCAACTAGAGACTAAAACTGGCATATTAGAAAAAATGTTATTCTCCTTAGCTGTCACACAAAGGATCTGAAGAAATGTAGAAATGTTTTTTTCCTTGGTCATCTAGGGAGATCACAAAGTGACTCTAATAGCCTTCACTCTGAAATTTTCACATGGTTTAAGTGATTGCCAAGTCTGATATTTTCCATTTACACTTCATTGCCATCAGAAAAAGAAAAAAATCAATATACCTACCTACTCAAGTGTGTCACAGGATGAGCTTATAAAAGAAGACATCAGTCTTTTTAGGGCATGAAAAATATACTTATTCAAATATATCTTATTTAAAATGACATAAATTGCAGTGGTTAGTCAAGATTCGATTTCCTCTAAAATATAAGACTTAAAATATTCCCTGACTTGCCAAGGAATAAGAATCCTTCAAACTGTTGATATGTACAAATGTACTCGTTTTCTCTTGTAAGTTATACCCGCCACAGTGTACCAATATTAGTGACTATCTTTAGGAATTTTACAGGAGAGGTGAGATCTAACATATTATCACGTTTCTCTGAGATGGTACAAATAAATGGAACCTTGCCAAAACTTGGGAGCAATAGCTTTTTTTTTTTATTTCAATTTTACTACGTATATGAATTTGAGTTGCCTTAGCTTGTTGGCCCTAATATGATTCCATGTGATTCCATGCATCTCTAACAAGCTCAAACACCCTAAGCAGAGCTATTTTCCCTTCACATGCTATAGCTCTTACATATCTTATCTCTACCATTAAAGATTTCTAGCAATTTCCATGCAACAATATGCAATGCCTTTGTTTTAGAGTAATA
Organism: Oceanodroma leucorhoa; assembly: GCA_030449065.1. NCBI lineage: Eukaryota > Metazoa > Chordata > Aves > Procellariiformes > Oceanodroma > Oceanodroma leucorhoa. The sequence continues at coordinate 22,753,174 of JASVER010000002.1, forward strand.
AAATTTCATAGGTACAATGGAATCGCCTTGTCAAAGATTTGACTGCTTGGCTATTGTCAAGAACATTTGACAAGTGAGAGCCAAATTTGTCCCTGACTGTTCTGCTCTCAATGGCAGCTGAAAGGTCATCATTCACTTTATGATGTCGTTTCAACCCCATTATCTTTTCTACCTTGTTTTAGCACCTCTCTCTGGCAAAGGCAGTGAGTAAGATGTTGAAGAACTGAGATGGTATTTCAGGCTATCTGCCAGCAAGTGCTAAATAATAATGGAATTTGTTTGCTTACAAATTGAGCAATTGAATTTAGACACTGAGCAGGTCACCTCTGTGATTTTTCTGATCCCAAGCTGGTCAATCATCTAAAAAGGCAGAATTACTAGGGTCAATCCCGAAACTCTTTCCCCCATGTGGTAGCACAACATACCAACTGTACAGCTACTAGGCCATCCCCCACAGTTACAAGTATTTCAAGGTCAATTTATCAATTTAACAGCTTCATCTTCTTAATCACTAAACTTCTGTCTCTTTGAGCTTGTGCTGAAAGACTGTGGCTGCTAATTAAAATGGAGCTTTACTAGCAAGTACACAAATTAGATCCTGTCAGTAAGTTTATTCTAACTATTGGTCATTTCTAAATGCCTTTTTAATCCCCTAATTTTTACATTAAAATTCAAAAGCCTAACAATCTTAATCACCCCTACATCAAATTCATCATTAAGAACAGGAAGCCAGATGGTATAATTTTGATTTACCGGACTTCAGCGTGAATTAATGTACTGAGTGCCGATAATGAATACATCAAACCTGATATTGCAGAAACCTATGAATCTGGCATGTTAAATTAATAACACACTTTGCACAATGAAAGCATGTAAGCTCATATAAAACCGAGGAGTAATGGTCCCTTTTATTTTAAATGGTCTTTATTAGCCTGCAGTTTTGACTCTTAAAAAAAAAAAAAAGATGAACATTGTGCTTAAGAAAGTTATGTCTGTTTCATATCTGTTCTTTTTCATGTAGGCATGAAGTGAAATGCAAATAAAAATCCATCTGATTACAAACTTTATAGTTGTGAAAGATATATTGGTGGAGAAAGGGCCCCAGTGAATTGACTGAATCCATTCAATTTATGTTGAAATTATGGTTAAAAGTTTGACTGGCATGCTGAAATTCACTTATCCCAAAATGTCGTAGTACAATGTTGTTTACTACATGGGATAGTTATTCATTGCATGGAGTATGTAATGAATTATGCAGATCATGCCGAGTTTTTTCTTTTATCCTTTTCTTTCTAATGTGTATTGTTTCTTGTTCCAATATACCTTTGCACTCTATAGTGAATATGAAGCTGAATAACATTTTCGAATAGAGGGGTCAGGAATTGGTTTTAATGAAAAACAGAGCGATCATACATTTGGAAATAGTTGCTATTAAAAAAGTACCAGGTAAATAATGTCCATGCCTACCACATTTTCAGGACATGGTTTAGTGGGCATGGTGGTGTTGGGTTAACGGTTGGGCTTGATGATCTTAGAGGTCTTTTCCAACCTTAATGATCCTATGGTTCTATGATTTTCTGATTATCTAGCTATTATATAGCATGGAGATGGTATAGAGATTAGCATTTTTGAAAGAAAATTGATGGATAGCAATTTTAAATATTCCAGAACATTTGAAACAGTGAGTAGCTTGTGTCCTAGCTGTGAGAGGTTACATAGGGCTGAAATTACTTAAATACATCACTTCTGAGCGTATAATTTTACATTTACTTAGTGTAAAATAAAAATATGGCAGTCGTTACATATTCTGGTATGAATACAAGGACTCAACCTAATTCCTGTTCACACCAAAGACAAAATTGCCTTCGACTTTAATGACAGCAGGATCAAACTTGAATACTTAACTAGAGGATTTGCAGCTTCCTTTTCAGATATGTAACGGCAACACAAATAGAAGTAGATTCTCCAATATGAATTCTATCTCTGAAGCATGTCTGAGTTATGTAACTTCTAAATGAAATACAGTTTGGAATGCTTTTATACTGAATGACCTAAAATACACAAATGTAGGCCTATAGGCCATAAGCCAGAAAGGCAGGATGAGAGTGGTCTCTGTTTTGGAAACCACAGACTGTTTGCTATAAAAGAACTTAGAGAGTTAGAAGATGTCTAATCCAGGCCCAAGCAGGATAAAGCTGACTGAATAGGTTTACATGAGCATAAACATTTCCCTGACTTTATTCTGTCTCTCAATCTCCGTACAGTAAGTGAATGTTTCAACAGTCTCAGTGTAGCTGTAGGAAATATATTCAATATAGTGAGGTTAGAATAATACCGGGGAAAACGTTGCAAACCTGAATTAGGTGCTACTTTCCAGCTAGCTTCCCTTATTGCACGAGTGTGTTCTTGCACTTACCACTATGGCATACAATTTGTATTGCTTAGAGATAAACTGCTAAGATTGATTACTAAACAAGACAAGGGATGCATTACAGATTTGTCTAGAGAGGATATAAAAAACCTCTTATGCCTCTTCTTTATACATTTTAGTGTTTTTACCCTTCAAAGAAGTAGTACTTTACTAATATTTGGGGAGTACGAAGGAAGATAGCTCTTCCCAAAAAAGAAATTTACGCTGCAAACTGTTCTAACAACTTGAACAGAATAAGTCAGTTGTTCCTGGATGGAAATGTTTCTCACTCTTAAATCTCTAGCTGAAGCTCATTTGACAAACCTATTATAAAATGAATAAATGTAGCTCTGTGTGATTTGTCCATTGTCAACATGTTAACACACTTTATTTGAAGGTAGATTGATGAAGGGTGGCTGAAGGAGTTTACCCTCCTGAGTTAAAGAATAGAAAACCCTTTTTTCTTAGCATTTTTCTTTTTTTCTTAGAAGTTCACAAGAGTAGATATACAATTATCCTCGACTTGCTGATGCAAAGGAACAGAGCATTTAGTTTCTTGTCACTGTCTCTGAAATTCCTAAAGGTACAATTAGCATTTCATTTGACATAATGTTGAAAGGTTCATAGATTGATCTTCCCTAAAATGCAGCAAGAATTTTTTGAAATGCAAATTTTGACATTTATTAACTTTTATTCCAGATCTGTTTATAGACTGTAAAACTGTGCATACATTTAACTCAAAGAAGCTAAAAGGACAATGTTTAGGTGGATACTCTGTGTTATAATAAAAGTCTATTTTATTGTTTCAACAATGAAATTTTTATTATCAGAGATTTATGATATCAGCACAGCAGTTTTTACTGCATGATTCACAGTGTTTTTATAGATGTATATTCAACAAAACAAGGAGAGAAATTGTACTGCAGTGCTCTCTCTCAGGAGTGCATTTCCCCATTGAAATAATGTCAGCAGTTTTCCACCTTCAAAGCCCTATGTTTTCAAATCAATTAACAATTCTAATTGTGCTGGAACAGTTGTTCACTTAGCTTGGCAAATGGGACAGGAAACATTATTTCCTTTCTTTGCCTAAAACGAAGGCTTTAATCTTCTGAACCATATTTAACATATAAAAAACACACAACTGAAAAGTTAGGCAGTTTGGAAACTCACTCAATTGTAAATGTTGTTTTTCTCAGTGTTCAGGCCTTGGTAGAAGAATGGAGCAAGAGCACTACAGTTTCCCCTCTGGGTGCCAGCAAACCATCTTAGGATTCATTCTGAATATTTCAAATGAGATTTGTATCTGTCTGGACAGCTGTAAGAGTTATTGCTTTTGCAAGATGGTAAAACAAACACTGATTCTGACCGAACTAGTGATACCAGAATGCAGATCTGTATCGTGTTACACAGGCCTGACATAAAATAAGTAATACAACATGCCAGAGCCAAGACTTAAAGGCCAAATTTACATTCCATTTTATTTATATACATATATATTGTGTGCTTGGTTAAGGGCATAGTGAAAGATATAATTACTGTGACTTCATGCAGAGACTAACATCCAACAGTTAAAATAAATACGCCTGTTTCTTCTGCAAACCCCAATGCGATTTACCAGATGGGCAAAATAATATTACCCCATTTAACAAATGGAACAATCTTGTGGTACAATGTAGAATCATGCAGCAAGCCCTTTTCAGGATTAAAGAAGTCAAAGATCTTGCAGTTGAACATCATGCATGGTGCTTTATACTAAACAAAATGAGAATCCTCTGTCAAAAAAAATGTACAAATGCAAAGTTAAGGTTATACCTTTTCAGAACACACTTGCATTATTCACCAGGTCACAAAACCAGTAATAATGTGTATTGTTCATTTCAAGAGTACAGATTATCTGTGTGAAGGATCTGGTGAGTGTTAACACATGTATTCACCCCAGTCCTAACCTTGTGTAGGAATTTGCCAAGAATATGGTCATACTGTGTGCATGAAAATCCTGGAACATCATTTTTACCACAACAGTAGCCAGTCTTAAGACAGTGCAATCTAAGCAGTCTTCACATGCACAGCATTGTTGAGGATACTGTTTCTAACATGCTACTTATTCAGATCAGTTCCAAGAAAGAACTAGAACAAAGTTCTGATTTCCATGGTTGTTTTCTTTCTTTTACTGTTTTTCTGTGGAGTCATTTAAATTTCTTCACTATTTATTTGTTTGCTGGGTGATGGTGCATTTAGACAGAAGGTCAAAGTAAAAATGGCAGTAAACTTTTAGGAATTAATTAGAAACTCAGGGTCTAGAGTTGAACTTATTTGAGTACACATAGATTACACAGTTTTTTCCCACCTCTTCCTTTGTTTAACACTGATCCAATTGTTGTGCACCCTCATGATTTAACTTAATTGCTCACTGCTGAGATGGACAATACTTTCTTATTGCGCAATTTTAATTATTCACCGGTGAGGAAACTGTCTCATTTGTTGCATCTGCTAGAGGAATGGCATCATACAAAGATATTGGTTCTGGTATCATTGTCAGGTTTCTGGTTCAGACCCTGAAGCTTGACCCAGAACAGAGTGAAAGCTAGATGAAACTCATCAGAAACTATGGTCCCCTGGGGTGGTGAAGAAAAGGCCATGAGAAACAGGTGGATAATGGTCAGTACCTACCTGCCATTCATGAAATTATAATAGCATTTGACATGGTTTTAGTTCTTTTTGTCTACCTTATAATCATAGAGAGCTTGGTATCAATTCCCTATTTTGTAAATGATTAATTAATCCAGACATCATTCATGGTACTTAGTCATTGTGACTACAGCATCTAAATTCAAGAAAGCCTGCCTGCCATCCAAGGCTGCCAAATCTTCACTTTTTCTGTCCTCTCAGTGGTGATGAGTAGTCATAACACCTAAACTAGGTAATGATAGGAGACACTATGTGATTTGCTCAATGATTTTATCTAAGCTGGTAGCAGAGATTACAGTAGAATGCAAATACGTGTGTGACACTGCAGATGCATAGACATGTTTCACTCTGGGTGACTATAATTTTCATAGAATCATAGAATCATAGAATCATAGAATCATAGAATCATTAAGGTTGGAAAAGACCTCTAAGATCATTGTGTCCAACCATCAACCCAGTACCCATGCCCACTAAACCATGTCCTGAAGCGCCACATCCACACATTTTTTGAACACCTCCAGGGATGGTGACTCCACCACTTCCCTGGGCAGCCTGTTCCAATGCCTGACTACCCTTTCAGTGAAGAAATTTTTCC
>JASVER010000002.1:22761446-22772911 GCA_030449065.1 Oceanodroma leucorhoa
AAATTTTTCCTAATATCCAATCTAAACCTCCCCTGGCACAACTTGAGGCCATTTCCTCTCGTCCTATCACTTGTTACTTGGGAGAAGAGACCAGCACCCRTCTCTCTACAGCCTCCTTTCAGATAGTTGTAGAGAGCGATAAGGTCTCCCCTCAGCTTAGTTCATACTCTACTTTCATGCTGCCTGCAGGGTAAATCTGCTCTAGAGGAGACTAGTCTTAAGGAGCATAAAATCTGCCAGTCAGAGCCTTGTGGCCTCGAAGCCAGAGACTGGTCCTTGGCCCTTTATTATTTACTGGTATAGATACACACAAACTGGCTGCAGTGCTTTACTGTGAGAAATAGGTTTGAGAAGTGTACTATGTTGATAGATACACAAAGGTATCTTTTTCTTTTAATAGGAAGGAAAGAAGGAAGGAAAGTTATTAAATTCTTTGGAAAAAAAAAAGATGGAGGAGCTTTTCTTCAAAAATCAGTTTTGCGGTGTGGATTCTTAGGTGGCAAAGTGGCTTTCCAAAGTCCCCAGTGAGACATCTCAACTTAAGGAAGGCATGGGGTTTCAGCTAACTTTTGTCACTGGTGTTTCTCACTTAACCATCTTTAGCTGTTCTGGGTGTCCCCCTTTGAGAGAGAAGAGTATCTCAGGTACCTAATGCAACACTACGAATTCTGTTCTGGAGACACTGCTAAAGTTTAGGAGCTATGATATCTGTCTTTGTCCTTCACCAAACCCTAATGTTGTCACGGTTTGACCCTGAACAGGCCTCCTTGACCTGGAAGCTGCAGCTCGTACAGCACCTGCCTCTCATTTACACCTCTGGAGAAGAACGAGCTATTCACTGCTGGTATGCTGCAAGGTTTATTCACTTTATGGTCAACTCGCAAATGTCTGTGAGATTATCTGGGTTACGGATTATGTGTGTCATGCTTTAAAAAAAAAGGAAATCCTTTTCTGACCTTATTCCATGCTTGTAGTCTCATTTTCAAAAGGTAAGTATACTAAACAGAATGTGCTAGCATTTACTGTATGTGTGTTTTGTTTTATGCATGCTTAACTTTATTTGGTTATCTTGTCCACTCCTCTCTCACTGTTCTTGGAGAATTGACAGTATTTATGCTTGAAATCTGCTGCTATAGAGTTACATAGGGTTTTGTATCTAAAGTACCATGAACACCTACCACACTGTAAAAACAATCATCATGATTTGGGATGGCTTATTCTTGACCACTCTTTGCCCCCTCCAGTGTGTAACTCATTCCTGCTATTCCCTTTTTTCCTATTCTTTGTACCTGTGAGCAATTGATTTCTTTTCATAGGAGGTTTTATTGATGTTGTCTTGGATAGATATCTGAGCTTTCTGAATTTTGTTTCAGTGTTTTTAGTGCTTTGTACTGTGGTAATTATATAACAACACAAATATTATGGGCGCCTGATACGAGATTAAATAAATAAAATTGTGTGGTATGAAATGTTATCCTCCTTTGTTTTTCTTTGTATATTTTGGTTTATTTAATGAATAGCTTGCATTTTTCAACTGATATTTGTTAGGTATTTAACATAATAATAATTTGGGGATTTCTATCCTGAACGTTTTTTATTTTTAGACAAAGTATCGTATGACACTTATTCCAACTAAGTTGATTATTTTTCCTGTCATTTATTTATTATAGTTCAGTGTAACTGAGATACACATCATAATAATAGGATGATAACATGCTTATTGATCTTATTTTAATCCTTCAGTTTTATCTTAAAATATGGAATCAGAAAAAAGATTGTTTTCCCCTTTGTTACCAATGTTTATTGCCAAAAAGTCTTATCTAATGAAAATATTTCATCTTCTTTTATGGAATTTTAGACATTTAACATCAATTCAACAATTACATTTCTGGACCTTATACACAAATATGCAAGTGTCTTTAATATTCTGATAAAAAAAAAGATCAAATATTCAAGGGAATGACACATTAAACTTAATGTAACCTGTCCACTTTTTTTCAGACTTATTCTCTCAGAGGAACTACAGTGGTTGCTTGGATAATGATTACATTACTTACTAGATTAGAACCAAAAAAAGATTAAAAACCTGTGATTAGGTATACAGTAAATGTTTTTAAGCCAGTTGAAGCTAATATGTATTTCTGTTAAATAGAATAGAGTTTATGGCATGTTTATGACAACTGTGAAAGCTTTTTTTATTATTTTCTCTATTTTGCCAACTTATTAAAAGGTAGTAGTTTTTATGATTTAGTATTCATACTGCACATGCTACAGGGCATCCGTGCAACAAAAATCACATTTCATTAAAACATATAAACATACTTGCAGTGTCATATCTAGGAATAGAGACTTGAAATTCTGGCCCCAAGGTCTGATACAATGCACCCTGTATGAAACAGTAACCACTACACATTATTTGAAATGAATGGACCTGATTTTCCTTTAAAAAGTACTCTGAATACCATCATAAAGCATTTTCATTTCACCCATTTTAATGATTGAAAAACTGAGGTAGAATATTAGAGCAAAAATGTGTCAGCTGTTGTCCCAAGAGAAGTGCCCAAAGGCAGTGAGAAGCTCCTTTTGATACCATGGCATTTTCAGCAAGGGAACTCACGTTCAACAGCTCTACAGTGAGTTCTGTAGCAGCATCTTCCAACTTCCTTTTCCCACGATCCCTTTGCAGGCTTTTACAAGGGCTTTTGCTTAGACTTAGTTTTGGAAGCATCCACAAACTCAGTGTTTGTGAGAAATATTGATATCAATGAGGGGATTTTTCAGTTGAATTGCTTTGCTGATTATTAATTCTGTTATTTAACAAGTATGTTCAGATGTGTGTAGGGAATTTGGTCAGTAACTTGTACTAAAAAAATCAAACAATCACCAATCCTTTTGGTTTCTCTCATTAATCATGCAAAATGTTAATCATGCAATTATGATACTATGTAAAAGTTAAAATGTCAATAAATAAAAATACAGAATTTCAATACTTTATTAAATTGGGGGGGGAAGGGGAGGGTGTCATTTGTGGTCCGTCCATAACTCTATAGGGGACAGAAGTAAGTATGAGGAGGAGGTGAAGATTGGAGAACCAGATAATTTGCCTGGAAGACCTTTGCTCAGAACTGCTTCTTCCTGGATGACATCTACATTATATGCTGCTGATTTAGACTGTAATCCAACAAATATTCACATGCTTCCCTTCATTTATTGGAGAAAACTGACTGAATTTCATAAATTCAGCCTGCTTGCAAGGATTTTCAGGATTAAGCCTTCTGAGGGATGGCTTTATCATGGAAATAGCGAGACCTTTGTTATTCTTTTTTTCTTTTTCTTCATTTTTTAGGTCTATCAACTGTGCTAAAACATGTAGTGTTACAGGAAAGCTTAATGAGAAAACATACTAATCTTAATAAAAATCTAGATACATTGAATTATCTTTTACTGCTTTATTTGAGTACTGTCTTCCCGTGTTATTGGGCATCACTTACTGCCAAAACATCCCGAGAGAGAGAGAGAAAGAGAGAGATAATAACACCACATTGTCATGGTTTAACCCCAGCTGACAACTAAGCCCCACCCAGCCACTCACTCACTCCCCTCTGGTGGGATGTGGGAGAGAACTGGAAGAGTAAAAGTGAAAAAACTCGTGGGTTGAGATAAGTACAGTTTAATAAGTAAAGCAAAAGCTGTGCACACAAGCAAAGCAAAACAAGGAATTCATTCACTACTTCCCATGGGCAGGCAGGCGTTCAGCCATCTCCAGGAAAGCAGGGCTCCTTTACGCCTAACGGTTACTTGGGAAGGCAAATGTCATCATTCTGAATGTCCCCCGCTCTCTTCTTCTTCCCCCAGATTTATATACTGAGCATGACATCATATGGTATGGAATATCCCTTTGGTCAGTTGGGGTCAGCTGTCCCGGCTGTGTCCCCTTCCAACGTCTTGTGCACCCCCAGCCTGCTCGCTGGCGGGGTGGTGTGAGAAGCAGAAAAGGCCTTGACTTTGTGTAAGCACTGCTCAGCAATAACTAAAACATCCCTGTGTTATCAACACTGTTTTCAGCATAAATCCAAAACATAGCCCCATACTAACTACTATGAAGAAAATTAACTCTATCCCAGCCAAAACCAGCACACATATATAACCATTCACTACTGAATTATTGTGTATAACAGGAGTGCAGAAAATTTGCACCTGTCAGTTCTGGCTGATTTTCAAAATTTTGTGCAAGTGTCAAAAAAATGACCTGCCAGTCTGTGCTAGTGATTAAAGTTCCACTCAGATTCTTCAGTGATTTAAAAAGGGTATTTTTCCTTGAAGGGTTATTCCTGTATGAATCTGTCCATCTCTCACCTAGCATGTGAAAGGTTTACTGTCTGAATTAGGGATAAAATGATAGCTCCAATGACAGTAGCACAGCACTGTCCATTTTGTGGCTAGTATGAAATCACATAGGATGAAATACTGGCCCTGTTGAAGTCAGTGTGAGTTTTGTCATTGATTTTCAACCTAAATTATTTCTTTTGATTAGCTGTATCTACTGATTACCTGTAGTATAATAGTCGTGTGCTTTTTCTGGAGACCAAGCTGTTCCCTGAGGGAGCAATGCACTTTTCCTAACTTTAAGCACCAAAGAGACATGTCTAGGCTGGGCTTCCTAAATTCTCTGTAGGTCGTGGAGAGAGAGATGAGATCCACAGTCCTCTCGAGAGGGTGATTCAGAGCACCTACGTTAACCTCTTTCTTCAAAGTCTCCTCTGAAGAAGCGTATTTCTCTTCATGTTTGTTGAACACACAGTGAGCCTGGGAAGATCACAGACCCCAGCTAGATGCTGAGGTTAGATCACARAAACAGTATGCTCAACCAGGGCATTGTGGCTGTGTACTGGGGGATGTCTCATGGCAGGCAAAAAGCCATCCTCAGTGTCTGTGAAGAGATGGGCAAATATTTCATAGTCCTTGCTGCAGCTTGAAAATAGGATTAGTCAATTTTCTCAGTTAAGGATGAGGAATTTATTTCATCCAGAGAAAGAAAGACCTAGAAGAGCTAAACAAAGGTCAGTGTCTTCTTGTCAACCCCATTTCTTTACTTGGCAGTCTGAGGGAAGTTGTGACATTAAGCTTAGTGATATTCTGGGAAGAAAAGCTGGTGAGGCTGGTGAGGCCTCTTGTCCTACTGTACATTGAAGACATTCCAACAAAAGCGCTTTGGTGCATGTATTTACATTAAAGAAGGACAGTTTTACTGGTTACACAGAAACCAAATGTTCACCTAGCCTGCTACTGATCTAACACACAGTATACGATGATAGCATAGCAGTTGCTGCACATACTGAGGTCTGTTTAAAGAATTCGGTGCCCAGAGGCACTTAAAATCAGTATTTATTTAAAACATACATCTCTGCAAATGCAATCTGTGTGCAGTAGGAGGCATAACCTCCTGACAGAGGCTTTCAGGTACTGACAATGCTTGAAACATCTAGGAATGCTCCACAGGACCATAGTTAACTACTCATGTGGGTTTTAACACTGAGAAATCCTATTTTAGTTGCAGAAACAAAGACATGAGTCTCATCTCTCTTCCACCTTCCTCTGTGCTGGACATGAGTTGTGTATTTACAAGAGCAAAGAAATGCAGAAACACTGTGTGAAATCATGTTTGCTCTGAATAGGTGAATGGACCATCCCTTCAGCTGGACCAAGCCTTTATCTAACAGGTTTAGAAACTTGAAAAACAGATTCCCTTGGGGGACTTGATCTAGAAGGTGCTGAGTATTTCCTGCATGCGAGCACTAACTCCCATTTCCTCCTCAACAGAGGTTTAGGTGTTGTGGTTTCTTTTATGCCCTTTTTTTTTTTGTAATAGTAGAAGGGTCTTTTTTGGCCTTTCTTTCTGATGAGAAGGAGTGAGCTACATGCATCATCAAGATATAAAAAGAAGAGCCTACCAGCTGAAAGAAATAATGGATTTTGCCCATCACTTTCTCCAAACCGGGTTGGCTGACATGGATTGTGTCGAATTATTATCTTTTTAGCTGCACATCTTCAGCATTCAACTTGTTTCCTTGGGTTGTGCTCTGATTTCTAAAATCTGATACAGCTTCCACAGCACTTGTTGTAGGGTTTTGTGGGAGAGGGGTTTGGTCAGATTTATGCTGATTCTTTCTCCACATGCTAAAATAATATAAAATAAAATCAAGTACAAATCTGTTTTATAACGCAGAACTAAGAATTCTTGAATGATGTTGCACCTGTAACATAGACTTTAACCATGTTCTAGACACAAATAATAGAAATCATCTAAAGTCTCTGCTTACAGATTTCCTTTAGAAGACATTTGTTGATTATACCTGACTTGTTTTTCTGTCATTGCAAAGACAAAGCAAATGCTGATTAAAGCAATTAAAACTTTCCTTTGTTTGCAGAAAGAGAGGTATTCAGATATGGCTTTTTTCTTTGTAGACATCTTAATAAGCACCAGCAGATTGAAATGAAATCTGTCATCAGTTATATTTTCTCTTAGACTAACTGTCTACTTCACATACATATTAAGAAAGATTTGTTACCAAAGCTTCTTTATATGTTTTCTATTTGTTGCTCTAAAATGGTAAATGTTGAAATAACACTAGATCTATCACTCTGATAATATAATGCAATACATCTGACAACGGAAGAGAGGAAAAAAATATAATGACTTATATAGTATTTGGAGTAGTGCATTTTTTTGTTGTTATGGTTTTCTTCAAAAACACAACTGTGCTGTTTAGGTCTCTGCCACCATGGAGGGATATAAAGCATTATTGTGGATGGAGGATTCAGCTTTAGCAGAATATAAATTAACTGGCGTGTAAATATAACCATCAATTAAGTTCTGTCACTTGTTAAATATTTATTTACTAAAATGATTTAAGCAGAAAAGCTTACTGAGGGAAAATTGTCTGCTTCTATCTATACACTGCTGGTACCTCTTAGGAGCCTGCTTTGTTTCTATTGTTTCTTTATTTATAATCTCTTCTGTGTGGTTGCAGAGGTTGCTATTTCAAGCAGCTGAAAATTTAAGGTGCATTTCTCACCAACGTTGAGCTGAATTAGACATATAACTCCCATTAATGCTAATGGGAATTAAGCAGATAAATACCTTCTTGCATTAGTGGATAAGTGGACTCCCATTTTCTAAGGTGACATAGACTTCATCTGTGCAACCAGAGCATGGTTGTACATGACAAGATCAGAGCAGTGCCTAGATACAAATGGGAAAAATAAAACATCTGCAATGTATTTATCCTTTTATTCTGATTATCTCATCAGAATAAACTGCCAATAGCTTTCAAAGGATGGTTAGGTTTACAAAAATTCACGGGGAAACATTGTTAAGTTGCATGGTTTTTTTCCACTCTTGGCTAGACGATATACAAATGATATACTTATGACACTCAGTAGTCCCTCATTTCTTTCTCATATTAACAACATTATTCAAAAATGAGTTTCCTTTCACTCCTATTCTCATAAAATAAGTACATCAGAACAGTCTCATGAAATAGAAGTTACAGAATGAGTCATTTATACAACTGAAATAACCACATTATCATTTTTTCTTTCCTGAAAGAATAGTTTTGTTACCCTCATTTGCTCTTTGTGTTACACTGGATACCGTATTTCTTTGGCTCAGGCAGATGAGAATTATTTCAGTAATAACCTAGATATTTTTAAGAAATGTCTATAAAAAATGCAGAAAAAAAATCTAGTCCTATTCTGGAAATACAGATTGGTTGGAAGCAAGTAGGGTCCCACAATGAAACTTTCTGGTTTATGGCTTAACTTGATTTCAGATCAGGTTTAAAATACAGAATGGTTCCATCAGATGTATAAAAATGAGTGAGATCAGATACACAGACATAAGAAGACACTGACAAGTTCTAAACAAGCATTAAAATATTAAAATTCATATGCAGAAAACCATCTCTCTGGAGCCATGTGGAAATTTTAAAAGGCAAATCAAATTTGTTAAGCTCTAATTGATTTCAAGACTAGGCATATACATGCTCCTAGATTTACTTTTTAAAGATCTTTTTAAGTACAACTAATCATGTCCACACAGAACCAAACTAGTATGTACAAACCACACCAAAAACTTTAAGTGGTCATTGTTAAAAGAGTCCAAGAGGTAGGTGCCTAATTGCTATAAATACTAATTCCCAAAAGTTCTTTTTGCATTCCCATCTAAATTTTCAATAATGATAGCAATCACGCAAACCATTTCAAAATCCTAATCAAATGCCTTCTCAGTGCATTCATAAAATGAAATGCTGATGCAGCACATTCTATTTAATTGAGATACACTTAAACTAGGAAGTCCACTTAATCAGGACGTCTCCCTGGGAACAATTTAAGTCCAATGATACTTAATGGCAATGACTACTGCTTAATGGGGATGGCAATTCTGCTTAATTGAGATTTCTTCCAGTGATGTAGTAGTTTATAGCTGTACACTTTTAAATAAATGAGACTAATTTTGTTATGTTTTATGTTTTACTAAATGTATTTTAAGTAAATGTGATGAATTGCATGGAATAACACTTGAAAAATGTTAGTCTCTCTAGCAAAAAAGGCCTTATAACATTAAAAAACCTATCTGGGGCAAAGCTGAAAGAGATATACTAGAAACATGTTAACTGAAAACAGTAGTGTTAGAGGAAATGAAAAGTTTGTCTGTAGGGGTTTTTTTGTGTGTGAAACCTCTAAAACAAGTAGTTTTAGTGGAAGAGGGCTCCAGAATCCAGTTTTGAATCTAGATCAGTGTCTTCTGAACCTTTGAGTGTCAAAATATGGGGCAGCAAACAAATGAGGAGCGCAACCTAACAACAAAGCCATAGGAGTCAGCACAAAAAGCAGCAGATATGGCACATCCACCGTGTACAAATTGTGGACGTCAGGAGGAGACATCTCTGAGGTGTCTTTGTGGATGTTCATGACAAGATCCTCTCATATATAAGGTGTGTCATGAAAGAAAACAGGAAGCATTTAACATGTAGTTATTCAATGAAGACCAGTGTGCAACAGAAAGGGGTTCAACCACCTGAATAATGGGTAGGGTAGAAAACCTCCAGGATGGATGATACAGAGAGACAAAGTACATCAGAAAGGGTTCCAAATCCTGCTCAAGACTAGTCACATCTTTAACCACATTGTGGAAATAAAGTGGAATATAATGTGTCCCTCATGGGTACCTAATCTAGCGGCTGTATGGAATTGCTAATGAACCGTATATTCGATCTGCATGAAAGGCCCCATCACCTACACTACAAAGTACATGCTGAAAAGGTAGGTGAGATTATTAGCATTGTACAAATAGTTGAGAAGCATAACTGTTAATGCTTAACACGACTACTGTGCACCTGCATTTAGCACACCAAAGCTTTCTAACCTTGGTATCCAGAGCATGGCTTGGGATGTGGAACTGTAGACTCAAATGTGAGTTAGTGGGGTTTTGTTAGAGCAGCTCAGCCATAGGATACATTTGTAAAACAGGGAAGTCCAGCATATGATTAGGTGAAGAGACAGGCTACTATTATGCAAAGGAAGGCTTAGAAGGATATAATGTTGAAAGAGGGCTTCTCTTTTAGGGAACAACTAGACACCAACATTGCAGGAGGTATTACCAATTTTGAAAAAGCACTTTTTCTACAGTGGACTCTGCATAATGAAGAAATTTTGCACAGCTACGACAGTTGATAAGCATATTCATCAGCTTTAAATCTAACCTGCTTAAACCTTTTAAAAACCTTTGAGTAAATATAGTGCTTTTATGACAGTAGGATTTTGTGGCTAAGAAAGTCATAATGCTGTCACATACAGCATATAGGTCTGCAAATGGTGCTTAATTCTCATCTTCAGCACCTTGTCCATCCCTTACCCTGTCATGATGAGACTGCAGGTCAAGCCAAATTTAATGTGGTTGCCTTATGATGTGCAGAATAACACAGAAACTTGCTATGGTCTTTTAAAAAGTAAAAATGCAATAATATTTTGCTTAATACTGTACTTCCTTCCACTATTTCCTATTTGGTAGCCGCAGCACAAACTCTTAGAGGTAGAATTTAAAATATGACACTCTGTCAAGGCTACAAAAATCCTGAATAATCTGTAGCGAATCAACAACTTCTATATCATCAGCAAAGGAAGGTGGTTCAGACTTGTTGAACCCTAGTTATTATAGGCTTGAACAACTCCTGATATAGAGGAGAGATATGCATGATTATGCAGGAAAGCACAAGTTAAGTAAGGCTGACTCCTGCTCACTGCAAATCTAATTGACAATTTTGTTGCCCTTCTCTGGCTATTTAAGAAGAGTAGCGAGGTCAATGGTAATGACATGTATCATGGTTGGAAAATGCCACCTACTTGGTTTCTTTTTACAAGGCATTGACTTCGAACTTCTAAGCTCAGCTTTGTTACAAGGAAAGATTTTAAAGAGCCTTGTTGAGTGAATTTTCTGCTTGTGAAAGGTGACTGGCTGACAACTGCAGAGGCTGAAATGTTCTGTTTTCACAGAGGAGATACTGTACCTTTGCATTCCTTCTTTCAGTATTACTCTGGCAGTTCAGTGTCCACTTCCTCATGTTTACATATGTACTTCAACCTTGATCTTGTGGAGTCATTCCTAGGCCAAAAGTTTCTACGTCTTGACTAATTCTGGAGACTTACAAAAAAGGCCCCAAATAATGACATTTGCCAAGATGTTAACAGATTTTTCATTATTGCTTATTTTAAACAAATAAGAATATAGTTTTCTTGTTGTGAGCATCATGATTAACAAAAACGAAGCAGAACAGAAACAGAAATAAGACAGAAATAGTGCAGTCAAGCCTTCCATCTGTGTAAACAGTTCTCAGAACTAACACACTCGAACAAATGAGTCTCCTACTGCCCTACAAGCCAGGAAAGCTCCTTGAATTCATACAGTATAAAATTCTGTTTATTAAGTAAGAAAGAGGCCGAAACAGAAACAGTTTCTCTGATGCCAAAAACCAGTAACAAAATATGTCAGTTATACTTCAGCCATTAATAAGACTTTCTGGAGAATATTCATTAACTGATTTCTGTATACAATTAACAATATTTATAAGCCAGCAGTTTACCACCATAGGGCATCAGAGGAATGGATTATTACTAGTTTGTTGAAGCTAGACCCATGTTTAGGAGTGACTTACATGTACTTTGTTGCTACCTAACATACATGAAGAAGATAAAAGATAAAGATGTTAATTTTTTCCCTAGTCAGAATACATAGAATCATAGAATCATAGAATCACCAAGGCTGGAAAAGACCTCTAAGATCATCGCGTCCAACCATCAACCCAGTACCCATGCCCACTAAGCCATGTCCCGAAGCGCCACATCCACACGTTTTTTGAACACCTCCAGGGATGGTGACTCCACCACTTCCCTGGGCAGCCTGTTCC
>JASVER010000002.1:22773811-22791707 GCA_030449065.1 Oceanodroma leucorhoa
GTTCACCCAGTTTTTCACCCAACGAAGAGTACACTCGTCCAAGCCATGAGCCGCCAGCTTCTCCAGGAGAATGCTGTGGGAGACAGTGTCAAAGGCTTTGCTGAAGTCCASGTARACCACRTCCACAGCCTTCCCCTCATCCACTAGGCAGGTCACCCAGTCATAGAAGGAGATCAGGTTGGTCAAGCAGGACCTGCCCCAGCATCCAATAAGGGAGGGAGATTCTCCCTGGCCCTCTTTTCGTCATCAACATATTTGTAAAAACATTTTTTGTTGTCCCTGATGACAGTGGCCAGATTGAGTTCCAGCTGGGCTTTTGCCTTTCTAATTTTCTCTCTGCACGACCTGACGAGATCCCTGTACTCTTCCTGAGTCGCCCACCCTYCCTTCCAACAGCGATAGACTCTCCTTTTTACCCTGAGTCCCAGCAAAAGCTCCTTGTTCAGCCAGGCCGGTCGTCTTCCCCGCCAGCTCCTCTTACGGCATACGGGGATAGCCCGCTCCTGCGCCTTTAAGACTTCCTCCTTGAAGAACATCCAGCCTTCCTGGGCCCCTTTGCCCTTCAGGACCGCTTCCCAAGGGACTCTCTGAACCAGCGTCCTGAACAGGCCAAAGTCTGCCCTCCGGAGATCCATGGTAGCAGTCTTACTGACCCCTCTCCTTACTTCCCCGAGAATCGAGAATTCTATCATGTCATGGTCACTGAGCCCCAGACAGCCTCCGACCACCACATCTCCCACCAGTCCTTCTCTGTTTAAACAGCAGGTCGAGCAAGGCACCTCCCCTGGTAGGCTCGCTTACCAGCTATGTCAGGAAGTTATATCTTCCACACACTCCAGGAACCTCCTTGACTGTTTCCTCTCTGCCATGTTGTATTTCCAGCAGATGTCGGGCAAGTTGAAGTCCCCCACGAGGACAAGGGCTAGTGATTGTGAGACTTCTGCCAGCTGCTTGTAGAACGCTTCATCGACCTCTTCATCCTGGTTGGGTGGTCTATAGCAGACTCCCAGCAGGATATCCACCTCGCCGGCCTTCCCCCTCATCCTAACCCATAAGCACTCGACCCGATCATCACAAACGTCGAGCTCCATGCAGTCGAAACACTCCCTGACATACAGAGTGACACCACCGCCTCTCCTTCCTCGCCTGTCCCTTCTGAAGAGCTTGTAGCCATCCATCGCAGCACTCCAGTCATGAGAGTCGCCCCACCACGTTTCCGTGATGGCAACCAAGTCATAGCTGTCCTGCTGAACAATGGCTTCCAGCTCCTCCTGTTTGCCACCCATGCTGCATGCATTGGTGTAGATGCACTTGAGCTGGGCTATCGACCTCACCCCCGACATTGGCACGCCACCCCTATGCCCATCTCTCTCGAGCGTGGCTCTATCCCCTCCCCCCTTAGTACATTAATGAAATAGAATTAAACTTTGACATTTCAATGGTTGTCTTAACCTGTAAATAACTTTGAAGTCACTGCCTATGGAGATGTGATAACCTCAGCGTACTTCTCCTACAGTAAGGTCAAACTGTGATGGATTCCATGCCCTGACACTTTGGATCCAGCTGGGACTCAAATACTTGTGAAACTTATCAGTTAAGAACCTGATATCTCACCACTGGCTATTTGCAACCATATAGTGTAGTATTGCCCTTCAAAGAGCACTAGACAGTTTGTGAGCAGTGGTGATGAACTCTCTGTATTTCTTCTCAAAGTATATCTTTTACGAACATTTACTAATGTAGAACTCTTTCACTGGAAATTGGGTTTAGCTCCAGACTGTACACCTACATTTAGGTGTGCAAAGATAGATGTTTATGTGTAAGCTAAGTGTCTGCCAAAGGAATTGATGGAATCTAAAAAGTGCCCAAAAGCAAAGGTTGGCAAAACATAAGTGTCTAGTACTATTTAAGATGCCTCAGAGTATCTGAGACAGTCACATGTGCTGTTATATAAGGCACACAAACTATAGAAAACATACACCCTCCTGGACTGTCAGATAGACACCGGATGGAGAATTTAAGTCGTTTCAAATGGTACTAGTTATTTCTGTTTTGGTAACAGAATTGAGTCATTTTCAGGAGAGCTCTGGGTCTTTTTGAGTAGCTCTCCATTGCCTACAAGGTGAATTCAGACAAATCCCTCAAATAATGACCCCTACATTTAGACAAATAAATTCATATGTCCACCATCTGAAGCTAAAGTCCATATTGGGTGTCTAAAGTTTATGTAGAAATGTCTAATTCTCATATACTGGATGCTCTACAAGCAGTTTAGAGCCATGTCTGAGCCCAGTTAGCAAAAACCTTTCCTTGCACTAGATAAAATGAAATATGAGAGGAGAGGCAGTGTCTCACCTGACCATGTCATAAAGTAAGATTTCCAGCTCACCTAAGCACTCACAAATGTGAAACTTTTACCCTTTATTTACTCTCTGTATCACATTGAATAATCCCATACTCCATCTGTAGTCAGTGGAGGTGCAGTAGGTACTGCCAAAAATTATTCTTTTTGTAGAAGGGTTGAATTCCTGTCTGGTGGTGTCTGCCTCTCCCCATCTTACGAAAAAATTAGAGAATTAGTAGTAGTATCTTTGCCTAATACCTTATGGTTCAGTGATACCTGGACTTCAGTAAGGCCTTTGGCACTGTCTCCCATAAGATCCTCACAGACAAGCTGTTGATGTACAGGCT
This sequence comes from Oceanodroma leucorhoa, assembly GCA_030449065.1. Taxonomy (NCBI): domain Eukaryota; kingdom Metazoa; phylum Chordata; class Aves; order Procellariiformes; genus Oceanodroma; species Oceanodroma leucorhoa. The sequence goes on from JASVER010000002.1 coordinate 22,776,503, forward strand.
GGATGAGCAGTGAGGTGAGTTGAAAACTGGCTGAACAACTGGGCCTAGAGGCGCAAAGTCTAGTTGGATAAAGTAACTAGCCGTGTAGGCCAGTAGCCAATACTGGGTCCAATCTTGTTCAACGTCATCATCATTAATGATCTGGATGACGGGGCGGAGCGTCAAAAAGGTGAATGGTATCCTGGGCTGCATTAGACAAAGTATTGCCAGCAGGTTGAGGGACATGATCCTTCCCCTCTACTCAGCACTGGTGGGGCCACACCTGGAGTATTGTGTCCATTTCTGGGATCCTCACTACAAGAGATACATGGACACACTGGAGAGACTCTAGTGAAGGTCCACTAAGATGGAGCATCTCATCTACGAGGAAAGACTGAGATAGCTGGGACTGTTTAGTCTGGAGAAGAGAAGGCTTAAGGTGGGATCTTATCAATGTATATAAATACCTGAAGGGAGGGTACAAAGGGAGATAAACATGGGTCTTTTAACAGTGCACTAATTCCCTGTTGAAACCCTCCTTACTGTGTGCCTTTTTGAGCATGTTTGTAGGTGCTAAGAAATTTATATTAAGAAACATACTTGCAAGATTTCCTGTGTAAAGTGCTTAACCTCACTTCTTGCTTTGAATAAAGGGAGGTGCTTATCTGCACTGCCATGGGGAAAGAACTGTGACTCAGAAGTTTGCAATCATTCCCTTGAATCTCTCTTTTGTTACACATTTTTACAGTGCAAACCAGCCTTCTGAGCTCACGACCAGCAAAAGCCTGAGAAGACAAAGCAACTTCTTTACCCATTCCCAATTCTTCCCAACTGTCCCTGTAGTTGTGGGCTAAGGAAAAAGCAGGAGTTCTGAAGAGCCTTAAGTAACTACCCAGGCAAGATAAAAAGGCACTCTGCCCATTTTATTCACTGTTTCCACACATGGAAAATCTCTTTTTATTTTAACATGGTTAAAAAAGCAACAAATGACACATAAGGTTTCATTTTGACTCTTAACTCCAATTAAAATGGTCTGCTGTGATTATTGGACAAATTAGTAAACATTTAATTGAAAGGGAGCTCAGAATGTAGACATGCCCATAAGCACCCAGGAAAATTTAGGTGCCTCCAGGGGTCTGTGTCAGGTGAGGAAGGGTTATCCTATCATTATATAGAATAATAGAATGCTTATTTTATATATGCAACTCTGCCAACTCTTCTTGTACTTAAAACCCCAGCCCTGAGGTCATGTGAATGTGCTCAGATTTCATTTTAAATAAATAGAAAAAGGAATTTCTAGCATCATAGTTGAGTAGAAAGCTTGAAAACAAGTACTTTAAAGACTTAAAACCAAAACAAAAGGAGAGATAGAATCATAGAATCATTTAGGTTCGAAAAGACCTCTAAGATCATCAGGTCCAACCATCAACCCAACATCACCATGATCACTAAACCATGTCCTGAAGCGCCACATCCATATGTTTTTTTGAATGCCTCCAGGGATGGTGACTCCACCACTTCCCTGAGCAGCCCATTCCAATGCTTGACAACCCTTTCAGTGAAGAAATTTTTCCTAATATCCAATCTAAACCTCCCCTGGCACAACTTGAGGCCATTTCCTCTTGTACCATCGCTAGTTACTTGGGAGAAGAGACTGACACCCACCTGGCTACAACCTCCTTTCAGGTAGTTGTAGAGAGCGATAAGGTCTCCCCTCAGCCTTCTTTTCTCCAGGCTAAACAACCCCAGTTCCCTCAGATGGTCCTCATAAGACTTGTGCTCCAGACCCTTCACCAGCCTTGTTGCTCTTCTTTGGACATGATAGAATTAATATTTGTGTGTGTATGTACATTACAGATATATATACATATATGTACACATACTTACAACTAATTCTGGTTATTAAGGCAGTCTTTGTTTTATTTCAGGCTCATGACCTTTTACAGTGTGGGCTGGTAAACCTATTTCTATCAATTTTTGGTACAGACTTGTATATGTATGTATAACTTGTTGATGAATGAACTTCAACCCATGTAATAATTAAATATTACCTTAACAAAACTATGAAAATCATTCTCCAAATTACAGTTTCACAGTGTAATAGAGATATATGGTTTTGGTTTTACTGATGTGAACATCAAAAACTGTAAGATTATAGTTTTATAAAAAGAAACTAGTTTAAAGTTTCATCGTTGGAGTCTTTCAGAACCTCATCTAACTTCAGCAAATAAAACCTAGCTGTGCATTTACTAAAATGAAAAAATATATAGTCTACACACATTATTTTATTGTTTAAATGGTTCTCATTCATGTTTCATTTCAATAATATTTCCCTAGCTTGTAAAGCTTATGTTACATTGAGCTCCTCTTTAAATTCACAATGCATAAAACTGCCAGGTGGCCTAATAACAGAGTGCATTAACAGATTGAACTATAAATCAGATGGTTGTGTTCACATACTGTAAAAACACCACCATTTTCTTTCAGATCTGAGTTTGTACACAGATTCCTCAGAGAGTGTGATTGCTCTCAAATATTAAAAAAGCCCATATAGCTCAATTTTAACATTAAGATTGATTTTATATTTCAAACACAAAATTGTTCTCTTCAATCCTATCAGAAAATGTGTGCAAAATATGATCTAGTTTTGACACAGGAAAGAAAGGAATGGGAAAAAAAGCAGGGAGTTTGAATGTTTTCACTGATGCCACAATAAGACTGTGACTCTAAACTGAAAGTACAACTTGCAGCCTTTGTTATCACTGAAAAATATATGACCTAGAAGAACTGAACCACTCTAAAAAGCATCAACAACCACCATAGGTTAAGTATATTGTGGTGAGGGGCATATAATAGTTTCCGATGAATGCATTGACTGTCTTAAAATAACCTTTTCAGTGAGTTTCATTTTGGTTTCCCTTACTAGGACATAGTAAATTTATTTCCATGGGACTAGAAACACTGAATAAATCTGAAAAAGGTAAGATTCCATTTTAGAAAACTTTAAGAATAGGAAGAGGCCATTATTTGTGTATTTGTATATATGCATATCTGTGTATAAAAAAAATTTAAAGCAGAAGTTATATTTTTCTGGTATTTTGTTTCCAGAAGAGGCAAAGCAACAATGAAATTCAGCAGTTGAGGTTCATAAGATCATAGATAATTCATGTTGCAGGGGACCTCAGGAGGTCATTTAGTCCAATCTTCTGCTCAAAACAGGGTCATCTGTGATGAGGTCAAAACGGGTCAAACTCAGGTCTTTATGCAGTTTTTTTGCTTCAAAACACCATTAATACACCATCTATTTTTCAGCATCTACTGTTATTGCTATTACAATATATGCATGATACATCTGTGGCTAAGAGAACTAACTAGGATCATTCTAGCTGCTAACTTCTGAATAAGATTGCAGAATCTCATCTCAAGGAGCTTGCAATCTAAGAAAAATAAGTATATAGGAATAGCAATAAATATATGGTTAGCATTTGTGTGCCAAACCATGTGAGATACTTCTTTTGAGAGGAAATATTTAGAAAAATAAAGGAATCACAATCTCATTCAGTAAAAGAAAATTATTTTCATCAAGTGAGTGAAAACTATAAATCTATACCCCAGAGGCTCTCATCAAGCAGAAATTTGTCAGAAGTAGGACACCAGAAAATAAATAACAGCTATTCAAATAATGATGAAACAGAATAGCAGCTCAGGATGTTAAGATACAGTCTGAATTTTTCCTTTATGTACAGGGGATATATCTTTCTATATACCTGTACAAGATATAGAAAAGACTGGATACAAATGAAAAAAAAATGTTAACAATGCTGGTGTGGTTTTTAGAGAAGCAGCTCTTATAGTTTTTTAATATTTAGGGGTTTTGTGTGTAATCTTTGGGTCAAAGACCATGGATAAAATTTTAAAAACACTCAGATTACTTAAAAACAGTATCATTTTAAAAAGTGTTAAATAGTTCAAGTTCTATGACTTTCAACGTTACCTAAGAAGTCTAAGGTATTCTGTTGAGCTTTCAGGAGAGAGAATGGCATGAAAAATAAAGAATAATTTAAGACAGTAAATTTTTTGGACATAGATGACCAGTTTGGTCCTCACAACCCCTGAAATGCTACCTCAACTTATTTTTCTTAAGTTTTCCAGAGGATGTTTCCTGTTAGAATATTTGCATCCTTCCAATGTTTTTTACGATGTATGAACGCATATCATAATGCTAAAGATGGAATCAACCCCAAAAATTGACGGCATAAAACTACAATGTTGAAACCCCTTTGCAGGTGCTCCTACTGTTAAAGGGTATTCTAGACAAAAAAAAGTTCGCATCTGTTCATCCTGTGAAAGTAGTTAAGAAATCAAGAATGGGATTCATCTCACTCTACCTTAGACATTTAAAAATTAGTTTCTCAAGGTATATGTCCACAATCAAATAACTCAGCTTCTTAGTTCATTCCTGGATCTCAGTTCTCTAGTTTAGCACATTACTTCATTCCTAAACTGTTTGGTTTGGGTTTTTTTGTTAACTATTTTGTTCCCTCCAAAACAAAACAGGTTTGGTTTTGGTGATAGTTTGTGCCAGTAGTCATTCCCGAAAGATAAGACTAGGCAAGACTGAGCCAGCCTTGGCTTTCTCTGCTACATACAGTTCCAAAACTCTTCCTCAAACATTGCCTTACACCCTCCAGCCAGGCTTCAGGGTATGAAAGGTACCCTCAGTTTCGTGTTATAAACACACCATCATGGTAACCTGCAACACAGGTTTCACATAATTTCAAACTCTTTGAAATAGATGAAACAAAAAAATAAAAATAATGTTTTAGATTCACAGGGTTAACACACAGGGGTCACCTGTTACCAGGTGCTTTGTGGATAGAGACAAGTTGCTTCAAATGAGTCTACCTGTGAGCAGTGTGAAAGTGAACCTCTTGTACCACTTTGCCTGAATAAATACATTTACTAAGAGAGTCCTTAGGAGTGGACATGGATGTTAGGAGTACATACAGCACTGGACTGTTAGTAACTCTGGCTTCCCTTGTTCTCAATGGACTGTAAGCTGACCAGTTTAGACTTAAGCAATTAACCTGTAAGTGCCTAAAATGGGTGAGAACAATCCCATTGTCAGTGTAAATCATGACAATATAAGGAGTATGGACCTCAATGAGTACAAAATAAACTTTGGGAATTAAAAAATATATTTAAGATTAGAAGAATTACATAATTAGTAAAAAGTTTAAAAATGGCTTAGAAGCAACAGGTAGAAAATAAGAGATGCAGACAAGCACAGAATTGCTGGCTTGGGGACTGTTCTTGCAACTGTTGATTTTCATTCTCTAAACCCAGAAGCTTTATTTAATTTAGCATTCATCCAGTTCTGGTCTCCAGTGTCTTCCTCCATCTACTTAAAGGCATTTTTCTACAAACATCACATTTTAAATAAGGGTTTCCAAATCCACTGTGCTGGTCCAGCTCACACAGGCACAGGCTAGGGAAGGTGCTGTGTCAGTCACTGTGCTTCTTTTTTCTGAATGAGACAAGGATTAGGGAACTGGGGTGTGTGTCTATACTGTTGATAGACTAATGTAACACACTAATGCAGAGATACTGCTATGAAAAAAAAATCTGTCTTTGCCCAAAAGATCCAAGCCTAAAAGGAGACACCAGGACCTGAAGCAATCTTACTAAGTGATCCTAATAAAACCACCAAATTGGGAAATTTGAGTCATTGTTTGTATAGCTACCCCATAGCTGCACACCTGCCTGCCAAAGGATTGCAATTTAAATGCTTTTATTCTCACAAGGTCAATTGTGGTTACTTCTCTTGTTGGGACCCTGGAGCATGGGTTGGAACTGTACAAATGAATCAGGCCTGTAATATGCAGGCTTCAGCTCTTTACCATCTGACTGTACACTGTTGACGTCTCTCCTTTGGTTTTTAAACCAAACAAAGAAAACACTCCCATATAGAAGAAAACAAGGTAAAGAAATCCTAACGTTAGAAGCGGACATTAAAATGAATATTTGATAACCTCAGAAAGGTGATATGGTGATACACCCAAACCTGTTACTACTCTGCTTTTTTCCCATTCTTACAACATTTCACACACCTGTAGCTTTTCACTATGATGTGGGAAAACTTTCAGGTTCAAACATATCTTAAAACATACAACAGCTGATATTTACAGTTACAAGTGTTGCAAAGTGATGCCCTTTAGCACTGCACATAAAATTTAAATAATGATGATCATAAGAAAGCTTAGAACAAGGAAACAAAAAGGAAAGGAGTTCAATTAATGACTGCAATTTGCAATTGCTGAAGTCTTTATAGAATTTTATTTCTTCATTTTAATTTGCATTTCTACAGTAACAAAAGGTATTTATCTCATCACATGTACCTCAGGAAAATATTTAAAAATCCAGTTCATCTGCATACTCAAAATAACCAGCATCCTCAGGATATGCATGAAACTCAAACAGTACCTGAAGTTCACATATTGTTCTAGGAGAAATATTAATTCTCTGATGCTCCTCTGTTCTTAGCTTATCTAATCTCTTCCTCTGGGTGCCAAAAAGTTCCTGACCTTTTCTTTTTCTCTCCAGAGTCTGTAATGGTTTCTTTTTTTAAAACAGCTAGGACTGAAACACACAAAATTTAGAAAATTCCTGTCATAGTGGGCGTGACGAGTTCATTGTCCCTCTAAACAGACCGAATGTACATGCAAAAATTAGACAATCTAATGGTGACGCAAGTTGGGTATAAACCCCCCTGCTGTTTTCACAGTTATGAGGCCTAGGGCCTTTCTCCATGTTTTGCACTGCGGCACATGAAGCACACAGATTAACGATGCAACCATAAAGCACGCTGAGATGGTTGCCAAAATATATTTTTGTTTCTTTTGCTTACTGTTTTCAACTAATGCATTCTTGATATCTAACATTCAATGCAAGTATTTATTCAGCTTCATTTAATTTCTTGTTATGTCCCAGTCTTTTGTCAATAGTACATTTGGAGAGCATATTTTCAATGCTCCGCACAATAAGGTTCTTACTGCTGATGTCTTGACAGAAATTGGGATATTGATGCCAAATAGTGGGTATTGATCTAAATTTGTTTCTTGCCTGTACCGAGTCAAAGAGGCAGTATACAGATTGTTGCTACTAGTGCTGTCTTGTGCTGTACTGTTCTGAGCCAGAATGACTTTTTATTGCCGAACCATAGATCCAACAACCTAGAGCTTACCATGGATTTTTTATTGATATTCATAATTTGCTCTCAAGGAAGAATTCAGATTTTTCCTCTGATTTCATGGAGAGATGGCAACTTATAAAAAACTCAGAAGATGACAGGAAACACGAGGATTTCAATAAAGGGATCTGTGAGGGTATGAAGTTTTAGTTGCTCTCTGCTTCTAGATATGCAAAGGTCTGTGCACCCACAGCAAATCACGGCAGTGAGAGTTGATGGAGTCTATGTGTACTACCTTCAACCAGGAGCAACCAAAGTCGATGTGATGCAACGCATGGCTCTAAATGTGCAAGAAAAAACTGATACACATAACAAGTGTTACAAGTGTCTAGAACAACTCAGCAGGCCCCATCTGAACTACTTACATGATATCTGGTTTTTTTTAGAAAGTGGCACAGGAAACAACATAGTCAAGTCATGATAACCATAAAGAAGGAAAAAAAGGTTTTAAAGAGGTAACTTAAAGCCAGAAAGCCTATTTCATACGATCTACTGGATCATACAATCTACCTGAACAAACTTTCAAGCCAACTCTAAAGCAGAAAGTTGCGCCTTTCTTGATAATGAAAGAGTTAGAAGAAAATTACACAAAGCTGAAGAAAACCAACAGAGAAATATAAGTGGATTTTCTAGCAAGCAGCAAAACAAAACAAACATAGACAGTGCAGGAAGAGAAGCAGAGGATTATGGAGAGGCAAGCATCAGTAGATAAGAATCTAGCAAGAGAAAAGAAACTTAGATAATGTTAGTGTTAACACATTAAAATCAACTTGCAGGGGAAAGAGCAAGTACTAAAAAGCTACACATTCTACAAAAAATGGCGTGACTGAGACCAGAAATGGTCCCTTTCAATTGGAAGCTAAGGCAGTTGTAGGCCAGTGAGGAAAGCAGTAGCCCTAAAAGTCAAATATTAAATATCAAAATATTAGCGAGCAGTATGGAAGTAGGCTTTGCTTAGGAAAAAAGTGGAAGAACAGATAGAAAGCTTTGAAGGTCACAAGTCTGTAGAATCAGAAAGAAACAACTACCAAAAATGGATAGATATCATCTACTGTACACCTATTTAGTAAATTATGCAATAACGACTATTCACAAAGACATATGGACAGTAATCTGTTATGATCCCAAATTCCAGGAAAAAGAACCTATAAAACCGTCACTCCACCTGCTTAGTTACTCATTTGAAAGAAATGTTATTACATAACTTCCTGAACAAACTACCACCTCTGGAGGAAATATTACTAGCAGAAAAATATTAAAAGGTTTCACGAGCGGGCAATGTGCAACAGAACAGATTTTCAGTCTAGAATGTCACCTTACGTTGCTTCATTTTTTTGCTTTGTACTATCCTCTTTGTTTTGTTTTTTTTTTGGGGGGGTGCATATAGTATGAGCTCTTTGAGACAAGGAGAAGTAAGTATAAACACCTACAATATAGAGACGTACTCTGGTTTACAGTTAGTGGTGAGAAATAAGCAAATTTAGCCAAGGAATTATCTTACTCTAAAGTAACATCTAAAGTAGGTTAGATATACAATGAGAATCATGTCTCAGCATAGTTTCTTTCCTTTGATAACGAGTAACAGGTGACCAAGTCAGACATAACACATTTAGATCTTAAATGCCTAAATTAGACAGATAAAACCCACTCAAGTCCCTGGTTTGTATTTTTTTAGCGCTAACAGTGCAGTTCTGATGTTTTCTTAGGGCTTCTAGGCCTCCCGCAATACATCTAAATGAACAGAATTCAACAGGCAAAAAAATCAATGGTAAGGTCAAAGCAATGAGCTAGGAAAGCATTGTTTGCTACAGACTTTTGAAAGGCTGAATGGGAGGAAAAGTCAGTAGTTGAGGACTGAAAAAAAAAGCATGGGTTCATCTTTTCTATGTCTTTTTATCTCTGGGTGAGACCTTTGCAGTAATCATTATTGAAATTTGTCTTTTATTCTGCTGGTTTGAATTTATCAAAGAGTACAATGGCATAATTCTCTGTAGTTTTCACTTGGGCTCTGAGAAAAACAACAGTCATTGTTTTATATCAGATTGGCTCTTTCCTGGCACAGAAGTCCTTTTGAACCACACTGAGATAGTATGTCCTGGCTGATCCTCCACTGCAGTATCTGGTAGGATTAGACTCTCTGACATTTGTAGTGATTAATCTCAACCAGATGAGAAGCTGGCACAGGTGGCTTTCTGCACTATTGACAGGCAACTTAAGGTTCTTGGTTTTGAATTGGGTTTTTTTTTTCCAAAGGTGTATTTTGGGAATGTCTTCATTATTTTTGAACAGCACATTGTTAAGTTTTTTTCAGTATCCACTGAGTTGCCTATATTTTGTTTACCCAGTTGCCCATGTTTGCATAATTTTTCTATATGTTGACATATTAATAGTAGAATCTGTAGTATTCTGCATGAAGCCTATTTTCTCACGGTTGAAACAGAGATTTCAGACTATTATGAAAATGCCAGAATACTACTATAAATAAGACTCACTACATTATCTTTGATCCAGTGGAGATTTATATATGAATTCCTATATCACTGTTTCAGCATACTGTCTTTCAGAAAGGGAGATACTAAATCGAGTATTCTGAATATTTCTAGGGACTGGTATTGCAGAGGAGAGAATCTCACAGGGGGGTTTGTTAACATTTTTCTTTATCTCTAATAAACTCTGTTGTGGTGGTTAATGAATTGGCTCTAATGCAAATGTCTATAAGAGATTGCTGAATTACCAACCATTATGACCTACACTGTATCGTATCACCCTAAGTATTTCTTCCTTTCAAAAGCACTATAGGTTTTAACAAAATACAGTCCCTCTTTAAAAGGTCAATGCAGTGGAAAGTCACTGGAGTCAGACTGGAATAACTGCACAAGCCAACCTGGCTGAACTTGTTTTGTCTGAACGCTAATCAAATCTGTATCTTCATATAAACTTCTGTGCTTGCTTAGCCTTGTTTTAAAAACAACACCTTCTAGCAGTTGGGATCAAATCCAATTTTACACAATTTAAGGTTGAACTATATAAATATTACTTAGCATGAAGATGAAAAGTAGAATTACACTTCTAACAGTGAACATATTTATCCCAAAATATTGCTCAATAACATAACCGCAACTGTAATCATTTTAATTAAAAATACCTTCTAATCTCTATATGTTTTGGAATAAGGAAAGAAATTCTCTGCCATAAATGTACATAGATGCACAGAGTAACAACAATCTCCAGGAAGAAGACAATAACGCTGTTATTGCTGGTTATTCATCAGCTTTAAGATGCAAAAAGCACCAAATGTTTGGATTGGAAAAAAGGAGTAAAATTTTATTTTTAATGACTTTTTGATAATTACAGTATCTAAGATTATTAAAAATATGTGCTGAGATTAAGAACCTTCATTTCACTAACCAGCTTGGATTACGGACCAGGGCCTATCAATAAATCAGTCTCAGTGTGTCAGGTTATGTATCTCAAAAGGGACACTTGAAATTGTTCCTCACATTAAAAAAAAAATACTATTAAAATAGTCTGAGACTGAAAGTGTTTTCATTGCATTTGGAAAGTTTCAGACTTTAAGGAAGCAGTTTAAGACACACCTCGGCTGTAACCTAGGTTATTACCATGTCTGCTCTGTTTACATGATGAAATCCAGATTATTTCTCCTTATTCACACTGTGTGATGAGACATTCAGAACTGAAAGAATGAAAATCACCTTTCTCCAGTAAACTCCACAAAAATTAGAAGTTAAGTGTTAAAACACTGTGCAGAGTGCATCAGAGGGAAGGCCAAGCATTGGGTAGCTGAAATAGGAAAGAAAAGTAACCTTTAAGTGTCTTGTCTTTCATGTTAATAATATCGAATTTAGTGAGTCCTTCCCAATGTTTTACTTGCAGAGCAAATATTTTCTCTTTCAGTTATTGAACTCATGGTGTGATGTCAGCTAACAGCACCTTCAATTTCTTTAACTGATGAATAAAGATCACCAGAAAAGTGATGAACTACTACAAAGTTTTAAAGGAGGGTGAGACAAATGAGTTTTTACATGTAGTTCAGAGGTTATCTTCTGGGTTTTTCAAAGATAAGTAATGTGGGTTTGATTCTGGTAGATGTAGGCACATAGAGTAATTATATGTCTAAGAAAGGTTCCGTATGATTTTAGTGAGACAATCTGGTAAAATTCAGCTGACCTGGCTGGAGAATATTTGGGGTCTGGTACTACACAGAAAGGGAAAATTTGCTTCTGTTTTGATTTTTGTTATGTTAATAATGTTTAATAACAATTCAGAGAGAAATTTTAAGTGTTACTGAATTTATTAGTAATCTGGCATTTACAGTTTCAGTAGCACTCAGTTGTGTGTTTTCCTTCCTGGTAAGGATCTAAATACAGTGATCAATGCACTTGCCAACTGTAACCATGATAGAGTTTTACAGAGATTCATCTACCCTAACTTACGAGTCTAATAGTAGCTTATACTCTAGTAGCCTACCTACTGCCTTACAGTCTCCTTGTGGAAACAGAAAGAAGAATTTGGAAAGAAATTGGAATGAAATAGTCACCTGCTGAGGGTGATACTGAGTGTTGTTGATTTAACTTGTCACATTCTCCAGGGCTGGGATGCTATCCTCTTTATTTGTTTACAAGCAGCTATTCATTTTCATCATTGCAAATGAAAGAAATGATCAGTGAGATTAGTAAATTGTAAATCTGCATGATTGTTAGGGATGGATGAAAGACAGATGTCATTATAATTTGGCATATGTGGGGTCCTTGCCTTTAAATTCATGGCTGTTCTAGCATTATATCTTAAGTGCCATTGCCTCTGTTGACATTGCAGAGTAGTTATCTTTTAGTGCTCCCAATGTTTAGGTGTCTGATTTTGTGTACTACAGAGGAACTGCTGATCTCCTGGTCCCTGCAAACCAGTCAGTGTCTTAGCACTGCTTTGTGTGAAATCTTGTCAAAGGCTGAAAAGGGAAATACTGCCTCACTTAACCTGCTGGAGTTCTATAAAGGGCTCCTAAAACTGGGATTTGCCAAGTCTGTGTGTATTTGAACATATACTGAGGTTTTCTAAGATCTAGCAAATCTTTTTTCTAGTATTGGTCAAATATAGGATGTTTTAATGGCTAAGTATTAAGTGGAAAAAAAATCCTACAAAAATTAAATTTCTAGACTTTTTTTTTGGCCAGAATATCTTAAACATGTATGGTGAATCACTTAATATCAGTTCTTCTTCTTGCTTTCCTGTTAATTATTGTTTTGTTAATTAAGTGTTAAAGTTAAAATTTTCTCCAAATATTTTTTTATGATGCATTGTCATGTGGTCTCGGTATAATTGAAAGCAACATACCCAATGTTAAAAAAGATCTATTTAAATTCTGATTAATGATTAATGCATGTTATCACATAACTTGGTTTAATGTTATATGTCCTAATTTAATCTTTTCTGGATATATCCTAGTTTAACCTCTTCTTGATTCAATTTATCCAAACAAGAATTTATCTAGTTCTATAGCTCACAGCTCATGATCTGCGTATATTTTCCATTCTAGAAATGGCATGGCATAAAATCTGCTACTTATTTCCAGTGACTGTATTCATTTTCCAACCATTCACCAAAACTGTTTGTTGGGATTTTTTTCCTGCCAAAGTCACTTGTTGCTATTTTGGACTTCCTTGAGTAAAGCAGGCATTTATTTTAAAAGTACAGATAAGGTCCTTGGTTTCTTCATGGAGGTTATGTACATTTACAGAAAAGGAAGTTTTGCCAGATGGCTGCGGTAATGAAAATATGTCTAAGGAAAAAAAGGAGGAAATTAGCAAAACTGAAGTCCAAGAAACGAGAGTCTGCAACTGACCATAATAAAGGGTAAATATATAAGATACTTTTATCAAAAGTATGAATCTAAACATTAGCATTAGCTGGCTTTTGATGGATTGATAGCACAATGGCTGAAACTTGGTATACTTTTTGTATAAAATAATGATACTTTTAAAATACAGCTTTTCAGGATGAAATAGCCTGTAAAAAGTCTACAGATTCAGGATCATATTTTTAAAAATGCCATTTTAAAGCCTTCAGTTAACTTTCTCAAAGTGTTTCTAGGAAACACAGACAGCTAGGTGAGATCTCAAGATAGAAAGACAGAGGAACATTACTGATAGAATTCAAAGAGAAGGCCAAGTGGAATCTTGTAAGGGTCAAATTTTAATGATAACAAAAATATATTGAAATTTGATTGAGGTTAAAGTTTGGCTCAAAGGCAGAAGCAAATAAAATTCTTGACCAATTTTTTTTAATGAAAATGCTCAGTGCTAAGCGGAAGTAGTGCATAGACGGTATAGCGACTCTTCAGAATTTAACCAATAAGTTCCTAAGAGTACTATCATGCACATAAGGACTACAATGTGTTCAGTTAAAGGAGTGGTTTGCAGTGAGGCATTTTATCCATACTTAGAAGTTAGTTAAAATAGCAGAAGGAAGAAATTAAGCAAATAACAGAATAAGAATTGTATAAAGTTAAATTGTTATACAACTGGAGACTGTACTACAAGGCACATGTATACAGGGACAATTGGTATTGAGTGGGCAGTTTGATCTTCAGCATTTTACTGCTTAAGTATTAACCATGCAGTATCAAAGGTCTCTTTACATTCTTCTGTTCTTCCTCAGGTTGACAAGCTAGTTACTCTGTAAGTAAGCTTTCTTATCTCTAGGACAGTTCAAGAAGTAAAATATCTTGTTCTCACCCATATAACCTAAAGTTCCAGAAACTTATTCCTTTTAGAACAAGAAGAAAAATACAAATTTAGAGAAAACCTTATCTTGTGATAATTCAAACACTCATATTTTCCCCATAAAATCAGAAATAAGGGCATGCACAAATCAGAGACCTGTAGCAGCAGAGGGGGTGGCTGTACAGTATCAGGACCTGGAGACCTTTAGGAGAAAATGGGAATATAATATTCTTCAGTATGAGGAAGCATGAGCAAAACTGACTGTATAATTTATGGCATTGCTTGAGTTGCTTATTTGAGGAAGTAGGTGCTAAGAAATAGTACTTTTCTTGTTTGGTACTTTTAAAGTATAATCTGATACAACAGAAATGCAAGAACTTTTCTATTCAGTACTTCAACATTATCAACCTGACCCTGATGACTATCTGATTAAGCCACGTGCAATTACTAAGGTTTATCCACTTCCATAAACTTTCTTTCTGTGTGACTTTTAATGGACTATATATCATGCTGAGATACATTTAATCAGAAATGTAACAGTAGCTTTCTATTGCAGTGTAAGTTAGAATAGACACTTTTTTGGATTTGAACAAATGTTTGCATCACTCATAAACTGGCAGTGTTCCTGTATCACCACTACACAGAAATAACTAATCTATCTTCTGGCACATAAAATTTCTGCAAAAGAACTTCTTCTTGACACTAATGACAATACAGTTCCCAAAAGAACTTCAATGTAGCATGAGCATAGCTCTTAAGCAGTACCCAGAAGTTAACTTTGTGTTATAAGCTAACTTTTGGGGGCATTCTGAATTCAGTGGCTGTATTAGTAGCCTCATGTATGAACAAATTAAACTAGGATATCCTCTATCAGCATACATATTATCAAATATTTGGTAATCTATTTATAAAAAATCTAATTTTTTTTTTTCTAGCAATGAGATGTAAAGATGATACTGCAACATAGATTCCTTTTAATTTACCAAATAACTTTTAACTGATCTTATGTGACTCTTGTCTGGTATAACATTTCTCAGTGTCGTGGTTTAGCCCCAGCCAGCAACTAAACACCACGCAGCCGCTCGCTCACCCCCCCACTCCGGTAGGATGGGGGAGAGAATCGGGAGGGCACACGGAGGAAAACCCGCGGGTTGAGATAAAAACAGTTTAATAGTGGAAATAAAACAAAGGAGAACAGTGGTAATAACAACGATAACAACAATAACAGAATATACAA
>JASVER010000002.1:22798942-22830552 GCA_030449065.1 Oceanodroma leucorhoa
CCGGCAACAACCAAAGCATCAATGGGCCATCAACATTCCTATCACCGCCAAACCCAAAACACAGCACCCCCTCCAGCTACAGGAAAGAGAGTTAACTCTGTCCCAGCCGGAACCAGGACACTCAGTTACAACTAAGATATTTTATCCTCAGAATGTCACACATTTTGACACACATACCCCTGAGCTTATGAAAAATAATTAGTGGTTAGTGAAAACAACTGGCTTATTAAAAAAAAAGAAACTCCTATAAAAGGAGTTTGGAGGCTGCAGCAGGACTTAAAAGTCTACCAAGCCAACCACAAAGTCTCAGGTTGGTTGTATCATATAGTTTTGTGAGTTACGGGTAAAAGTATGTTTTAATAAGTGCAGTGGAGGTGTTTCTAATGCACTACTCTTGAACAGCTCTTCAATAATGATTTAACACATACTATAATAAAGGAGCTTGTACATGGATTTAATACATTTTATTTTATTGCACTCTACTTTATCTCAACCAATTTTCATCCTACTTTATCTTAAGTGACGAAACATTTTCTGCCTGTAAGCATGATAAAATCATTTCAATGTTCCAAAGCAATAGTTAAGGAGTTCTAAGAATATATATATGCTTTCTTCGTCTGTTTCTAGTCAATAAACAAATAATGATCTCTCACTGGTTAGATTACAGTGCATTGCAACAGTATAACTAATTTGCATTGTCAGCTCTATACAGAAGGGCTGGCCCACTGAAGGCTAACAGCTTTATCTCAAACAGTTCTCCAAACTATTTAGCTATTTTTTCTTTCATTATCCAGATAAGGAATTCCCCCTTTGAAATGTCACCTCCTTTGGCATTCACTTATTTTTTTTTTCTTTTTCTCCCCAGCTTTACATTTCCATTTGGAAGTTCTTAATTTCCCACCTAAATTGTGGGGGGAAGCTCTAGATGACTTTCAGACTCACTCACATTCTTCTTATGGTTATTCCTACCTGCAGATGACAATTGCAGCTTTCTTCTCTACATGACCTTCCCACAGAGGCACTTTTTATACCTGATGTTGTTTTCTTCAGCCAAACTAGCAACATGGTACTCCTTACCAGTGTTCTTTGACACCAGATTTCAGTTTAACATCAGCATGGTCATAACTGAGGATCTCATCTCATTTTCCTTCTCCTCTTTTCTTTTTGAGTCACTATGGATCACTGTTTTCTGTTCTTCTTTGGAGGCCCTAGTCCCTTTCATGTTCCTGTTGGCGGCCGGTCACGAGCGGTGTTCCCCAGGGCTCAGTTTTGGGGCTGGTCTTGTTTAACATCTTTATCAATGATCTGGATGAGGGGATCGAGTGCACCCTCAGTAAGTTCGCGGATGACACCAAGCTGGGCGGCAGCGTTGATCTGCCTGAGGGTAGGAAGGCTCTGCAGAGGGATCTGGATAGGCTGGACCGATGGGCTGAGGCCAATTGTATGAGGTTCAACAAGGCCAAGTGCCAGGTCCTGCACTTCGGTCACAACAACCCCAGGCAACGCTACAGGCTTGGGGAAGAGTGGCTGGAAAGCTGCCTGGCGGAAAAGGACGTGGGGGTGCTGGTCGACAGCCGGCTGAACATGAGCCGGCAGTGTGCCCAGGTGGCCAAGAAGGCCAACRGCATCCTGGCCTGTATCAGGAATAGTGTGGCCAGYAGGMGKAGGGAGGTGATCGTGCCCCTGTACTCGGCACTGGTGAGGCCGCACCTCGAATACTGTGTTCAGTTTTGGGCCCCTCACTACAAGAAGGACATTGAGGTGCTGGAGCGTGTCCAGAGAAGGACAACGAGGCTGGTGAAGGGTCTGGAGAACAGGTCTTATGAGGAGCGGCTGAGGGAGCTGGCGTTGTTTAGCCTGGAGAAGAGGAGGCTGAGGGGAGACCTTATTGCTCTCTACAACTACCTGAAAGGAGGCTGTAGAGAGGCGGGTGTTGGTCTCTTCTCCCAAGTAACAAGTGATAGGACGAGAGGAAATGGCCTCAAGTTGCGCCAGGGGAGGTTTAGATTGTATATTAGGAAAAATTTTTTCACTGAAATGGTAGTCAGGCATTGGAACAGGCTGCCCAGGGAAGTGGTGGAGTCACCATCCCTGGAGGTGTTCAAAAAACGTGTGGATGAGGTGCTTCGGGACTTGGTTTAGTGGGCATGGGTACTGGGTTGATGGTTGGACTCAATGATCTTAGAGGACTTTTCCAACCTTAATGATTCTATGATTCTATGATTTTATGTTGTCCACCTTCACACATAAGCAAACTAAATAGCATAGCACCAGTGGTCTTTCTCTTGGTAGTTTCATATCAGCTAACAGACGTGAGACTAGCACAGTGTAGAGATGTTCCAGCTGCCTCACGCTAGCTACCCTGCGTACCAATAGCAGTTAACCACATTAAAACAGAAATCTTGAAATCTAATTTACCCTCCTTTTTGCTCTTCATTAAATCCTGTGCTGTTATGATTATCCAGTAAGCTTGTTTAAAGTTAACTCAGGTATTTCTACATTATACATCAGTCATTCACGTGGCTGAGTGAGAAAATACTCTCATTGCAGGACAAGTTTGCTTCTTTTAGTTTTACATTGTTCATAATTCATTTTATTACACTGTTTCCTTAAACTCTGTAAAGTATTTGTATACGTCTGCTTCTTTTTTTCACTGGTTAATAACTAATTTGCTTCTAGGTGGTAGTCAGTGACAGCCAGGAAGCTCAGAAGAGATAAGGCAGTGCCCAAATAAATAACAGGAAAATTCAGGAATTATATTCTTCTTCCTTGTTTCTTGTGATATGAAGGCAAGAGCACAATATTTATGAATTGACCTGCAGCAATTCAAGTAAATATTATTTGCATATGAAATCTGTCTTTGTTTATAGCAAAACTGAAACAGTTTTCTGTTCATTTTCTTCAATTTTAAAAAATTATGTCATATGTTTTCCCTCCTGGTCACATCTTCAGCTCTCATTCAGACATTTTCAGCAGTTTACTAGTAGTCATAGCCTAGTACTAAATGCAACAAACTGGAAGCTCTCAAGTGCATTTTAATGGTGTGTTACAGACATTAAATACACAATCATTATATTAAGGGTTACATTTTATTTTTGCTTTATTGCTGGGTCCAAAAGTAGGCTGGAAAGAAGAGACGTGGGAGCAATAAAATTTTCCAAAAGTTATATTCAGTAGTTGAAACATGTATGAGTTGCATAGTGGCTTGGCTGTTTTTTTCTTTTCCATATGAATATTTACAGCCCAACAGGAAAGAAAACAGGAGTGCCAACATACCATAAGTACATCTATCGTGATATTTTTTGGTCCAAATGTAATATAGACTCTCAAGTTAAAAGAGTCTATTCTAACAAGACTGCAGGTCAATATTTTTGGTCCAAATGTATTCACATCAGTATCATAAAACATTTCTGTCTGTGAGAACTGTTGAACTGCTCGAACACTTGAATTTAGTCACCACTATATGAATGCCAGTTCACTGTGGCAGCACTTTTCAGTGTGTTTACCTTCTTTTATAATGGACAAGAGAAATCTACTTGCCCAAAAAAGTCTTGTATAACATTGAAGATGAGGTGAAGCCATTGGATGCATATAAAACATGACAGATTTACTAAGAATAATTTACTTCCTTAGTAACAGTTTTTACAGTTTAGGACAGGTTATATTTACAAAGCATCTCACCTTAAACCTGGAAATAGTTCTAATGAGATACCTTTCACATTGTGCATTTTAGATTGCTTTTGGTATCCATCTTATGAAAACAAATGTTTAGCTTTTTCTTTTCCCTTTGCAGTGTCAAGAAAGCTTGTGTGGGACACACCAGCCTAGTTGTCTCTAGTGCATCTGACTCCACTTAAAAATTAATAGAGCCGTACGTGTCATTGTCAGTAATGCTGGGCAGGACCGATCAAACTAACAGATGCTCATTCTGGACAACAGAAGGAAACTAAAATTCTACAGGGTTCATGCAGGAATGTGACAATTTTGACCAACAAAAAATTTATGCTGTATATTTATTTCTGATTCATCATCTGATCCCTAAAATAATATATTTATTTTTCCCCCAGAGTTACTTTTTCTTTGGTAGGTCTAATTCCGTCAGAAGAGGGCTGCCATTCAATACAAGTCAAGTAGGCTGTTGCCTGTGGCAGGGGAAACAAAATCATTGCCTTTAGATGAAAATGCAGTCTTGTACCAGCCCTGCCTGTACTGATGCCCACAAACCCAGGCTCTCTGTTCATGGGCCTTCATCCCCCCTCTGCTGCCGAAGGGGCAGAAGCAATGCCGGCAGCTCAGGGCTCCATGGCTACTTGTGAAGATGGACAGTCAGGCTGCTAGCCCACCTCCTTCTGCACTGTTGCCTGCTGGCTAGCAACAAGCTTGCTAGTTATTGTCTTGCAAATGAAATCGGTAATTGATATTTGAAAAGTAAGAAAGATCCCCACTTCTGCTCTAAAGAGATTTCTTTCCCAACAAAGCATGGCACACAAACAGCTGGTTCTGTACAAGTGAGTGGGTAAAAGCAGCAGGTACAGAAACAAGCAGCTGTCAGCAGGATTGCTCTAAAGCTGACATGCCTTCATCAAAACAGAAGGCTATTCTGCTAGGGGCTGGTATATTTGAATGCGTTTGTACCTCTTCATGTCAGTCCTCTTGTTCCCTCACCTTTGCTGTGGATTACCAAATGTGAGAAATGGTGAAACAATTCCCTATCTGACTATGATCAAATTGAAAGAAGTTGGGAAGAAAAGGAACAGAGAGGCTGGGACAGGGAAAGAGATCATAGCTGTTATTCCTGAAAGTGGTAAATCAGAAACCAGTGCCAATTCCTGCAGCCCTAAAGAACACAGAGTTCTAGTCTCCCTCAGTGTGAACAACAGTATTGGAACCTACTGCTCACTTTTCCAGAGGGATTAAATATTCCACAATGGAGAAGGGAGTTCAGATCTCACTTTTCTCACTTTCTCAGCTACTATGCAAGTATAAGTTTGGGGAAGGGGGGATGTGATTGAGGAAACCACCTTGATAGTGGTAAAGACCAAAATTTTGGGCTCTGTTTTCAGTACCATTCATGCATTTGACTCATGAAACCAATGTTTTAGAATACCTTGTGTTGTAAATGACAGTGTAATTACAATACATTGTATTGGTTTACTATTTTTCATGCTGGGAACCAGTATTCGGACTTTCCACCATTCAGAAAAATAGATTCAAGCTTATTTTTAATTATACTTTGAATCTACCAACATAGTCAACAACACTGAGAAAATTATGTTCTTTAAAATAAAATTTTATAGAAGGTGACAGAAATTTAGAAAATTTCAAAATTAAAGTTTCTTGCTATGTGAATTATCAAGACTACATTCATATTTTACATAGCTATTTATGCAATAACTGTGGTCATCACAACATCTCAGAAAATTTGGAGGAGTGTATTTCTTATAAGCAGAATGATTATATTCAAGCAGAAAACACTGGTCTCCTGGTTGTTGTTAATAATTTATTGAAGTGGTGTCAGAAAACTGCTTATCAACCTACAAGAAATAGTAGGATATGAGATCTGTCCTGTAAGGTTTACAGTTTGAAAAAGATACAGGAAAAACAACATTCCCTGGGTAATCCAGTAGTAGATAATCATTACAGGGTATTTCCCCTGCCTTCATTTCCTGTTGTTATTTTAGTTTGTTTATTAGTGATTTTAGATTAGAAGAGTGACTGTCAGAAGCTTTGGAGTAACTCTTCAGGATTTTAATTTATATAGGATAGTTTTCTCAGCCCTCCAATCCTTTTGGCTAGTCTTCATTCTGGTAAACATTACAGATATTTGTCAATTGAATTAACAGCATAAAAAGGATGTGTTTTACGTGAAAGAAGAAGTTAGAGTAGTATGAGAAAGAGGCTAAGCAGGAGAATTACCCAGGCAGATAGCAGCAGCAGATGGTGATTTCTACCGGGAAATGCATGCAAGGATTCAGAAAACAAGTACTGTATTATGGGGCTTTTAAAATCTGATGGCAGCACTAGCATCTTTCAAAAAATGGATGTTGAACTGTATCTCAATGTTTTAACAGAGGCAGAACAGCTAAATTGAAAACAACGAGCAGTATATGGATAACTTTTAATTAGTACTCATCCTGCCCATCACACACACTGAACCCAAAGACTTACTGGAGAAGGCAAAGAACTGCTGCAAAATGGTCAAGAGGCTAAAAGAGAAAATTTGAATGGGTTTGTACTGCTCAGTTTTTGGTGATGGAAACTCAGCACAAACAATTTAGGTACTGGAGCTGAAAATATACTATGGAGCCTCCAGCTCCTGCCTGTTTTGCTTTGGAAGCAGAGCTCACTCCACCAAGTTACAGCAGCTCCGGGGCTGATCTGACTTGGTGCAAACCAATGCAGAGGCAAGCTCCACATCTGCGAGTGGCATAAACAGTACTAGCAACCTGAGAAACCTGGCTGCTGCTTCTCTCTGCCATGACTTTCCAGTCTCTTGATTCTAGCAACAGCAGCAAGAGTGGCATAAGAGCTTCCACACCAAATCTAAAAGTATACTTTTTTTGGACTGAACTGAATGACCTTTTCAGGATAGGATATGCCAGCTGTAAAAAATAGATCTCACTAGAAAGCTTGTGAAAATTAGCTCTTAAAGAGCAATCTTCCCAAATGTGTGTGATGTGTTAACTACCTTATGTCTTTTTTCCTGCAGTTTACTTGAGGAAAGAAAGGTATAATTAAGGTAACTATTTTTGTGAAAATCCTGCGCTTTCTGTGGTTCAGAAATATTTCATGTTAGTTTTCCAAGTCCAGAAACGGTCTGTTTGTTAGTGATTGCAGTGTTCATATTCAGCATGTGACATTACCATGCCCTATTAATTCTGAATTGTGACCACTTAAACATACAAAATATTCCTCCTAAACACAAAATGAAGGTATAAAAAACCCAATAAAACTAAAAATCCAGATCTGACTTTTAGTTCTAGTTACAATGTACCAAGACTATTTATATGAGAGAGTTTCACTTAGTTTTATAAAATAGGAATTTACTGTTAATTTTGGTGAATTTATTTCCTATTCTGTATTCTCATCCCTCTTTTAAAGAGGATGTTTATTCTTCATAAAGTGAGGAATTGCTTGGTTTATTTTCACTAAAATGATCTTCCATCCCCTGAAAACTGTAGTGTTTGCAGTTATCTGACTTCAGCTTTGACTTTAATGCTCTTCCAGGTACACTAGCTTCACCTTACCTTCTTTGAGGTAGGAGTCATCTCATTGATTGTCTTGAGTAAAAGGAAATGGCTCATGCATCTTTCGTACATTATAACAAATGTCCTTTTGCATTATAATTGAATGGTGATTGTTGTGTTCAATCAATGAGAAAGGTTAAGGGAGCTTCTCTGCCAGCATTTTTAATGGAGAAGTCGATTAAGATTCAGTTTAATCATTCTGGCTGCTTCAGAATTAAAGCAACAAAGACCATCAATGGCACTATAATTACCAGTCTTTCTGTAAGTTTACACTGCTATTTATGCAGCCATAAATTTTGTTATAATGCACAATGTGACCAGGTTAACTTGCTTTGTTTGTAATGCAAAATATTTCCCTTAATTGTACTGTGGATAAGAAATTGTTGTGATGAAGTATATATAATTCAGCCTAATAAAAAAGAGAAAAAGTGAAAACAACCCCTCTGTAGAGTCTGAGGTGAATCAGCCTGATATAGCTTGTGTTAAATGGTTTAAAGTCGTGGCCTTAACCTTGAGACACTAGAGACATATTTTACTTTATTGAACACGGAGACTAGCATCACTCCCAGGTGAGTAAAAAGGGTCAAATATATTATTCTAATCCCTGTTCCAAACAGAGAAAAGGTCATTATACACTACCTATTGCATGCTGCCAAAGAGTGAAAAATTCACATTGGGTATATGGGTGCAAATCTATTTTAGACATGGCCTTTAAAATGTTACTAAAATGAATGATTAAGAGGTTTTGAACAAGAAAAAAATTCTTGAAATTGATCTCATTTATTAATTAGTTTGAGCTTATAAAGGTCTTACTATAAATAGCTAGAGGACTAGAAGAAATTGCTCATTTCAAATGAGAGTGATGCCATCAAAAAAATCTGTTTTCTTGTAATGTTAATGCCTGTAAGTATGGTTACTCATTTCATTTACTATTGCTGAATAGATGATGACAGGATATCCTGATTTATCCAGGATTTTTTTTTTTCCGTTTTCCCCACAGGGCATTGAGGATTTCTTTTTTTCTCCACAGAGAGGAACAAGCTTTGACTAAACTTCTCACTAACTTAGAAACACACTTTCTCCATACAGAAGCACAATCCCCAGAGATAGGTCAGTGTAAAAGAGAAAAACAAAAACAGTCCTTCCACCCATATAGGTAGGTAGAGGGCAAGAAGCTTTTTCCCCCCCCACAAACTCATGTTTTATTGAAAGCTCAACTTCCCCGAATGAACCAATTAAACTTTTATTTCACGTTAGTTAGCAAAGCTATTTGTAAAGTTGCATGAAGACCAGAAACAGGAGTGTGTTTTCATCAGTTAAGTTGGTGGGATCCATGTGGGGATCCACTGCAGGCTCAGCCTCAAACGTAGGTTTCAGAGAAGTGAATTGTGTCTCACCTACAATGAAAAATTTCCTCCCTGTCATTTGATAAAATATTCTTGTAATTTTTTCCTATCACCTTTCGTGAAACTTTATTAAAAGCATATTTTGTAGCTGTGCGTCTTAACTGAAGATGGATTGTATTGTCCCTGTAGCTTGTAGCTTGCTGTTGTCCTAGAACAACTTTTCCTTCCTTTTCAGCAAATCATAAACTAGTAGGAGAGGATCACCTGACTAACAGCAGTTACTGAATGACAATTAAAACAAACTAAAATATCACATCACACAAACATTTTTCAGTGTACAACTCCTGAACTTTCCGTTTGCTGCATAATTTATGCATCTTGGAAAGCTGGTCTTGAAGGTGTAATCAAAGGTATTGATATATACAAATCTGGACCTCCTACTGGCTATAAAACTGCACATACACGTGGTAGCAAGATACAGTTCTTTAATGTATTTCTGTATCAAGTCAGCTCTTTCAGTGGCAGGAAATTATAAAAATCACTAAAGAAGACAATTTAAAAATGTAACTCCTTAAATCTGTCTCCAGAGAGGTAAAGACAAGTAAGTAAATCAGCTGTTTATGAAGCATTCATGTTTGAATTTAAAAGGCATATCAGTATACAGTGAGCATCATTGATATTAAAGTCAGGAGCTTAATCCTCTAAAGAAAACAAAACACTTACACTGCGTAGGCAGCCTGGCATAGTTCCTTCAGATTTTATATATGTGAGTTAGGGTGCGGAGGCTATTCTTAATTTAAAAATAAGATTGACTAATCTATTTGAGTGCTTACTGCCTTGTAAGCAGAGAAAAGAGTAGCATGCCAGAATGGAAATCATATGGGCCGGGAATTCCCCTTCTGTTGACCACAGAAGGTATAGGCATAATCCATCAAGAACAGAATGCATGCCATACTTTGTTCATTAGCATTTAAAGAGGCTGTTTGGCATCAGACAACAAATACAATTCTTGCAAGAACTTGGCAGCGGACTGTTTGTCAGTTAATGACAATCCACAGCTTTTTCAAGGAAATACTAAATGTTCCCAGGGATATTTCTGAATTCTTTTCAGCATGAAGCTTGAAGTGGGGCTAACACATTTGTATAGCAGTGACCAGCTTCCAAGAGAAAACATCAGTTTTGAACCTGAAATCAAAACAGATTTGTTGGCAACACATCAACAAATTGTGATGGAATTACAGGATATGTGATATCACATATCTTATCTTTACATTTATGCACTTCCTAAAATACACCAGTGTGTTTAGCATCTCCATAGGCTACAGTCTGGAAAATGATGGATCTTATTTAGGACTTGGATATCAATATAGACAATGTGATAAGATACAAAGAGAAAGAAAAAAAGAAGAAAAAAACCCCAAAGTTTTTATAGCTTTAAGTTAATGATCAATGGGGTTTTTTTGTTAATTGCTCTATTGTTAACAGCATACCAAATTCCCTTCACTCTCTGTGTCAAAATCTTCACCTATGCTTAAACTAAATAAAAATATATATTTTTGAGATGGGATCTGATTCCAGTCATGGGTAACTAAATTTAAGCTCATATAGGTGAGTCTTCATATATGAGACATATATATGGGACTCAGTAGCCCGAACATAGGCATCTAGTACCGTCTGAGATTCCATACAAACCTGGCAGCTGTGACACAAGACTCATAAGGAATTCACACCTACTGGCATGGCCATGTGGGATATGTACCTTAGGACATCTTGAATGGCACTGGACACCTGTGTTAAGGCAGTAGAATGCCAACCTTTTTGTGTCTGAACTCATGTTTCAATCACTGACATCCATTCAATACCAGAGTTTAGAGACCTATTCAGCTGCCAAAATGTAGACGTCAACTTCAACGAGAGCTGAGCAGCTCTCTAGTCTTGCTGAACTGCATTGGCTAAATTTCCACTGACCGTTAGCAGACCTTAAACCTTAAATCTCTCATAGAGATGCTTAGTCTAAAGTTAAATTCCATCCATCTTCTGTAAAGAAGAAAAAAAGAGATCATGACTTAAATAACAGATTAATTCTTTTCTTCTCTAAGCTATATGACTGTACGTATTTTCAAATGCTCAGTAACCATGCCTCTTTTTTTTTTTTTGTGACGACTTTCAGAAAGCCAGCTTTTTGTGTCATAGTTAGGAACACATTACTAAGCCCAGATGTAGGTCTGATGCACATCTGTGATGCTACAAGTTAGACCATTTTGTAAGTGCTGCAGATTGTATTGTGTCCTTCTATTGTAACAGCAGGGACTATTTACTATCTTAGAAGAAAGATTTTGAATTTTAACATTCTATCCCACAAAGCTTCAAGATATTGCTTCCTTTCTTTTTTTTTTAACTGTCCAGCCAGATTTATAGGACTTCACCTTGTACATTTGGCTTGTAGGCTGAAGACCAATTACTAGTAACTGTGAGCTTCAGGAAGCTTGAAAAACATTCTTTGCTGGGATGAGGGTACCAGCTGATACGATGCCTCCTGATCAGTCTGAAAGTCTAATGAGATTGGAACAACAAAGAAAATTTAGGTACTTAGGGGACCTAGAACGAGATGCTTTGTTTAAAGAACCATGCTTCCTGTGGCAAGTGACCACCCTGTACTCTTCAGGGTGACTTCTGAATATTCTCAGTTGAAGCAATGTATTAAGCAATAAAGCAAGCAAGAAGACTGACAAAGGAACTCTTATTAAGCTTGAATTGCAAGCTTCACTGCTGAAGTTGCATATAGATTTTAAACTTAAAGTGTACTGTTGTCAGTCTTGACGATTTCTCTGATGGAAACTTTCCGGGGAGGCTATCAATAAATTATATTTACATACACTTGAAGATACTTTTACATCGCAGGWTTCCTGGAAAAAGTCTGAGGGTAAATGAGGTCCATCTCCAACATCAGTAAAATTTTCTGTCACAAGCTTCATTTACCATGGAAATGAGTTAATAAATACACACTTGGATCCTATAACCCATGAGCTTCATTGCTAAAGAGGGATCATAATATGTTATTGAATCTATTCTAGTTAATGTTTTCTCCTTCCACATTTTCTACAACGTAAATATGGGTTACTTACAGTTCAGAAAGTATGTTGACAGTGCGAAATGAAAATCTGATTATTGGAGATACTGGCATAGTTCTTCATGCTGATCTGCTTCATGCAGAGAACAGCAGTGAAGTCAAGGTAGCATTTTTACATGTTGGAAGTTGGAATACAACTGACTAAAGATCATCATGATATATACCAACATTTAGATTGCTGGCATACCGTAAATTAGTCTCCTATTTTTTGCTGGTGGTGTTAAATGTGCTAGTCAGGTTTAGCTAACACATGCTACGATCACACTTTAATTTGCTATAGAAAGGTATCCTATAGAGAGCCTCATTGCA
This sequence comes from Oceanodroma leucorhoa, assembly GCA_030449065.1. NCBI lineage: Eukaryota > Metazoa > Chordata > Aves > Procellariiformes > Oceanodroma > Oceanodroma leucorhoa. Next base: position 22,810,975 of record JASVER010000002.1, read on the forward strand.
ACAGCTGTAGGACAGGATGCTCCAACTGAGAAGTCAGAATCCCCATCAGCTCACAAGGTAAGACAATTGTGCAGCTACTGCATGAAAAACCATGTCAGCACAGCAACAAAGCAGAAAGGAAGTCATACTGGAGAAAATATGAAGTATGGGTCACTCAGATAGCACTAAGAGCTTAAATGGAGGGTAACCGGGCTAGGCTTTGTTCCTGGCTCTGCTACAGACTTCCTGTGCTATCTTGGTAAACTAGTAGTTTTCCTGTTATCTCGCAGAAATAGCAGGTCTTCCCTTCTTCACACAGGTATGGAGAATAAAGATTTTAAAGATTGTGAGACACATAGACGTTACAATACTACAGACGATGAATATTCATAAAATAGAAAGCAAAAACAAGGTGTCATATACAATGTGTAAGTCAGAACCAAACAAAAAGATGAAAGCACACAAATCTATCCAGACAGAACGGGTAGAATTCAGCTAGCTGAACCTTAAATCTCTGACCTAGTCCTAGCCTTTCTTCATAGTAAATGGAGAGCTATAGTCACTTTTAGAGCACAATTCATCTAACCAAATAGTGTCTCCTTTGGAATGAAATGTTCTGCTCTATTGCTCTCCACTGACTATAAAGAGCCTACAATCATTAGCTCACATCTAGACATTTACACTTAGATGAATCCAGTCCTCAGACTGTAAGAGGAGATGGAGCACAGTTCACATGCAAGAGTTGCCTTTCTGCAGCATTTTGTTACTGCAGTATTTTTTGTAAGTCGGCTTGATGAGTGGTGTGAGACCTAATAAGGCCTCAGTCTTGAGCAGTATTTTAAACTCTGGGCTGTGCAGTGTTGAATTTGAGGATCAAAAGAGCAGAGCTTGGGAGAGGTATAATATCCTTCATATGTTGGCTGCCAGAAAAAGCAACACTGACAAGTTATCTTGTTATGGAATTAATAAAGTTCTAGATGTCTGTATATGTCCTTTTTGGCCCCTGCCATTCATAACAAAACCATTATTTCATGTTAATAAGAGTCTGATCCTGCACACATCGAAGTAAAGAAGAGTAGAAGTATATTATGCAGAATGATTGGCAATCATAGGCTGAGGTAGACTGATCATCCAATTAAATTATAGAATATTAAAAAGGTCAAAGTAATATAGAGCTAGTCTAATTAAGAGACAATGAAATAAAATTCTGATTCTTACACTCTTGAATATAAGCCCAGTCCTGAAAACAAATTACCTACTTTATTTATGAAAGTAGTTCCTTTGACTTCAGGGTACTTCATAAGGGCATGTGGATCCTTACTTATGGATTACCTTGCAGGATCAGTGCCTAAGACTTTAGTTCTTCTATCCCGTTCAGGTAGTTTTACTAGAACATTTAATTTTTTTCATTCCTTATCTGCATCTTACAAGGAGGCTCATATAATCCTTTTTGTCTTCATGAACAGTAGATAAAGATTCCACCCTTTAAAACTTCATTAATATGTTGTCCTAATGATATCAAAGGTATAGTATAATTCAAACGTCAGTTCTATGTCTGTCTTCTGTGGTTTATGTGGATTTCTATTAATATTTAATTTGGTTCATTACCTTATTTATTGTGTGTTGGTTAAAGGAATTTGAAGATGGAGGTGCTGTGTTAACATAAAAGTCTCTGCACACTGAAGCAGGAACCAAATATGATGCATGCACAATAATGTTGGGACTTTGTTTATAATAAACATTTTAAATGACTGATTTTTTCTCATAAATACTCTAAGTAGGATGATCTATGAGATTTCTAATTTATTCTTGTTTAAAATTTAACCATGCTTTTTTAAAGCATATCAATTTTGTTAATACCATGTAATTAAAACATGTCAGTGCACAGCAAGTTTTAGTCTAAATTAATGACTATGAGAATTATTTTAATTAAATAACCAATTATAGAAAAATCGCAAGCATGAGAGCTGACATTTAAATGAATTTCATTTAAATTGCTTCTTAACATTGTCCCATCTAGGACACTAATGCAAAATGAACTATTGTATCAACATAGATTATCACTATTTTTGTATGCACATAATGTATTCATATTCAATCACTGGAACAGAGCTGAATATTTTGTATTGATCTGAAATGTCTATGAACAAAATACGACAGAATAAGCTGAAGTACAAACAAAAACCCCTTGTAGTTCTGTGACACAGTACAGCTGCATTTCTCTTGTTTGCACATGTATATTTTCATATTTCAGTTCCTCATTCACTTATAATTTTCATTTTCCATTTGGTGCAGGGTGAACTTCTAAAATTGCTGAACATTCAAGTGACTTTTTAAATTCCGGCTCTCTTGTAAACACACATGAAAAATCATATTGGGTTATTCAGATTTCATGTCAGATTTAAAAAAATTCTTCCATTAGAAACGTTTGCTGGAATATATTTTGCTCACTTTTAACTAGAAAGTAAGGATAGCTTACATATAGTTAACTAAATTACTCTTCTGCACTGCACAAATCGTTACTGCATTTGTCTAACAATCACATTCAATTTAATCACATGCATGGCGCAAACTCTGCCAGGAAACTCCTGAAGCTATTTTCAAAAGTGAGTAACAGTATAACACATGGCAAAATTGTTCTTCTCTACTGTAGCTTTAAAGATGTTACAGAAAAAGGGAAAAAAAGACTCTTGCATTTCTGTTCATTGATTAACCAGTAATGTTATGTATAAATAATGTATCTGACAGTATGGCAGCCCACTTGGGACATTGTGCCATTTACTACAAAATAGGATGCAACATGCAACTGAGCAGCAAGAACAAATTAAACATCTTTCCTTGGTAACTTTAGCATTTTTATTAGGTGATAAACATCACAGTGAGAAGAAAAGCAGATGTAGATATTTCAACAATATTAACCTTAATCTAAAGCTATCTAGAGACACAAAACAATATTTACACATTCCAAAAAATGCTTAAACTGTGTACAAAATGTGTTGTCCTGATCTCTTTACGTTTTGTGGGACTCCCATGGAAACCAGTTGATACAGCCATGGTGTAAAACCAGGATTTTGTTCCAGAATACTGCAACTAAATTCAGTGAAGTGTTATGTATAATCTTATCTTGTTAACTTGTAACACAGGGTTATCACTGCAATATGTACTGTGGAGAACTTGCAATGTTAATATAGGTGTGTGTTTTAAAACTATTGCCTGTGTAAAGTGCTGGTGTTCTAAGTCAAATTAAATTATTGTATCAGAAATTTTCATTGAACACAGCCTAAAAATTTCACAGGGTTTCTGTGTTTAGTTTCAAAAATGTTTATGAAACTATTTTATCAGTAGAATAGCAAGCTGTTTTAAAAGCTATTAAAATTATTATATCATTATAAAAGTTACCTAAATATCAGCTCAAAGAGCCTTGGCTCACTGACGGTATTTTAAATGAAATCAGTGAGACCCTTCAGTATAGCCATAAGGAAAATAGAAATTGTAAGACAAAGAATTATTATTTTGTAAAGTAAGAAAAAAATAAATAGTAAAAGAAATGTATTGCATCTGCCAAAGGGATGATTTCATAATTATATATTTATCTCTATGTTCATATGTGATCAGTTTTCATAAATTGAGTATTTTTGCCAGGTAACTACCTGTATTCACTGATTTTGATTGACAAAAATAATAAACTTTACTGAAATAAAAATGTTTAACAGCAGTTTTACATAATTATCACTAGTAAAAATTTAACAATGGTATTTGTATTTTCAGATTAATCCAGAGGAGTTGGGTAGCCAAACCTTAATGAAAATCAGTATGACGTGTTAGCCCAGCTCCCTTTGTCTGCTGTGGAATTTCCAGTCACTGCATTAAATATCGTTAAATGGACCAAGTGAGTGTTATTCAACATGATTCAATACCATACACCTTGAATTCGTAACTATCATCACTAAATCACATGATCACTAAATCAGAGTATCTTTCTGTGTATTGAGCTAAATACCCAATTTAGACTCTGTACTCGTTGTCCTTTTTACATACTGCAAAAGCTGCAGCAGTTTATTTCACAGCTACACAATAATTAATCTAATATCACCTCATATTTAATAGTTACAATGGTTAATGTTTATACCTGAGGTAATTCCCATTGCACAGTGAAGAGGATTATCCACTTGATTAAAAATAAATCTTTTCACCCCTGCACTTGATTCTGTACTTCCCTGGGGAAGCTGACCATAATTTCTTTCTTGCTGTACCTCATTCTACAAGTGATGAGCCCATTTTGCATGGCCAATACTGAATGTAGCACTGGGCTTTAAAAAGGACAGTAATTCAACTGTTTTTTTTTTATCCCAGCTCCATCTGGAAACAAATCCCTGTTACTCAGTTGTTGCCTCTAAAACCCGACAGCTACCATGCATTTCCCAATGTTGTGGCCCATGAGATGCTGCAGTTGTTATTTTTCTCTCAGAACATGGAATAAGCTCAGCTGGAACAGTAGTAACTGTAGTAGTAACAAATGGAAAAAGGTTGCTGGAAGACTACCATCCAGTCTCAGGTATGGAGAAATTTGGAACAAGAAAGACCAAAAGGCAGGGACTGGAGGACTGAAGGGCAAAGTTTATGAGGTTGATTTAGGCATCCAAAGGAGATAGGCACCTAAAGTGGGATTCACAATAGCTGGTGTGCTCAGCCACCTAAGTCCCATGCTAAGCCACCTAAGTCCCATGCTAAGCCTATCTGTGAATCCTGATCCAAAAGCCGCGCAGGTGCCTAAGCAGGTTAGGAAGTAGTCATTTGTCTGCAAGCAAGCTCCTAACTGTGACTCACCAGCTCCATAAATTTGCAAATGTTTTGTTGTACATGGCTGCATATACTTAATTTTCTATTTTGTTTGGTTACAAATGCTAGACCATGTCAAATGGACACATGTTTAAGGTGACTCAAAGGAAAGGCAGCTTCCTTCTCAACTGATAGATTCCCTGTGAGTCATGTATGTCTGCTTCAGAAACAATTGTATGTTTTGACTTTGGTTCGTAACTCTGTTTTTTACTTCCCAGACCCAACAGCTCTGGGGGAGTGAGCTGGATTCTAGTCAGGCTCGTATGTCATCAGTGAAGCTATTCTATCTCCAAGTTTCCCACTGGAATGCCAAATGCTGTCGTTATTTGCACCTTCACAACCCCACTGGAGACAAGGTGTCTACTCAATTGTAATAATTTGGCCTGAGAAAACTTTACTCTTGGCAGTGACTTTCAGATCCCAGTACAAGGTTTTCACTGCTGGCAGTTAAAAAGAAAAATATTTTTATGCCTAGTCTGAGTAAAACTAATACAAATTCACAGAGGCAGAGCAAATACAGAACTACCATGCATTTTTGCAATGCTTCATTTCAGAACTACAGCTTCCTCCTCATCAACAAAAGCAGCTCTATAAATCAGCTCAGAATGATCATTTGCCACATGGTGATTTGTAAATCTTTATGATTTGTAATGGATTTAAGTAAACTTTTCAAAAATTCTGAAGAAAACTATGGAATGTGCTGCTGCATTTGCACCCAGGAAATTATCTTTGCCCACTGAAAGAACAAATCTAAGCGTAACAACAGATGAGAAAACATTCATAAGGTTCTATTTCAGTAGATGATTACGGTAACAAATTAGAGCAGATTTTCTCTTGAATTATTTCTCTTGAAAGATTAGCTCATCAGTTTTATTGCCCAGCTCTGCCAGAAGCCCATACATACTGCAGCGATGGATACTATGTAAAAGTTCAAGAAAGAGAACACCAAGAGCACTAACTTCTGAATGAGATACTTCTACCTAACAGGTTAGACCACGTTGAACAGAATCTCATTTACATACACACTTTTGCATAAGTGCCAGGGGGTGGGTAGACACACAGAGCGATTTTAAAAGAGAAAGCCTGATAACCTTAATAACCTGTAAAGGATGCCCCACTAAACAGTGAGCACCAGTGTTCAGGTTCATCTTATGGAAAGTGAAGAGTGATATGGACAGTTTTACAGTTTATAGTATATATTTGTACTATATTTGAGTTTGTGAGAGGAAAAAAAATTGTGCCATCTCCTGGTTTATGTGCTATTCAGTCAGTTACCTATATGTTCACTCATAACACACTCACCTTAACTGTTGTAACTGTCTAGTATCCAGAATATTACAACACAGATTTTCAGTCAACTATTCAGGGAGTAATTTCATAATTTCTGGGTGAGCTGCAAAACAGATTTTAGTAAGGCAACCCGAAACTAATATGGAGGACTAAAGTGATAGTAGAGATATAAAAGATCCTTCTGAAGTTCTCCCAGGGCACTTAGAAAAGTACACTTTAATCTAAAACTGAATTTGTCTACATTCAGGTTTCTGCTCTTGGATCTTTCTTCTGTCTCTCTTTTCTTTCCTTTCCTGTTGTATTAAGAATCCTCTCTACTTGCAAAAGTCTTCTCTCCAAATGAGGTACATGCTCATTATGGTCATGTTGAGTATTACTCTTCTAGGGAAATAAAACAACTTGAGCTCTTTAAGTTTATCACTGTTCAACTTATCTCTTCTCTAACTCCCTTCAGATCTTCTCTCAGATTGCTAGTGCAACTGTGAAGTGTGACGGCAAAACTGGACACAGTATTCCTCTATTACATTTTTTTCTAACGAAGCTAAAAGATTGACACTTCCTTCTCAGCACCTTCCTGCTGAAATGTTTGGGGATTGTGTGCTCATATGAAGCTCACAACATCCTCTATCCCTCAGCTGGAAGTTACTGCCTCCTGTTCCTGAAACATGGCTGCTCATCATGCACATGATCCTGTTTTCTTGCAATATGGAGTAAAATAAGTTCACTTGGGCTGCCAGTTACTGTCTTCTGGCCCAGGCACAACAATACATCAGCTGTTCCAACAAGGTCATGAAAATTATATGAGAACTCTCCGGATTAGCTCTCAGATAAACCATCACACTGGAAGGCAGCAATTCATAGAATCATAGAATATCTCAAGTTGGAAGGGCCCCATAAGGATCATTGAGTCCAATTCCCTGCTACTCACAGGGCTACCTAAAACTAAATCATATGACTAAGAGAATCGTTCAGATGCTCCTTGAACTCTGACAGGCTGGGTGCCATGACCTCTTCCATGGGGAGCCTGTTCCAGTGGCCGACCACCCTTTCAGTGAAGAACCTTTTCTGAATGTCCAACCTGAATTTCCCCTAACGCAGCTTCATTCCATTTCCTCGTGTCCTGTCCCTGGTCACCAGAGAGAGATCAGCACCTCCCCCTCTGCTGCCCCTCTTGAGGAAGGTCACCCCTGCGATGAGGTCACCCCTCAGCCTTCTCTTCTCCAAGCTGAACAAGCCAAGTGACCTCAGCCACTCTTCGTAAGTCTTGCCCTTGAGGCCTTTCACCATCTTGGTCACCCTCTTCTGGACACACTCTAATAGTTTGACGTCCTTCTTAAAATGAAATCAAACTTACATGCTTACACTTCTAAAGTTTTCCCAGGTTGTTACTAAAATCCATTTGTGTGGATTCGTTCAACTATTTTTAATGTTTCAGTTTAACCAAAAAAAATGGATCATTTAAAAGAAATTTCATTAGTAATCCTGTAACAATCCTGTATGGTTAAGGTAATGAAGTCCCTGACAACAATAAATGAAGTGCCCACAATTTCCACAAGAAGCTATTAGCTTCCCCTAGCAATGTTTTTTGACATTCAAGATACTTGCTATGGATGCAGAAAAATAAAGCAGGGTTGCAGCTCTTCCCATTGGTGATAAACTATTCCATAAATAAACATTTGCTCCGTTTCCTTCTTAGGAAAATTACCTTTACTGCTTGGATAGATTTTCCAATATATAGGTCAATCTGTCCTAACCTTTTCTGAAGGAATATGAGAAATGTTCCCTATGAACAAGATAAGACATACTGTGTCTAATGGCTCTGTTTGCAAACACCAAATAGCAGCAGACTCAAGAACTGCAATATAAAGCTATCAATTAATTTTGTTGTAACTGTATGCACCTGTGAACAACTGCTTAATTAAAGAGGCAAACAGAAATCTCTCACAATAATGCTTCAAATTACTTGCATTTATGTGACTCAATTAGTTGGAGTGGATAAATACAATTGGAAAGCTGCCATGTGGACTTCTGGAAATAAAGAAAAGATAGAACTGAAGAGATACAAGACCAAATGGGAGGACTCAGGAAGATAAATACAGATAATTCTCAGAGGTTCATAGGCCTATACAAACAGAGGAGATGATAAAAGAAAAAGATTCTGTGTAAATATATATAAATACCTCATTTGCTGTCACGGAGTTCTGCTTTCACAGACAGGAACATTAAGGGGATTGTTTGTTTCGGGCAGCATACTCACAGGGCACGTATATGCTTTAATTTTGCCATCAAATATATTCATCCAATTCCCTTTGCCTTTAGGGAGTGGCAGAGGTATTTACTGCTATTGTAGACATGCTGGAGTGTCTCGCCTACCCTCTAAATGTTCCTCCAGAAAGGCACAGGTCTTCCATAGTCTCTGACCTATCTGACTGTCTAAATGCTTCAGATACCCTGGGGATGTTTGGATCAGGAGTGCATTTCTGAAACAAATCTCCTCCTGGTTCCCTTTCCTACACTGTGGTTCCCATCAGAAAGCGGTTTCAGAGCATGTGAACTGGGCTTTTTGGGGATGAAACTAAACTGGAAGATGCTTTCCATGTGAGCACACTGAGTGAACATTCATCCTCTGGGACCAGACTAGAGATAGCCCGAAGTGAAAAAATGTGAGATGCATGTGGTGTGGACACCAGGCTTTGAGCGCTGTGAGAGTGCTCCTCTTGGTTTTCACTACCTCCTGATGTAGACATAGCCTAAGGCATTTAAAATGACACCAGAGACATTAGGCACTTGAATTCCCTCTTCCATTTTCATGTGCCTGTTTCAGAATAGGATTTAACCCCATATATGTGCAGGTCCATTGCTAAAAATGCCTATTTCTCATCTTCACATGCAGTTCAATGTCATTCAGTAGCATTTCAGGAAAGCTTGCTGCTGACAGCCATTGTCTGCAATGGGGCATTTTATTAACACTGAATGATCACCACTGGGGGCCAGTTAAACAAATCAGGCTTTCCCTTCTGAGAGGGCTCATCTAGAAATGGCAAAGGAGATAAAAGACAGGATAATTACACTTAAAAATACTTTCAAGTGTAGGGTCCAAAATCTATTTTGGATATTGCTTGTTAACTCTGTCTTCTAAACACAACCACTATTTTTTTGTTAATTATTTAAAAAATAGCTGTCTTTTCTGAGCTCACAGTCCCAGGCATTCTGTTCCTTAAAGAGTGTCCAAATACACTTGACTTGGTATTTGGGTCAATGATTTGTACATGTACATTGTAACTGAGCAGTGGGATATTCTTCCAGGTGGAGCAGGGAACAAATGACCAGGGCAGAGGAGGGAGCAAGACCTGCTGAAAGTAAAAAGGAAAAATGATTATTGTCTGTGGAAAAAAAAATCAGCTCCCATTTTAGACTTATATTCAACAAAGGCATCGGTTGTTTTTCTCTCTCTCTCTCTCTGGAATACTTACTAGCATATTGGTTTATGGCAGATAGGTTTTCAATATTCAAATACATACCAACTTTGCCTCTTAATATTTTTGAGGTTAACACTGAAACGAATCCTATTAAGACACAATTATTCATGTATTTTAAAAGAATATCTGTCCATTTGAGGCAGAAGGGCTACCAATATATTTTGGATGTTTCATTACACCATTTTTACTATGCTAGTGTATTAAAAATAATATGTATTTGGTTTTCTTCACTTTCTTTCCTTCTTTACTTTTGATTTCCCTCACCGTTTCCATTTCTCATTTTTTATAACTGTAACCTGAAGTTCTCAAGTTTCCTCATAGTAATTGCTTTGGTTTTTACTTTAATTCTATATTTTCCATTTAGAGCAAGGTCATAAGATATGCATAGCTGACCCTACTGTTATTTCCCTTCCCCAAAAAGCAAATCATGCAGGTAAAGGCACAGGATACAAATAGACTTGTTAGCCAACCCAATCTGGCTACAAAAATCTACCTGTGACCTAGAGGACAAAACTCGTCATACTTCTAATTGAAGTCAACTACCCAGCTGACAGGCAAATATGCTTTTGAGGGCTCTTCTGCTGCTGTGATGATAACATCTTGAGGTTGTTCCCAGATGGAGGGGAAGGAGGTAGAAGTGAAAGTCAGAGAGTGTGACAGTCACTCATCTATCTTGAAAACATTGAGGACCTTGGAAATATGAATTAAATTAGGCTGTGCTTTCATGAACACTTTAATCTAACTTAAGTATGAAACGTTGCTAAAGGAGATGATCCCTCCATCCTCCCTACCCCGGCTGTCTGTTCCCACCTTTTCCCTGTGCCAGCACATGAGATCATACGGCCACCTTGTAAGCTAGGTCTGGGAGCTGATCCAACACCCAGCCTCCCAAATATTAAAAATTTTTAGCCGGATCAGTTCCTTTTGCGTAAATGTTAATGGGGGCTGGGGGAGTGGAATATACAGGCAGAAGAAGGGTTGAGGGAATTACCACTTTCAGTAGTAGCCTGGGCTTAGATCATCTCAAAGGCATTGGTAAACCACAGTTTTAGTCACCCACAGGGCTTCAAATGCAGCCCTGACTCAACAGGACTGAGAGCCAGCACTGCACTTTACGGGCAGAGAAGTTTTGGTCCTAGGATAATATGGAGGAAGGTTGCCACTTTCAGCACTTGTTGCAGTTCTTATAAGACTAATCAAACTGATGTAAAGTGCATTGCAATATCAAAGATGCACTGTGATAGCCCTGAGCATTTTAAAACAAGGGAGAACAACAAGCTTATTTTAAATGATTAAGGCTAGAAAAATCCCATGGCTTTCTCTCTCTCTTTCTTTTTTTTTTTGTTCTTTTGGGGGCAAAGAACTCAGGCTTCATAGTTATTAAATGAACTGAAAATTGCTTCTGCCCAAGCTTATTTTGATCATTATTGGTCTAATCAAACCATGCTTGATTAATAAAATCTAAAGATGTGGGAGATATTTCTAATCAAAACAATGTTGACAAAAAAATGATGGAGTACAGTTTCCTAGCTACTTACGAGTGGTAGATGACTGTTTTTTCCTTCTCCATGCTAGGTCTGTATGTACTACACATCAGTAATGAACCAAGAGCTCCCAGATCAAAAATCTTGGCAACTTCCAGCACGGCGTGCATTACCTTCAGTTACCTCCTCCTAGTCAGTGCACACTATTTGTACAACTGGTACCCAAAGTGGTGAGAGGCATGACAGGGTTTCCCAGTTTTGGCACAGTAACCTACGAGAGTCCCATAACATGTCATTGTGGCTACAAGTGCAGAGTTCATGAAGAATGTTAAACTTGCAGGACTGTGACCCTGTGTGACATCTCCTGTGCACTCCAGAGTGAACTCTGAGGACCAAAACAATAATGTATTACTTCCTTTCTTTTCTTCCAATATGTCCTCAGCCCAATTCCAGTGACTGAGCAGCTGTAGGAATACTGATGAGTGTGATGAGCAATGTGACTTTAGGGTGAAGGTTATGCTCTTAAATAGTCTTGAAGCTTTATTATTTCCTTCCTTCCTTCCTTCCTTCCTTCCTTCCTTCCTTCCTTCCTTCCTTCCTTCCTTCCTTCCTTCCTTCCTTCCTTCCTTCCTTTCCTTCCTTCCTTCCTTCCTTCCTTCCTTCCTTCCTTCATTCCATTCGCTCAATCTACAGTTCATATATGAAACCGCCAAGGACTTATCACAAACTGAAAGCAGAATGAAATACACAGACGTAGAAGGAAATCCTTTTGACCAAATACAGATACCTATAACATAGATGTGAGCTGCTGGTGAGTTAGTCATCCAAGCTCCCTTTACTGATGCTTCTAGGTTGTAATTCATTTCATCTTAAAACAGAACTCTACAATAGGTCAGGTGAATAGTGGACTAGAAATGTGTTTCTCTGCATTGACTGTAAAAGATGATGAGCTAAGTAGGTGACTACAGCGCAGAGATCTAAAGCTGGGTAGCAGATATCCTGTCACTTACTACAGAATTTGTTCTTAACTATCATCCTCATCATGGCAATCTTTGATAAAAAAAAAGATAACAGGCAAATCTTTAATGATCATGTTTGAATGTTTTACCCATGGTATCCAAATCTGCCACAAAAACTTTTCACATATTCCTACTTTTTTTTAGCTTGACTAAATATTCTCACTCTTCTGCCCAAAGACTATTCCAAAAGGCGTGGTCATACTAGAGATGTATGTAGAAGTAATAAATGAATTAAAAATGCATAACAAACATTTCAGTTCTTCAAGAAAGACCTCTGATAATTTTCCCCTCAAGTCCTAAGTAAAATTGTAGTTTGAATAGATTTGGCAGAAAAGAAACTTACTTAAAACAATTCAATGGCAATGCCGATTTCTTTTCAAGAATATATTGATTACTTCTTGCAAAATATTACTTCAGTCTAAGCTTTGAAATTGAAAATCAGTTTTGAATGGCAAAATATTGTTTGTTCAATGTTCTGTTTTCAGAATGCTTTTGTGCTACAAAGACATTTTGCCATTATTCTCCCTGATTTCTTTATCTGAATAAAAAAGGAGAAGAAAAAAACTTTGATGCATTGTCATGCTCTGATAGGATATGGTTTTTGAAGTCTTTGCATTGCCTTATTGGTCTTTATTATTTAAATGCATGGTTTAAATTTATATGATGAATTGAAGTTGGGGGGGGGGGTACCCATATTAACTGTAATCCAGCCAGCACTTTGGAGTTTGCTGCTACCCATATTACTTTTGATTTGTGTGGCAAATCTCCAGGTTTGAAGTTTCATTGCAAGTGCCTGAAATCGGAGTAGGCTGAGCGTTGTTATTTTCATTGTTTGGAAAACAAAAATGTACCTCTGATAATTTTTGTCTTTGATTACTGCTTCTTCAAAGGATTTAAAACAGAATGAAAGCCTTTGAAAATTTTAGAGATGAAGAGACATGAGAGTTATTCTGTATGCACCAGATAAACAGATGTCTTAGCTTTCAAACTAAACCCAGAAAATATAATCACAAGCTTCATCAGAAACAGATAACAATCTAGGTGCACAGTACTTTACATTTTACTAATGTGCAATGGGAAAAATGATAATACTACTTCCTTCACTTGTCTAAATATTTGTTTCAGACTAACAGCTCAAAAAACATGTTGGTAACAGCAAACAAAATACAATAAATTCCTTTGAGAGGTAAATATTCTTAGCATAATGTCATTATAAGCACAAGTAAACACACTTTGAAATGTATTTCCAAATAAGTAAGACACTCATAACACTGACGGTATTAAATTGTGAATTCCCAAATTAATAGGTATCAGATGTCATGAGTGCTTTTCATCCTGTATTAGAGTCACACTGAAAAGTCCCAATAAACTTAAGTTGAAGTTGTAATCATCTAAAAGATGACAACATGACAGGGCTCATTCTTAATATGTGGAAAAATGCCTGCTTGGAAATATGTAAAACTGTTTAGAAATAGTTGATGGTGTGCATTACTAAGCCAGCCTCTGCAAAATAACTTCCAGGAAACCCTAAAATATGGACAAATTTAAATAATCCATAGAAGAATCATATAAGAAAAAAATGTAGGGTTTCTTATGCTCCTCTTGGTTCCCGATACTCAGGATGTTAAACTAGTGCGTGCACCTGAGCTGTAGATAATGGTAAGGGTAGGGAGAGCCATAGGAAATCTGGATAAATTGAGCAGAGAAAAGCCCAAAGGAATTCAAATTCAGTGTATAGTTTCCTTAGGCTGCATTAAAAAGAACAAAGTGATTTCTGTAGTTCCAAAACAAGTTCAAATTAGCTACCTCCGTTTATGAAATGACGTGCTCCCACATCAGAAAGTCAGTTTGCTCTGTACAATGGAGGCAAGATAAAGTATGGACAACACACAGTGCTGTAGTTCACCAGAAGAAAATTGAATTCAAAAGAGAAAGTACAAAATAGAAGTCACACTCATTTCCACTGCAGAAAATCATAATTAAAATAGTTTTCACAGAAGACAGAAGAAATAGTACCAAGAAAAAGAAGGGTCTTCAAAAACACAGGAAAGAAGACAGAAGATAGAATTCCAATTCAAAGAGGAGAGAAGTGGAAAGTCATAAATAAAATTAGTAGAAAAGGAAAGATCAAGCCTTAAGTAAAAGGAAGAATACATAGGGATATTTAGCGATGAACAAGGTATAATGAAATATTTGGATAGTTCATTATGTACATCAGCTGATTCAATGTGTACATCAGTTGTCCTTCCAGGCTTTGAGATCCAGATGTTGTTAAGGTGTAAAGTTAAGCTGAACAGGACTTTAGTATTAATGCTGACATTTAAAATGGAAAGTAATTTGTGTTTTGAAAGGCATTAAATAGAAAGATCTATCAGAGACCAGCCAATGCATGAATATTTCAAGACTCTATAACCAGAAGTAACAGTATAAGCAGTACAATTTTTAGGCTTTCATTGGTATCCAGTTATGATTCTTGTTCTTCTGTATAAACTGCTGTACAGATGGCAGACTGGACCTGGAACACAGATTGCAAGAGATGGAGAAATAATGCCATTTGGGAGAATTAAAACCAATTTAGACCAAACATGTTTGATTTGGATTAAATTTTTAGTTAAAGGCAAGGTAACATACCCAAAACCCTGGTCGTCTTGTGATTGTTTCATTGGCAGTTGCACTTCCATTTAGACCTCAAAGGAAAACTTTGTCTTCATGGTGGCACCCATGGCTATGTCTACACTGGTACGTCTGGGGACTGATCCCTGACAACCAGCCCAAGTGGCACAGGCTGATTCACCACCACATTTTTTTGGGCCAGCTTCTCTGATACTCCCCTATGGGTTGGTCATATTTTTTTCCTGGAAAGATTCCCTGTGGCTCATATACTACATTTCTATTTTTGTGTGTGTCTTTTCAGTTCAAAAGGTCTGAACTGATGTGAGGACTTGTGTTGCCATCTGCAAGATTAATGACTTATAAGGCTGAGGGGAATTATGTGGCTGAGGATAGTGAGGGTGCTTAAGAATGAAAAGCCTCTTGGGACAAAGTAGATGGGCTGTTGAGGGAGAAGGGATAACGTGTTGTGTGATTTGGACGTTGAGGAAAGATCCACTGAGTGAATTATCCTCAGATAATTCTCAGAGTGCCCAGCCTTTGTCTTTGACAGAGCTAGTTGTAGTGCAAAATGGTAAGGTAAGTAACAGTTAATTAGTGTGAATGAYTGGGTGTCCAGCTCATATCTTGCTTCGTTTCTCAGTAAATATATACTTTTAGACCTGATTCTGACCTTGATTTACACTGATGTAAATTAAGCAAAATTGTAGTTGTATTCATATCAATGGAGGAAAACAGCTGCTTAGAGTGAGAGTCAGAGCCATTGTGGGTATTATATTTTGTCTGCTGTCTTGTATCAGTGTGTTTAAGAACTATTTCATTCTTAAAATACATAAATCACATATTTAATAATTCAAATGGTACTTGGTATATATATTAAGCTGAACAGTAAAGTCGGGTTTATGCTACCCTCTATGCTCTCTCTTCTGTTTATGCTCCTTTTTTCTTGGTATTGGTGTGCTCTAATTTCTTTCTGCTTCTCTGTAAATCCCTGTCTGGTTCCCTTTGACACCAGCTTGGTCTAATGTCAGTTGAATATAAAACTGAAATCTTAAGGGAGATCTTTTCCAGTTCTGGCAGTTCTCGAATTGCTAAACTTCATTTCAAGACTGGTTTGGTTGTTTGTTTTGTTTTGTTTGCAAGCAAGTCTCTAGCCTGTACATGGAAGGAGGAACGGTAGCAAATAACTATGCATATAAATTCCTATTTATCGAAAATGAAACTATTATAGCAACATAAAAATCAATGTTTGTCCAATTATTTTCTGCAGGCAGTACAGTACATAGCAACATAGTTTCTCATTAGATTAAATCAAAACTGTTCTTAAATACCATTTTACCAGCTGTTACTGAATAAAGAGTGAAACAAACAGTTTGTAGTATCAGTATTGTAGCTTTCTGGCACACATCTTTGCCAACTTTACAACAGCTGTGTATAACGTTTAAAAGAAACAAACGCCCTCAATGGTTATTCTTCAGTTTTATTGAAAGTCACCTTTTTTTTCCCCCTGAAGTAGTATCCTGTATTTATGCTAGCATAAAGTGAACCCTTTGCCAGTAAAAATGCATCAGAATTCATAAGCTAATTCTTAGATTTTCTTTCAATAATTAACAAAAATGGGGTGAAAATATTCTTATAAACAATCACACTTCTTTAAGAAATTACTTAGGAGGACAGCTTCAATTTTTATCATTTATTTTTTTTTGGGCTTTCTGTTTGGATTTTTTTTCCCCAAAAATAGAGATACAATATAGTCTGCACAGAGATTGCCAGTGCACACTGAGTGTTAGGTCTGTATGTCAGAGACATATTCAGATGTCTGTGAAGCTTGGGTCCTCTTGAATTTCTGGATGCTGGGACTCCCAAAAGTAATCTCAGCCTATCCAGTGTAATTTATACTTGATCCCTGATTTCATAGGGGCCCTTCTGTGAGCTGCAAACAGTGGAAACAGCCCAAGCTGCTGCAAAATGACAATGTGGCTGTTGTCTGCTTCAGCTGAGCAGGCAATATAATCGCACAGCCACGGGAAGGACATCCCAATAGTATGAGAAAATCTCAGCCATGGGACAAGTTGCAGATTGTCTTCTGCGTGCTAATTCCAGATCTAAACACTGATTCCTCCTCTGGCTTTGTCTAATCCCTTTGCCTTTCTGTTTTGCTTTCCTGTTTGGAAAGTAAGAGTAATAATAATAATATTTAGCTTCTTGAGGAGATGGGGGTTTTTTCACCAATGAATGTAAAGTAATAGAATGCTATTGTTAGGCAATGTGGGGGTGAGGACAGTAGACTTGGAAGAACTAAGATTAAAAAAAGTAAAAAGTTGGGAATGAGAAGATCAAGATCACTAAAAGAGGGATGGGGGGAAGAAACCCAAAGAAAACAGAGGGTGAAGAAGAAATAAGAAAAGCATAACTCAGAGCAACAGGGGAGGTACCTTTGCCAAAGGGAGAAGAGGAAATCATAAAGAAAAATGAAAGAAGTTGAAGAAAGTGATGTCGAGTAGAATGGAACGGGTTTGACACAATCAAATGAATGAAGAAGGAGGACAGCAATTTATAGACTCTTCCACATTTGATGGCAACTGGAATCAGAGGTTGCCTTGCCATCAGCTTAATAGCAGTTCATGCCACAGGGACCACTACCTGCTGAGGTTGTGGGTGAAATCTTGTCCCTGGTGAAGTAAAAGGTAAAATTCTGATTACTTCCAGTGGGCCTATGATTTTGCTCCCTGAAATTGGGACTTCTCATAGGAAAACCAGGTGTTTAAGTAAACTGAATTAATTTAGGCACTCAATAAGGAACGGTAAGTATTTGAATATGCATGAAAGAATACCCAGCTTGGCAACAACATAAGGAGCATAATAAATAAAAATTGATTACAAACCTCAAAATCAGTCTTGATAGGAAAGTATTATTATTTTAAAATTCAAATAATTTGCATAATACCATATATTTAGGCAGAATTCTATAAAAATAAATAAGACAAGTTCCCTGCCCTGGAGAGATTTCATTCTTAATAAGACATGACAAACAAATGCAAAGCAAACTAAAACAGGTAGAAGGAAAGAAAACAGAAAGAGCAAGATATTTAAAAATTAAAAAATTATAGGTGGCAGAAAAAACAGACCAACAAGTTGAAGATATAATTTAGGAACCATATCATGTTGCAAGCAAGATCACTTGCTTGTGCAGAATTGTTCAGAAACCTCCCTCACTTCACATAAATTTCAGGTGCACTTGTGTCACTTTAACTACATCATTATTAAGAAATTTAATTTTTTACCAAACAATCTAAGTTTACAAAATATTTCAAGATGATCTCTTTCATTTCCGCCTGGCAAAGTCAGTTTTCTTAAAAAGTTCTTTGAAATTTTACATGAAGTCACGATCCTCATCCAAACAAAATATCAAATACTCCATCCTGAGCAGTGGTTTTTTGTGTAAGTACAGAATATTTGTAAGTGATTTTAAATTCCTTTTTTTTTTCTATTGAGCATTGAATTATTTCAAAGAAGAGGTCAGTGGATGGATTGAAAAACCAGAACCATACTCCTTTGCTAGAACAAAGTCAAGATAGGTCTCCTGTCAGCTGTCCACCAAGTTCACTGGTTACTGTAAGTGATGTTAATTAACGTTAGTTAATGACCAACACTTTTTAAAATCTCCAAGTAGTTATTCCCTACATTGTAATCTCTAAATATTTTTAAATGTGCATTTTAGAGAATGGTTCAGGAGATATTTGGAAAGGTAAGGCTCAGAGTGAGGCCTTCCTTGGCTGAACGGTTTCTGAAGGACCTTCAGGCAGCATGTACTGTGATGGGACATCTCAGGAGAGGTTTTGCTTGAGTTGTTCCAAAGTTCTTTCTTGCTCATAATTATCTGCTACAGCATGGTCCTGAAATTTGGAAAATGGACACTACATAGTCACAGACATCTGTCTAACCACTAGGAAGATGACTTGTATATCTCTTTTCCTGACATGGGAGACAATTAGGCATCAGAGAGAGGGGACTGAAAGAGCAAGCTAAACAGCTAAAACATTACATATATGGTGGAAAAGGAAAGTAGAAGTCTTCCAGGTTTTTGGATCCTAGAAGACACTCTTCAAACTTAAAGCTTTGTGATGTGGATTTAATCCAGGAGAAAGGGTAGGCTGAAAGTTCAGAAGTAAGATAGATTTTAATATAATGAATGGCTGAACAAATGAAGGGATGAAACCATTACATACCAGTAAGGCATTTTTAATAAAATACCTTCAATCAATTTAACCTGCAGACTAACTGGTGATGTATAATGCGTTTTTGTAAAAGTGAACCTACATGCTTCAAATATTATACCAAATTAAAGTTTCATTCATATAATGCAAAAAGAGGTACTCTTTGAAAGATTAACTCCAATATCTTCAAGCATTGGCTTAATATTCAGCTTACACATAGCATTCTTAAAAAGTCAGTGCACATTAAAACAATTTCAATGCACAGTCATCTTTCATGTAACTTTTTTTCTTTTAATACCATTCTTGATGTCTTAAGATCCTTCCCTTGCACTAAATCATCTGAAACTTTAAACCACACCTTGTCCACCACTGGATTCTTGGTGATTGTATTAGCATTTCAGTTGTCCTGGTTTTGGCTGGGATAGAATTAATTTTCTTTCTAGTAGTTGGTATAGTGCTATGTTTTGGATTTAGTATAAGAAGAATATTGATAACACACTAATGTTTTTAGTTGTTGCTAGGTAGTCTACGTCCCAAGGTCTTTTCAGCTCACATGCTCTGTGAGGTGCACAAGAAGCTGGGAGGGAGCATAGCCGGGACAGCTAGGCCAGCTGGCCAATGGGATATTCCATACCATATGATGTCATGCTTGGCATATAAG
>JASVER010000002.1:22843236-22873223 GCA_030449065.1 Oceanodroma leucorhoa
GTTCAAAAAACGTGTGGATGAGGTGCTTCAGGACATGGTTTAGTGGGCATGGGTACTGGGTTGATGGTTGGACTCGATGATCTTAGAGGTCTTTTCCAACCTTAATGATTCTATGATTCTATGATTCTATGATATCAGCAGATATAAGCTATTCCTCAATGTGATAGCTAGCAAATTTATTCACCAAGTAGCAACAGAATTAGCAAGAGGTCATTCTATTTTACATGCAAATTTGAAACTAATTAGTATTTGATAGAATAGTTGGTCTATAACTTGTATGGAGTAATCATAAATTCATTCTGCCTGTTAAGTTGAAAGATAAACAAAAACAGACTGGTAAAAGACATTATGAATTTCAATAGAAGGTATTTCCGAAATAAAGTTCAGTAAAAGGTTGGTAAAACCAACCGGTCTGAAAAGTTAAGGGATTAAAACAGAGAGGAGATTTGGTATAACTTTGAGAAGGCAGATGAATCTGGAGAAGGATGAGCTTGACCTACTGACATGAATATCTATGTTAAGAGGGATATCAAGAAAATGCAGATAGCAAAAATCAGCGGAAAGTACAGAAAAATTATAAAAATTTCCTAAGAGGTCAAGAATTAAAAATCAAGAAATAAAAAATCAGACTGAATAAGACACTGCAAAAGTTACTAGACAAACAACAAATAAGTGTTCAAAACCCGAAATGAGAATATAGAAAGAAAGATGTATCCTATACAGTTACTGCCTATGTGTCATTAACTAAATTAATACCTTGGTTTTAACAAGATGTTGCAGCTAACTGTAGTGGCAAAAGCCAGATGAATAACAAGAATGACATTATAAACTTGGAAATATTATAACCAAGATGGGAAGAGAACACCTAAGTCTTAATGCTGTCAAACCACATGTCTGTTTTCTCTCTGTCCCAGAATGCTAAAAGAGCCAACATGTGGAATTACAGGTCCAACAGCAACTTTCTGTCAATTCAACAGTGAAAACAGTACAGCTGGAGAAAAACAAATACAATGCATCCAGAGAGGAAGAGGGACAGAAATCTATCAAGACAACTTTAAGTCTGTTAACAGTTACTTTCCTTTACTTTTATGAAATAACTTCAGTTCAGGGCAGATATAAAGTGAACCGACCTAAAGGATTTTAAATTTAAGCCATTTTAATTGTACTTGAGATGATGTAGGAATGAGTACGTCTCATCTGAGTGAGTGTAATTTCTCAAGTTTTCTGAATCACCTATGACTGCATAAATCCTTGGATCGATAGAATTTAAGGCCATAAGAAATCACTATGGTAATCTAGTCTGACCAATATCCATACAATCTCATCATTAATTTCTTCACTGAACTAGTGGCTTTTCTTTGACCGATGACATAGATTTTTAAACATGTTCTCTTGATTGGAAAACTCTTGCTGATAGAATCTGTATGTCATCAAATATGTCATCATGTACCAATGATATGTCCATATGACGGATATGTATATTCTGACTGATACTAGCTTCGTACCCATCAAATTGTTCCATTTTTTTATGGAGATCCATTTACATGAGAAAGTTGCAAATGATATAGCAATACCTCTGTTATAACATTGCAAACAATTAATTTAAGAACTAGTCGAAAGCCAAACTTGAAACTATCTACAGAGTTAGCAATATACTCAACATGGAAATGATCTGACAATTGAACTGAAATCAGTTTTTACCCATGTGCAAATGCAGCATGAGACAATTACTGTCTTGTCCTTTCCTGAATGTTGTCAGACCCTTTTCGCTTTCAAATCTGGATTCTGTGAAGTCAAAAGCTGTGAAACTTTTCAGAAAGGCAAGCGCATGGTTAGATTGAATAAACACTTTGAAGATGTTTTCTTTTTTGCTTTGTCCTAGCAAGGGGAAAAAAAAAAGAGGTTAAAAGTTAAGATCAGTTTCCTGTGGGGAAGCTGATGAAATGTTTCATTATCTATGCAGGGAGGCAGACAACTTCAAGGAAATGTCACTAACTTAGCATGATATTCTTAAAGTAAGTATCATCTCACCCAACAAAACCACAGGAACACATTATAAGAAAGATCTGTGAAGTAAAATTAAAAAATCTGAGGTAAACTTCTAAGGAGGGCATTTTCTTCCCCCTCCCTGACGTATAATTAGAGCCCTGCACGGAACAGATAGGTCAGCCTGGTAAATGAGGGCACCTTATTACTTTGTGGCATCTGATAGAGATACAAAGATTGAACATTTTAATTTGACAAAAAGTATATATAAATATTAGACATTTTCAACAAGTAGAAGATGACTTAGCCTTTTCTGCCACTATTTATGCTCTTTCGTCACGTTTTGATAGTGGCATCTGAGCAGAGACAAGGCTGTTAAACAATCAATTGAACATTTGTTTCTGACTTCACGTTGATATCCCAGGAGGAGAGATGTTGTGCAACAAACACCGCTCATATGTAAATAAGACATAGGATATCTACTCCCTTTCCCTCTCCTCTTTCTCACAGTGGGAGCCTGGAAGGGGAAAGAAAGGAAAATTTCTCAGCCAAGACTCCCATTCTTTTTCCTCATCTACCCCTCAGTAAGCATATGGGCTTCCAATTAAAGAACTAGAACAACAGTCCCTTCTTTTCTGTCAGATAATTCTGAAATTCTTCATGAACACTATTATATTTTAAGCTAAATTCTAGTTTAGTCTAAGTAGGCGTAATTCTTAACTTTAGTGATCACATTTTGCGGTCTGATATTTAAGAAAAGCAAATAAAAACTGGCCACCAAGCAGTTGATCAAGAAGAAATCTGATCATATTCAAAAAGTTTAACTGCTAATAAAAATTAAAAAAGCAATCTTGTCCCAAAAGACCTCTAAAAGGAGCCTCACAATGAGTCAGTGATAAAATGGCTTGCACTTCCATGACATTAAGCAGGCCTGAGCAAGCCAATCTCTCTGCAATAGCTTTATCAAGGCTGCTTGTTGATGGATAGCAGGAAACTACATAGTTTTCTGCTTCCTTGTATATACACAGGATGCCAAACATATCTCATTAAGAACATCTGCACTCTTTTCTCAGGAGAGTTTTGAAAAGTGCAAAGCAGCAGGGCCAAATGCTGTGCCATGTAGATTCTGCTACCATAACAGGTAGCCTGCTATACTGCACCAGGCAGAGCTGCCCTGCAGATAACCAAAAAGGCAGCTAATTTCCAGGGAAGGGTGGATCCACTAATCCACTAACATCTTCTCTTTCCTCCACTAAATCCACACCAAGGAGTAAGAGAACTGAAGTGTTTTTCTGACATGAAATAAATGAGCAAACTCTCAGGTTTTAAAAAAAGGAAGTTGGAAATTACTAATGCTTTTTCTGATAATACTAACACTTAAAATCCTCATGATTTTGAAAATATGATGAAAAATGAAATTCTGTGTAAAGTCAGGAGGTACATCACTGTCATTACCATTACCAGTTCAGGCAATGTCTTCAAAAGCTTTCCAGGCATGTGCTCCAAAAAAAGACTGATTTGACTGTTTTATCTGCAAACCCTTTGATTTGCTTTATGGTGAAGGTTTCAATGAAACTTTAGTTTGCAAAAATAGTTCAGAACAAGAAGTTGGCACCACCAAATGATTATGCCACCTCTCCGTAGTTCTTGGGTGGTGAATAGATCCTACATGCAAAAAAAAGAAAGTTTCTGTGCACACAAGGGCAGGGGAGGAGGAGATGGAATAATTAGCCGGTTGTTATAGTAACACAGATAGAACTAGGACATCCCACTCACATGAAAAGTTTATCTTAGATTTTGGTTAAGCATTCCTAACATAGCCCTTTTTCTTGGCTTTGAAAATCCTAAATTATCAGTTTTGCTGTGATTGCAGTGAAAACTCATTTAGGTTTTCCACAGAATTCAGGTATCAGCAGACAGAAAACTTCAACTTTGCTGGGGTAAACCTGATTGGGCATCTGCACACCATAAAATAGGAGCATTGACAGAGAAGGATAGCAAATTCAAGACAGAGTCTCACTACTCTTTCCATTCAATCAGTGCTCCAGAAGTTTGACTGAAATAATAATAGTCTGTGTAAGACTGCTGTCTATCCTGAATACCTTGTTCTCCCAAGTACCGATGAGTTTGTCAACTCATGTTTTATCACCTCCAAGAGCTAACTGTCAATTTCCCTGGGAAATTTGAAAAAGCTACTTGGAGAAGGACACCTAGTCCGCTGGTCACTGCACAGAGGCACTAGAGACTTGCCTTAAATTACTGCTTTTGTGTTTGCAACCGGGCAAATCGTACCATTAGCCTACACAGATGAAAAAACAGTTCTGAGCTCTGCTTCTGGATCAGTGCTGTCTTAGATAGGACCAGGTCTGATCCGTGTGTGGAAGAGCTCAGGACCGTCCATGTAGACCATCCTGTGCTGCTGTTCTTGCCAGTGGAAGGGGGACATCTTCACGGATACACTTGAAGATAACTAGTGTTAATATCTGTGAGCTGTTCAGACGCTTCGGTGAGGAAAGACAGGTAAGTGCTCAGTTTGTGAATACACTGCTTTGACCCTACCATTTGCTCACCATTTTCCAATTATTCTGGTTAGCCTTAGCACGTTCCAGATTCTCCCAGTGGTGAAGAAGCAGCTGGCTTTGCTCCTTAGATGTATATTATGCATGATAACTGAATGTCCCACAGAAACTTCAGCTGGAAACCAAAGTCCTGAAATTTCAGACAGAACCTGATATGCAACCAGGCTTATTCTGCAGTTCTTTTCTGGACTGATTTCCAGATAAGGTATAAACTGGTTTGTGCTGCTGCAGTCATAAAAATGATCACCAGGTGAACAGCAAATTCTTTTGAAAATTTGGCTTCTAAGTAAAGCTAATTTTGTCATTTTATAAATTGGCAATAATGATGCTTATGTGAGACGTTTCGATGGAAGTTTCTCTAGGAACATAAGGTATTATTAATAGTAATTGCACTTTTATTGATAGCATGATATTTCATCCGTCAAAAGTGGATTAATGCTGTTGAAGCAAATTCAATACTATCCTAATATACATACCAGATACATCAGGCTCCTTTTCCTTCTATGGTCTTTTTTTCTCATTGCTTTGTTGCTATTTTTCTAGCTTCTGCTGAGATGAAACTGAGCATATCAAGCACTTCAGAAAATAAACTACCACATACATTTCTTCTACCATAGCACTATTCCCTAGCCATTGCTGAGAACAATGATTCATCTTTGGAAAGTAAACACCTAATGAAACTACTAATTTTTTTCTGATACTGTAGAGTGACATACATAATCATCCATCTAAATATAGACCAGATGGGACATACCCTAGAGCAACAATAAATGAGAAAGAAACAATTGATAATTTGCTGATTTTTTTTCCAACTTTTTGTGGACTGTATGGTGGCATTCTGAGCATTGAGGTCAAAGTCAATATATTCCTGTGTTCACTGGGGACTTGTGTTACAGTTAGAAAATTTAACCATAACACTTGATTTACTTAAATAAGACCAAAATATATTAATGTAAATATTAATAATCAATTCATAAATAATCTGAAGATTGTCTCCTGTAAAAGCTGAAGGAAACAAATATGGTCATAAAATGTATATTATAGTCTCCTGCACAGGAGCACTATCTTTATTAGTAGTAACAGAAAGCATGCAAAGCTGAAACATTTATAAAAGCTGGTCTTCAAATGTCTGTGGTTATCAGAACATATTTTTTCCTAGTGAACTTGAAATTTCTCTGGTTGAAGCTAGTTCTCAGAAGATTTTTTTTTGGTAAATTATCAATCCTTAAAAGTAAAGAAACAAATTCTGATTTTTATAATCATTGTATCTATATACATATAAAACAGAGAAAAAAATTAAAAAGAGTCATTTAAATTTAAGAGCTGTTCTCAGTGAGACACAACTGACATTGGACAAGGTGACTCTGGAAGAGCACTGGAGTCATTTCTGCTCAAACTATACTGACAAGCAGGCTAGATACTCCCAGAGCAGAAAAGCACTGAAGGCAGTGGTATAGAAATGCTTCTGCTCTACTGAAGTGTTCTCACAACTAAGGTAATTCACAGAGGTCAACTATATTACCATTCAACGCCTTCCAATAAATAGACTAGCATTAATGGACTGATGTGAAGCTTAGGATCTATCTTTCACAGAAAACTAAATTTTCCATAATCAACTGCCCTGACATCTGGGTGGAGACTCTACGCTAAGCAGCAGATGAACGGGGATTTCAATATCACAATCTGGGATGCAAAAGCCTACATTCTAACTAAATCCTACTTTAGTCACCTATGTCCTTTTATGGCCCTGTATATATTAGACAATTAGAACAATTAATTAGATAACCTGCATTTTCTAACTACAGTAAAATGATTTAGGTTTTGGGTGACTAATTTCAGAACCACCAAGTATGCACTACTTACTTTAAGCTATTTGTCAGGTTTCCAGAGTCCAACAATTTTGCAACTATTATTTGGGGGGGAAAAAAAAAAGGTAGATGGAATTATTCAGTGTAATGTATAAAAGTGTGTTTTTCACCCTCTATTGATTCCATCTTATTTTATATGAATAACCATGCTTTCTAATTAAAAAAAGTGACAACTCTTATAGTGTTCTCGTATGCGCCAATACATCTTAGATCTACATGATTTGAAAGTGAAAAAGTATTCATAACATTAACCTTTACCTATCATCTTTTTTGTTATTGTAGGCAAAAAAAAATCTTTTGACAAAAAGTGTTTAGTACTGAAAGGACATAATTGCACATCTTCCTTTGCTAATAAATGACTAATCGGTCATTCATTCATTCACTTCATATTAATTGTTAAAAGATTAATCATGATGAACTAACGTATCATTAGTATCCACAGTATATGTGTACCCRTGGAAATTCCATTGCAATACGGTGATTAACTAACGTACTTATTTTAAAGTTAATTATTGTAGCATTAGAAGTAACTATGAAGAAAGGATTCAGGGATTTTTTTCATATTATTTTTCTTTTAAAATAATTTTATATTTTAGTATATTAGAAAGGCAAATCCAGGGAGAGAAAAAAACAAGGATCTGGAGCTATTTCATTTTATTTCCCTAGTTTCTTTCATTTTCAACTTGTATTAATGATTTTTTTTAAATGACAAATATCACAGTTCAATCATTCTACTGAGAAGTAACAGCTGTCTACTATGAAAATTATCAGTTCTCAACTTCTCCAAGGATGTAATGAAGAAAAACAGAAAATTCATAATTCTATTATTATATTACAAAATTATATTATTATATTAAAAAAGAAAAAGACCAACAATTTCTGAGAACCATAAATACAGTAAATAAATAAATCTATCATCTAGTGAACAGTCATCTTTATTACTCTTTTTTGCCTTAGCCTTGGTTAAGAAATCAGATCTTCGGTATTCATGATGTGTGCTTTTTTCTTTTCTTGCTTTGAATTCCAAAGATATATGCTTATTCAACAGCTCATGTCTGTGTGTATACATACATGCACACACATACATATACACAGGTTCTTCAGGTATGGGAGATAGCACTGTTTAATTTGAAACTTTGACAATAATTCCAGTTAGAATTTCAGTTATGGGTAACTGTGCTAGGTTTGAAATGACTGGATTTTTAAAATAAATTTTCACTTACAACAATGCAACTATAAAAAAAAAAGTTAGAAAAAAAATATTGTGTTTTTAATGATACGAAAAATCTAAGACATCGTTAGGCTTATTTAAATCACAAGACATTTAAATAGCTGGGGTTTTTTTAATATATTAGGATTCTGATGTTTGGGCTTTGTGTCTGCAGATCATGAGCACACTACTGTGTGAGCACACCTTAGTCCCTGGCAGTTTTTGGCTTTGTGCAGAGCCGCATAACACTTCTCAGTGTTTGTTTACCACTAGTAGAATCCTTCCACAACACAGGAATCCTTGAATTTTAGGCTTTAGAATTTTAATTTTGAGCCACCTCTTTAAATAAATCCAGTTGATCTGTGGTCTGAGTCAGTCTTCCCTTTTAAAATGTCATCTGATTGTTTTCAAAAGAGTTTGAAGAGCAGACTTCTGTAAAAATATGCCTCAAAAAAATAAGATAAACGGTAGTTCAAACAGCTTGTTAATAAGACTGTTTATATCCTATTCCAGAAGGTTGCTAGATGACAATCTGAGATCAGTGAAATTTAAACTTTTTTTAGGTGCTTTCCTAAATAATTTTCATTCATCTTCACAGCCAAATGAAAAAAGAATCTTAACTTTGAAATCAATATAAACTGTCATACCAACACTTCAGTGAAATTTCCATGGGTTTTTTTACATGTCTTTGAAATCAGTTGTGTTTAAGACTATAGGATCTCTTGAACTTGTTCCCTTGATTTCAGGAAGCTCATGTTTTTTGGATTGTGACTCTCAGGAAGAAAAGAAACATCCTTGAAACACTGAATATTGATGCATAAAGCGTTAACAAAGATGTTAAAAATCTAAATTAATTATGAAATATTCCCATACTCAAATATCAAACATGGTGTAGAAAACTTGTTAAGGAAAGTATCTATATCAAACATTGCATTAACCAACTTTTGGAGGGAAAAAAAAATTATTCCCCATCTGACAGTTGTGATGATACTGATCAGTAACCAAGACTGCAGACTGTTGGCTGATGCTGAAGTTAAATGCGTATGACAGAAATAGCAGCAGTGATGGATGGCTTTGGATCTGCTGAACTGACAAAATGCTACAATGCTTAGGATGCCTGGTTGTCAGTAAAAAACAGGCAACATAGGGACATGATATTTGAAGTCTTTACATGACATAATATGAAATGATGGTCAGCACTGAACCTTGACTACTTGACATTAAGAGTGTTAATTTATATGTAAGAATCTGCCTACCACAGCTGTGTTACAGGTCATTTGTTGAAATATCAACATGGAGTACAAACTAACATATGGAAGTTGAAGCCGATGCAGCTACAAAGACATTATGAAACTCAAACTTTTGCACTGACGACTATGTACAGTGGGGCTTATTTGTGTCAGCCTTCTCTAGATCTTCTTTCAAATGTAGGTGTTTGTGAGGAAACGATCTCACACATATTCTGGGGGCACTCAAATCCACCTTGTGGGTACTTTTTTCTACCTTCACATAACTTAAAGGAAATAAATAAAAAAAAAAATCAAACAGACAAGCCAGCAAAAGCTGGAGGCTCATAGAATATCATGACTTGTGTAAGGTGTTTTATACACCAAATCACCATTTCTGTCCATCCATCCTAGGTGTTTTCATTACATCAGCATCCCATAGCTTCCCATCAAACTCTTTGCCCATTCTGGTCTTATTGTACTTTTCTACTTTTTTCTTTCAGTTAAAGAAAAATCCTTCAAATAAATCCATCAAGTTAATTTAGGAATTAACATGATTATTGCCTCCATTTGTGGGTCATAACCCTTTTCCTTATTTTGTCTATCTATTACTAAGACGGAAAGCCCTTTGGAGAAGATCCATTTGCTATTTTGTAAAATGTCTAGCCCATATGGTTCCCATTTTTACCTAATCCTCTGGTAACATCGTAGTAAATAATATCAAAATGGGTGTGTTAATCTACCATGCAAAATGGTTTCATCTGCACTGTTGTGTTGGGTGGATTCAAGGCCAAACCTACATTACCTCTCTCTTTTTAGGTATGACTCCAGTGCAAGCTCTGAGCTGACCCACCTGTATTTCCTGAAGGAAGCTTCAGGTTTGCACTTGCCTTAGGATGCTTGCACTTACCTGACACAAAGAGAGGCACCCTGTGCAATTTCCAGCAATTCCCTCTTGCAGGGCAGTGGTTGAGAGGGTGATCTGGCATCCTTCCTATTGTTTGTCATTCTAATGTCCTACCTTTGTTCTACAGAATGGGATTCACCCACATGACTTTTGCTGTATAAGAGTTAAGTGTCAAGAACTGCATCTTCTGTAGTAAAAAGAGAGACAGATATGTCCAGAAGATGAGTCAATCCTTTGCACTTAGGCATCTACTTTAGGATGCTACACATTGCTTCTGGAGTCACCTGGCTCACTCTTTAAAACCAGAAACCTATTTGACTGAAAATCACCATAAATAATTTTACTCTACTTTTATTTTCTACCCAGCAGCCAAATATTTCTTTCTCATTCCTACATAGGTATAACAAATATGCATTAAATTAAACTCAGATTTTTTTTTTCATCATTTCTCTGAATGTTTTTATTATGCTTAAATTTCCGTGGTTAATCATATTTGTGGGAGGGAAAAGTATTTGTACTTTCCAGTAAATGCTGACTTTGCTGAAATCTTTTTTATTGCCTGGAGAAATAATAACTTTTTTTGTAAATATCTGTAAAATTTGATCTTATACTTACCTAGCAGTGTTTTAAAAATTGGGTGGAGACAGAGTATACTTTTCAAATAAATTTATCTGAGTTTTATTACTGATCCACGTTCTCATTCCCAGACTTCATGGTGGGAAGTGTCACGCTTCACCCTAATCCTGATTAAAATTAGCAAGAAGCTGTTCTGACCTATTGGTTGCAAAAAGAAAATAAATGAAGATATATACTGTTTGCTAGGTTTTAGGACTGGTAGTATTGATACTACAAGTGAGGAAATTAATTTTTAAGTTTAAAACACAGCTTCTGAAAGAAAAATAAAGACAAAAGTTCAGAGACCAAAACAATAGGAACTACAGATCATTCCATCAAGTATTAGATAGAAAAAGGAGGTGAAAGAAGAGAAAGGGAGAACAGTAATAAGAAAACTAATAGAAAAACAGATCCAATGTGCCTGCATTGATTTTTGTGATTACTGTTTATTAAAATGCAGTGGATACAGATTATCTTTCTTTCAAATGCTCTGTATTTATTATTGCTTCATTTGCCTTGAAATGATAACTGCAGGCATTTAAATAAATGGATTCCAACACTGCCTAGTTTCATTCTACCATCCTTGTCTGTGATAAGTACCCCTGTAGAAATGTTATTTTGGAACTTCTTTAAGCAATGTTTCTCTGTTAATCACAAGGTCTTTCTTTGTATGTCTTCCGTAGTGTTTGTATGGCCTACATTGTCTTTCTTATTCTAATGGTAGGAGAATATTTCCTAGTATAAAAAATTGCTGTACTTTTAGAAACAAGTTTTACTGTGATTTTATTTTATAATTTATATTTTTGAGTTAGGCAGTCTAAGATATGGCAGAATCACTGGCTCTGCTACAGAATTCCTAGGTGACCCTTTGCACAAGTCCATCTAGGTTATGGCCATCTAAGTAAATTAAAGGTGGCCAGGCATGTTCCTGGGAATTGAGGCCCTCTGGCATGGAACACCCATATCTATGCTAATAAGATGACTTTTTCCTCCCAGGCCGGGTAGCTGTTTGCAAACTATCCATTGGGAATGGTCCCTGGACTTACCTAACCCCCAAACTGAAATCACAAATTGTCTGTAGGGTGCGAGTTTCATTAGCCAAAATCTTGTCAGAAACTGCTCTAACAGACATAGGAACATATCCAGGCACTGCTTAATTTACCAGTAGAGGTGTATCTTTAAACTCCATACACCAAATTTCTAAAACTATCATACAGATGGGTAAGAAATTTTACGAAATGAAAGTTAGGTATGTAGATGCTTATGAAAAACTCACTAACTGCCTTGTTGCATTACCTAATTGCATCTTTAGATGGTTATTGTGCATTTTAAAATGTCTGCCTGTAAAATAGAATTTATAGTTCCTCCCTTGTTTGTCTTGCAGTTCTCAGAGAATTACTACACTGAAGTCTGTGGCTATGGGCTAGAAACCCCGTCAGGTTTTACAGCCAGTGCTCAGCTCTCTACTATGACAATACACTAATTATGCTCCAAATAGTCAATTAAAAGCTTACTTAGGTATGTCTATGAGTGGCATTAATGATATAGATGTCATACCTTTAGAATCAGGATTGTCTCTCTAGGGTAAGGAAGATACTTCTTTATCCACACAAACTACAAATTTACAGTCCAGCACCTGTGGTGTCAGAATTATTCTCTCCCATCTGGAGAGCTGTTCTTTGTTTCTAGTGGTTGTGGAACACTGAATGTTGCTGTTGATGAACTACTTTCAATAGGCCAATTGCAGGAGTAAATCTGCCTAGAAAGCCCTACAGTGAGTCTGGAAATTCCCTACATTCTAATCACAATTTCAATATTATTATCTTTCACCAACAAGAGCTAAAAGTGATCTTTTGTTTTAGCAGTAATCCCCTAATTGCTGAGTTGTTACAATCTGTATTTTTGCTATGTATGAAGTTTTGTTATTTCTAATAAGTTATGCTTATTTATAATTGACTTAAAACACTCCTTTACTCTCATTATAGTTCTAAATGTGTTTTTTCCTTACATGTTCCCACCCTAATGACTTCAAAATCTGAATTCAGGAATGTAGTTAGACTACTTCTCTGAAGGTTTGAAAGGCACTGAGGAATGCCTGATGGATGTATCAATTACCAAAGTTTGATATATGAATTAAGATAGAGAGAGATCTCCATAATGAACACAAAAGCCATTTGCATCAATTTCAGAGTGAACTATCAGGCTTACAAACTTTTCATGGCAGCAGTGTTGCATTTTGTGAAAGTGTTAATTTCATAATTCTCAGAGATAGTACACTCATTACTCTGTAACAGCATAAAGATACTGTGGAGTGCCTTTATGAGACAGGAATAGTTACATGATGCTACCAAGTAGTTTGCCCTCTTTTCTTTCAAATTAGAAGGAAAGGAAAACATAAATACACAGAATCCACAATGGAAGCAGGAATGCAGTAATGGTGCAGACCTTCTTCTGAGTGCTCTTTTTGCTCATTAGTACATGCTGTCTCCTATTCTGTGCACATTGCTTAAGGCAATGCCAGTCTTACTGTTTTCCAGCTCTTCAGTGATTCTGCCTTACTCTGCTTCCTGCATAGAACCAGTCATATGGGCTTGGGCCTTTTTCCTACACTTTTTCAGCAGTTCAGGGTATTCTTTATCAACAATGTTGAAAACTCAAGTGCTTAATTTACAGGACAGTATGGTTAGCTCAATACTGCTACATAAAAGAAGACAAGGGGCAGAGTGAAGAATCATGCACCTATAGTACTTAGGATGAGCAAACGTGTTGTGTCCACACCATGGAGCACTCTGTTCTGGAGCTCCTCAGGGCCTGGAATGGTGCTTCTATTGGTCTGGCACTAATACATGTGTTTTGCATGTCTTGACAACTTAAACTGTTTTAAACAGTGCAAGGGCTTTGCTGCAGCTCAGCAAAGTGGTTGGCATTCCCATTGCAGGAAACTGAAGAAACTGTGCTACGTGCTGTGGGATGTGGCATGAAGCGACTTTAAGGTTGCTGAGTGTGCAAAATTTCCCAGGATAGAGCTGAAGAACAGCTGTGCCTGGAGAGAGCCACATATGAGATAGACTTATCCTGGGGTGTCTTGTGAGAGACATCCCTGAGATTAAATATCCACTGATCTCTGCATGGGTATTATTTTGAGCAGAGCTGGTTGGAGCAGTCCAGAACAGAGCCAGAGAGTGAGCTAAACAGTGAAGACACAGAGCAGAGACTTCCATTATCCAAGCTTTTGTCCTAGACCTGTTTTATTTAGGAAGGTGGCCATACATCTTTTGTGGGTCAGGCATGGGATCAAGGCAGTATTTTTTGCCAAAAATGCTTCAGTGAAGGTCTGCATCTGAACTCTGAAACCTGGCTGAGGGGAAAGATGAGGCTTATTCACCTGTCAGCATGCACCCAAGTCTGCTTCTGTTCTGTGAACAAGGTTGGTGATGCTGATCACACAGAGTCCCCCACTCTTTTCTATATCAGCCCTTGCAGCAGTGTTACATCATTTATGTTGGGCAGGTCCTTCCCAGAAGATCTGACATCATGTAAAACATTGGCTGTTGAGAAGTGTAGGATGCCCGCGGTTAGTCTCAGAGCAATGGTGATCTTGCAACATCTGAATTATAGGATGTTTGCATGAGCAGTGTAAACATGTACAGTCCAGGTCTCAGGGTATGTCGTGCCTTTAATATGTAGAGAAGGGCAATTTCCTCTCACATGTGACTGAGAAAAGTAAAGAGAGGTATTGCATAAAGTTCATAAAGTCTGATACATATTTGTCAGCTATACTGACTGTATTAGGCCTACATTCCACTATATAACTCCCAGGAAACTGAGACTAAAGAAATATGCCACAGGAAAGTATTTCTTTGAATTAAAAAAGTCTTATGGAAGTTCTTCTCTTTTGTTTTGTTGTTTTGGGGGATTTTTTTTGTTCCAAGAGAAATCCAGCCAATCTATTCAGCCCAAGTACTTCTGTAAAGAGGAAAAAAAGGATCAAGGAAACAAAGGAAACAGTCATTGACTCAAAAAACTCATTGTATTTAATATAGCTTTTTCATTAGTTCTTTTTTTTGTGATTCTAGGAAATTTTGCCCTTTAAAATTACTTCTTTGTTTGCAATACCTTTCAGAAAAGAAGTGTTTTAGTTACAATTGGGTGTCCTTTTTAAACAACAAAAATCTTTTCTACAACTCCCAATTGCTTGGGTCTTCTCTTTCTAACACTGAATAATTTGTCTTTTGTTAACACAAACCTACTTTTGTGAGAAGTACTTTAAAATAAACAAAGCCCACAACATAGACCTGACAAGCTTTTCATGGTGTATATTGTAAGCAGATCCAACAGTATGCAAACACCTGAACCTCATTTTGAAGATCTCAAAGGTCATTTAAATGAATACACAATTAAGGTATTTTTATGAGTTTTATTACATCTCTTCTGCGTATGTTTTTGAGGACTGAAGAAGGGGGTCATAAAATATTGCTTCAAAGGTAATTCCCTGGCAATTCTGGGAATGTCATCATAGCATTTACAACAAATGAGTAATGGAGAAGAAGAAAAATGGCAGTGTAAGCAACTTGGAACATAAATTTAATTTAAAACTCATAGTTATGAGTTCTTCAATCACATAGCTGAATGGCCGAAAAAAAAAGAAGTAATCCTTACCTAACCCTTATCGGTATTTTTCCTGTGCTTGTGTTCCTGTCGTGTAAGTTCCTTGGGGCAGGGAATGTTTGTGTATTGTCTAGCATTGCAATAATTTAGTCTTGGTTTAGAGTATTTGGGTAATGTCTTAAAAGAAAAATAATAAACATAGTCCTACTTTGATGTAGATACACAGAGACTACTGCTACTCTGCAAAGTTTTTCCAAATTGGGTTGGCTACAATCTTCCCATAGTTGCAGTAATATCACAAGATGGGAAACAAGTGCGGGAATGGCAATGAGAAAGCTTTGCAAATGTGTGTATATAATAATAAGTACCTATAGCCTCCACAGAAAGACAAGTATTTGATGCATGGCATGGCAAAACACTCTGCATCCAGAGGGAGCAAGGAGTTAACCAGAGTTTAATCTCCCACTCTGCTCCCCTCAGTAAATGACAGAAGAGCCTGATCACAGGCAGAAGAGAAAACGTGATTTGGAATTAGCATTCTGCAACCAACTATCATACAATGGGTTTTACCCTAAAATAAAAATGCATTTTCTCTGTATTTTCTGACTAATACCGACTTCTGAACTATAGCCTTGAGTGAGTGAGAAGACCACAAGAGGATTTCTTTGTTTTTCCTTTAAGTCATTCCACCACTTACACATACAGGCATCAAAATCTATCATTTTTCATTTTGAGAACAATGTTATGAATGGAAAATGTAGCTAAGTAGCTCAGTCATGTCAACATCGATTGCTCTTTCCCTCCTGGTTGTTATGAGGATTGCTTTTGATGATTATTAGGATGGCTTTTTGCTATTGCCAAGGCACTGGCATGATCACTTTCATGCTTT
Organism: Oceanodroma leucorhoa; assembly: GCA_030449065.1. Classification (NCBI taxonomy): domain Eukaryota; kingdom Metazoa; phylum Chordata; class Aves; order Procellariiformes; genus Oceanodroma; species Oceanodroma leucorhoa. The sequence continues at coordinate 22,859,125 of JASVER010000002.1, forward strand.
CATGAAGTCTTTTTTTTGGGTCGTTGACAGCAGGATTACAGATTTAATGTATCTGTTTAAAGTAGGTCAGATGAATCCTGCCCTAAATGTGGAGAATTTTTCACTGTAAGTACAAGGGATCCTGAGATGATTGTTCACACTGAAATAAAATCAAATTAATCCAAAATTTCCTGTCTTTTTGAAGCGGGGAAGAAACTCTGATGAATTTTTCCACCTTACTACAGCATAGTAATTTCTTATTACAACATTCTTCTCCATTAAAAACATAACCACGGATCTACAGTGTGTTACAATTTATGCTTTTAAAGTATTACTACACCAAAGTGTTCTGCAAACATTGCGTAGCCACACAGAAAGACAGCACATGGTCATTAGTTTACTGTCACATCTCCCCTTAAATTACTGACTGCCAGGTTCTTCACATGGACAGAAGTCTTAGAGAATAAATAAGTTATCATCCACTCCTGGTTCACTCCTAAAACATCCAGAGCTCTTTCTGATATGTTATGAAGAAATTCAAAGGCATTACTATAGCTTCCAGGAAATACTCTTGTCCCTAAAACACAGAATGAAAACCAACGTGAAACAAGAGGCAGTTTCATTGCTGCAAAATACAGTCTGAGTTACAGTCTTGTGCTTCAAAAGAGACATTTTATCTTCTTACCTGCCCAGCACATACTGAGTACCTAGCATGTCAGAAGAAAAAGGAGTTCTGGGCTCTGCCTCCAAGAATGCCTACATACTTTCCACTAAAACTCTACTTTTTTATTTATCTGGAAATGTCTTCACTCAACAAAGAATAAGACTGTAATTCCTAGGAAATTTCTTTAAGAAAAAAACTCCTAGAGAGGAGTTTTCAGTCTTATTCTTTGGAAATCAACAGAAAGTTTGAAGCCCAAACTGGATTTAGAAGCTGAACCAATGTACCTTAAGCCTTTACCTACACACTAGAGGAACTTCAGAATAAAGAAAAAAGAGTCCTCATTAGGCATGAGAGTTGTGGTCTTAGGCAGAATTTAGGTATCATCTGCTGCAACACTTAGGCTCAGGTTGAACAAATATTCGAAAAAGCATGTAAGCTCCTATCTAACTTGCTGTAGAAATACTCAGTTTTAGCTAAGTCCTGGGAACTGTGAGTTCCAAGCCTTGCTTTAGTGCTTAGACCAGGCAAACAGGTTTGAATGGACTATGAATCTAAAATATTATAGCTATTATAGAGGAGGATTACACTGTCTGAAATTACAGCAGGATATTATAATTTAGTGGTCCTAATCTTACAGAAATCTTTCAGATACTAGCTGCTCCCTACATGCTGTGTTAGCTCTCTTACTGCATGCAGGGAACTCATAGTTCTGTGAATTTCTAGAACTTTGCACAGACTTCAAAAATAATGAAACAGACCATTTTATTTCTCTTGGCATAGTACTTAGGAGTTTGGGGTTTTTTTGGTTTTGTTTGTTTGTTGGTTGGTTGGAGTGGTTTTTGCCTTTTGCCATCATTCACAGAAATTGAATATTATTCATTCTAATATTAAATTCGGATATGTTTTATAAAATGCATAATATTTTATATATTTATGTATATACATATTATTTCCTATGTTAGACCTATCCTAACACACGTCTGGCTGGTTTTGGTTTGGTTTTATTTGTTCTTTCCCCCTCTTTTTATTGAAATAATTTTCCACATTTTATTCTTTAATTTTGTCCTTTTCAAAAACTGACCAATCACGTGTTGGCTTCTGACATTAATTATGCTGCCAGTGGGTTTTTCCCAACTTCATCTGAGGTGTGATTTACTAGGATTTTTAATTCATTTAACTTTTTAAACATTGGGAACACTAGTAAATAAAATACTAACAACATTTCATTTAACATCCACTCTGAGCAGATTTTAACAGCCTTGTGGCCAGTGAATCAATGGAGCTTTGTCTAGTGGTAGGATAGTAGGAAACTTTGAGATAAAATAGACTAGGTTAACAAATCCTCTATAAAACATATTAAACAAATTGAACAGCAAAATTTAAAACCCAAACAGAAAAACTGCAACTATGTCAATGTAAAAAGATCCCATTTGTCATTTTTGTATTTTCACATGGCAGACTTTAGGTGAAAAGGATTTTGCTCTATTCTAACCCTGGAAACGAATCAAGTAAGGTTTTCCATTAGATTTTGTATAACTGATACAAGCTTTTGTTTATTGTCTATTATCATTTACAAAACAGGTGCTCTAAACTATGCTTTTGGTATCTTTGCATTGTAAAATTCTATGGAAGAAGAAATTTTTTACATACCTCTCACTGGTTTTATGTAAATATCTGCACAGTTTACATATGTACACAGTGTGGTCACAAGATCCATTGTAACTGCAAGATTGGGCTGAATTATGAGGTTGTCTGGCAGGTCTCTACTGATTATGATATACACTGGAGTCAATTAACCCATAGATAGAAGAATACAAACTACAGGGAGGTCCAAGAAGAGACATAAAGAAGGAGAAACTGAAGTGATCTTTGCAGCCAACCTTCTGGTATCATGGAAAGGAAAAACCAGGAGATACTGGAGGATGGGTAGCTAGTGAGGAATCGAAGGAGTTTTTTGAAAATCTTGGACTACATCAAGACCACAGAAAGGACAATGTATTTCAGATGGAATGCAGCTCCTCAAAGGGAGGAAAGTGAACCTCCCGTCTTCTGTTTGGGTGACAGAAAAAGCAGAAAAGCAGAATGGAGGAGCATCAGTGAGGCAAATGTAGTTCAAATCAGCATGTCATGGACAAATCAAAACAACAAGCAACAGCATGAAGAAAAGACATTTTTTCAGTTGCTTACATGTCAGTTAGAGGTAACAAGCAAGAAGAACTGGAAATTCTCATTGAAAAGAAGAAATTTTACACAGCTGAAACAAGTGAAATCTGGTGCAATGATTCATATCATTGGAATACTAAAATCACCCATTAAAACCTGCTTGGGAGGAACAGAACAGATAAAAGAGGAAAATGCTATGATGGAGTTCTTGGCACCCCAGAATCAAAAGATATTAAACACAAGAGGCATGGCTCTCTTCTCTGAAATCTGTGACTGAGAGGCACAGAAGTATCTGCCTTCTGGGTTTTTCTGTAATGTGTGTGGGGGTGTGGGGGAAGAAGGATCATTGTGGAGAATTTCAGTTTGGGAGACTTGTGTAAAAGAAATTCAAACACTGGAACAAGTTGCCCAGAAAGATTGTGGAGTCTCCATCTCTATATATATTTAAAACCCAAGTGGGCGTGGTCCTGGGAAACTTGCTCCTGGTGATGCTGCTTTCAGCAGGGTGATTGGACTAGACGATCTCCAGAGATGCCTTCTGAGCTCAACTACCATGTGATTCTGTGAAAATCAATGAAACCCAGCAGTTCAAAGTTACTACCAATAATAACTCCACAAATGAGTATGATAGAAGAGGTGGATATGACAGAAGGATACGGATACACGATCTTGTTACAGGATAACTGTGAGAAATCAATGTGATACAACTTCAAAATTGGGAAACAATACATTAAAGTGTACCAATGGCTTCATTTCTTGTAGATATGGGAAAGTATTAATATAATTTTACATGTATACCTCAGTTTCAGCCCTATTTAAGAAGGATGAATTAACCATGGTACAAGCTCTTAAAACATGATTATTTTTGCTAAAACTGGCTAAGTTTTCTATTAAAAACACCAAGAAAATAAGTCCCACCATGGGAAAAAACAAAGCTAAGGAAAACAGGCGTAAATTCAGGTTGCAACTATGAAGCAGACTTGTAACTAGTAGAAAGAAGCAGCCCTGAACAACTTTCAGGAGAATGACAGGAAAAAGATTCTTGTTTAAAATGGTACTTTATGAGCTGATGAATTATGGATTATATTTGCTGGCAATAGCATGGGACTGGACCCCAAGACCTCCTTCAGGAGCTTAATATATAGAGAATTTCTAAATGACTGTGACACAAATTACATTACATCCAGGAAAAGATAATTTTACTTTGGATATGAGAATGATGGGTAAAAGCTGCTTAATCACTGGAGTGGTTTAGGAACTTCTCATTTTGACTTAACCTTGTTTATTATTGCTTATTGTGGGTAAGCTTTCTGACATACATGCAGGTAAGCAAGGAAAAGACCACTCAGTAATATGTATGCTTGGTTTTTGAAAGAACTATTTTCATGAAGTTGAGGATGAGCACAGCTGATTTGGAAGACAACATGGAAGAAGAAAAAAAAAAATTCAACCTAAGAATTATTTAATAACTTTTAATAAGTTAAGAATATAATTTATTAGAAGATTTAAATCTTTTGCTTCTACACCGAAGACAGAATAACTTTGGCTAATTTTGGCCAGAAGGGGGAAAAAGAGGGTAATAGACTAAATAATACAAAATAGCAGTTGTGAAATGCTTAGGAAACTAAGAAGGGAACATTAATATAACAAAAGTATTGGTTTATCACTACATGGAGGTCATAAAATTGTTGAAAATCATGACAAAAACTCTACAAAACCTGTACTTCCAGTTTCACACCTTTGGGGATGACATGCTAGAAAAGCAAAAAAACAAGCTTAGGCAAAAGAATTTCTTAATCACAGTGACTTTATTCTCAAAAGAGTTCAGGAGTTACAAGTGTTTGAGAAAAACACTCTTCGAAGAGCTGTTGTCCATCACTCTGACTTTACGCCTTTTGAGAATTTTGTTGAAATTCTGGACAGGGATGAGTCCCTCTGACACTTGCTTCTCCTGCTTCCATGTAACAACAGGCTGAGGTGATGTCAGCCCTCATCTAAGAAACCCTGGTCTCCCTGATGCCATAGGAGTTAAATATTTTTCTTACTGAAATCATTCTGATTTACAAAGAATGTACACAGAGGTTCCATTACTCCAAACACAGTACAATTAAACAACAGGAGAGCATTTCCTTTCTCACAGTTCTATGCCAGCTTTCCAGACAGCACATCACTCAAAAAGCTCTCCCTATTTTGTTTCTCTCATGACTACAGTGTTTTTCCCTGTTTTCTTTCCTCTTGTTACTATTTTTTGGCTTGTTTTCTGACTCTTCCTCTCTTAGAGATGCAGAGCTACATGCAAATCAGTTACATTCCCCTGAATTTGTATTCAGTGTAATCACGGGGTGAAAACTTCTACTGTTTTGTTAATTATAAGGAGGGGGATGCTTAATTATTTCCTCATGTTTCCCCGTATGGAAATATTTAGCGTCTTCTTTGACTTCAAGGAGCTCTGTGGTTGCTCTGTGCCAAAAGCGCTTGGTCAAAGTATCCTAAATTCACATATATTGCAAGATTAATAAGCAGACAGTCAATACATGAAGAACTGATTAACACACCACTCTCAAATGTGGGGTTTTTTTTTCGGTAAGAGCCCTTTATCAAATAAAGGTTTCAAATATGGGTGGTAATAACTAGGAATTAGATGTTATTCAACATTTCCATATGCCTTAGTAAATATCAAAACACTGTTGATAACATTACGTTGCTGACAGAGATTGGCAGAGTGGTACATAATTATGAAGACCAGGATGTTATAAAGAAAAATTTGGATTGCTTGGCAAGCTGAACCCATTCAAGTTAAATGCAAAATTATGCATCTAGGTCACATCTAAACAGTAGAAAACTATATTCTGGAAACCAGTAGCTCAGGAAACAATGAGAGGTGTCATAATATCATTGTTCCCTGCATGATAATGTGGCAAAAAGAACTGTTTCAGGTTTTTGAGGTACAAACAGATAAGGTGATGTTTAGATCCAGAAAGATTATTCTTCTGCTAGAATACTGGATTCCGTAAGTTTGAGAACACAGCTCATGTTTACCACTGGGAATGATCAACAAAAAGAACAAAATAGCAAGAGAAGTGGTTGATTTTTTATTTCTTAGCACCTAAAAAATGAAGACAGCATGACTTTCTGGAAATACGATTTATTCAAATGCCAGGTTTCTATAATCAAACTAAATAGTAGAATTAATGAAATGGTTAACGCTAAGCTTATTAACTTAAGGTCTTAAACGCTATCATTTGATGAGTCATTTTTTATTGACTGAGTCACTCAGGGTTACATCTTCAACGTCTGTAAAGAAAATCCATTGATTTGGGAAACTTTTAGGTTCAGTCTGGTGCATGCAGAACAGACGTACGAAAGACTCGGCGATAGGGTGGCAGCCATGTTGTGGACATAGAGTCCTGCTCTCATTCCTGTAGCTGCTGTGATCCACTTAGGTAGTAGTACCCCAGTCACTGAGGATGGGCACTTCATCCAGTTTAGTTACAGCTGCTGAAGGGCTCAGGTGGGAGTTTGGCTGAGTATTCTGTATAGAAGTGGAAAAGGATTATAAAAAATGAAATATGGACCTGAGTACAGAAAAAAATTGAATTTTTCCTTGATTAGGAGCTGAAGATGTCCTTGACAGCATTGTAAATCACTGCTGCCTCACTAGCCAATCATGCACCTGTGCGGGGAAATAGTAATGATGACATTTTCTTACTCCTCCAGCACCCAACAGGAATGTCAATACCCTGAAATGTATAATTTCTGGACTATGATAATTTCTTTCTCTTCTGAATGCATCTATTTTACTGCATCTGTTTTGCTTGAAATTCTCCATGTTTTTCTCATTTAAAGAAAAAGACAAATAAATTACCTGCCTGTCCATTAAGAGATATTTTATCGAGTCCTACCCCATTCTTCCTAGATCTGCTGTCTTGCTCCATGTACCATCAGCCATGATGATACATGTCTCTCTCATTTTTGTAAGAATGGGAGTCATACTGCTTCCCTTAGCAGTTCTGCTCTCAGTCTGCTCTGTCACCCACCATGGAGCAGAAGCCTTTGAAAAATGTTAGCTATAAGACAAAAGTAAAAAGTGCAGACATAGTTGGGAAGCGAAAGGAAGTTTGATCACCAGCCTAGAAATCAGGCCCTGAGATCTATAGATGGAAATCTTGGTTACCAGCCCCACTTCCTAAATCTTTTACTGATTCTTCCCCCTGCAAGGCACCAGATTATGCTTCTCTTTCCAGCAGCCCATACTCACCACTGGTTTATGGGTCATCCTGCCCCTTGTTTGCTCTTTTGTGGCATCAAAGTTCTTGTACTTTTGCCTTTAGTGAGCTAGGTTCTCCAGAAAGGCTGAGGGAGCCTTCTCCAAGCTAAATTAAAGCCTGATGAACAGGGAGCGAGGGGTAGGTGTTTAACTTTTTTCGTGATGAGGGCACTGGATCCCAGATATCTCCCTGCCTTACAAGTACTTCAGATTATTAGGCAAACAGTGGAGAGCACCACCAGTTTCCTCTACTGATTTATAAGAAAATAATTGTCCTGTTGTTTACTAGGCCTCCTTCGATCACACTTATGGCTTGGGTCGTTGGGCCCAGTTTTTCTCTTTGAGTAACAGAGTTTGAGTTAGGACTTACAAATCAAGTAGGCTGAAGTCCATTTAACTTTACATATATATGAAGCAAACACCTACACGAGTGAGTTGCCTAGGCTCACCTTATAGTCAATGAAGGGAAACATATTTTTGGGGAGATATTAATCTTACTTATTTGAGATATTTACATTAGGATGAGATAAACAAATCCCTGAAAAGGCTCTTGTACCCAGGTGCTTATATTCTTTGTCCACAAAGGCAGTGCAGGGTGACTAGCTCAGGTGCAAATGTCTATACTGCCGGTGGTGCCACCTTCACTCCGAGGACTCTTAGCACTGGAACATAAAGACAAGACACCTGTAGCTTAAATGTGTCTAAATCCCATGCCAGTTCTTGCATGAACATCTCCTACTGGGTAACCCATGTGCCCTGTTCCATAATTTACCCATTCATCAGCCAAAGGGCATGGATCAGTCTGGAATTAAAGTTGCCTAAAAAGTCCCTTGTGAATGCTGGGTTCTGACATATAGGTTTTCTGGATAGTTTTCTTTGATGTAAGTACCTATATCCCTCTTCAGTGAGATGTTTAATCCCAAAGAAGTGCTCTGTGTCTAGTCCAAAAATGTTTCAGTGTTTTTCCTACTCTGAATGCTACAGTAGTTTTAGAAAGCTGTATGATAATTTACTGATGCATCAGAACTATGTCAGTATTAAATATTATTTGGGATAAAAGAAAAAGTGTGGCACAACTATTTAATTTTGACATAATATCAAATAAAACGTTATGCTTTCATATTTTTATAGCTACAAAGTATCGCCTACTTTTTTTAAGAAATTAAACACATGAAGCAGATGTCCTGTGGGAACAATCTGTTATGGTCTGGCAGCAGAATCTCTTTCACTAGCTTGAGATATTGTAACTGAAACGTGTACATAAAGTTTAACTATATATGTAATTACAGTAAATAGTGCTTCATCAGATTTCTAGTTACTAAATATCCCCTCAAGATTTAACTGTTCAATCTCTTTGTGCTTCTCATTGTCCTACCATTATTGTACCACTGTCTTTTATATTGTATACTATAGATTACCACATTTTAGCAGTATTTTCTGGTCTTATTATTGCTACAGAATCTTCATTTAGAATATTATCATCTTAATAAGTATTTCTGAATTACAATTTTTAAGCAGAAAAATCTGACTGTTAAACTTGCCCAGAAACTGTAACATTGGTTCTTATCTTCTGGACATCTTTGCTGGTCGTTAGAATCATCAATCTCAAAATTGCACATAACAGACATGGGGAAAATTAAATGCTTAACATCCTCAGAAGCCAAAAATCAGAGCAGACATTGTCAGTGTGAAGAGAGAGTAAAGTTTAAATGTCACCTTTCAAAGACTTGCTCTGTGCTTTACTGAGGGCATAGAAGAGATTTCTCATTTTGGGACTGTTCATGTGAGGCCTGCTTTTCACTGCATGCAGCTTTGTAGAGAGAGAGGGAGCAACACTGCCTTTTAGCTAAGGCAGTCACCATGCACAAAAGAGATCTGTTTAGTTGAAACAGAGCAGAGAGATGAAACCTCTCAGGCATTAGGCATGTATAGAGTTAGATGATTGCTACAAGGGAGGTCTGAGGACTTTGTTGGCCTGTAGAACTTGCCATTAGCAGACCTAGACTGTAGACGTAGACCGAGACTGGAGCATGACTGGCACTACATGGTCTCTTCATTGTCTGCATCACAGTATGTGGTACCACCATTGGCAGGTCCTTCCTCAAAATCAACACCAGTAGTACTGACACCAAAATACCTCTCAAAATTTGGCAGGAAACATGTCAGAATCTGGAGTCGCTCAGCATAGCATAGGTACAGTGTTGGTTTTGTTTGCAGCCTCCATGGACTCTGTATTTTCACTCTCACACATCTTGCCTGACAGAACGGTAAAACTGAAACTAAAGAAGGAAATACTTATTTAGTGAGATTTAGGTCAGGCTTTTGGTTGCACTAAATGGTTACAATCAAAACATGTAAAATGCAACCCTGCTTGATACCAGGGCTTTCTAAGTACTTAGCTCATCTTCTCTAGAATTCCTAAAACATGCCTCAGCCTTTACAGCTGTGGATCCTTAAAAGGAAGCCCTTAGAGCTTGGGTTCTCAAATGTTAGCTTCAGATACAACATCCATTGGTTTTTCTCCGTTAGTTTTGAGTGCCAGTGACCTTTTTTCACAGGGTAATGTCAATACCCCATCAACTCCGGCTATATACTTCTTTTGTGTCCTTTTCTTTCATCATAAACTTATCTTCTAGGGTATAATTCAGTATTTTTTTCCTTGATTACATGCATCTCCACTGTAAACTTTGGTAACAAATACAAATGGCCTTGACCATTCTAAATTAATCCAGTGCTCTTTACTCACATCACTGGTGTAACCAACTGTGAGCTATATAAATACCTGGCTCCGGGTGCCCTGTGTGTTTAGAGACTATTACTCCTTTGTTCCTATTTAGCCCACTGGCTAACTCCTCCACCATTCCTGGCTGTTTAAGTCAGTGGTTTGCAATCTGTGGTGCAGAGAACCCTGGGGTTTCTCCACAAACTATTTCTAAAAGGGCTGTGAAAAGTAATTGCAGAAAGCTAGACTATCATTTCATGTGCTGGCTTTAATTTGCTAGCTAAGGGTCCCATACTTTCAATGGACCTTTTTAGGGGACTATACTTTTAAAAAGCCTTATTGAAGTTACTTATACATCACATTAGACATTATACAAAAAATCTGTTATATATTTCTCTGTTAATCTCATTATCTCTTGGACTTTACTAACTTCGTATAAAGACCATACATAACATACTATTAATGAAGGTGGCAGTCTCAAGAGTAAGTTGCTTTCCACAGTCATGTCTAACAGAAAAGGCTCCCCCCAAAACAATCCCACATTCCTCTTTTGGGACTGCTTTACACTTATTTACAGTTCTGTCTGAACTGTTAATAAATGTTGGTTTATAAATAGCTCTTTGAAATCTATTTGTTTATATCTCTTATAATGTGAGTTCACAGGCATATGCCTACTTTATTTACTGTCTAGTCTTTTCTTAATAAATTATTTGCAATAAAATAATTTTATTTTCATATACATCTTTAGTTGCAGTAAATTGTGCTGCTGAGCCTCTAAATGTGTCATGATACAGTTTTTCTCTGAATTCTCAAAAGAATAAATTACACAAAGTTTAAGAAAAATAAATTTAACTGTTATGTATGATTGTTTAAAGTTGCATAGCCCTTCTCAGCTTTCATTTGACCTATTAGGAGATGATTTAGAGATTAAAATAGTTCCAGAATTTGAGGTTACCCGAGGTTGTTTAACATAAGGGTTGAGCAAAAAAATTAATGAAAAAGTGTCAGTTTGGTGAATTAGAACAGTAGCTTTGAAACGACTGACCAAGTCTCTGTCAAACTCCCTTGATCCTCTACTGGGATACAACTAATTCTCATGAGCACTGAGGTGTGAAACATCTTTGTAATAAAAATCATACAAGTACAGTTGCACTGTAGAGAGAACAGCAAGGTCCCAACCAGGCTGTGAGTATCTTGAAGAACAATCTCTCTGACAAACGGCTTGTCACATACCCCAATAGGCTGTCTTCCTTCTTCTTTGTTCTAGCAGCAAATTTCGTCCTGTTCTTTGAAACAGGAACTATTTTAACATGTGAGATTTAGTGCAGGACTTGGATGGTCCTTAAAAATTGTCCGCCATAACCACGAAACTCTTCTCTACAGTCTCCTCAATATCTTTCCCAACACAGCAGCGGTAAAATGTGGGCCATGTTTCTGGTGACAACAGAGACCAAGACAGACTTTCAATCAAGCCTGTGTATAGTCATCCCTGACAGGAAGAACTTTTCACCCTCTGCATCTTGTCTTCTACTAGGCTAACTAATTTTTAAAACTGCCAGCTTTGACACCTGGGCTCTGCTGCTTCAAACTATGGGGTTGTGCTAACTTTGCAATTAAGTCTCTTACACTGCAGGAGAAGTTGTCAATTAATGCTAAGTAGTTTAGTAAGACACTGACGTCCCAAAAGTAATAGTATTTTGGCTTGACAGGTTTTGATAGGGAGGTGGCAGCCCTGTTTAGCTTGTCTGTTCCCTAATTCCTGTTGCTCCGGAGAGAATGATGGTAAAGACTGTCTTCATGGCAGGACGGGTATACCGTATTCCACTTTCTTTTACTAGTAGTAAATGATTAGGGTCTTAGATTTTGAAAAGTATTTTTTTATCTTTCAGCTATAAATTATTCCACAAATTGAAGTAACTCCATTGTTTTTCTGATTTCTGGATAACTTTTTCTTGACTTGAACATTCCTGAGAAATTCCTGAGAAGTTACTGTAGCGCTAAGAAATGACCATACCACTAACTTACAGTCTGAATAGGCAAATAGAAAGAAAAGCAAGAATATCACTGGTTTTCCCACAGTTTTTGCTAGTATTTTTCCTACTAGTAGTAGGAAAAAGGAAACAAGGTTTTAGAAAACATGTATTTTATTTCGCTTCTTTCAGTTTAAGAAGGAATTTGTAAGAATTCCCATTTCCAATTTACTTGTAAGTAATTCAGTTCTCCATGCTGACATGGTGCTGCAAAATTTGGTCATTTTAGCTACAGAATGCATTTGTGTGTGTTCTGAAAGTTGTGCTTGCTAAAACTTAAGGAAAAACTAACAAGTGCTAATGATTTTGGATGCAAGTACTCTAAGATTTCGGAATCTTAAAACAAACTATATTTTGAAAAAGAAGGCTTTCATGTTGTCGTATTAGCTATAGCAACACATTTCAGGACAAGCAGATGCTTACTTCCTTCAGTAAACATTTCTGTAGTGAAAGGTACTGCAGAACAGTCATACACAATATTTGATTCTCTAAGCTTGTTTAAATGACAGAAAGGGCAGATATAATTTATTTTCAGACAAAGGAATACAGGGGGTTAAAACTGTTATAGCCACTGCTCTGCCCATATGTTGTAAACGGGGAGAGCAAGGGTTTTGCTTTAAAATGAAAAAGTTCAATTTGTATTCAAAGAATATAATAGCAAATTATAAATATTCTTTAAAATTTTAATCTGGCTTGTGATATTTTATAACAAGGTTATAACCTTCTGCATCATTCTTCCAATCAGTTTTAAAGTTTTAAGCAAATTGTTGACTGATAGCAAAAGATAAACCAATAATGTGTTATTTAATTAAGTTTTTCCTTCCAACTAGTCATATGGAACTTATTAAAGCTATTACAGAAAATATTGTGTGCCCACATGGTAAAAGCAGCAAGATATTAGTTTAATGTTTTTATTACTAACTTCATATGAGTCTAACAAGCAAACCTCACAGTTTTTTATCTGACTCATAATCCGTTTGGCTGAGTTACTCAAGTTGAATTACAGAAAACAGAGACTTTTTTCTCTGGAAAGCAATTTATTTTCTAATTTATCTCTTAAATATGCCGTTTCTAATTCTTGCACTATCTGTTTTATATGATTTTGTAAACAATGCCCATCATTGGTTTTGTGCCTCAAACAATACCTAACATACCTTACTATATGACTGTTGTTTTTATTTATTCCTATTACAACATCATCAGGCACTTTTTAACTTCTCAAGTATATTAAAAACTCAGCCTGACTTCACTAAGTCTTATAAGAAAGTTAGATGTTTAAACATACTTATTATCTTGTTTATGAACATCTTATATTTTATATATGCATTAATGTACTACAAGGTTAATTGTTCTTATTAATGCTTTAACAAAACCACATCTTTTTTCTTGTATTCAAAATAAGTCATCACATACTTATGTCCATTAATACATCACAGAAACCAACAAAACTTCAGGCTTCTTAAAAGACTAATTACTTTTTGTTTGTTCCATTGTTGCTAAAAGCATTAAATAAACAACAAATGCCATCATGTATGTAACAAAAGGATGTAATTCTGTATCAAATTCTTTAGGTTTTAGTACATTTCCCCTGGAACCCAAGCAGTGGGCTTTCTTAGTATTTTTATAGAGATTTTCCTGTGCTTTGCAGAAATCACAGACTTTCAGAAAGGATACTTAAGTTAAAATATGCAATCTTGAGATATGAAGTCCGTATTTCCTGTTTCTCTGACACAATAAACATTGTCTACAGTGAATAAACATTTTTACTGGAAGAGGCTTGGAGAAACGAATGACCACTTTTGTCATCTTGGTAAATTCTGTTAGGGAAATGCCCAGACCAAATATCACTGGAAAAAAAAAGTTCCTTCTCAGAAAATGTTTAGGGGTGGTTCTGTCGTTTCTCTGGCAGCTTGGCTCAGACCAGTTTTTGTTAGTAGGAAGCAGTAACTTTCAGAACTGGGTGGGAATGATTTCAAACTAAGAGTGCCCTTAGAAAATTATTACAGAGCTGTAATATGGCTAGTTGCATCTCATTTCCCTGTACAACAGCACTCCTGAGGTTTCAGATTCAATACTTTTCAATGGGTTTTTCAATGGGTTTTTTTGTTGTTGTTCTGAGGTGGCCTTTCTGGCTTAAGGTTTTGGGGAAGAATGAGAAAAGAGCCATCTTAGTCAGTAGTTTTACAATATAACTGAGATGATTTAATTGCTAGATTCTACCGAAGGTGAGGGTGGCAAGGAGACATACTCTTTTCCTGCTTTCTGCTTCTTTTT
>JASVER010000002.1:22873908-22904072 GCA_030449065.1 Oceanodroma leucorhoa
AAAGGAAAGGAAAGGAAAGGAAAGGAAAGGAAAGGAAAGGAAAGGAAAGGAAAGGAAAGGAAAGGAAAGGAAAGGAAAGGAAAGGAAAGGAAAGGTGGAAGAGGCATGAGTCTTGTTGGGAGCTAACAGACCCATTTGGAAGCTATAGCTTTTAAAGTGGCTTAGCTACAATGTGCAACCATGGCCTTGCAGATCAGGTAGTTCAGGTGACTGTTGCACATGTCCAAAAGCCTCAGGAGGCCACCATTTCACTGCCTACCCACTCAGCTCTTCACCAAGACAGCTCCGTGTGGTGCAGAGGGTGAGGGCAGAGCTCCCCTCTCTTAGTGAGGCTGTGCATTGACCAGCAGCCTGGTTTTCCACCAGCCCCTTCCACTCCATCTCATACATTTTCCATCTCAGAAAGTCTTCTGCCATCCCCACAAAACTTAATTTTACCACTGACAGGAATGAGGAGCAGCAAAGTAAGTGGCTTGGTTCCTTGACCTTGAAACGGTACATATTTTACTTTGCCTCTACTGCTGAGAAGCCTGGACCTGGTTTTGAACAAAAGCAATTATACTGATTTGGAATGAAAAGGCATTTAAAGCTCTTTTGACACAGCAGCACAAAGGGAGAGGGTCAGTCTTTCCAAGATTTGAAAATGTTCCCTTCTTTCCTTTCCATTGCCATTTGTGAGAGAGAGTTGAGAGAACCTCTAATGCTAATCATCACGAGGAACTCCTTTTGTTGAGAAGATTTCCATAATGCATACTTCTTCTGAGGTGTCTATGTCATTATGTGATTCCTTCTGCCAGCTCAAGCGTGTCCTCTATCCATGTTCAGAGGCAGAAATCAATGGTAAAGCATGCTGAGTGAGTATAATGGAGGCATTCTTAGCCTCCGCAGCCACTGAGAGCTCACCCATTGTTGAGCCATTGAAGAAGAGTCCAGTCAAAAAAAAAATCCAACATAGTATCTGGCAAAGTAGACTTTTCTTGCATTAACTTTGAAAAGCAGCAAGGGATAGAACAGAAAAATATATACCTGGCTGAAGAAGTGACTCTTTCATGTGTTTTATTGTATAAGAATAAGGTAGGAATATATGAACCACTGCACGGTATTGTACCTAACCTTCCGCCTGCTTCCTTGCCTGATGTCACAAAAGCCAAGTGAACTTTAAAACATGGAGAAATAATGTGCCTTTATTTTATAATATGTAAACTGCAGTGGAATCTGTAGCACATTATTTTAACCACCAGAGAAACTAATATTAATTGCAAATAACACCGAAAATATGTGAATCAAAGTTTATTCTAGTCTGACTCAGAAAGCAAAGGAATTCTGTTCACAATACTAGCCTTTGTTTCCCTTACAGCAAAACATACTTGCATTAGTCATTTATGGTATTAAGAAACATTGATAATTGCCTTTTATAGTTTTTCAAGCATCACAATTTAGTACACCTATAATTGAAAAGCTGAATTTTGCAATCAAAAAGTAGAATACAGAGAGTGTTGCTATGCAAAAGTGAAGAATTTCCTCTTGCTTTAGCTTATTAATTTTCAAATAATGCTTTAGGGCTTGTTGTGATAGTTCTTTACAAGGTAGTAAATATATAACTAAACAGACTGTCTAGGCTGAAAACTAATTACCATTAGAAACTGAAGCATTTGGGCTTGTTATTTCTGCAAATCAAACAACTCTGAATACAATCTCCATATTAAATAAAATGTTCAGTGAACCATGAAGCTCTTCACAAATCTGGACTATGTTTTAAGAAGCCCTTTTTTTAGTTATTGTTGTATGCATATTGTTGCATGCAGAATAGTTGGAATATTAAAATATTTTTTATATTGGATGGTGGGGAGGAAAAAGAAAAGACTGTGTTAAAACTCGGTTTGGGAAGTTTCTAAAAGTTACCAGCTATGAAATAAATGTGGAAAAGGAAGTGTATATCTTGAAGTTAAAGTTTTTACACATATACAGAAATGATGATAGGGAGACATATTCTGAACATGCTATCTCATTCCTCTGTCCTCTGGACAGACACCATAAGGATAGCAAAGCTGTAATAAGGAGCATTTGTTATGTGTGCCTCAGACTATAATGAACTTTAATGTATTAGCATTTCTAAAGCCCTTCCATTATATGGTTAATAATTAATAAAGTTCTTAAGACTAAAAATAGGCAGTTTCTCTCAAAAAAAATAGCTTTTTATTTCCAGAGCTGAGTTTGTTCCAAGGCAAAAGCCAAGGAACCAACCACAGGTATATAAGTGGATGACCCTTTTGTTCAAAAATTAGAATGAAAAAGAAGAAAAAAAGAATCCACAGAGAAAGGCTGAAAAACACAAACATCCCATATCAGCAAAGCATATAAGAGGCAAGAGTAGAAGTAAGACTGTTTTTGGAATCATTCTTCAGACTAATTGCCTGGTATGCTGCCTGTGTTTCTGTCAAAAAACATGAAAGGAAAGTGCTGACTGATTATATATATTGGAATATCAAATTAGGATATACATTCTGAAATATATGGAGAGAATAAACTACACATATAATAAGGCTGCTTTTTTATCAAGGATTTCTGGTGATGATACAAACCATGTAAGGGAACTCAAGTACTTTTACACAGTAGCTGTCATCTGATAGCTGAAATAAAATATAACTCTACATATAAAAAAAGAGGGGGAAAAAAAGGCAAAATGAGAAAACAGCATTAGATAGATACCCACAAAGATAGGCAATGGTATAGAATTGCATGAAATCTTGTGATCATAATTCAACCCAGTGTGTTTGACCATGAAAGGCCATAATAAATTATATCTGTTGCTTTGTAGCACCTATAGCAGTTAAGAAAGTAAAACAATTTAAATATATAACCTCTTCTTTTCATGCACTCCATCCCCCATGCCTTTATCCAAACACAGTGATTTGTTTGTTTGGCTTTGTTAGAGTCTAATTAAGATTGGAGCTTGATGAGTGCTCACTGAATAGAATTCATTCTGGATAAAATAAGGTAGCAATACTTAGTGGTGAAGGAAAATAATTGGAGGACTGCATGGAGGGATTAGCTCCTTTGACTAAAGTCGTACGCTCACCCTCTGTTACAGGGTTTCTAGAGTGAATATTTCTTGAATCTTCAACTGTTTCAAAATGTTTGGACAGGAAAAAGTAAGTGCTATAATTATGGGGAATGTGTGCTGTATTCATTATACAAGACAAGAAGCCGAACCGTTTAAAGCAAAAAACTTGAGTTCATATTAGCTGTCGAGTGTTCATAAAACCTTCCCTCTCCTTCTTTTTCTGCTTCTCTTTCCCCCAAACCAGCTGCAGTCTCTGGGAACTGAAAGCCAGATTTTCCAAAGAGCTAAATTAAAACAACTCTTAGAGACAGCTTTTCAGCACCCATTAGCCCTAATCGGGGGTGGAAATCTCCTCCAAAAATATATCATATAGGAAGTCCAAGTTAGCTCTCCAAGGTCAGAGACAGGGCAAACTCATTACTGTGTAAATTAGAGGAGCATAGCATTTTGAAACATCTCACAGACAAAGATTCAAATAAACCCCAGCTTGTGTGATGAAGAAAAGAGGATAGAAAAAAAAAAAGAGCTCGAGCAGGCAGACTTAAAGATGGCATCAGTAACCAAAGAATGCAAGCAATTGCTTGATATGCTTATCTGAAAAATATAATGTCTAGATACAGTGATTGGCATATTAGAATACCCAGTTCTCTTCGGTGTTGACCTTCTAATCTCCATTGTGTTTTGTAATAGATATCATCATTAGAAAAGCCTCTGATTAACTGATAAACATTTTTTTTTAAATCTATTGTATCAGTTGTCCTTTTGGAAAGCACAGTTCATTTTTTTTTCTGTAAAATTTCCTAAACTGCCACAGAAAAGAGCATTTAAAAGGTCAAAGTGTAGTGGCAGTTTAAACTTGTGAAAGCAAAAATATAAAGATTAATCAAATGTATGCATTTACAAATTAAAATGAAGAAGAATGCAAGAAAAATAAGGTATTCACATCTCTAAGTACTTTTCAATATTCATCTTTGTTTCTGCTATTTTTAGATAACAGTTTGTTTAGGAAATATTTAATGTTAGAAGTGGTCGCTATCACATATAATAGGTGATGGGTCTGGACATTAGAAGAATGAATCTTAACTGAGTTTACTGAGTTAATCTTTCTGTTGGCATAGTAATACTTAGTTTCTAGTCCTTTAGGGTATGATTTGCAAAGACATTTTTAACTGTTGGAATTTGTTTAAATATTTATTTTATTAAAACCATAAAGAAAACAAACGCTTTTCAGAATGCCAGGACTCACAAGGGTGCATGACTGGATTTTGTGACAGTTGATATCTGTACAGTAGTTGTTTAATAAATGGAGACATTTTATACTAAGTTTTGCAGATTAATACTTTGCCAGTAGTGACATATGTATTGGAAAAAAATCTTTTCAAAATGAGGTCACTGCTTTAAAAAATGTAAGAAACATTGTCAAATTTAAAATGCTCTTTTAGAAAAGAATTCAGTAACTGCACATTAAGAGTGCCTTAATGTCTGCGACAAGCAAAACATCTGCTTCAGCAGCGGAAATGGAAAGTTAATACTCCAGATAAGCAAAGGAGGTTTGGGGAAAAAAAAAAAAAAAGCCACCCTGCTATAAACTTTACCCAAAACTCACACGAATTCCTCTTTGATCAAGTTAGTTCAAATGGAAAAAATAACTCCCTCTTCCAATTAGCTTCATATCCTCTATCCCTATTAGCTTTCTTTCCCCACCCTGTTTTTCACCAGATTTCTTGGTTTTATCTTTATTCTACCCTGGGAGGGAGAAGACTGAACCCAGTGTGCGCTGTGACCTGGCCCCACACATCCCCACGGCAGGTTTAGTGTATCCCTAAGGCGATGTGTGCTCCGGGTTAAAGCTGTAGTTGCCTCCAGATTCCACCTGCCCTTGTGCTATGTGATCTTGGACGTCTCCCTTGCCATACTGCCTGCCTGACATCAGCTACAAATCCCTCCAAGGGAAGACACCAAATTAGTAGGGTATGTCATATCCCCTTTACACTGCTGGTAAGTACATACTGGGAGTCATTCCCCACCCATGACTAGTGCAGGTCCAACCTTTTGCACCACAACGTGCCCCAAATTTTATGTAAACCAGAGAGTATACTTGTATCCAAACAGCATATCTCAGACCCACATGTGAAATACACTATAAATCTAGCCATTGCACTCTGTCAGTACGCTTGACAATTTTTACTGTCTTCGTTTTGTTGCCTTCTGCTTTTGCATTACTAAGACGACTGTGATTTAAAGATTTGCAGCTGATCCCAGGCTAGCTGAATCCAAGTCCAAGAACACAGAAACTGCAAACACCATCCTAAGTGTGTTCATTTAGGATAGCGAGACTTGCTGGACCTGCATGAAATACTTGGCCAGCTGACAGCATAGAAAAAGTCTCATTGATCTAGTGGAAGGGAAAGAAATATAAGACTAGGATGGAACAGTTGCGTTTGAAGAAATAACATAGATGTTTCCATCTCCAACAAAGAGATATATTAGAGGACAGGCAATATGATTTTGACAAGAGAAAAACAGTAAGGTAAGAGGAAACAGAAATAGAGGGAAAGTAGAGAACTGGGGGGAAAAAAAGACTTTCTAAGAAAGTCTGTAAGAACTGTAAGTTTAGAGAACCAATGTATATATATTGATGAATGAAAATCTCTTTCTAGATCATTTTCATACTTGACATTTGCCTAAATAAGACTAAAAAAAAAAGCACAAATTTCTGCAAAATGTTTCTTCATCGTGTAAAAGCAAAATAAAAATTCTTGAAATTATTTTCCCATGCTTAAGCCCAGCACAAACTAGCTAAATATTAACTTGCGTCAGAAGCAGAAGACTATCTAATTTATATCTGTAAAGGTTATGCGATTCTAGGCACTAAAACACAAGACCAAACCAATGATAAGAAAGACCTTTGTGTTTATAATTATACAAATATATAACACTATAGTTAAAATGCAAGTACACATCTCTCACACTATGGATTGTAAACTACAATTTCTCTTGTATTGGAAATTCATAACATACTTTCTTTAGCTATTGGGTTTCAAAATGAGGTCATATAATGTGAAATGGATTTTTTTATATAATCAAGGGCCTGTATTATATATACTTCCAGATAGTTTGTTTCTTTAGAATCAATTATACTCTAAAAGTTGCTGTGTGAGAAAACACTTAAACTCTTAATGCACTGTAAAGTGTACTTGTTGCTATGTAGAAATGGTAATAATAAAGGTAAAAAGTCATTGCAGGTTTTAGTTAAGCATTCTAAATTTTTCATGTTAGCATCCACATTAATGTGAAGCAGCTATAGAGTTTCTTCAGCAAAAGCCTATTCATAGTCCTGAGTAGCAATTACTGTTGATACTGCCTTTAATGAATCAACAGACACCTGGGAACGGTGGCTGACCTGCTGCCTTGAATATTTGGAGATGGCATGGAAATAACACTTGAAAGCAATTTCGAAATATTTTCTAACCTTTCTTTTCCTGTCTGCAATGGTAGGATGCAGTCTGAGATGAAGACACTTAAATATAGGCACCTATCTGTAGGTAACTATATGCGCAAGAAGGGAGCACAGCACTAGCTTGAATGTTAATGGGTAGTGTAATTTTAAATGCTGTGGTTTATCTCTCCTGGCTTTCAGGTTCTGCATTGGGAGGTCAGGTGTTTCCCACAGATCTTGTGTCATATTTACAAGCAGGTGTCTTAAACATCCTAGGGCACACAATATGGGACTATATCTGTAAATTGAACAATAAAATTATGTCCTAGGCATCTAAACTTCCATTATAGTCAGCAGAGATAGAAAGCAGGATTCAGCTGCAGAAACAGAGGTGTATAGGGTTATTTTAGCTGCAACAGGGTATCCCACCTGCCACCCTTCTGCCTCTCTAGAGGGACACAGTCACATGTCATATGTGCCATGCAGATGTCTTAGATGACATATAGCATCTCACTTGTTGATGTCTCCATTTAGGTATCTTGATCTGGAGACTGGATTATGCTTTCTGTTGTGATTCTAGAAAACATAGACACTGTGCTTGCTGAAGTCAGAAGTTCAAAACTGGTGCATATAGCAGATAAATACAGAAAAACCTTCTTCCTGAAGTTTCCTAAAGAGGATGTTCTGTCCTGTTCCCATACTTCTGTCAGGAAAAAGATAATGAAAGCTAGAGACTGAGAGCTGCAGTTTGTCTTAGAGGCCAGATATCACTGATCATCTGATATACTATAAAGAGAAATGAGAAAAAGTAATAGTATATAGATGATTTCTGGAACATCTAGAAATAGTTTTGGCAAGTATATGCTCAAATAATGTCCTAATGTGATTACATATTGCTTTCCGCCTGATTAAAGCTGCTGTATATCGGAAGTGTGATTGTCTGCACTTCCAGAAAAGAAGTAAATCATACAAAGATCCTACTCTCTAAGCAGTCATGTGCTGCTCAATTAATTATGCATATCAATTTTAATTTAGGTAAGCAGAGTGGGGAAGTTTTACTTCTGGAGGTCTTCAAAAACCTCCCTCTGTTTGCATGGAAGTTGGGCTCAATTCCATTGCCTAAGCACAGGTACGTAGTTCCATTTTAGGTGTCCTAGAGTACCCTTATTGGGTTTAATCTGTGTTCTAGAAGAGCAGGAAACTCCCATGAGCCCTGTGTCAAATTTGCCAAAGCCGAGCCCATCAGCCAAGTTGGTGACACATCCGTGAAAACATATCTAAGAAAGGGCAGAAAATGCTGGACAGGCAGAGGGGGAGGAAAAAAAAGAGTGAGAAACAGCAGGGGGAACACCAAGGTCAGAGGAGGAGGAGGGTGCTCCCTGGTGCCAGAGCAGACATTCACACTGTAGCCTGTGGAAGAGATCACGGTGGAGCAGATGGATGCTTCTGAAGGGATCACAGCCTGTGGGGAGTCCCTGCCAGAGCAGGGGAAAGTGTGAGGAGGAGGGAGCAACAGAGAGTAACTGTTATGTACTGACCATCCCCCCTTGCCTCTTGGGGAGGGGAGTCAGAAGTGAAAGAGTGAAGGTAGGCCTGAGGAAGGTGTTGTTTTAATGTCTGTGTTGTTTTTTTCCCAGTACCCAAATTAATGGCTACATTTTTATTTTAATTAGCAATAAAATAAGTTAATTGTCCCAAGTCAAGTCTGTTTTTCCCATCATGGTAATTGGTAAGTGATATCCCTGCCTTTCTCTTGACCCACGAGCTTTCTCGTTCCTGTTCTTACTATTTTCTCCCTCCCTCCATCCCAGTGAATGGTGGGAATAATCAGGAATAATCAGGGTGGGTGTTTGACTGTTAGCCAAGGGTAACTGACCACATCCCTCCAAAACAAAAATCCCAGTGTAGTTCTGGGGATTGCTGCAGTATTGATTTCAACAGATATCAGGGATGAGACTGCATCTAGTTTGGTGCCTTCTGTCACTCTCCTAAAAAGTTTCGCACTCTCAAAGACTGCCACATACTTCCATGCTGTGCCTTAGGGCACCCAACACACCTTTAGTTTCAGATAACGCATGATTTACAGCACAACTATCACATTACTTGGTGCCTTTTTGAACAGACATGCATCCCCCAAAAATAAAAATTACATCTTAGGGTTACAGGGGAAAGTACATGAGGCTCAGAGGAGACCCATGATCAAGGACTGTATAGCGAGGATGTGGGCAGTCTCTTCTAGATGGGACTGGAGTTAAGCAGAGTAGATACAAGCCACTCTATTGGGACACCAAGAATGACTGCAGGAAATGCATTTTACAGCAGACACATAAAGTGTATCGAACAAAAGAATAAACATTTCACCGATGAAGAGAACAGGGACGATGAGAGAGCAAGAAGAAGCAGTACTTATTATAACAGACAGCAAAAAAAGCCACTAAGCATTTGGAAACCTATAGAGCAGTATGTCACATACATCAGATTCCAAACCATAATCCTAAACAAAGTTATGTCGAATAGCGTTACGTTCCAGCAAAGGAAGAGAGCATTGAAGGCAAAGATGATTCTGCAGCTGCCTCCAAGCTGTTACTGACAGAATACCAGAATACAGCTCATTTCATCGTGATGGATGACTTCAATATTGAATTACAATGTGAGAAACATGGAAAAGACAATGCAAAGGGAAAACTGGGATGAGGAATCATGAGCCAAAATTATGACTCAACAAATAATATTTGGTGTCTGATATACTGTTCTCCAAATTTTCACAGAAAAAAGTCAATTTTTTCAGATAGGAAAAGAAAAATTTGACCACAACTGCATCATCTGAAGACAGGTCATGTGTCTAAGATGCAACAGCATGCCAGGCAACAGGTGTCAGCGACGACTGCAACCATTGCTCTCCCAAACTAAAAATAAAACAAAGAAAGATACCCTCTGATTAGGAAGTGACAAAGGTCAACACTACAAAACTGAAAACAAAACAGTAATATGAGGAATTCCAAGCTGTCCCTAAGAATAGATTTATGCCATCGTATCAGGCAAAGGAAGCTGAACTGAAAGAAAGGGAAGTGCACAGAAGCAATGTGATTCAGTTCAGCTGTCACAACTGGGTATCAGTATACTCACAGCAAGAATGGGAATAGGGTGCCTCAATGAGAAAAGAACATTTAAAGAGCTATGAAATACATGGCATGCTATGATATACTTGTGAAATCATATAGTATTTTTGAGCAAGCAAAGTTTAAAATCGGACAATCAAAAGAAAAGGAGGAAGATTCTCATTCCTGAAACACAAGAGATGGGGAGATTCTTTAAAAGGAATCATTAACAGCATCTCCTTATCTCAATCACATTTTTATATGTAATATTTGAAACCACACAACTAATCCCACCCCTAACAGCATTTCAGGACAAGTTACAAGCAAGAAGCTGAAAAACAACAAAGCAGCAGGATATAAAATTAAAGCAGAAATACTAGAAGTATTTGACTCACCTCCCTGATGAAACTGATAAATGTGCCTAATGAAATCTAGGAAGGCAGAGAGGAAAAGCCTTTCTGAATAACAGAAATAAGGAAACAGGAGCGGGATGGTGTGAAACGATGACCTCACCGACTTCAACAACTGGAGACAACTTGTGCTGCTCTTCATCATAGCAAAAATCATTTCCTGTGTGATACAACACATCAGTAAGTATACACAACTTATAGAAGCAGACAAATTCTGTTTGATAAATAAAAGAGTAGGTCAACTATTTTTCCCTTAAACTGTACTCGGGATGAGTCAACAGTACTTCCAAAAAAAAGGTCAATACTATCCACAAAAAAAACCCCTACTAAAAAAGAGCTTGATCCAAAAAAATCAGCTAAACCAAAACAAACTTTCCTGAAACTCTTATGACAAAAGATAACAAGACATTGGTGAGCAAAAACATCAGAGAAAGAGAAAAACCCAAATAACTAGGTATTTCTGATTAAACGAGTTATTTTAATCTCCTAACCTGATACCTTAATTCTGAAAGTCCACAGTTGAGCTTCTATGTCCTTAAACTACTGCTGTATTACATTCTGATATATAAGGGAAAATAATTGTGAAGAAATGAATGAATATGCAAAAGATTACAGGGATATTTTATGAAGTACCCATGAATGAGCTTTCTTAAAACTCTTAATTCCTTTTTGTGCTCACCAAGACCACAGTTCTACATATCATTTTTTTAATATATATTTTCTATTAACTCTTTACTTACCCTCCCTCTCGCTTGCATAGCTGTATCTACAAGAAAAATGTTTGTTTGCAGAAGGCTAATAGTCCTTCTCTTGCAATAGTGGACTACCCTGACCCTAGAAATCCGAGTGGAGGACCAGAAGTAGGACAGTGTAGACCCAGTCAGCAAACCCTACCAGTTTCTGAAAGAAGACTTTTCTTAATCTCCATAAAGTTACCTAAAATATAGTTTAATTTTTATAATTTCAGTCTCAAACCATATCTACAGTATTTAAAAGATATAACACAAATTACATTACAACATAAAAGTTCAATAATCATATCATTTCTATTGCTTTCTGATAAATATATCAAAAAGGTAGATAAGGCCCTGTTCAGATCCATGTTGTGTAGCTAACAAATCAACGTGACAAGACGCTATCCATGTAACCTGAGACAGGATTTCTATGTTGTATTACCCAATATTCATCACTTCGACATCAATAATTTTTGTGTGTGCTCAATACCACTACAAAAGTTTGGTGACTACAACTTAAAATAGAGTGCTAAGTATACTCTGAAACAATACATTTGAGAATCTGAAATGGTTCTGGCATTAAAATACGTTGCTTGAAGGCTCTTATTCAGCACAGAAATTATTAAAGCTAGTCACATACTTAAAAATAAGCTTATGGACAAATGTGTTAAGCATCAGTGTTTAGTCACACTGTGACACTGCTAGTGAAGCTGAATGTAAATTTGAAAAAAATTCTTCCTTTTTTTTAGATTCCACAAGGGGCAATATATATATCCATGAAATCATCAGATTTTTTTGTAATATGTACAAGTCTTAAATATCTAAGCAAAATAAAGCTGATGATAGAAATCTCAGAGGTAGCATAAACTGCAGAAGAAAGCTTACATTGAGTAGGCTTTATCACCTACAGCTTTGTTCCTATTTTGTCTAGATATGTAGACTGCTTATTCTCAAACTGTTGAGCTTTTGGCAGGAAATGGACAATACTGGGGAAAAATTCCAAAGGGAATACTATATATTACTGAGATCTGCATAAGGATGAGATTGACAGGACATCCTTCAAAGAGTAAAAACAGTGGCCCAAAAGAAATATTGAGGTTTTAAAGAAGATTACAATTTAAGCAGGAGCACTCTATTAAGGATGTGAAGTGAATGCATGGTATTTAAGGAATGCAAAAGGAAAAGAAGTTGAAATCAATATTGAACATCAGACAGAGAGTAGTAATCTGGCTTTCATATCTATTCAACCAGTTTCTCAGCCAGTAAAAAGTGACATTGCTTTGTTGACTCAGGAGAAGCCTGGAGACTTGTAGCAGCTAGGGATTTATTTTTGTACATTTTGATGTGTTTCGTTTAAATTACATAAAGGATGAGGAGGTTTGGCTAGCAGTTACCAGTAAAAGAGGCCAAGTAAAGGCATGACAGTAGTAAAAAGATGGGCACAGAGACAGAGAAATAACTATATAGTAATTGCTCTGTAATATTTGTTGGGCTACATACTCTTGATCCTCTGTAGCTAGAGAGTAGAGCAAGAAGACTATTCCAGTACTGATGCAATCAGAAGGAATTAGAAGCATGTAGTAAATTAACAAAAAGCTGGAATTCCTTTAAATGAATAAAGATATCACAGGCACATATATACATATATAGTTAGTTATGGATGTTGTGATAGAAGTCTGCAAAGTTTTACCTGATACCTAAGTCATTATCATGGGAATGGGTTATGGGATGGGAATGGGCTATGGGAATCAACTACTGTTGATTCACTCATCTGTAGTGTAAAATTAAAAAAAAACTATGTATACTTAGGAATGTATTACTTAGCTGTAATACATTAAACTCAGCCAGACATTAATATGTTTGTGGGCATCATTGCCACAAACACAAAATGAAGAGTAGATTTAATCATTAAAACCACCTAACCTGTGTCCAAACCCACGTGACTATACAAAACCTGTGACAGTTTACAGACACTGAGAAGAAGAAAAAAAAATCTAGAATTGGGTAAAAAATCCCATTACAAATACTTTGCAATGATTGACCAGTAAAATCAAAACAATTATCCAAGCCCTGATGCTTGCAGTCCCGAATAACGATATGCATCAATAGTCAATGGGCCTGCTCTCATGCGTAAAATTACTCAAGTGTATAAATTTTTCAGGACTGGGGCCAAGCAATATAATGCTAGACCACAGAGCCCAAAGACAGTTGGCAGCCATTCAGGAAAAGTGCTGGGGGCAGCGGTATCAAAGCTGCAGATAGCTGAGTAAAATTAATAAAACTATACAAATGGAAGTTAAAAAAACCCCAGATATTTTAGGCTTTGCACAATGCCACTTTGCTTTTACAGTTTGTATAATCTTAAACTGGAAAGAAAGGGTCAAGCCAATTACAGTAACAGGAAATAAGTAAAATTTCATTTGTATACTACAGAAGGCTCTAATAATCTTAAAGAAAAAAAAGAAAGAAAAAGAAAAGAGGACAAAGACACCAGAAAATAACAAACCATATATTGAGATTTACCATAGTTTTTTTCAAGTCAAGGTTGATCATGACTGTTTAAAAATAGATAGAAAAAGTTCAGCCAATGAGGAAGAATTTAAAATATTAACATGATCATAGCAACTGAAAGACAGCACAGTAAAGAGCAAAATAGATACAAAGGGTGAAATTAAGGAAAGAAAATTAAACTGTAAACAAAGAAATTGGGTACCTAGACTAAAAGGGCAATTTGACATATTTTACAGTCCACTTGCGATAGAGGTCTGTCTCAGGTCACCTAGGACTTTTTTCACAACGTCAGTTTAGGGCTTATAGTTTAGATTTTCCGAATCTCTGCACTGAACATGCATATCTCTTTTCATTGACTGTATAAGGAGACCAGACCCCTACCTCTGGCACATAAACAAAGCATCTAAAGACAGGTTGTGTGAGTACTGTCTGGAAGCAGTTGCATAGAGTAAATCTGAGGAACTGGGAGCCTCTAGTTGGAAAGAAAAACCTAAAAGAAGAAAATGTAAGGAAAAAAAAAAAAAAACCAAACAAAAGAATATAATGCTTGAAAATTATTGCTTCTCCAGAATTAAATCTATTACACATCTTCAAAAAAGTACAATAATACCTTTGCAACTGCAAATACAGTCTTATAAAAGCCCACGAAGGATCAATACAATAAACCAAAAGGATCCATCTTGTATGTTTAGACACAAAGGATCCATCTTGCATGTTTAGACACAGGCAAGATGTCCAGCAAAAGGAAAAAAGCCTTGGGTGTTTGTCCTGTCTTTAGCTGAATGGTTGGATAGTGCCAAGAAAGATTTTAGAGACCTACCCTGAGGTTACTTTCATATTTCAGGATAGGCATTCAAATATGAACATGGACTTTTGTTAAAGATGCAACGATTAAGCAGGGTAAGATGGTGTCTACTCCAGATATCTTACGCTGTAAGCATGTTTATGTCAGGGAAAAAAATTGTCATGAGTATTTGACCTGTGAAGGACATTCACATAGTATGGCAGCACCTACAAGCATTTCCCCATTGAGCTAGGATCCTCACTTTTGTCCTCTGATTTGCATTAATTTTGGCTGTGAGAGAAGGTAGCGTGAATACCCTGCTATGTGTCAGCTCTGGTTCACAGAGTAAGCAACGGGATATGAAGAGGGCACATCAAAAGTCCACAAAGCTCCATAATCTCAGTTATTCCCCAAACATTTATTTATGTAAATAGACTTGGAAGTATGCCCTGAAGATCAAAAAGTAGTGCAGTGAAATCACTTCTCTTAACATGAGGCTGGGAGGTTCAACGCTATTTGATGGATTGAATGAAAAAAGCTTACTGTTTCAGATATTAATTAAAACAAAAGATAGCATTGATCTGACATTTACATGGTCCAAAACATGGGACATGTCCCTCATACCAGTATCCAACAGTGGGTAAAGAAAGGAACAAGCTCTCTTTGACCAGAATCTGTGATTAGGAAAGGCAATGTCGTAGGTTTACATTCTCCCTTTCCTTCAACACTGTTTTTGAAAGACAGTCAGTCTTGATGTTATGACCTAGGAAAATGGACCCTTATTAACCATCTAGACCAGAAAAAAATCTCAACCACCTTTAGCAATCCATAGGTTTTAAAACTTAATTTTTCCACAGGTGACCAAAACCCACCCTTCTCTTTACAGTCACCTTTAGAAGCAGAGTAGACTGCATATTTACAACACTGATCTTCACTTTCTAAACTATGGTTCAGTCTAGATTTTCGTAGTAACCTCAACTTTTATAGCAAAGCAACTACCAGAATTAGCTTTGGTTTCTTCTCTGACTTTCTGGTAAAGATGAAAGGAGGCTAAATCATAATTCTGAAGGGTTTTGCCCACTCCATGTTACAGTTCATTACATAGTAATGCAGGTTACTATATGCCACATCACTGTCACTCCAAAAGTATATTTATATATAAATACAGGAAAAAAAGAAATGTAAATGTAATGTAAAAAAAAAAAAAAAAAAAAAAAGAGAGAGGGAGAGTATGAGACAGAAAATCAAGATAACAAGAACTGCAGGTCATCCTAATGGATTATAAATGTGGGGCCTAGAAAATAATTAATAACGAGCAATGAACTACGACCAGTGTCGGATTCCTTGCTTCTCTCTGGGCTGGCATTAGCTGCCATTACAAATTGAGGAAAGAATTCCCCAAATAATTGCAAATAGCCACTAGAGATTCTGCACACCAGCTAAGATGTGTCTGTGGGCATGCTAACAAAAGCAATTTCTTAGCAAGCAATACGCTAACCCCCTGGGACTGCTAATGAATCTGCTTTGTGGTAAACTTTTTAGAAGTACATGCTACAGAGACTTTTTAAGTGTGTTGCTTTCTGAATTCTCTTATTTCCATAAAGTTCTTTTCACTGAAATTCATATTTAATTTTATAAAGGAGATTCCTGCAGCTCAATTTTCACTGCACTACACAGTATCGGAGCAGCTTTTTACAAAATGTTATCTGCAGTTGAGAGTATTATTTTCAGCTTTATTTTAACGCGGGTTTTTTTGCTGGTTTTGCACTGCTTCATTTATACATAATATTTAGTCTCTCTCAGAGCCGGACTGCTCAGAAATTACTCTTTTCTATAGCTTTCTGTGAGTGTTGAACAACTCCAGCTACCCATCATCATTTACAGCCTCTCCCCTACAGAGGGCACCTTTGCCTTATTGGAATTGCTTCTGCAAAAGAGATAATCGGTGGTTATCAAAGAAATAACTGAGCCTTAAAGCGAGATCAGACTTCTCACAGAAGATACAAAGACCTTGTTTGCCTAGTCTTTTTAATGAACCAAGTTTTGTACTATAATTCAGCAGCAAGCAATAACAATGTTACATTCTGTATTATGATAGTCTCCACCAAGTAGTGAGGAGATGAACTGGAGATTGCTAGGATTTATGTCAGGGGCCAGTGAGTACTGAGATGAATTAAAGAACATGAGTTTGGGTTTGTTTTTTTTTTCCATCAATAATTAAGGGGTTTGTCGTTAAAAAATGTTTCTGAGATGCGTACTAAAAACATTATCCATGGGAAAACAAGCCATAGAAAGAAAGTCAATCATTTCCCAAATAAATCTTTCTAGCAGACCTCCAATTAGTAGTTGCTATCTGAAAGCTGTTCAAGTGGAAGAAAGGAAGATTTTATTCTCTTTTGTAGGGTTAGACTATCAAAACTGACCCTAAAATTCTTATTTAGGGAAAATATCAACTGACTGCAAGACTGAGCAGTACATTTAAATTTAAATTACTGAAGCTATTTTCTTCCTGATTTTTTGGTGTGCTATTATTTATGAAGTGTCAAGTATATCATTCATAGTATCTGCTGGTTCTGAATAAAACTAGCAATACTTTTCTGTTCAATATTGTTTTTCAGCTCGATCTGTAACACAGTCTTCCTTTACAGGCCGTTTCACTAATGTGTTAAGACAGATGCAAACATCATTGATTTGTAAATGGCAAAGTGAAAATTCTAAAGAATAATTTTTCCTCTGTCATTTTATATCTGCCTGATTATTCAAAACAAGCTACAGCTGTAAAAAGAAGTGCAAGACATTGCATTTATGTGACTCCCAAACAGGTCAATACTATGTTAGTTCATATTAACTGGGGGAAAACACAGGAATAAATGCATCGGCCCCTTTGCATAATGCTTTTTTATGGTGATCCTATCAATAAAAGTTACAGATAGCCTTATAAATTCAACAGCAGTCAACCTGTTGCAAGAAGACTCTAACTTCCCCGGCTGTTTTCTGGGACTGATACTGACTGTAAAGAATCTAACACAAAACCCAGCAAGGAATGTGCCCTGCCTTCCCTAAGATTTTTCTAGAAGTCTCTTATAGAAAATGCATTCGTGTTTACATTTTCAGCTTCAAATAACCAGCACAAAAGCACGAGAGCACAAAAACCTGAATCTCTAGTCCAGGCTGCTAAATTAATTAGGCAGGCCCCGTATTAGTGAGTAATACCTTTGATGCCATTGGAAAATAGTTTTAGGGAGTATTTTAGCAGGCTCCTCCTGTGTTATAATTTTACTTCCTTTTTCTTTTCTAATTATAGGCCAAGAGTGGATTCCTCACTAATTAAGGAAACTTTTTTTTTTTAAAGATTTCATTTCTAGAAGTCAATAGGAATGTTGCCCATATAAAGATTGCAAGATCAAGAACTTGTACCTATAAAAGTGTCCAATGGGAATATATGTTTCAAGACAGTTACTGTAATATAAAACAGTTGAAGCCACACTTGCACTAGTAAATTCAACAGTGCCAGGAATGTTCCCAGGTATTGAAACATGATGGTCTATACTGTAAAACTGTTCGAATGGCCCCCGGCACACTTTAAGCATCCTAAAAACCAATTCCTGGGCGCAGTTTGAGGGAGAGGGAGGCTGCATATCTCAGAGACCCTTCCCAGCTGGCAGGCTGGTGCCACTACCCTCTTTTGGGCAGGCGAAGAGTTCATAAATACACATGTGTGCCAGTTGGCTTTACTGCACAAGAACACTCCCAGGCAAGTTTAATTTGCTAGCATAAACATAGCCTCTGAATCTGTATTTACTGCAGCCATTATATGTCACTGTATTTAAAAGTATTCAGCTATCAGCCCTTACTTGTAAATTGTGCGGCGAGTTCTAAGTTTACATCAGTAGAAAACAAAACACTCAAGAAAACATTTTCTCGATTATATATACTGTTGTATGCATTATTTTCCCTGTAATTGTTTCAGCTTGATGGTAAAAAATAAAACTTAAAGCTGTTAAGGAAATGTTTGTTTTGAATATAGCTTTATGGCTGTAGATAGAACAGTTTAAAAAAGAAAGTAAAAGCCACGGAATAACATTTTAGCAATATCTAAGCTACTTAGGAGCCCCACTTTCAAAACAGGACAAAGTTACCAGTGGAGAACAGAAGGTCTTCATTATCAACTTGGCGTACCCCATGATATGGATAGGGAAGAGGCTGGTCAGCCCAACAGCAACAGTGTGGCTGAATTCAGCCCTTTTAAAAATCTGCCTTTTCTCAGAGAGGTGACACAAACATTTACCTGAGAAGTATAAGAGTCTACCTGGACGTCTTTCTCCTTGTAGTAGCATATCGGTCAAGTGGCCTAAATTTTCCAAAGAAGAACCAGAGGAACCTTCACCATTGCAGACCTTGTATTTGATTGCTTGTGCTCACTACTACCATGTGGGAAACCTGGCTTAGTTCTCTTGTCCTGTGGGAACGATAGAAGCTGGATGTGTGAAAACAGGTTTCCCACTCTAGAAGTGACCTGCCTAACTGGTTATTAGCTGTACCACAGAACGCAAATATGGACACAGTAGCAAATAGCCTCATTTCAGCTTTACCTTGCTGGAAGCCCCACTTGTCTGAAGGTAGTGGACCCAAGCAAAGACTGACTGTGTTTAGGCACGGACTCTCTCTTCAAAAAAACCCAGCAACACTGAGACTTGGGCTTCCATCTGTAAGTCCAGCAAAGGAAACCTACAGACTTGGTGAATTGCGTTAACATGAGCTTATGTACTAAGGGATTTAAGCACCTATTAAATCATGCGACTATTGGTAGTATGAGTATGGCACCTGAATTTTTTTGTGGATCTTAGTTTCCCTATCCCTCCTCACGTGTGAAAACAGGATAATCCTCAACTGCCTGAGAGTGATCGTCGGATTGAAGGGTATAATTAAGCACAAGCAAGACAATTAAAACTCTTTCTAACCAGCTAGATTAAAGCAACTTCAATGGTGGTAGTTCATTTTTCTTGCTTTGAAGTTTATATTTTAAGTTTATACTCACATGTTTAGGAGAACAAGCTTTAATAAAACCAAATTGCTAGTATACACTTTTGACTTAAAATTATTTTGTACAGGTAAAATTTTGTTACTGTAATTCTCCTCCTTCTATATTTTTAAAATTTTCTTAAATCTATTTCTTATTCAAATGTATTCACTGCTTTTCCCCTAAAATTTCCTTTGCTTTTCAAAATATAAGAATCAAATGTGGTTTTCTTTCTGGTACTTTTGTGACTTTTTGGTACCTTTGTGACTCAGCTTCTTGCTTTCCCGTGTTAAGTACCTATTTATAGATCTACAGTTGTGCCTAAAGCTAAGAATGTATTGAGGAATTTCTGTCTTCATAAGTCTATTTTTATTGGATAAATATTTCAAGAATTTACTTTGTATAAGCACTCAAATACATAAGCTTGAAGTCCAGTATTCATACTAATAAAATTCAATCACATGTAAATCACTGAGCACTGAAGAGGAACAGACAACAGTGAAGTTATATTATTTATAAATTCAAACAAATAGTCATAATAAAAGTCTTTCACCATTATCCATAAAAATCAACAGTGTAGATTTTAAGGGAACTTATTTGGCCATACTATCCCTATTATACCTACCACAAAGATACAGGAACTTTTTTTTATGTTTTATATCTATGCCAAGTATTAATCTGTTTTAAAATAAGAGGGTTTTTTTGGAAATGTGAAAATAGAGAAAATCAGGATCTCCTGCAAATTGTTTTCAACTACTTCGGTATTCAGTGCCTTCTGTATTTATGGTTTTGTGTAATAAATTTTTGGCATAGAGAACTATTCAAGTGTATATTTTGGTGCTTATTATTACTGAAGAAATGCATAGCAACAATAAAGGAAAAGGAAAAGATGCGACTGTCAAATAAAGAGGTAGAGAAGAGACGCATGTTTATCCTGATCCGCCTCCATCATCCACCAGATGATTTTGGACATTGAGCCTAAGTTATTCTAGAACATATTTGGAGTTTTTCTTCTTGGCCTAACAAGGTCTTAGTATCTCAAGAAGCTTATACAATGTGAACCGACGGTTTACTGAAAGCTTTTAAAGATAGGGCTAGAAGATGGCAGGGTTAGCCCATTGCCACCTACTTGTGACACAGTGTGTGTGATATAATTCAAAGCTGCCTCTTACAGCTTTGGGAATTCTGGCATGGGAAATCATATTATGCTGGACACCATGGATCTGACTGGGAGCATTACCTAATATCCCAATGCACAACAAACAATAAGCAAATGCTCAAGACATTCAGTGCCACTGTGAAAGTGTATCTTGAGCTTATCTACTCGGTATCTTCTACCCAGACAAGAGGGCTGTGTATCACCTTCCTTGCAAAGTCAGTCCTCATCTCCAAAGCAAGAACAGTTTCCAAGAAAATCTAAATGCTGCCCATTAATAAACTCTGAACATGATGTGTATAAAAAAACCCAAAACTAACAAACAAACAAAAACACCTGAGAAAAGAAATATCTTGCGGAGCTTCTGTAGTGTTGAGTGTCAAGTGGGTATCCAAAACTCCTCAGAAACGTATCTAGCGTTGTTCATGTTTCCCCTCAGGTCTTTACAGCCGGGCAGCCCCTCCAATTCCTTTCACAATGACAGTGTCAGAATGCTGCCTATGAAACGCTTGCTCCATTCACACACCTCCTTAAACAGAGGGGGGTTAGCGAGATGGGAAGAAGCAGGGAAAAGTCAACTTTTGCATTTCTGCTTTTCCTAAGCTTCCACTTACGGAAGCTTAAGAAAATGAAGAAACAAACCTCCGCTTAATCAAAGATGAGCTTAAGCCCTATTTTGTCCACATCACATTCCCCAGTTCTGCCCGCGTTTCCTTCCTCCCGAAGGAGGGGAGCGGAGCGGAGCGGAGGGGAGCGGAGGGAGCGCTGGCCGCGCAGCCCGGCTCCCCCCCACGCACGGGCACTAGTGGGCGCTGCGATTTCTATTAAGTTTCTCTAACCAACGATATACCACATTGCATCCAACCGGTCATTGGGGGAGGGCGGGGGGGGACAAAAACTATTGCTGCAGTGTGAAAGCCTCCGTCTGTGTGTGTCTACAGGCAGTTGTCATTTATGTTTCTTTGCATTACTGGAGCTGAGCTGGGATAGGTCACTGGACAAGCAAGCACCAGGCAAGCAAGCAAACTACTGCTTTTTTTTTTTTTTTCTTCTTTTTTTTTAATGCAGGACCTAGCAAAGCAGCACCCCGCGTTACAGCTCAGGGCTCAGAAATGAAGTGTCGCTCCGGTTGTACTACACAAACCGTCCGTGAAGTCCCCAAGAAGCACAGCTGAAAACTGTCGAAAGAGCTGTACATGCCACGTTAAATTTGAGCTTCTTTTGGCGTAGTTGGCAACCTAATATTGTTTTGCCTAGGCTGGGGCGGGGGGGGCACTTTTTAAAAAATCTCCTCCATGGACATGTTTCTCTCCTGTTATTTAACAAGACTATTGCAAGAGACATGCAAAAAAACCCTCGGCACATTACCCGAGCCTACTTAGCAACTTTCAGACTTTGTTCCTCTGCTTTACTCTCTAAATACAGTAGACGGAAGTGGGAGATAACGCTCCCATGCAAATGAAGATAACAGTTGCTCGCCCACTCTCCGCTTAGGGTAGTGGAAGACGCACTGGTTTCCCCTAAAGCAGATTTTTCTTCCCCGGTAGCCTCCTGCATGTAAAGCGCCAGTGCATTGTCCTCTGACAGCTGATGCTTATCGTGCCGGTGGGGGTATTGTGTTTCAGCTCGTGGCACTGGAAAACCTTGTAACTTTCTTTTGAAGTTAAATGGCTTCGTTTTGTTTCCACGTATGAATAACTCTCCGAAGAACTATAGTGACCCAAAAGTCGACCCATTTACAACGCCCGTCCAACCGACCTGTTCCTCCCTCGGTCGGAGCTTTGCACAAAAAGGTCCTCTCGGAGCAGCAGGCGGGCGGGGAGGACGAAAGGGGGAGGGAGGCTCCTCAACCAGTCCAAGTTGCATCGTAATTAAATTTTATTTTATCCTACCGAGGCATGCAAAATATCGAGCAAAATACAAGTTTAAGTAATTTGTTTGTATTCTTATCTGTAGGAGTTGGAAATTAACAGCCCCGCTAGTTTACTGTTCAGCCTGGAGAGCGAGAGATTGCTTTGCAAACATTACAGTTATTATGTCTGCAGTTGGTACTCTTTGTATAAATTATTGATCAGCCATCTTATTTTTCTTTCTGCTTAATGGATATTATAGCATAGCCGTTTACACGCTATAGTTAAGGTTGTGTCAGCACTTCCATTTATAACATCCCCCTCTTACCGAGAGTTTATAAGTCGCTATAAAATTCCGCTCTGGGCTGAAACTTTTCAAGCAAGGGCTCGCACTTTTAAAGGTCCTTCCCCCATCAAAGAACAATTAAAAACGTTTGTCTGCTTTTTCGAAATATGGGAATAATAAAGGTAGCCCCGCACCCCAATGTTTTTCATTCACTTAAGTGACTTGGGGAGGAAAAGGCTGCGTCTCGCAGGCTGTCAGCTCACACGTAAAAAAGAACCCAGTGTGCATTTTTTAATTATTATTATTATTAAGGGAAACAGTGCTCGAGTGGCTGCCGAGCCGCCGCCCTACGCCTTGCCGGGCGCAGGGGCCCGATCCGCCGGCTGCCGCCCCTCTCAGCGCCCCGCGGGAGGCGGCACCGAGCCCCGCGGCCGGGGGCTTGGCGGGCCCGGCGGGGGCGGAGGGGAGGGGATGCCACGGTCCCCCGCGGCTCCCGGGCGCGGGGCAGGAAAAGCGGTCCCCTGGCACCGGCAGAGGTCGGGGCGCCTATGGGAAAACCAGGAACGTTTAAATACCGGGGCGGCTCTCCAGCGCCTGTATTTCGATCCGCCTGGGCTGGGGGCTGGGGCTGGCGTGGCTGAGTGAACTAATTCTGTAA
Organism: Oceanodroma leucorhoa; assembly: GCA_030449065.1. Lineage (NCBI taxonomy): Eukaryota > Metazoa > Chordata > Aves > Procellariiformes > Oceanodroma > Oceanodroma leucorhoa. The sequence continues at coordinate 22,896,919 of JASVER010000002.1, forward strand.
GGGGGGGAAAGCACGGGAAAGGGCACCTCAGATGAGATCACCGCTTTAACATAATTTAATGGCAGGGGCTTTGTACTTCATAATTATTGCTCTGAGCGACTTTTCCTACCTGTTGGTAGGTGAATTAACACGTTGGACTGAGGACCTCTAATGAGAGCCCAAGTATAACTCAAGCATCACAGAGGCTCCCCGTCGATTCCAGTCCTCATTTAATTCACGCAGGAAAGTTGGTTATCATTTCCTTCTCGTACTGCAGCTTTCTCTCTTGGCTGTCAATCGTCAGGTGAATGTCAGCAGGCAGTGCCCACTTACCTGCTCCATCCATCCCGAGCCAGCCCGAGAAGGGAAGCCGACCCGCTTCGCCATTTGGCTCTGGTTAGTTGCAACGTGACCGAGAGGCTGAAATCAACATAAGGATTATTTTAGTTACTGACTTCGAAACACATTTTCTGAAGTCAGAACAGCGACTTAAGGAAAAAAAAAAAAAAACGTAAATAAGCAAGTAGCTTAATTGGCGTTTGGTATTTGCAATTTGCATATATGCGCTTGTGCGTGGGTGTGGGTGTGTACGTGTGTTTGTGTGTGTGTGTGTTTGTGTGTGTGTCGGAGGCAGGGGAGGCGGGAGGGAAGGGATGAGAAGGTTCCCAAGCCGTCGGTTATTGCATCTCTCAGTACAGCGCGTCCTTGGTCAGAGCATCAGTTAGCATCACCGGAGATAACACTCGTTTCTCGTGGGGATGAAGGGGAAAAACTGAAGGATACTCTCCGGGGCTAAATCCTGCCCTTTTACTCAGGCGAGGAATACCCTCGGAGCCAGTGAGACGATTCGCGGGAGCAAAGCCGGCAAAAGATGCTCTGGCGCTGAAGTGACTGGGTTAGGCAGGGCGTGTGCGAGCTGCCAAGCCCGGAACAATTCCTCTTCCAGTCCTGTGCTGGGGATGTGCAGCCTTGCAACTCTCCAGCTGAGAGATGCACATTAAACAATCAGCCCAGGTGATAATTTGCTCCCAGATTCCCGTTTTTAAAGACTTTAAAAGTTATTTTTAACGGTTCCTGAAGTTTCTTCCATTCTTCCACCATTTCTTTTTGCTAAGCAGGCACTATACGTAAACAGAAATTGCAGTAAACAGAACGTGAAAGCGATCTTGCCCTGTATTCTGGACTTTTTATGATATATGGTGGACTGTTCAGAAGTGTATGCTATTGTTACAGCTGTTTGTGCCGGGTGTGCTAATGCACTGTTTGATTGAGTGAATTAGCAGTCATAACAATCTGGCAGTCTGGCCATAGAAGTGTGCTCAAATTGATTTGTGTTATGGCTGGACTGGAAAATCTAGTGTTAGTTGTTTTTTGCCCTGGGGCATTGTTTGTACCAAACTCCACTTTTCATTTAATTTTCCAATAGGTTTTGAAAGACCAAAAGGTTTGTGATGAACGTTTGCTGCACTTTATTATTATTCAGTTATTAAAAATATCCTATGAGTAATTTCAGGTTCCCCAAAACCTTGCTTTCAATTAGAGTAAACATAATTAGCGTGACGTCGTGCTTGGAATGGTAAATCTCCCTTTGTATCTATTAAGCATGTTATCTACTTGTCCTGTCACTGAAAGGAATCCAGTTTGTATTTGTATTGGACAAGGTCTGTGCTAATTTGACTATAATGCAACAATTAGAAAAACAGCACTGCAGTATCCAGTTTCTTATTACTGGTACAACACTTCACATCAATCTCAACTGTATTCATCGTGTTTTCAATGTTTAGTAAATATCTTGGTGGAAGGGCAAAAAAAAGGATCCCAATTCACAGACTTACATTTCTATGAGTCCGTTTTCCTGAGTGATGGAGGGGGGATTCGGTATGAGGTCCCTCCCTCTTTCTCAGTCTTCCCTCTAAATAACAGATAGCTCCTGAAAGGAGGATTGCCGCTCGAGACCCTGGAGAGTAAAAGCAAAACAGAACTTACCTTCTGTTCGCCAGTACTTGCTCCTTTCTTAGAATCTTCTGCTCAGCAGCAGTTTGCCAGAATTATAATGCAGCATGATTAAACCTAAAACATTACTCTACTGATCACACAGAAAGCTTTGTGAAATCATTTAGTTTCTTCTCTTCAGAAACCGGTGAACAAAATAGGTCACTAGACAAGGATAAGACAAAATACAAGACAGAAAGGTATTTCTCAGGAAAATAAACTCAAAAGAAATGCAGAAATAAATATTGTGTGTGAACTTAACACGGTAACATACTATTCATCCTTACCAGGTGCCTATCTTCTGAATGCTTCCCCTCCCCCCGGTCCATTCTTTCAAACACGTTCAGAAGATAAGTATTTTTCTGTGTGTGTGGTGTTTTTTTTTTTTTTCTGAATGAATTTAAATATTTAATTATCAATAATAACTGAAGAAGGGGGAGGGAGCTGATGTACTATCCTATCTCCTGTCAGTCAGGTATTCAGATTCCTTAAAATGCAACTGCTACAACGCATTTTCTAATTGCATTTTACCCTTTACAGCTGCCCTCAAAATTGTAATTTAATAAAATAGTGAACACCATATCAGCCTTTTTTTAGAGCAATAAAATTCAATCACTGTCAATACATCTTACTGCTTTAACATACATTTTAATATACCAAAATGGTCAAAAGAAAAAAAAAAAGAGACACAGAGAATACCTGCCCTGAACAGTTACATGAGCAGAACAGAAACCCTGCTTCAAACAATATTCCAGGAAAGAAATTAAAGACTTCTTAATTAGCACAGCAATTAAGCTTTCTTGGTCGCATTTTAATCAGCCTAGGCCCTATCAAAGGACAAACAGAACGATTTGCAGGTCTTTGAATTTTAAACAGTCTTATTGATTTCAGCACATAAGTCTTCACTTGACACAGGGAGAATTTTCAAATATCAGTTACAGTAATTTGAGTTTTGCTGATATGAACTCCGAGTGAAAAGAAGAAAACACCCAACAATAGCATTACATGAAAGAGCGAGTAAGAGAAATGAAATCTGAAAAAGTTTACAAAAAGCAACCTCAGGATTTGTTGGTGTGTTTAGATGAGTGTGTGAGTATATGCGTGAGTTAAAATAAATCCAGTCGCTCTCCATAATCATTAGAAACACTTACCACACCAGAAGCTTTGAGGAGTCTTGAACCCTTTCATAGATCTTTCTTTCTAGGTTTTTAATCCCATTGTTGCACTGAAATGATCAAGGTTAACCCAAGCCTGTGGTAGTAAACCCTTTCAAACTACATATTCTTTATATGGTTTTGAACCATGAGGATTATATATCCGTGAGGGCAAACAGCAAGAAGAAAAGCAGAAGGGCTGGTGTGCATCATGTTGTAGGGAAGGTAGAGAACAAATGAAATGGTAAGATTTCCTAATTCAGAGTTCACTCAGATCTCGAAGTGTCAATATCACATGTGTCTGGCTCTGTCCTGAACTTCTCAAAGATCTGTGCTGTCCTCACAAGGTGTAAGAGAAGGTGAGATACAAAAGGATAGTTGAGGCAAAGAAAACATGAACAGAGATGGTTTTCTACAACTGGAAAAAAAGAAAGATGCAGTGTATTTACATTTTTCAATGTATTCCAAGTTTTATGCAACACTAGATCCTACCACTGGAACTGAAATTGTACAAGCTCCTCCAGACAAATGTTCTGAGAAACACCTGAAAACGGCTTGAAGAAGTGTTCTGCATAATAATGGGTACACAAGACTTCAAAACAAAATGCCACTTTGTATTTTCTTGGTTTTATTTGCCCATTTTAAAGATATTAGTGCAAGATAGCTAAAATTTCACTAGCAAAAGACATATTTTCTGGTGTTAGAACACAAATTCGCTTAGATTAAACTTGGAAGTACAATAAGCAAGTAGATGATATAATAGTTTATATCCGATAATGTGGAAATTCCCCTGCACTGAATTACTACAGTTGAGATTATCCACTCTGTAGATGTGTCATCCCATGAGTCATCTCTCACATAATAGTATACATTAAAAAAAAAGCAGCTATGGGCACATACACGCATCACAATTAATTAAGCACACAGTGTATATTTTTAAAACTGGAAGAATTGGGTACACACCAAACCCAGTTTTGCAGACCCCCCAGCCGTACGGCCGGCCATTTCTTTACCCCTTTTAAAAAAGCGAAGTGCCCCCCCGACAAGCAGAACAAAGCTCTCGGCTCTCCCGACTGCCGCGAACACCCCCCGCACGCGAGCCGCCGAGCCCGCGTTACAACTCCGTCCCCAACTCGGGCGGCGGGCAGGTACCGCGCCACGCACGGCGCCCGGACACGCCACGCCAGCCGCGTCCCGCCGGCGGCGCCACTGCGCATGCGTGGGCAAGCGCAGCAGCTGACTTTCCGCGCTACCTGGCGGGGGGGGGAGGGGGGGGAGGGGGCACGCCGCTGCGCGGCTTTTGCGCGGCGCCGCCAGCTGTTGCGCGGCGGTAGCCGCGCGGGGCGGGCCGGGCCGCCCGCCTTCCCCTCTAAGTTACTTCGGTGCCGCTGCAGCCCCCTCGATGCGGCTTCTCGACGGCGTGGCCCGCAGTGCCCCCTCCCCTCTGGCCCGCGGCCGCTCGCAGCGAGGGCCCCTGCGGATGTTGCCGCGTGGGGGCTGCCCTTGCGCGCCCCGCGCAGCCACCGCCGCCCGCGCAACAAAGGGGCCCCGGCGCTGCGGCCGGACCCTCAGCAGCAACTCCCACCCCGGCGGGAGGAGCGTTCGTGGTGCCGGGAGAAGAAGGACGACAACAGCGAGAGCGACAGACCCGTCCGAAGGTTTCTGTTTTTGTCCGCGGGTGCCCCCGTCCCAGCCCCAGCCCCGGCAAGGTGTGCGGCCAGCGCTCGCCCCGCGCCCCGGCTTCCCCGCTCCCGCCCGGCTTCGGGGGAACACTGGAGAAGCTCGTGTTTCTCCACAAACTGTGTTGACAAGCGACTGCTGAAAAGGGCTGGGAAAATTACATCTCGTCTCTGGTGGGGTGAAATATGAAACATGTAATCTAACGGTTCCTGACGAGGAAGCGGGGGGGAGGATGAGGGACTTCGCTGCCTCTCTCTCCGTTTCCCTGCTCCGGGTTCCTGGTTGGATAATTTGGGTTAATACTAGTGAGTGAGCCTTTTGCTGCTTCAAAGGGTATTTCAAGTTGCCGGAGCTCCTCCCCTCCGCACCGTGTGACAACAACAACTCGTCCAGCGAGCGAGCGAGCGGCGGCGGCGGCAGCCAGCACTTCCCAGCTCATTTTCTCTCTGTCATTCCCCTCTCAATCTTTGATCAATGTACTTGCCAGAGAGAACCGAAGTCCTTCAAACCTCCTCCTTTTCACCTTCGTCTTTAACGTGGTGCTAGAGCAAGGACCACAAAAAGAAACTGCCCTCCCCCTCCCCTCGGCCCCAGCCCCGCCGCCCGGAGCGGACTTCTCCTCCTCCTCCTCCTCCTCCGTCCCCACTTGCGGGACACTTTGTGCGTTTCTCTCTCTCACTCTGGCCCCTGCTCTCGCGCTCGCCGCAGCACCTGATCCGGGGTTATCCCCCCCTTCTTCTCCCCCCTCCTCCCTTCTCGCCTTTCCTCCCCCTTTTTTTTTTAAAATATTTTTTTTAATTTTTTCCCCTTTCCCCTGCGTGTGTGTGTGGGAACTTTCCCCCCTCCCCCTGCCCCCTCCGCCGTATATGTGACCATGGCCGTACCGGCTGCTTTGATCCCTCCGACCCAGCTGGTCCCCCCTCAGCCTCCGGTCTCAACTTCTGCCGCCTGCACCACCACCACCACCACCTCCTCCTCGTCGGCCACCTCCTCTCCGTCTCCGTCCATCGCTCCCCCGCCGGCCGCTTCGGGGACAAACCTATTCCGGCCGGAGCCCATCGCAGCGGCGGCAGCGGCGGCGGCGGCAGCGGCGGCCACAGTCACCTCCACCACCAGCGGCGGCGGCGGTAACGGCAGCAGCGGCGGCAGCGGCGGCGGCAGCCCCAGCCTGGGCACCGGCGCCGGCGGCGGCGGCAGCGGCGGCGGCACCTCCACTCCCAATGCCAGCGCGGCCAGCGCGGCCAGCAGCCTGCCGGGCAAGCCCGTGTACTCGACCCCGTCCCCGGTGGAGAACACCCCCCAGAATAACGAGTGCAAGATGGTGGATCTGAGGGGGGCCAAAGTGGCCTCCTTCACCGTGGAGGGCTGCGAGCTCATCTGCCTGCCCCAGGCTTTCGACCTCTTCCTGAAGCACTTGGTGGGGGGCTTGCACACGGTCTACACCAAGCTGAAGCGGCTGGAGATCACGCCCGTGGTCTGCAACGTGGAGCAGGTCCGCATCCTGAGGGGGCTGGGGGCCATCCAGCCCGGGGTCAACCGCTGCAAACTCATCTCCAGGAAGGATTTCGAGACCCTCTACAACGACTGCACCAACGCCAGGTAACCGCCGCAAGGCACACGCACACCCCGCGGGGCCCCCCCCGCCGCCGCCGCCCCCGTCCCACCCCCGCGCGGTGCGGCCCGGACGGGCGCTGCGCCGCTTCCCGCTGCCACCGCGCGGCTCCGGCGGGGGGGGACGGGACGGGGACGGGGACGGCCCGCGCCCTGCGGCCACATGCGCTCGCCCCCTCCCTCGCAGTCGCTGCCCCGGCACCCAGCCGGCCTCCTCCGCCGCCGGCTGCGCCGCTTCTCGGTGGGACGCAGGGAGAGAGGGAGGAGAAGGGGTGTTTCTGCCCCCCTCCCTCCCTCCGTGAAGTGTCGCCCCGTCATTGTCCCTTTCTCTCCCCCCGGCCGAGGCGTGCCGGCGGCCCACGGCGGCCGCGGGCAGCGCAGCGCAGCGCAGCGCACTGCTTACGCCGGGAGCGGAGGGCCGGTGGGGGCGGGGGCAGCAGGGCCAAAAAGTGCTTTCTGACCGACCCCCCTCCTCAAGTTTATCCCTGGATGTAGCTTTAAAATGGGCAACCCTGAGAAAAAGCTGCCCGAAGGGTGCACGGGAGTGGGCGGGGAGCGGTCCTGCGGGGGGTACACAGACACTCGGGTTTCGCGTAGATGGGACGGGGCGCGGAGCTGCCCGCCGGGCAGAGGGCCCTGTCCGGCGTGGATGGAGGCCACTTGGCCATCAGCTGCTGTCATATATCCGAAGGGGCACGTGCACTTTTTGTATAGGTCTATACGGCAGTTGCCACATGG
>JASVER010000002.1:22904172-23070980 GCA_030449065.1 Oceanodroma leucorhoa
GGTCCCTGAGGAGCAGGTGCGAGCAGCTCCCGGCTTCCGCCAGCCGCGGAGGGGGCGACGGGGGCAGGGGGAGCGCGGAAGGGATTTGGCAAGGCTGAATCATGTTACCGCGCAGAATAACGCGGGCGCGGTGGCAGGGATGGAGCCGGGGGCGGGAGGGCAGCGCTCCGGCTGCGGGCGGTGCGCGGGTACCGCCGCGCTCCCCTGCCCGCTCACCCCGTGGGCCGCGGGCGGGGGCCGCGGCGGAGAGGTGAAGCCCCAAACTTGGCACAACCGGGGAGGGGTGTTGAGGGGGGTGAAGAAGGAGCTGGGAAAAGAGGAAATTCCTCCTGCAACAGCAGCCTGCCTTGCAATTGAGGGCGAAAGCGCGGGGCTGTTATCTTTCCATCTGTAGGTTACAGGGCTGAATCTTCTTGATAAGGAGAAGGGATCGCATAACTGCCGTGACCCCGAGATCAGAGCGGTCGGAAGCGCCTCCAGTTCCCGGGGGCTGCCCGTGCCTCGGGCGGGGGCGGGGGGCTCTGGTTCTGCCGCGGCGGAGGGGCTGTGGGAGCTCCACACGGGAACTCGCCACGCAGGAGGTCGTAGGCAAAGTCCCGGTGGTACTTTCGATATTCGCCAATAAACAGACCGGGCTCGTTTCACTTTCCTATTGTCAGATTTCAGGGTGCAGCAACAGCCAACACGTGGGGAATTAACCCCATGCGCTGCCGCGCTCCTTCCCTTCCCTGATGGCGGGGGGTGTGACATTCCCTCCTTCCCCGCTGCCCGAGGTAGCTGGGGCTGGTTGGGAGTCATTAGCATAGAGCAGGGCGAAGCAAAGCTACAATTTACTCACTCTGCAGTAGCTGTTGCTAGATGGATTGTTGAAGTTCTTGAATATTCAGGGCAGCAGGACAAAACAGCCTGGAATAACTTCCAAGCGCTGACATAACTGTAGCTGCTCGGGTAACTCTGCTGTTGTTTCATGTGGAATCAACATGAATATTAATAGCTGCTCTTAGAGGATTGGTTTTTTTGTGTGTGTGTGGCATGTAACTTGTAACAACTCTACGTGAGTTCCAAGATTTGGTCCTTAAAATAAACTCATGGAAGTTTTATTTTGCTACGGTCATACTGTGTAATTTGAACATGTGAAATGAAAAAATAGTGAAACTTTTTTTTGAGGGGAAGAGTGCAGGGACACCAATTCCTGGACTATAAAAGGCTTTGGCAGCCTGCTTGTAACATGGGTTGATTATGTCATCAGCATAGAATCGCCCGTGTTTCAGCTGTTTCTGAGGTCTGCTGTGTTACCATCCAGCGAGGTAGAAATTACAGTAGTGGGTTCAGAAGTGGGTAGGATTTGACCCTTAAAAAGTGTAATTGTAGACTTATTTATACATCCATTAAGGAGATAACTTAGTGGAAAGGATATACAATAGTGTATGCAAAATGTATTATTACAGTATAGACGAATAAAGCAAAGTGGGTCAGTGAGTTTTGGTCAAAATGGATAATATCATCAGAACATAAAACTGTATTTACTTTCTGGGTTTCCCTTCCAATACATTTCATTATGATTCTTCTTTCCTTACAAATTAATTATTTTAAATTATTTCTGACGTTACAGTAATTACGCAGGATAGTTTGATCTACTCAGTTTGGTGATTTAAGTGACCTTTCCAGACTCTCAGCTACTGCATACTTTAGCCGGGTGATGTCTTCTTGTATCCTGGGTGGACACTTAACTGTTGAAATGGAAGCTGTGAGAGCCAACTCCATCCTAGCGGCTAAATTGTTATACTCATCAGATTCAAAAATTTTGAACCAGCATCTTATCACTGTTATATTTGTCTCATAATCAGCTGATGCACTCGAATACCCTAATACTTTTTTGGAAAGCTTCATCAAGGTTAATATGTTATTTAATCAAAAAAGGCATCCAAATAAAGCCATTACTTTGTTGTTCTTTAAATGGATTGAACCGTTAGTTGCCAGTTGCTGTGGAAATAATTTGTAATAACTTATTTTGAGATGGAAAAGTTTTAGACGTGTTTCACCAAAATGATACATTTTAACTGTGATATTGCTATTTAAAAAAATCAATAAAACAAAAATCAATAAAACACCAAGGGATTTTCTATTGAATGCTTGATGTGGAGGTCTGTAAAGTGAATTGGTTTCTGTGTTTATTTGTGATACTACTAATAATAACATGATACTAAAGGACCCTTTTCTAAATTAGGCTTCTGTATCAGTTCACTGGAAAAATAAGCTTCCGTTATGGAAGATGACTTTTCTTTTCTGGTCGTACTGACCTTTGCTTTTATTTTCCTCATAAAAAGCACTGGTCGCCAAACAGAAATCCAGGAAATAGCAAACTGTGCATTTAGCTTACATTCCGATTAAACGGTTTGACATTAATGGGACGCTGGAAAGCCATATGCCGAACAAATAGGGGAAGGATAAAGGCAAAACATGGAAAAATATTTAAAGCTACTAGATGCCAATCGAGTCAGGTTTCTTGAATGTGTGTGTGAAACAGAGTAGCGAACTGTGCACTGGATGTCACCTGCCTAGGATTAATGACCTGGAAGCTATTGATCCCAGATTGTTTCTGGTCTCTTGTGTTTCAAGCACTTGTTGTGGAATTTTACCATGCTGGGTCCCTTCATGGAGTTTTCCCATAGGCTTAGGCTGGCTTTGGATCGTGCCTACCCGGGTAAAGACTAAAAGCCTGTGCTGCTTTCTGACCTCCCTCCTGTGGCCAGGATATGTTAATCTTTTCTGACATTTGAAGATGATTTTGAATGAGTTCATTGACATTCATACTTAAAGCGGGGAATTATTTTCACATTTGTTTGGAAGCTATTTACAAATTTTGGAAAACAACCTAATTGATTTTTGAGTATAAAGGGGAAAGATGCCGAAAATGAAACACTTCTCTTCAAAGCCCGTCTTAACATGGCAGTTACTCAGTCTCCCTTTGCTAGCTTCTGCTCCTCTCAAATCATGAGGACCTGGCATGTCCTTGTTTACTGAATATGGCATGCTTGCATAGTTTTTTTCTGTTTGTATTAATTAAAGGAGTATCTCACCCAGATAGGTTAGTACAGATCATAGATATTTTAAATGAACAGGTCAGCAAGTGCAGCTGGAAGGAATGTCAAATATATAGTGTCTGTGGTTTATATTGATGACCTTCCTTCTTGCCAGAGATTACTAAAATATAATCAGCAGAAATATGGTGGGTTTTACAAGCAAAGACGACTTCTGGAAGGCCAGAGGATAAATTGTAGTAACTATGAAGAAGGAGTAAAAGGTTTGGAGGTGGCTTCCTCAGCCTTAAAAAAACCTAAAAGAGTCCATCCGCTCGCAATAACAGAACTTTAATATACATCTTACAGTATTTATTTATTGGTAAATATAAATTAGAAGCTGAGATCTTTGGACCATACTTAATACAACAGAACAGACTATTTATCCCTTTAATCTGATACTTAGTCCCTGGCAGTAGCCCAGGATCTGATACTTGAGGAAGGGAACACTTATCCCCAGTGAACGTTCGTCGCCGTTGTGCACTGTTGCCGGTGCTGTTCCTGCACAGGGATGTGAGGGGCTGCTAGTGATGGGCAGAGGGACATCTTTTCTTGATTGCTTCACATGATTTTCCTGAAGTACTCAATTTCATTAACTCCTCCTTTATCTTAGAGCTATGAATATTGGTAAAGTTTTGTGGTGTTTGTTTTTTTTTAGAAACCTTTTACTGGTAGCTGTAGTTTGTACAAAAATGCACAGTTTTGATGTCAGTTTTGTATCAACTTTACTTGGGAGAACAGGCTGTGTGAAAGCAGAGCGAATAGCTTTGTTATTTCCACAAAGCACTGCTATCTCTGTTCAGATGCTCAGTTCGGTTTTAGGCCTCCGCTCCATTTCTGGAGCTGCGGGGGCGATGCCTGGGGCTGCTGATCCCACCTGGGATGCCGGGAGCGAGCGCCCCGCAGCGTGCCCTCCATCGGCCGGCGCGCGGGGGACCCCTGCTCCCACACGGGTGCTCTTCCCCGCCACTCCTCAGCACCGTAAACCAAAATGCACTGAAAGTAATCTTCTTTACTGCTTGTCTGCCTCATATTTTGTCATCTGGAGTGTGTTCCCAATGTTTGTTGGAAATTATAATTTTGTTTGACTGCCATTTAGTATTTCTTCTGTTTTCTCCTGTTACTAGATCGTTTCAGACGGCTGTTTTTGCCTATCACTGCGATTCATCATCTAAAGTGAATTGCATATGATGCAGAGAATTGCCATACACTGGATTGAATTTTAATATTTTCCTTCTGAACTATACCGTAGATACATTAAATTATTTCTGCAATCTCTGCTGGTCTGGTACAGGTAAATCTCTTTCAGCGTTGCCAGTGTTGCCTCTTTGTGGAAGAGCTTTACAAGTTTAGCTGTAACAATTCATTTCTGGCTGCAGGATAGCAGAAGGAGCAGTCAGAAACTACCGAGTTTTATCAAAATTGTATGAGCCAGCGAATTGAGGGTCCGAAACAACCACGATGCCTGTCTGTTTTTAAGCAACAGGACTGGATTTAGATCTTCTTTGTTCTTTTATAAGTTAAATATGTTTTGTTTTAAAAATAGCATTTGGGGCATCTGCTTTGCATTATGAGTTAATTCCATTCATTGTTTTAAAATAGTTATTAACCTTTTGCAAATTATATACTGCACATGAACAGTAATTTTTTCAATAATCTTTAAATGTGCATACTGTAACAGCGCCATAATGTGGACTGACATAATATGAATTGACAGTAAATTTTTAGTTGCCTAAATATGTATTTAAATGATAGAGCTGAAGAGTCATCTGCAAAAAGCTATTATGATCCAGAGAGTTAATTCATATATAGATAATTTCTCCAGCGTGCATTAAGGAAGAATTTTTCTTTTTCCATTATCATTTAAATTATTTTCAAAAATCCTGAAACATAAACCAAAAATCTTTATATTTAGAATCAAGGTATGTCTGTGACTTGAAATGATAAAATCCAGGTTGCTTCGAGGAGTAACTTCATCCTTAACCCACTATGTTCTGCTTATTTATCTGATACAGTGCTCAGCCGGGGGCATCTCCTAACAAGTGCTGATGTTTCATTTCATAAGCAGTGCAGAATATTGAAGTGTAATCTATTAAACATGGAATTTTAGCATTAACTGTGAATAACTGTGAACTGTTTTAAACTTTTTTTTTTTTTTCCCCCCCAATGGAAGAAAAAGAGAAAGGGTAGTAGTGTATTTTCCATAGCATGAAGTAGAAAAATGCTGTCACTGAATTTCATGAGAGGAAGGATCAGCTTTTGACCATGCAGTTATGTCCCAATTTGGAATTCTTTGCTCCAAATATCTGATAGTGATGAGCTGGGAAATTACACTGGGGAAGCATAACTCCGTAAATACTGAATACTTGCATTCTCTCCTCTGAATTTCCATAGGTCTCTTTTAGAGATGGGATATTGGACTGAAAGGACCCTGAGTGGCAGTTCAGGATACATTCACCTAAACTAATGAAACTGCTTGCATGAGTTGTGATTGAGGAAATGGATCACAAAATGTATTTCAGTTCACATTGCTTTGAACAATGTTTTGTGATAATTACATTTAAAGTCAACATCCTCCTGTGGCAGGTGTATGAATATATACAATACAATTTGCAGAATTGTACAGAAAGATCTTCTAAATTGTGTGTATCCAGTTTATTAGCAATAAACAGGAACTTTCTAAAATAGTATAAACCTGTTTTTTAATATTCTTAATATTATGCTTTTGATGTAATAAAACAGTCTAAAATTTTTATTGTGCACCCCTGAGAATACTCGTGTGGGTAACGCCTACGTAACTTTCTGTTCGTTATTCTGTTTAAAAGTACCCTGTTCACTCTAAAACCGGTTTACTGTAGATATTTTCTTTGCATCCCGTATACTTTGCATCTTCCTCGTGAAGAAGAAAGTTATTTCAGTATGAAAAAAGAAATAAATTCTTTGTTACAAATATCAAACAGTGGGATTTTATGTCCATTGGAAGGCTGAAATTAGCCATAGTTCAGAAACAGTGGAACAGGTGCAATTAAAATTTCCCGGTGCACCTCACCACACTAACTGGATGTTCTTTTCCTGCTAAAATAAGATGATGTTGTGGTCATGAAATTTTATTAATCCTCAGAATTTATAGAATTATTCTCTAAATTAGCCAAATGGCTAAATTCTGCCTAAATTCCTTTTGATCCAAAACAAGCTCAGGTTCAAGCAAAGCTTTCAGACTAGTGTTCTTATTCACATTATACTTTTATGTGATACTAAAAATACTGAAAAAAATGCATCTTAACTATTAAGACATGTTCTTTTTCTGTTTAATTTATTCGTTAGACTGTATGACTAACTGAGAGGGCCGTACATAGGTGTGTGTACAGACTACCTGGCTGACAAAATAACAGAGTTACTTACTGGAATTGGGTGGGGCTGGGGGGAAGGGGGAAGAAGGGAGTACGTGGGACTGCTGCAGACATTTTAGCATAATTGACAGCTAAAATATATTTGTAACATTACGATGTCATGATTGAAGTTCATAACTCTGAATAACGTTCATATTAGAGCACTTGTTAATGATACTGTACTGAGAACAGGTAATAGGTGTTTTACATTTGGACCAAAAGCTGTTGTTCAGGACATGTCTCTCAGAATATGCTTGTATTTACAAATGTTGCATGATAGAAATCGTGTTTAAATCTTACTTTTGGGAAATGCTTTGCTTTTTCATCTTCTATGAAACAATTGTAAGGGATGAAAAAGAAAGTAGTTTATATAAACTATAAAGGGAACAGGTAATATATAAATATGTATTTTATTACAATTTAATTGCATCTTTTGTAACCTTGATTTCATGTTATTCTCATACTTGCTAATTTTTTTTTTTTTAAATAAAGGGCTAGATCATGATTTTATGTATGGGACAGAAGAAAGCTGCTTTCAGGTTATAAGTCCTACAAACAATGCATTACATTTTTATCGGTGATAAATCTAGTCAGGGCTTATTAATAGTTTGAGCATTGTTTAAAAAACATTAGTAAAGCTATTATTTTTGAATGATACTTTTCCAAATGTAGTAAAAACATAAATAATATTTTAATTGGTTTTATATAATGTTTTAATGGATGCCAGTGTTATCTGTCTTTACGAAGCATATAATTTGTTTCCAGTCTCCTGGCCTGCTGTAAAAACCTTTCTTTGTTGAAGAAGGTCACCTGTAGGACTTAGCTATTTACATTAAAATAAAAATGCTGTGGTTTTAAACCATATGCTTAACTTTAAGAATGTGGATAGTCCTGTTGCTTTCAATAGCTTACATACATCTTTTAAACCAAACATACGCAAAATATATCTGGAAGTGCTATAAAAGAATCAGTTGACATCTTTGGTAGGAAGCTGTCTTACTGTATACTTTCTTGCGTTTGTAGGGACAGTTTGAAAGCATTGAAAAAATACTTTCGATTTAGTGTCCTGTAAATTAACACTTGTTGCATAAAATAGATTCATGATGCATTTTTTTAACGTTTTTGTGAGTATTATCTTCTTTCGTATTAATTAATTTTAGGAAATCAGGGCAACATCTTGGCAGGAATGAATTTGATATAACTTGTGGCTTCATACCCCCTGCTGGGATTTTTTTGTATTCATTTTTGTAGCACAGAAGCAGACTATCTCTTTTCGAAGGGAATGGGCACTTTCAAGATGTGTGCCATGGCTGTCACTTTTCACATTTTAGTTCTGATACTCACTGATAGTTTGGTGTGAAGGAAGTGAAACCATTTTCCAATTGTTTTCTGTTTCCTTAAGTTTCTGCTTAAAAGCTAAAAAAAAGGGGGGGGGGGGGGCAGGAGGAAAATACCTCAGGTGGTATTAAGTGTATAATAAGGACTGATACAAGTGAAAAGTCATATGTTCACTTTTTTTTAAAAAAATATTTCTCTCTTAGCATGTCAGAACAGTTCTTACAATGTAGATGATACGTAGGACTTTATTATTTCTGTGGTATCTACCACTAAAGACTAATGCCACAATTCTGTTGCAAATGTTGTTGCATATTATTCTAATTCAAAGCAGGATCAGTTTTTTTTTGTTTGTTTGTTTGTTTGTTTTTTAAGCTGATACTCAGCTTTTAACAGGCCATGTTAAAAAATAAACATGAAATGCTAATAAATTATTTTGTCTTACATATTATTGGGTATCGTAGATGGCTTATGATTCTACCGATTCGCTTAAAAATTAATTTGCTGCTGAAATATCATGTTAAAAATAAAGGTAGTAGTAGAAAATGAAGCTCCTGCTACAGTAATTTACAGTTTAAAGTATAGCTATGTATAAAATACCTTTTTGAGAAGCTATGAGGAAAATGTATTAGAAGTACTAATCTAACAGCATATAGCTGTTTCAGAGGCACACATGTAAATTGTGTAAGGAAGGAGTCATAACATTTCCTGGGGAGGGCATGAATGAGGTCTTTAGTTGAGATGTTTGGGTATAGTCACAGCTGTTGGATTGGCTTAAGGCCACTTCAAGGTACAACAGGTGGGATGTGGCTTAAGATTTTACCATTCAGAGCTTCTCTGGCATCATCCTGGTAGAGTGGAGGACAGGGTGGAATTTATCTTCAGAAGCAGCAGCCCACCTCCATAGTATGTAGATCTCAGGTTTTCATGCTAAGAAAGTAATTTTCTTAAAGACCCTGAATTTGAGATGGGGCAGTCCTTGGTGCCTCCTGGCCTTTGGTCTTCGTATGGACTTACAGGCATGCATTAGATGTTTGCGTGGAGCTGGCCGATATGACCTTTACATAGGCTGGGGAAGCTTTAGTAGACGCAGGAGTATGGTCCCATACAGGTGGATTTGTGTTGCTCAGCTGAGTGGTCAGACTCAACCCGTGATCATTCTGGCCTCATTGCAATGAAGTTCAGACTCCAGTACACAGTGCATGGGACATGATGTTAAACACAGTAATTTCAGGTTGTTCCTGAAGGAGCGGAGCCTCCGTGGCATTTAGCTCTCTGCTGCTGAGCCTTTGCTGATGTGGGTCTGCCAAGTACAGGTTTCATCTTTTCTGGTGACCCCTTCTATGATTTTGTCTTGCTGTGTCTTATTTTACATGTTTCATTCTTTAAATTAGGATAATACAGTGATATCATGAGAGGTAATAAAATAATAGTTATGATGAAATGCATTGTGAAGCATACATGTATTCACAAATATTCGAAAGTATGAGTACATGAGTAAAACATTTTGACATTAAAGGAGAAGGATGTCATCAGTTAAAACTGCTGGCATTGTTATGTGATAAGGTTGTCTGCTCTTTTATTTGGTGTGCCAGCTGATGAAAGAAAAATATTTATTTTTTTAGAGGTGAAAAACGCAGGCATTTTCATCACCTTAAATGAAAAGAGCCAACTAGTTCTAAATACTGTTTTGTGAAATTGTGTTTTACCCCCCTAAGTGGTTTTCTGTGTGGAAGGTGTGCTGTAATCGGGATTGGTCTATCTTTTCAGCTCGGCTAATGGTTTCCTTTCACAAATCCAGAACGCATGCAGATTTGAACTTGTAGCCAGGAAAAAGTGCTGCCATGCTTCAAATTGCCAAAGGACCTCAAGGGACAGAAACTTGACCTGGTTTTATGAAACCATAGAATTACATTTATACAAGTTACCCCATGGGAAAGGAATGAACTGATCCCAATTCATTTCTAAATACTGGGGCCTTATGGGTCACATTTGAATTCTCTCCTACACCTGTTTTTCTACTAAATTTTTCTGAGGACATTTTTAGAAACTTACTTTACATTAGGTATGGGTCATGTGCCTAATATTTAACAGTTCAATGTTCTAATTCTTTAAAATGTCTAATGGTTTCTCAATATAATTAAGCTGCAAAAAGTTTAAATTATAGAATTTGTTCGTTATGGGCTAAATCCTTAAACCGTGAACTCTCCTCTGGGCTTAGCAACTTAGGCTTCATTTTCCTGCATGTGAAGTGTGAATATAGAGCAGGCAGTGCCTATAGTCAGTACATGTTGTATGGGCTATAGAGAAGAGGGTGACTCCACAGATGGGTCATTAGGCTGCTCACCTGGGATGTGGGACACAGCGGTGGTTCAAAAGGGTTACCCAATGAGACAGTTTACAAGAAGACACCGAGACTCCTTTCTTCCTTCCAAAATGGCCTTTCTCCTTCCCTCAATTAAACTAAAAATTTGGAAAATCTACGTTCAGATCTCTTCTTGGAATCACTGAAAGTAATGAGTAGGTGATACCATGGCTTTCCTCTTTCAGTACTTTGGTTTGAGCTAGAAGCCTCAATACTCTATGGTGAGTGCTTACTACTCTCTGGTGAGGTGGTATGGTACTTAAGGTGTCCAAGTGTTTCTGCCAGTGTAGTGCCAGGTTGGAGTATGCCAGCTAAGTTGACACAGTGGGCCCTAAGGACAGGGAAGGGTTCCTTAATTCATTTGAATATCTGGAACTATATGCTTATAGGATTACATTAAAATTAGAATTAGCTTGCATTTTGATTTATTTAACAAACTGAGTGCTCCGTTCAGCTTAGGTTTGCCTCAGCAATTACTATCCCACAGAGGCTCTGCAAACCTTCCAGGCTTCGCTTCCACCTTCTCGTGGAAACCATTTCCTATTCTCAGGCAATCTTTCCCATCCTTGAAAGACATTTTCAGTGCTGAAATTGGCATTAAGTGCCTGCATAAGTCTAGCTGTTTCTAGTGAATGAGTGACAGATTTGGATACTACTCATCTTGTATAGATTGCTTTTCTCTTTGTATACCATCTTAACACTTTAGATCGACTAAACAGCTCAGCTGATGATCCTTTGCTGTAGACTTTCTACGCTTCAATGTGGGTGTGGCAGAAGAGGCTTTTGTGTGGAATTACTGCTCCCGCCGTCACCTAGTCCCGAGTTTGTAGTCACTTTTTTGGCAAAAAGGATTGGAAGGTGAGAAATGGGAATACGGTGTTATCACAACAAGTAAGAAGATACTTATTTACTCTGTTTGCTTTTCACACCGGTGAATTTTTCCATACAATTTGTATTAAGCCATTCATGACTGCTGGTGTGGATAACCAAACTGTTTCGTGAGGCATCATCATGGGGCCGTTATTCATGGCCTGTGCTTCCTTTGACTGGCAGAGTGAAGGGCAAGTCTTCTAAATGGTGATTACTTATCATCATTTTGTATTTATTATAAATGTGTACATAAGTCCCTTTCTAACTGACCTCAAAGAAGTGGTCATATCGATCCCTAAGCTCTTTTTTTACCTTTCTCTAAGTCAGCCTTATGCTTTTAGCGATTCAGTTTTTGTTGATGCCATCAACAACTTTGACTACGGTGTGATATTGATATCCTGAGCGGGTGGAGGGGGACATTCTTTCCAAGACACAGAGAATGGTTTTGTTCCCCAATGATGTTTAATGGAAGGTAGAGGTCCAGCTGCATTCGGGGGCTTAAACATTTTTCTTAAACACTTACTTGCTTGGCTTTTCCTTTGTAGTTCTGTTGTTCATAAATTCGGTAGAAGATGCATTAATTTTACTGTATCCGGAATAAGTTTAGACCAGACTAGTCTAAGGCTTTTGACTTATCAGTGAAACGTTTTGGCTAATTTCTGATTTTGGTGGTAAATAAGGGAAATCTTTAAGATCGGCTGTAGTGGCAATGAATGCTTCATTGTGATTGACATGTTTGTCTTAAATTTTCTTTGCATCTAAACCAGAGAGGAAGAAATTCCTTTGTTATCTGTTTGATCATAAAACAACAACTCAGAATGAAGGAACAAATTCAGATCTTTGAAAATCCAAACTCTCCCTTTCCCTTTCCTTCTGTTTATTTTCTTCCCCTCACACAGCTCTCTGGATTTTGAAGAAAATGAAGATGAAAATCTACAATTCTTCATGGAAACCCCATGTTATTAGGCACTGTGAAAACTTCAAACACAGAGAATTCTTGGTTGGAAGCAGTTGCTAACCCTAGCAGTAGGGACAAGAGCCCTGAGGCTATGGGGCTGGGAACATGCTGAAGAGCAGCATAGTGAAGAGACAAAAGTGAAAGGCTGGTTGACAGCATGTTAAAGCGAATTTACCCGGTGTTACTGTTACATGCAGCCTTATAAGTTTACATATGTATGATCAAATTTTCAGTCTTTGTTTCCTTTCTCTTCGCTAAGTAAGACTGTGTTTAGAGTAGTGCCTGGGAAAGCAAGCAAGAAGAAATAAGCTTTGCTTTGGAGTTCGATGTGGGATGAGATTCTTGTGGCAGAGATGCTAGATGGGAAGAAGGTATTTGTGTTTTTATTATATACCTGAAAGAATGGATTACCTCCGTCTCCTTTAATTGCCTCTTTTCTGGGGCTCGTATCCATATGTAGATCAAAGAAGTTACCGTTAGAACATAAGACTGAGTTTTGCAGATTACTCCTCCACTAAACACTAACATGCAAATACCAGGCATTGATTATGCCTCAGCATAGCCTCAGCAAGAAGAGAGACTAGAATGAAATAGTTTGTTAGACACATTTTTTTTTTAGAAATTCACTCCTTCTTCTGGAAATTCTCACCTATGCTTTGTATGGTTCTAAGTTTATTTCAGAAGCTTATAGCTGTAATTCCCAGGTTTCTTCATATTTTTCCATACCACATGTGCAGCAACGATTATAGTCACTGTGATACTGGGTTGCACATAAAAGTCTTAATCCTGCAAGCAGGAAGGAAACTTTGGTTTGTGTAAGGAGTCCTGTTGCCTATAGCGTCTCAGTTGGACGATTTATAGGAATAAAATAATGCAGGTCCTTAAATATTGTCAGTATTGGTACCCACATGGCATAGCTAGCGGAGTTTTCATAAGCTGGAGTTTCACAGATACTGGCAACCAAGTGTGGGAATGATCAAAGAACATTATTTGTAATCAAAATGTGAGTTAGGTGTTTATAAAACAACTGGTGGGTGCTTGTATGCATGTGAAATTTGCTTACATGAGTAATCCCATTGATTTAAATGAGAGCATTCATGTGACGAAAACAAGTTCAATGCGGGAACGTTTAGAAGTTGGTGACCTTAGAAACGAACAGTTGTCTTTGGGAGTATTCAAAGGGTGGTTATTAAAACTTAAAGCTGAGAGTCGCCGTTTGAAGGCAGAACCGGCTAGAAAGACATTTGGGGAGCTCACCTGCCAAATAACAATGCGTTTTAATGATGCCGGATAACTCTGCCTCAACTTCCTCGTCCTCTTTTTTTTGGGGGGGGATGGGGGAAGGGATGGGAAGGAGGGCGAGAGAGGGACGGTGGCAGCGAGGCTGTTTGTTTTTCCCGAAAGTTGTTTGTGATTTCAGGTACTCATGGGAAATCTCTTGATCAGATTCACATCTGTTCCTGTCAAAGTGGGTGCTAAGATACCGGTCACCCAGCAACCATGTCCAAGAGGGAATTGGGCCGATAATAACTTCAAAAAGGAATGACAGATGCTAGATTAGGATGAAAGACAAAACGCATGAAAAATGAGCTTGTTAGAATAAAAAAATTGTTCAAGCACCTTCATGCAAATTAAATGAATATTGAACATTTGCATGCAGTAATTTCTACTTTTTCTGTTGATTGAGAAGAAATAAAGATGGTACATATGAAAACATAAATGTATTTTTTTTTTTTTACCAATTAACATACAAAGCAGTATCTTTTTTCTAAAAATGAGATTAGCCACCTGGGTGCTTGGCTGTATCCCACATATGTCGCAACATTTTTGTAATGAGTATGCTTCTGTTGAAGGAACACCTTATCTAATTCTTCGTAGCAAAACAAACAAGGAAGCAACCTTATATTAATTTAAAAATACTTCAGGTTAGCGTGGTTCTATTTTTTTTTCAGCTGTGGTTTTCAGAGCTGAATTATTTCCTGCTGTCCTTGAATTCAATCGGTATAATGTGCATTAATAAAAGATCACATAAGATGAGTTCAGACCATATGCTAAGGTTTCCTATTGACTGGTCAAACAATACATTTTTTAAAACACGATGGCTGTCAGGGTAACATGAAAAGGAAATTGTCACTTTTCCATGCCTATGTATTAAGATAATTTAAATAATCTAACAATTTTATTATTGAAACGTTCATATAACAATCAGAATTTGGAAAAGAATGATAAAATGTTCTGATTGAGAAAGGACTCTGTGTCTTGGTTTAGCAATGTCTAATGTGGTCACGTACAGAAATTGATTTTCTTCAGAAATTAATTAATTTTTCATATCGCCCTAAGCTGCAGTTAAAAAGAGTGCATACTTGTCTGTTTTTTCCAGAAATATTGCCTAATCATATTAATACCATTGCCCCAAGGATGAAAAGATAATTGTACAAATGCATTTGGAAATATGTATCACTGAGTATTTATGATTAAATTATGCAAATGACCCAGCTCTCATCCTTTCCAGACCCAGATTGTCTAATTAGGATTGATATGCTGAATAGATGTTCCAGAATTTGAATACAAGCATGTCCAAAGAGCAGAAAATTGGAAATGACAAGGCTGAGATGCTAAGAAAAGTGTCTTTCCCTTTTATACTTTACTAATGTGGTGTTAGCAGTTGCAGTTTTTCCTTTGGCTATATGGTGTGACTCATGTGTCCTACAAGAAATAAGTCAGGAAAGAAAAATCAACTTTCATAAATAGCATTACTTTGCTCTGGACTTATTTTTCTTTAAAAGTCTGCTAGTCGTTCCTCTCCTCTTTAAAGCTTTGTATCCTTCATGTTAAAATAATGATGTATTCCACATAAATTACTTCTTAATTTGGAGCACTGTTGTCTGTAGCTTGTCTCCAGCTGCCGGTGCTAGATATTCAGCTCGTCAGCTTCTCATGTATTCAGATGAGATTTACACACCTAACATTTTTAAATTTGGTGGGTTTTTTTGGTTCTTATTCATTCGAATTCACAACTCCTTGATGTAACAACCTTGTTTTTTAAGAAGAGAACTGATGTCTCATTAAGCTTGTTTATAGACATTCTGAGTTGGAATAATAGCTATCAGCAAGTCTACAGCGTTTAAATCCTACTTCTTCAGTGGGTTGTGTGTTCATTTACCGCTCTTGGGAAGCTGGGAGAAGAGCCGGGTGAGGAGCAAGGAGGAGTAGTGAACTGTCAGTACTTCAGCCATTGTTAGCAGCGGGAGTTGCTCCCTCTGAACTCTGTTGGCTCCTGCTTCCCATCTGCGGGATGATGGATTGCTATGTTTAATACATTTCAGCTTTTGTCTGTCATAGTGTGGATAGACAGCGCTATCAATGATTTCAACACTGATTAGAGCGCTGGTTGTACCCACTGCTACTGGGCAGGCACCTCCCAGGAATGTTTGATGTAGGAACTCGTTGGCACTCTCGCCATGCAAATGAGACGCTTGGCTGACTCGAGGTGGTTTTAAGCACCTACAAAAGACCGCCGGGAATTACTAGATCCGCACAGCCCCTCCGGAACAAAATTCAGACACCCCTGCGAATACTTTGGTACCAAATGTAAATGCTCATCCCGAGCGGTCCTGAGCTGTGAGAGAAATGCCTCATGCTTTTAATAGACCGGGGATGGGAGCAGGGATGCAGGGGTGCATTCCAGGGAGTGTGATGTCAGCGGCGCTCGGCCCGTCTGTACTTAAGCGTTTCGCTACTGGTGATATGGTAGGAGTGCAAGGGTTGCGCTGAAGCAATAAGATACGACATGACATGTGTTGTACGAGGATTTGCTAAGCCGTGGGTGCTTTGTGATTCACAAATCCATGGGCTGAATGATTTCAACCGCCAGAGAAGTCACTGTACACCAGCACAACATATGCCCTGGAGTATCTTCTAATAATTATAAAATGGTGCAGTGGACATATAAATTGGAAAAAAAAGATAGTCGTGTTACAGGCATAATTTTAGAGAAGTGGATATATATAATTTTTATTATTAGCATATTAATTTTCCACTCTTAGAATAAATTATTATTCAAAATCTTAAGTGTGAAACAGTATTGTATCAGAAACAAATAGATGATTATGCATGCTAAACCATATAATATTAGCTTTAAAAGATGCTTGACCCAGTTTCGTTGATTTGGACCATTGCCCACCGTGACAGGCCAGGCTGAGGATAACTTTCACTTCATTTTGGACTGTGGGAGGAAGGGAAGTTAAATCAGGAGATATTAATCATCCTTGATTTAGCTTTGTTAGTTGAGATTTTAATTTACAGAAGCAGCAGAATGAGTAACTAATAAAAACCAGTAACAGCAGTCTAGAAATTGCCAGGCTTAAATGTGTTTTCTTTACCCCTACTTCACTTTATATTCACTTGACCGTGGCATTTTTTGCTTTTAAAAATTTCTTCACCTTTGGTTATACCAACGTTCAACTTCCATGGCTCTGCTTATAGGCAGTGGTTTGTAATTTCTCTGTTGTGCTTGCTGGAAATGTAAGCTCCACAGGTCAGTCGTGGCATGCCATTTTTATTCGTTTTTAAGACGATCCAGTCAATGGCAATGCTCATAGGGAGGAGTGTTGATGCTAATTAAAAGCTCGAGTTTACCTTTCAGCAAAATATTGGCAATTTGCCTGGGAGAAAATTCTGTCTTCAGTCACCATTTTTAATCTATTTGGCTGTTTGGAGTTATCTTCACTTTCAGAGTTGCCTGGTTTTAAAAGTTGCCTGGATGTTCAAGTAGTTCCTTTGACATCATTCCTAAGTGCTCACTTGCCATGTATGGTGATCAGAGGATCTGAGGGTTTTGTGGAAAGGAGTATCAGTAATAAGGAGGGCATAATCTTGACATTTACAGCTGCCAGCTTTTCTCAATTTAGGCTCCCTTCGTTAGCAATGGCTGCACGGTGGTGAAACAAGGAAACTTGAGGAGTGCTTTGCAAATTTAAGAGAAAAGTAAAAAATGAAGATTCTTAACACATTGAACATTTCCTGATTTTTTTTCTCCTTGAAAATAAACGGCATTTGGCTAGAGAGTGAAAGGGGTTGTTTCTCTGCAGAGATCAATAGCTGGAGCATTCATACATGCACAGAGAGGAAATAACAGCAACTTGAAAGTTAATGAAAAGCAAGTGTGAAATAAATCCATGTATCAGTAGGTGATGTATTCATAAATGTATCATATAAATATGATAGGTAAAGGGATCAGATAAATGGTTCCTTAATTAGATAAAAGATCTCTGTTGTTTATATTCTTTCTGTAGAAGTAAGGCTGTGATTTACAGCCTTTTTTGATAGCAGGGCTGGTTTAGATAATTTTGCCCCTCTTCTGTTTCCTCCAGGCACCGTGATTGCATTCCTGTACAGCTATGCCTGTACCACCGTGTGTGACCATTTTCTGCAGAGGATCAGGTCTAGGTTAAAAATGCTTCCCGCTTACTCCCTCTTTTTCAGTACTATTTTTATTAACGCTGATCTGTTTTGGGAAAACAGTTCACCATGTGTTTCATCAGCAGTTGTGCTGTTACAAGTGAACGGGCAACGGGGACAGAAATGAGTGGTGGTGGCGGGAGGGGGGGGGGAACCGTGCCTTCAATGCTATGTATCGTCATCCTGCGTGCCATGACATTATCCTGCATCCTAACTGCAGTGTCCTGAGTTTAGCCCAGGAAATGAACTGTGGATTACACAACGGTTTTAACACTGTATTTAAAAGGCTGAAACAGGAGGGGGGTCAGCGCTAATGAACGGAGAAGTAAAGTCTTTGAAAGAAAAATGTATGAATGCAGTGAAAGCCACGTTCCTCTCTCTTGGAAATCTGCTTTACTAAATCTTGGCAAGCTGGCCTGCTGTGTATTGCAAAACAAATGCAGTCGGTCTCTGAGGTACAGCGTGATTTTGGCCTTTGGATGCTCCCCCCAGCCGTGTTCTGGTGGCAGGGAAAGATGAGACGCGGGTGTGCACCATCCTCCATGCCCCGCATATCTCGGCTTGCTCGGGGAGGGGAAGCCCACTTGTTACAGAGCATCCTCTGCTCTGTGGGAGGTACTGCACAGTGGAAGAACCCGGGAACTTAGGTCGAGCCTAAGTCTCTGCTGGTGGAGTGAGGTGGAGTGAAAGCCCTAGATTGTTCTGCTTTTTTGAGTGGACTTTCATCACTCATACCTCTTGCCTTCTTTGGGACTTCTTTTCCCCTGGTAATGCCATATACTTTAGCATAGAAAGCATCTCCTATAGCTATGCAGGTTCTGACAGTGTCACTTAGACCTCAGGGTTCCGTACAGTACAAAATTACTGACTACTGTTTTATTGTGAGCACCTAGTTCACAATAGTCCTGCCAAATGTTAATGATGGTGGAAATATTCTGCTGTCTGTAAGAAAAGCTAGGCTATGATAACCTGTGCACTTTTCACAAGCTATGTTGATAGAATTATACTAGTTTGTACTTCTTTAGGACTACTCTTACTCTATTATTATTATTACTTAGAACAGAAAACCTGTTTTAAACACCAGTTGATTTCTTCAGCTGCTTTTTGCAGACGTTGTGGAAATACGTCTGAAGCTACAACATCCTTGTCTACACAGAACCAGTGGGAAACTCACAATTTCCCTGGGTAGGCATGGTTTTAGCAAAACTTCACTCTGTTCAGAATGGTCTGACTTCACTGTAAAGTGGGTTCCACTGTGCTAATCCTCTTGGAATGCAGCAATTATCACCTACCGTATAGGTGTTAAGTGCTGAATTTCAAAGGGATTATCACTTTCCTCCTTTAGTGGCTAAGCAAGAAGAGAAAAGTTGTTAGTACTTCTAAAGGGGAGGGAAGAGGAAAAAAAAAGAAATCTCTCTTGTTTTCTTTTTGTGGTTGTCTTCAGTCTGGCAAAAGAAGAGCAAGCTGGGTTTTGCTACAGCTAGTTACTTTGGGTTTGATCTTTAAGAATTCTAAAGGCTTTTTTTTCCCCACCCCCTCCAAAATACCCTTCTTTTGTGGAAAGAGGTAAATATAACAGCCGTTCAGAATAAAACCCGAAAGTTATGTAGGTGGACAAAATTATATAGGAAAACCAAAGTTCTCTATATCTTTAGAGTATGTTTTCATCATCTGGAGACTTTTGTCAAGCTAAGTACGTAGCAGTACTTCAGATCTTCAACAGTTTGTAGAAGCTGGTATCTTTTCAGTCTATAAACATAATTGATGGTTTTATTGATGTTGCAGACAGAGCACTGGAAATGATCCTAAGACTATTTTTGTGCATATTCTCTTTCCATGTACCTTTTTCTTTAACTAACATGCCAATATTTTGTTCTTCTACTAGTACTATCTACAATACAGATAATATTAATTTCACATGGTTGTTGGTTAAGGTGGGATTAATGTCCTTGAATCCTTCCTTTTTTTTTATCCACTCCTAAGAACCTCATCTGTGTTACTTACTCCTGTAAGTGCTTGCTTCTGCAATCTTGATCTTCAACGAACTGTTGTCTGGGTACATAATGGGCAATGAAAGCAGAGCAGGACCCCACGACCCTAACAATGTACCCTGGATACCATGCAGTAACCATAGGCAATGCTTCTTCCATATTTGATTTTCAGATTATGAGTTCAGTTTCTGCCTGGAAATGAGCTCAACATTCCTCAGTGTCATCTAGTAATTAGCAGGCAGTGTATTCAGCTTTTCCGTCTGCTGTGTTTGTTTTTCAGTTACGAGTATGAAAAAAAAGGGGACTCAAGTTGCACAGGGACAAATGTGTGCGCTTGAGTGTACCACTGAGGTATGTTCTTAAGTAAACAGAGAAGCCAGAGGGTTGGGTGCCCAGCATGTACATGTTATATGCCTGGCCTTTAGCCTGTTCAGCCTACCTTTCTTTAGAACTGTCTAAGGGTCGACAGCCAAGTCTCCAGAGGTTGCTTTTGGGTTTGCTGATGTGAACTAAATGGGGAATGCTAGTTAGGGGGAGGACATTCACATCTGGAGAAGGATTTAAGTTGTTATAAGAGAGAGGGAGTTAATAATGGGCAGGAGAGGGCTGCCTTATGGAGAAGTCTTTTTCGTGAGGCTGCAAAATAACGAAAAGGGGCTTTTAGAGAAGGTGGCAGCATTTGGAATTGTATTGATGATGCTGAATAGGAAGTTTCATGGAGGAGGGAATATCAGAATATCAGATTGTAAAATTGGCTCCTAGCCTGTTATTTTTATTTTCACTATCACTTTATTGGGATGAAGAATGATAACTTCTGTCAGAAGTGTTTGGTCTAGAGCTGGCTTTCTCAGAGCTAAGAACTTAAAGTTTTAGTGCTGGAAAATGGGTTAAAAAAGTTGCAGTTTCTTCACGATCAAATCACAGAAGTTCATGAATTGCAGAATTAAGCTGTGTCACACTATTTAGATAGCATTTTCCAGGGATTGCCCCAGAACCTTTCAATAAATGACAAAAATTTTCTTCTATTAAATAAAATATTTTAGATGATACACGTATTGCTCAAAATATGTGATAATATATCTTGGTGCTGGTAGGATTAGTTCCTATTGTAAGAATTTGTAAGATACATGCAATCCATTTTATTGAAAGAAGACATAAAAAATTGCATTTCAGTTCTAAAGCTAACTATTTTCCTGGGAATAACAATCTCCTTCTTAAATGTAAAACAATTTGGCAGAAGAACATATTCTGCTAAACTTAGGAAGTTGTAAAAATGAGTATTCTTAATTTTTAATGAATTTCTGAAATATTAATTCGTTTAGTCCATTTTTGATGGCAGTAATGGTTTGTAGACTTTATGGGGTATTTTGAACTGTAAGGGGCTTAACTGCTTAACTGTATCAAGATGATAATATTATATACCACCAAATGTCCACAGTGAAGAGAAGGTACTTTGGTTGGGAGTGATGTTCATTCGGGTCTGTTGTGCATGCAAAGAAGGCAGTATTTATGTAGATAGGGATTCAGCATGGGCTCAATGCCAAGAGTCATCGTAAGACACAGCTATTTGTTTCAGGAGGTCAGGAGCACCCTGCCATTGTAGGGTATCCGAGTATTTGGCTTGTGAATTCTGACATTTCCCCTAATTTGATTTCATCATAATTTGCATACCTTTTATATGCAATTTCGTGCTATAGAAATAACTTTGCAACTTCTGGATGATAAAAACGGGACATTTTAAAGTAACACATTTCTGCCATTTGTTTTGCTGCCTCTTTAGTGTAATGATCCCAATACCAAAGAACTACAGCTCCTCCTTTGTCAGCAGGATTTATGATAATGTCTTGCCGTTTTTGTAAATTATGTAACACACACTGTTCCTCCTTTGTTATATAGTGAAATTTAGTAGGTTGTTTTAATTGTTTGATTGATTTTTTTTTTCCTTTGGCATTTGTCTACACTGAAATCTAGTGTCTGAGATTTACCAGGAGGAGCAATCGAGGAGAATGTCTTTTGTCTGAATTTCTGAAGATGTCAGGAGGTTTACGAATGTTTGTGATAAGTCTTTTGTTTTGCAAAGTCTAGAATTGGGTACGCAATGCTGTATGAAAAGTGTTGAGCGTTGCTCTTTTAAAATCATCAGCACATTTCTTAACAGGAACAAATGTTAGTCTTTCACGTAGTACTGAATATTCAGCAGCTTTTAGTAGTTCATATTTATTGTTGTTGAAACAGTAATAATGTTTTAAACACTGCTACATGGGAAACCTAGAATATAAATTGCTTTGATCATTGTTACGCAGCGAACTTGGAGGCAGTAGCAAGATGCCCATAGACTTAACTGAGACCAGATATTACCCTACTGCCTGAAACAAATAGTTTCCTTACAAAGATGCCAACAGCCATTTATTAAAGCACTCATATTACTTGTTGCACAATGATAATCTAGAATGTAAAAGAATTAGCAGGTAGAGTCTCTACCTTCCTACATTTTCAAACAAAAGTGTTAAAGTTTATTTTTCATAACTCTTCAGGGTAGACAGGAGAGACTCCACCAAAAAGGGCTGAGCCATTTTGGTTCTGTTTTATAAGGGACTTGAAAAATAGTGTAATGCAAAGTCGAGATGTTTCTAGGATATTTTATAGATTTTTCTTACTTCATTTTGATTACTTACTCAGATATACCGAACATGGTCTTGTTCAAGGGCTGATTCTGGGATAGTATTTTTGAAAAATATACCTGTAATTCTGTAGCTGCTATGTGTGGACTTAACTGGGATTTCATGATGTAACTGAGCAGCCCAGGTCTGAATTTTCTAGGTTTCCTTTCTGACAAGTCAATATTAAAATGCTACCCAACCAACTGCTCCTCAGAAGCTTTCAAAGAAATCTGGTTTTATGTTAATTTCAACATATCCTGTATTTAAAATTATCAAGGCCCCTGATGGGATAATTGGTCACCGAAATTATTAATTATATAAAAGTCCAAATCTATATAGTTGCCATATTTTAAGTTTGTAGGCATAATCTATAATTTTTACTACCTTGCCCCTTCCAAAGTTGTTTTCCCTTTGAATACTTTGAATCTTCTTACTGATGTAGCATTTGCTGTGACTATAAGCAAGACTTCCGCTGAAAACATGGAGATCTGGCCTTTGACTTTCAAGTTGAACTACATAAGAATAGCTGTTGAGCTGCTGTAATGTATATTTCATTATAAAAGTTATTTAGATTTTTTTTTTGATTGTTATTATACTGCTAGGAAGCCCTTTAAACTCTCTCTCTATATGTGTAGATATAAAGAGGGAGAGATATTTAAGTCAGTGAAGTGATTGTCATTGTCTTTCACCTTTGCTATTGTGATTATTATTTTATTATTACTCTTCTGAGATGATGATTCATGTTTTGAAAGAGTGACTTCTATAAGGTATTGACTGCCTAAATATGGGCGAGTACATTTTCTTTCCCTCCATTTCTCCCCAAGATGTTCTGTTGTCTGTCCATTTTTTTTTAATGTATTGGGCTTTGAAGTAATTCAGAGGATCGTGAAGACAGGCATATTAATGAGATTTATCAGATCTCCACATAAATGGAGCTAAACCATGATAAAAGTAATTCTGCACTTGTTTCTGGTACAGCTAGTGAGCTCAGACGTACGTAGAACCTTGAAATGGATGAACTGAGGGGGCATCGATGATAGAGGTAAAAATGATGTAGATGGGGTATTTGGATTAAGCATTTCAGACATCATGTTCCTGTGCTAGTAGCTGTACAGAATATCAATATGGGTAGTTTCTAAGGCTCAAACACGTTTTAGTGCCTGTGAATGTTGAAGTTTCCTTATTGACCGTTCTATAGTGAACTAATATTCTCAAAGTCCTAGAAGGTTAAAATTGTTTTTGCTTTTCTTACTGGGGAGACGATCTGGGTGTCAGAACTGAAAGCTGTAAGAATCATAGTTATTTTGGATTCCAATTTAAATAATGTTTTTGACTGTATTTGTAGCCATGTTGTAAAAAAAAAAAATTAAACCTGAGCTACTGTTTAGTGAATACTTCCACAGCTTTGTGATTGTTCTTGGAAATCTGGATAATATTTTGATTGTTGTTTTTAATAGAATCTTTTTTCACCACTGCAGATCTGTGCCCACAGGCCTGCTCATGAAACAACTCACAATCAAATGCTTCTTTTTATTTTGAGCATAATTATGTTGTATTTTAGTTACTGCTCTGGAAACGTCTCATATTTGCAAATCAGTTTCCAGAAGAATAGATTCATGTCTAAATGAGCTTGTATTCGAGGCTTCTACTAGTTTCAAAGAGTTTTATTACAGTTGTATCTGTAGTAGCTATTTTTTGTAAGACTTTGAAATGCTTTTGTCTTATCAAGCACCATTCTCTGTTATCCTTTAAGCCATTTGAAATGGAGCATGCAGTTTAGATCAGCTACGATGAATTTCCTTAGATCAGTGAGTGTTCCTGTGAATCTTAAAATATTCTGCACTCTGCCTTTTGTGGTTCTGCTGCCATTTTTTCTCAAGATTATCAGAAGAGAAATAATTGCTTCCACCCGTTCTTAAAGATGTTGGAGTTCAAGTATGAAAGCAGTTCAAAAGGGAATTTATGTATGCACATGCGTAATTGTTCATACAAATATATTCCCCTTAAAAGTTTGGCAAGGAGCTCCAAATTTTTTCCAGCATCTTAATTCAGATAGTTGCAAATGCAAAATAAAATAGGATTGTTATTTTTCCAAGCTAAAAAATAATTTTCACTAGTAAGGTTCTGAACTATGAAAGACTTTTAATTGATAATTTGTAGGATATCTAATGCACTTTTCCCTACAATTTTGGGCTTCAATATCTCCTTTCCACTTTATGTCTTTTTTCCACATTATGGCAACATGCTAAAATCACTGTAACTCTTTCTTTATCCAGGCTGGCTTATTTAGGGCTAGTTCGTACATATCTGTATGTTATGGTTCATTATACAGTGTGGCGCGTAGAAAAGTCACCTTAGTGTAGTATTGGAGGTACACAAAGGCACATACTGTTTTGTGCTATTCTTTATGCTCTGTCACTTTCCAAATACTTCCATAAACTGTTTCCATGTTTCAAAGCCCATTGGTTCAGTTTTCTCATTTTGTTTCCGTGTATGCATCTCATCTTAGACAGCCACATATCAGCGAGACTGTTTTTGACTAACTTTCTGAAGCTAGCTCAAGTGTCTTGCTCAGGGAATTTGATAATTAGAGACATTTCTTTGGAGGTAGGGTTTCTCTTCAGAAACTGGTGAAATGACTTTCAAGATGAAACTGCAAACAGGGCACTGGATGTTCTGCATTCATGAAAAGCACTGACACTCACTATTACTTGTGAGTGAACAAGTAAAGTCAGGAAAGACAGGTTGAGGCACCTTATACCTTTAATGCCAGGGGAAAAAAAAATATGTATGTATGTAGTGAATAAATGGCCTGTCTGTGTAATACAGGTTTGGGATTTCTGCTAGAGGTTCAATAATCATTTGAACGTGAAGAAATATTTCAGAAGAAAAATCAACCTTTTCTCAAATTTAAAGTAATAGGGATTCTTCACATCTCTAGTCTCTACCTTCTGTTATGTTTTTTTTTTTCTTCTACATTTGCTTACTACATGCTTATCAACTGCTTACATTATTGAAATTTTGTTTCACGGGTAGGTACTTTCAGATCATCACTCCTTCTCTTTGATAAGTTAAATAGCTCGAGCTCATTAAATCTTTCACTACATTTTTTTTTCTTCGCCATCCTTTTTTCTTTCAAATGCTCATCATGAGTAACATTTATTTTGCCCTTGTTTATACTTGCACAGCCTAATTGTTTTTGGTAAACGATGTTTTTTTTTTTTTTAGTGGGACTGTATAGATGTAACAGAGTAAAAATTTTGGCGGGGCAAAGAGAACTTCGTTAATAATCCTGTTGCTGCAGGATCAGGGGTGGGACTCCTGCAGAATGAGCAAAGTCATGTTAGTTTTGCTGGGTTAACAGCAGTAAAGAGCAGCGAAAACTGAACTCTAAAGTGAGCAAACATTTGCCGTAATACTCCTCAAAAGCAGGTCTGTTCAGTAAGAAGATGGTATTTTTCAAGTTATTTCTTGGAGTGAAACTGTTGTTTAAGAGTTGGTATTTGTTCAGGCAGGGTGCTTTTAAGATGTTGTGTACTATGTGAAGGGATGTTGTGGATGTCTATTCTTCAAAAAAGTCAGGGTCCAATGATATGAGTAATTATAAGAATGGCACTTTTAATGAAAATCTATTTTAAGAGTATTTTGAGTAGTTCCTGTTTCCAGAGTCAAAAAGGAAGTGATCGGAGATAGGGACATTGAGTGCAGACAATACCAGACTTTCCAGGTCTGATCCTTTAACTATAGTACACTCATGCTCTAAGGTACAATATCTTGTGACTTTTCAGGATCAAACAGCATTGAAGGACTAGTGTTCAAAAGGAAGGAAAAAAAAAGAGCTTTTAATCTTTAGTCTGCTAGCAAATAGGTCTATTAAGTGTTAAACAGTGTGAGATAAAATACATGATTAAGGACTATTGACTACAGCTAGAGTAATCCAACAATTAAGTGAGATTGTGGAATCAAGCTCAAGGAATAGTCCAAAAATAGAACATTTTCTGAAATTAATGGCAAAAAAGGTAAGAAAACATCTGACCAATGCATGGCATTCTCAAATGACAAACCAGATACACTCTGTAAACAAACTGCAGGAAAGAGCAGACTTAGGCTAAGCAAAATGTTTATGCCATTCAGATATGTTTGTGATGACATAGTTATCTTAAAAGATATTAAGATTATATTTATTAATATTTTTAACTTTTATAATGGGTTATAGAATTAGAATTTCTCATTAAATTTCTATTCTGCTTATATAGCTTCTTGCTGGTATTTGTTATTTTTTGAGGTGTTGGCTTTTATTTGGGACAGTGAAGAATTTTACGACATTTCTGAGATGTAGGAACAGGGAAAGGATTATAGCAGTAAAACATTAAGATCTGTATCCCTGAATTTTGGTCCACTAATGGTGTTATTGGAAAAGGGCTGTTTATTCATCAGTATAGAGAGTCTGACCTGACCAATTGCAACCATAAAGGTAACAGTTTTCAAATGGAGAGCTTAGGGTTTGTGTAGGTCCTGTCTGTTTTTGCGTGAGCAGGAAATCATCTCCTTCATTCCCTGTTGTTCGTGGAATACAACATGGACTGTTCACTTATTCTGGAATAACTAAGCTCAATTTGCTTAATATTTTCTTATCAATACCTTGATTTGCAGTACCATATTGATAGCATATCTGGCGATGAACAGCAGCAAACCTTGTGGGAAACTAGTGTTCTCAGCCCAGGTAGCTGCGTCAGTAGTACAGGTCTTATCCCCAACAAAACATAATTGTTACTGATTCACTTACTGAGTGTCCTAGCAGAGTTAATAGTTATTGGAGGCAGTTGTGCACTTTGGAGGAATGCTGTGCTGAGGTTCTCAGTGGGGTTTATAGAAGATACGTAGTTCCAGGTTCAGGCTTGAAATGGCCACATTTACTTGAATAAAAGCAATCTGAATAGGGTCGTAGAAGAGGGGTTATAGATTATGCTGTATTTTTTTTTCTAAAAGTGAAAGCTTTGTGTTGAAGGCAAGATTCTTGAAATCCATTTTTGGGGGAAAAAACACACCAAACTTCGTTGGGCGAGCTTTACAGTGTATCTGACATGCAGTTTCAAAAATAAAAGAAAGGCTAGGAAAGAATTTTTGGGTTTTAAGGGATGTTTTTTTTAACTCTGAAGTCAGGGTCTTGTAATTACTGGAAGAGCCAGTCCCTCAAAGATAATGGGAGAAGTGAGTCAGGTACAGGACAAGTCTGCTTTCCCAGTCCAGAAAAACACGAAAGTTTGTGGTCCTTTTGAAACTTAGGCTTTTTTATTTCATGCTTACAGCATCACAAGAAGAATGTACATTGGGGAAGCAAGAATTGTGGAGCAAGAATTAGTGGTAGCACCCAGGAAAAAATTAGCCACTATTAGGGTATGTTTTCATAGCAGGAGGCAAGTGTGACTGTAGCAGGAGCCAGTAACTTTGCCAGCATGTGCGACAGGCGCAGTGAAGATCTGGCATGTGGTCTAGCAGCTAGAGTATTGTCCCTTTAAAAGCCTGTACCAAGCATTACAGTTGCCAGTTCCTGATGAAGGCAGTGCAGCAGTGTCTTCACTAATATTCTCACCTATGCGAGCTAAATTAAAAGTGAGATGAATGCTCTGATATAACCACATTTTCATTTTATGTAGATCAAGACAGGCTGCAACACATTTCTGCTAGACAAGGTTAAGAACTCTCCACTGTCCCTGAACAACAGTGTTCTAATTAAACAGGAGTATGGTAAGCAGGTTGTTTCCCTGCTCAGACCAGCTGAAAATTAATCCTTTTTTTTCCCTTTTTTTTTCCTTTTCCCTTTTTGGAAGGACTAGTTTCCAGGCAGACCAGTCATCTGAAGTGTCTCGCTACACGGCACAAATTCTAGTGCCTGTATGGAGGAAGGGGTGGCAGTGCATGGCTTGGGGCAGGAGGAAGATAACACTGTAAATTGGTGGCCTCAATGTGCAAGAGTTTAAGCTGCCAGAGAAGCACGTACTTATATTTGAACAGTTTTAGGTAGCTATATTTCAGTTACGGTTCGGGTCTTTTTTTTAAAGAAAAAAAAAAAGGGAAAAAAAAAGACAGTTAATAGAACACCGATCCTGAACATAGCCTCTTAGGTCTAATGAATGCGTAACAACTTTAACAACTTTTGCTACAGTAAATAGATTCAGAAATGAAAAAAGGTAGCTGGTAATGACTCCAAACAACATGGGAAATTATTAGTTGTTGAAAATCAACTAAACTAAGCTTATGAGGTTCCTCTTCCAAGAGTACTAACTCTGGCTTAAGGATACAAAGGTAGGTTAGGCTGTTGGTGTTTATTCTCCAGAGCTCAGATTTTGTAGTATTAAGGGTAAAAAAAGGTTGGTTGTGGTTTAAAAAAAAATCACTGGCAATGCTGACCAGTTATTTCCCATTTGAATAATGGCAGTTTCAACTTAACTCTAACCAACATATTGAGGTGTGATAGGATCATGTGATGAAGTAAACTGCTTCAAGACATGTGAAATGTATTAAAGGCCCTTCTACAATGTAGGAGGAGGAGTCGGGTTTTGAGAATGCTAATTACAAACCATGTCAGAAGTTGATATCTCCAGGAGCACTCTAATTTTCTATCTCCCATTTAACACAGTTTTTGATTTTTACACCAACCTTTGCTTTTCCCTAACAGGGAGTCAAGTCAGGAGAAGACACTGATCATGACCAATATTCCTTAGAATATTTTTTTACTCCTTAAGCTGTTATTAGCCGTAGAACAAAGCTGTTGTTAGTATTAGTAGAAGATAGCTGTTCATACAACACATTCCCGCGTTCACTCACATGGTTCACTCATGCACTGAAATATTGACTCACCATTACCTGGTTGGAGCAACAGCTGGGAGGCCAACCCAGACTGTGTACTCAGAAGCGGAAGGTGGTACTGATGCTTCAGTGGCTTCCAGGCTCAGAAAACCTCCGAGTCATGTGTTTCATCAGGTGTATGAATGCGGTAGTCTTTGTCTGTGCATAGCAGCCACCAGCCTCCTGGACATAAGCCGAATTGCAAGAGCCTGTTGTTGATGCCAGTGTGTGCTGGTGGCCTGGGCAGAAGTGGCAGGCTGGTGGTGTCCTGGATGTATCAGCTCTTTCAGATTCAACAGGACCGCCAGTCTCTGGAGCTTGGGAAACTTCTGCACTGTGCTCTCCCAGCATGTAATTTTCCTCTCTTTGGCCTGTTATTTTCTGGTAATTATTTCTCCATCCAAAGCTACAGATTTTTTTATTTTTTTTTTAAGAAAAAAAATGGGGCATTGTCTATTTTCATGTTTTGATTTCATTGTCCAGTCAGTTGTGTTCTCCATGTCAGGAATTCATTTTTTTTCAAATGTAATTTTCAGATATGAACTAGGACAGTGGCTCCATGTTACTGTTCACCTGGCAGCTATTTAAGAGGTTCCCTTCCCTATTCCTGCCAATGGTTTTTTCCTGTGAGTTGCCTTGATTCAATTCTTTCTTTAGCTGTCTGAGCTGGTTCTGTGAAATGATTGTATTAAAAAAAAACAAACCCAAAACCAAACCAACACTTTTTAGACTTCTAGAGGTTTTATTTTTTTTTTTCCCTTTCATTTCATGCATTTGATTTCGGAACACAACCAGCCAAACAGTTGAGCTAACGTGATTTATAGCAAGGGACAAGAACCTTTAGATGAGTGAGAACGGGAGGTGAAGGGAAGGGATGATGGGGAAATGTATAGAAAACCTCTTATACTTGATCTGCTACTGACAGAATAATGACATGTAACAACAGCTTAAATGTCTAAAATATCACAGAAGGTGTGCAGAACAAATTTTTATGACATGCTTTCTTATTCTTCACCTTCAGAGTAATAACAAATTTGTGGTTACTA
This sequence comes from Oceanodroma leucorhoa, assembly GCA_030449065.1. NCBI lineage: Eukaryota > Metazoa > Chordata > Aves > Procellariiformes > Oceanodroma > Oceanodroma leucorhoa. The sequence continues at coordinate 22,934,176 of JASVER010000002.1, forward strand.
TCACATTGATGTTTATCATTATGGGGTGGCTGTCATCAGATGGAGACAGTGTGAAAATCTTAATAGCTCCTAAGATTTTAAACCTTTGTGATAATGATGGAGAAAGCATTAAATGTGCTGTCGTGAAAGAATATCATATTTTATGGAAAAACTTATGGAGTCTCTTTTTCTTCACTTCTTTTAGCTATTGAATGACACATTCGCCATCATTCATTTTGAAAATGTGGGCATATTTGTTCAAATAAAAATGTTACTTTGGGAGCACAGGTAAATAAAAATTTATGACTAAGGTTATTATATGGTATAGTAGAAATCCAGGGTGAAATATCTGAAGGAATAGTGTTCTTCAGTTTGGCAAGGGAAGATCTTCCAGTCACTCATTTCAGACCAACAAGGTAAAAGACTTGTGCATGGAGAAGTTACTTTCAAGTAAGCTAACATATCGTTTTAATGCACTAGCTACTCCAAATTAACTTGCTGTTTGGAATTGTATGACATGATTCAATTGCATAAACACACATCTAGATGCATTTGAAAGGCCCTAGGGTATCTTGTCTGTTTTACGGCTGCTGTTCAGAGGAGTGCAAGTCTTTCCCAGGTCCTTTGTCACGTCTGCCAGCTTGTCTGCATGTGTTGGATACTCCAGGGCATCACAGATGGCACTGGGCTCCTATATTCAGACAGCCAATCAAACCTGTAGGGAAGAATTCAACTCTGGATTCAGACACCTAGATTTAGTCAATGGCGGTTTAGTCGATACAGTCAAAGGAAGCCTCATTATTCTAAAGTAGACACCTACATTTGCTCTGCTGAATAGCTTTCTAGACTTCTTTGACTGCATTGACAAGATCTCCTTTGACAATAATGGGAGCTTAAACAACCGCATTGTAGATACCTAATTTTAGACACTCCTCCTTAACATACAGTAGATATGAAGCAGCATAATATAATTTTAAAGCAGCATGACTGAGAGTGAATTTCACTCCTTTAGCCTCAGATAGGTAATTTTTTTTAAATTTGAGCTACACTCCTTTTATAGTCAAATGGAGAAAAGCCATTCATCTGTCCTTAAAGTGTTTGGTAAGATAGTCAAGATGAATTGCTTTCTAGAGGTGCCAGTCTTTATTACTTTGACTGTAGAAAGAGTCTTGATCACTAGTTTAGATTTAGACAGCTAGTAGATGCCTAAAGTTAGGGGCAAATAATGTTACCTTAAATTGGTCTCAATTTAGTTGCCTAAACATAGGCATCTGGTGCCACTTGAGGTGCTCTGTGTGTAAGAGCATCCACCGTTAGACATCTGTAAAGGGCTGGCAGATATGATGAGTGCCTTTCAGGAGATCTGTTTCTTCTTAGAAATCATCATGATACCCCACGGGGACTAGAATAACTTTACATGCCTATTCAGGCAACTGAATCCTACCTTACATGTCTGTACACCGATTTTGTTGGAAATATGAAATGCACTGTAAATGCATACTCTTTTTTGCAATAACTTCCCTGGGTAGGCATACCCACTTTTATTTCCTTCTGACTTGAAATGTAATTTTGTCTACATGCCCCTTTAGTTGAAATGCTTTGAAAGCACTGTACTATATAAAGGTCATTTCTCCATCATTGAAATTACTAGTCATAAGTAGAGTGAAACACAGCATCTACCTAACAGCATACAGCCATATTCTGAGATATAACGAATAATATACACAGAACTTATGGATGAACAAAATATAATTTGCCAATTGGTGTTGGGCCAGACTGCTGGGAGTGACATTCAGGCTTTAGTGACAAGTGCTTTAATACAAAAGTATACACCTGCAGTGCAGTCTGAGACAGTGATTAATCTAATAGATTTAAAAAAAAATGTATTTTTGTTACTGTTTTGCATATGATAGAGCAAGATGTTTTTTTTGTGGTTGGTTTGTTTTTTTTTTTTTTTAATAAATTTAAATTAACAGCAAATAGGATGAAGAGTGCTTAAGAGAAATTGTTCCTGGCTTTACTGTTTTGTTCTTTGGTTGTCCTTCATTGGCGGCTCTTCATCATTACAGATTGGGAATGCTTTTTGTAGTTTGTGGAATGAACGGATAATCTCTCCGCCCTACCCCTGATATACTGCAATGTAAAGGCCCTATAAGGACCTGGTTAGAAAGACTAATAAGTGAATGGTTCAATATATAAGTTTCTTTACATTAGCAGCTCCTACTGACTTTTCATGTTGCAATCCTAAGATTATGCATTTTGTTTGCAGTCGTGTTTTCTGCATCTATCAGATATTTTACTTCCTAACCCCTCTTCTATCCAGCAGCTCTTGCTGATTCAGCATCAGTTTTCAGTGTTCACTTCTGAAACTGCCTTGTTACCATAAAGGGTACTACTTAGAAACATGCAGTAAGTATGTATTACTTAGAACAAACTGAAGGAATGATTGAGAAGTGCATGGACTGCCAAACTAACTTTATCCTAAGGGACTTTTCTCCATTTTAATTGATTTTTTTTTTCCCTGAGATTTTGTTCATCTTATTAAGCAAGTCCTTAGAGGAGTGAAACAGTAGGTTACCTCCTTGAGAGCAAAGGACAACCTGACTTATTTGCTACAATTATCAATTTGTCCTTATCTTCATGAAGTGAAATACTTTTTTTTTATCCTCCTGAAACAGCTTACAGTGATGAATAAAACAATAAAGAATAGCTGGTGTTAACTCCAGCCTCTGAGCCTATTTAATTTTTAACTATCAAGTGCAATATTGTGAAGACTGCACATAATCTTATTTTCCTAAACCAGATATTTGGCAGGTGAAGAAATTGTCAGGCACAGCTGATTGAAATGCTGTATTTTGTTGTCTTTACTAGAATATTGAACAGTTACATTCTCAGTAAAAAAATGTTTTATGTTTAGCTATATCCTATCATATGAAAAAGTTGTCTGTTGAAGTTTTGTGCATAATTCAATTACCTATTATATTTACTCATAGCTTTCTAATATTGTTTCAAGTGATAGTTACCTCATTTGTACTTCTAATGAAAATTGTTTTGAAATGCTACTAGCTTGGATAGGGAAAGGTAGAACCCAATAGGTACCGTGTGGATCAGCTGAGCATTTGCTTTAAGAGAGAAATCTTGCAAGATTCAATTCAGTGCAAATTTTGCCAATAACAGATCAAGTTCTAACTATGACGAAATTGAAACTTCTTTTATACGGACAGTCATAGAATCATAGAATCATAGAATCATTAAGGTCGGAAAAGACCTTTAAGATCATCGAGTCCAACCGTCAACCCAACACCCATGCCCGCTAAACCATGTTCTGGAGTACCACATCCACACGTTTTTTGAATGTCTCCAGTGTTGGTGACTCCACCACTTCCCTGAGCAGCCTGTTCCAATGCCTGACTACCCTTTCGGTGAAGAAATTTTTCCTAATATCCAATCTAAACCTCCCCTGGCRCAACTTGAGGCCATTTCTTCTCGTTCTATTGCTTGTTACTTGGGAGAAGAGACCAACACCCGCCTCTCTACAGCCTCCTTTCAGGTAGTTGTAGAGAGCAATAAGGTTTCCCCTCAGCCTCCTTTTCTCCAGGCTAAACAACCCCAGCTCCCTCAGCCGCTCCTCATAAGACTTGTTCTCCAGACCCTTCACCAGCCTCGTTGCCCTTCTCTGGACACGCTCTAGCACCTCAATATCCTTCTTGGAGTGAGGGGCCCAAAACTGAACACAGTATTTGAGGTGCGGTCTCACCAGTGCCGAGTACAGGGGCACAATCACCTCCCTCCGCCTACTGGCCACACTATTCCTGATACAAGCCAGGATGCCGTTGGCCTTCTTCAGTGGCCACCTGGGCACACTGCCGGCTCATGTTCAGCCGGCTGTCAGCCAGCACCCCAAGGTCCTTTTCCACCGGGCAGCTTTCCAGCCACTCTTCCCCAAGCCTGGAGCGTTGCCTGGGGTTGTTGTGACCGAAGTGCAGGACCCGGCACTTGGCCTTGTTGAACCTCATGCAGTTGGCCTCGGCCCATCGATCCAGCCTGTCCAGATCCCTCTGCAGAGCCTTCCTACCCTCAGGCAGATCAACACTCCCACCCAACTTGGTGTCATCTGCAAACTTACTGAGGGTGCATTCGATCCCCTCGTCCAGATCGTTGATAAAGACGTTAAACAAGACCAGCCCCAAAACTGAGCCCTGGGAAACACCGCTCGTGACCGGCCGCCAACTGGATTTGACTCCATTCACCACAACTCTCTGGGCTCGGCCGTCCAGCCAGTTTTTTTACCCAGCGAAGGGTACATGTCCAAGCCATGAGCTGCCAGCTTCTCCAGGAGAATGCTGTGGGAGACAGTGTCAAAGGCTTTACTAAAGTCCAGGTAGACCACATCCACAGCCTTCCCCTCATCCACTAGGCGGGTCACCCAGTCATAGAAGGAGATCAGGTTGGTCAAGCAGGACCTGCCCTTCATGAACCCATGCTGGCTGGGCCCAATCCCCTGGTTGTCCCACACCTGCCTCTTGAGCGCCCCCAAGATGAACTGCTCCATAATCTTCCCGGGCACCGAGGTCAGGCTGACAGGCCTGTAGTTCCCCGGATCCTCCCTCCATCCCTTCTTGTAGATGGGCTTCACATTGGCAAGCCTCCAGTCGTCTGGGACCTCTGCCGTTAACCAGGACCGGTGATAAATGATGGAGAGTGGCTTAACAAGCTCCTCTGCCAGCTCCTGCAGTACTCTTGGGTGGATCCCATCCGGCCCCATAGACTTGTGTATGTCCAGCTGGCGTAGCAGGTCGTTAACCGCTTCCTCTTGAATTATAGGGGGTTTATTCTGCTCCCCGTCCCCGTCTTCCAGTTCAGGGGGCTGAATACCCTGAGGATCACCGGTCTGACTACTAAAGACTGAGGCAAAGAAGGCATTAAGTTCCTCTGCCTTTTCCTCATCCTTGGTGTCAATGTTCCCCCCGGCATCCAATAAGGGAGGGAGATTCTCCTTGGCCCTCTTTTTATTGTTAACATATTTGTAAAAACATTTTTGTTGTCCCTGATGACAGTGGCCAGATTGAATTCCAGCTGGGCTTTTGCCTTTCTAATTTCCTCTCTGCACTATCTAACGAGATCCTTGTACTCTTCCTGAGTTGCCTGCCCCTTCTTCCAACAGCGGTAGACTCTCCTTTTTTCCCTGAGTCCCAGCAAAAGCTCCCTGTTCAGCCAGACCGGTCGTCTTCCCCGCCAGCTCCTCTTACAGCACAGGGGGACAGCCCACTCCTGCACCTTTAAGACTTCCTCCTTGAAGAACATCCAGCCTTCCCTAGGCCCCTTTGCCCTTCAGGGCCGCCTCCCAAGGGACTCTGTGAACCAGCGTCCTGAACAGGCCGAAGTCTGCCCTCCGGAGATCCATGGTAGCGGTCTTGCTGACCCTTCTCCTTATTTCCCCAAGAATTGATAATTCTATCATGTCATGGTTGCTGAGCCCCAGACGGCCTCCGACTACCACATCTCCCACCAGTCCTTCTCTGTTGGTAAACACAGGTCGAGCGAGGCACCTCCTCTGGTAGGCTCGCTTACCAGCTATGTCAGGAAGTTATATCTTCCACACACTCCAGGAACCTCCTTGACTGTTTCCTCTCTGCCATGTTGTATTTCCAGCAGACGTCGGGCAAGTTGAAGTCCCCCACGAGGACAAGGGCTAGCGATCGCGAGACTTCTGCCAGCCGCTTGTAGAATGCTTCATCGGCCTCTTCATCCTGGTTGGGTGGTCTATAACAGACTCCTAGCAGGATATCTGCCTCGCTGGCCTTCCCTCTCATACTTACCCATAAGCACTCAACCCGATCATCACAAACATCGAACTCAGTGCAATCGAAACACTCCCTGACATACAGAGCCACACCACCACTTCTCCTTCCTCGCCTGTCCCTTCTGAAGAGCTTGTGGCCATCCATCGCAGCACTCCAGTCATGAGAGTCATCCCACCATGTTTTTGTGGTGGCGACTAAGTCACAGCTATCCTGCTGCACAATGGCTTCCAGCTCCTCCTGTTTGCTGCCTGTGCTGCGTGCATTGGTGTAGATGCAATTGAGCTGGGCTATCGATCTCACCCCCGACACCGGCATGCCACCCCTAGGCTCATCTCTGTTGAGCGTGGCTCTATCCCTTCCCCCCTTCGTACTTAGTTTAAAGCCCCCTTGATGAGCCCCGCCAACTCATGGGCGAGAATCCGTTTCCCCCTTTGAGACAGATGTAGTTCATCTGTGAGATTGGGAGGGAGGTAGCTTCTGTAACCTATCCGTATACTGTCCGAGGTAGGGATACCAGGGAATCCATGCTGACCAGGGTGGGACCCAGGACAGTTTACTGAATTCCTGGCATAGCATGGGCTATTGAGGGGGAGATGGTGGCTATTATCATCATAAACTTTCACCGGAGGTTATACAAGGATGTCTTGCCCAGGGGTCATAACAAAGTCACTGTTGGGCTCTAATTAACTTATCTTTAATGATTAATTTTTGAATGCGTAAATCAAATAAATAGTAACTCATTTTAGGAGAAGCATAAAATTATACATACTTCAGTGCTGTTTGTTTTTAAAATGCTGGGGTTTAAAATGTGCAAGGAATAAGCACGATATCAAGTTAAGTTTTTTTTTTAAATTACATTGCTAAAAATATTTATAGATAGTAAAATTAGCAATACTTTCTATTAGAATGAGTGAAATAAGAGTACCTCAGATGGCCATTTCCTTCATACAGCAAGTATGCTGAAGGAGGGGAAACTTCAAAAATATTTTCTTAAAGTACATTTACTTAATAAACAAGAAAATTGCATCTTTATTTTAGTGTTTGTGGAAGTTCCCCTCTTTAGGTTTCCTGGTGCACTGTATGTACATTATCTGCTTCTTTCTCTCCTGTTTCCTGCTTAAAAATGTTTTATAGGCATTTCTCAAATCTTGCATTTAATTCATATATTGAATATTTTCTGTTTTATCAATGAATACTCTGGATATTTTGTTCCTGAAGTGGAAAAGCGTATTTGATAAAAATACTGCAGCACGACATGTAGTCAATAGTAGTTTGATAAGTTTAGAAGAAATAGTATTATTTCTGTTATTAAGAGATCCACTTCATTATTTTCCTATTTAGTTTTCTTCTCTGAGTTAGGCATCAGACTAATGAGAAATTCTTAAAACGGTTCTTTTTTTGTCTAAGCACCAAGCACAGAAATGCTTTCAACAGGAAAAAAAACCCCAACAACCCACAAGAAGTGCTTGCAGAGATAATACGTAGCCTGAAAAATACTCATGTGCTGACAGCTATCCAACAGTGTTGTCACAGCAGGAAGACATCAGTTGAAGAAACAGATAGCGACCTCAAAAAAAAAAAAAAAAAAGTCTGGTCAGCAGTGTGGACAGGGTTTCACAAGATTATAAATCACCCCAGGGTCGCTGTGTTCCCACCATAAAGAGAGCATGGTCGTTTTATTGTAATCTAATAAGTGATGGGAGCAAAGGACAGCTCCAGTGTGTGTGTTTGAAAAAAAAAAAAATCTTGATTACAGTTTCAAAACTATACAGTTTCCCTTGCCATTGAAGTGCAGATTATGGGGGTTAAGGCCATTTTAGGATTGGATTACCTTTTTATAGCTGTATGTTATTCCCTTGTTCATGAATCAGAAAGTACTTAAATTAAACTGAACATTTGGGAGTAATACTAATAGGGAGTGTGGTAGTAGAAAATTAATCACTATTTAGTGTTAGATGGCTAGCCAAGTAAGTCTTTGTTTTCAAGGCTTTTTTCACTGAATGAAATACTCACCTTAATGAACTGAGGAGAATTTATATCCGGTGGTTCCTTTCATTTTTCAAAAAGTTAGTTTTTGTGGTGACTCATGTGCAAAAGCAAGTCAGTAGGAATGTATTTTTAATGTCAGATCTAATCAACTTATTCACACTTTCCTTGTGGAGTTTATTCTGTATTGGGTAAAATTAGCCAGAGGAAATTTTTGTTCTTTGTCTTACTTCTTGGGGTTACACATTTGATACGTCTCAACGTGTTGGGTAATAGCCTTGATGTGCACAAAGAAGAGTCAGAAATGGGATTTCTTTTCTTACCTTTCCGACTTTTTACATCTTAGCCCTTCGATTCTTTTCCTGTTATTTGGACAGCTCTTCTGGCACCATTTATTTTTTTCTCCAGAATCTTCTCAGATGCTTGAAGCCACCTTGTGAAGCGAGTCGCTCCAGAAGTGAAGAGGTAGGGAGCTGAGCAGCAGGGCTAGGGATGGCTGAAGAGGAAAGTGGGTACAGAAGCCAGTAAAATGCTCCAGTGCTTCCCTATGTTAGTGTTCGCATGCCTGCTTGCTTCCTCAGTACACTGAAGTTACCAGCTAGTGACCCATTTTGGTGCCTACTGCCCAGACGCTACCCAACCCTCACTGGTTCTGAGTAGGCATCTTCTGTCCTTCTGCCACTAAGACAACCACAAGGTTGAGAGAAAACGAATGGGAGAGAGAAGCCAAACAGGCCTTCATATGCTTTCCAGGCCTCCCTCCTCAGACTAAGAACTACTGTTCTTGGTTCCACTTGGTGGCCGTATTTTCTAAACCAAAACCTGGGCAGCCTTTCCTTCTTGGCCATTTCTTTCCTTGGTATATTTTTTTAAGTAACGATGACACCAAATTTATTTCTGCTTACCTCCTGCAGCCACAGGTAGACTTGGGCAAAGAATAGATCTAGCACTTGAAGAGTGTAAAGCAAGAGGGTTCAGGAACTGTTTTCTCTGCAGTCTCCTCAGGCTCCACATTTTCTTTATGGAATTTAATTCCACTTGCTTATGCAGACATCCAGATATGTGTTAAAACTAAAAGTCCTAATACTTAGAGTCAGGCCTGGGTTTTAAGAAAAAAAAACCCTATAAGCCAACTTCTGGGGCAAAACCTAGGAAAAAATGTTTTAAATAAACTTTGGTTTTTGCTGACATTTTGAAAAAAGATACTTTTAATATTTCGGTATGGCATAATATCACTGAAATTTTTTTCTGTTTTTTTTTTCCCTTATGCTTTTGTATTTCAGAGTTAATGTTAAACGGTAGGGAGTTTCATAAGATGAAATTAGCCAAATTTGAATTTGTTAGTGGTATTTTAATTTCAGATTTTTATTTCCCTTCTTCTGTGTGTCAGGATGTACAGTAGCAGCACAGTAACTCCTGAGATGCACTCTGTCAGATCTGGGCAATTTACCAAATTTGTCTTCTAGGAAGCAGACTGGTATCATGAGAAGACCTGGAGTGCAGGTGGCTGCTTGCTTCACAATTAATCTTGCATTTCAGATTTCCAAACTTAAATGGATGGAAAGGTTTTTGTTTGTTTGTTTGTTTGGCTATAGCTCACAATTTTAATTATATTTTTCAAACGTGTTCAGTGTGGTAGCATTACCAAAGGCCCAACAGTATATTAAGTCCCTTCTTTGTTCAGAAACCTCACGCAATCGTGCAGCTGTTCCTGCCTGCTTTCTTGAAGAAAATGTGAGTATTAGTTTTCCTCGGATATTGGTTGATGATGAAGGTGATGATTTGCACTTAGACTCATAAAGCAAACCTTTGGTTGACTTCAGACTCACTTGTCTATCACCGTTCCCACGTTATTCCATGATTCTCACCCCCTTCAGCTGTTAATATAGGCAACTCTCACCCTGTATCTAATAGGACTGACAGAATCTCCTACCACTGCTATTGGTGTCATTCCTTTAATTGAAAATGGGGCATGATTGATGGCTATGCAGGTTCTGCTTCCTGTTGGACAGAAAGCTTTGCCTGCTTGACTTTCCCAGCACATTTTTGGTAAAGAAAATAACATCACTGGAGTAATTATTACACCAAATCCAACATGGTGCACGGGGTATTTGAAGTTCCCATCTTACCATATTAGATACACAAAACTCCTACCAATGTTGCAACAAAACATTGCAAAAAATAAAGAAGGGAAAATGTGGTTGTGGATCTAACTTCACTTCTGCTCTGTATATCCATTGAATTGTCTAGGATCATCCAAAGTATCGGTCAGGTGAGTTCAATCTTTGTTTTGTCCAGTTAAGGGATTTGCAAGGTTTTTTCTCCCCTTGATGGCCAAGTTAAACAATAAAGAAAAAAAAAATAGTGACTTTCTATCACTGTATTATGGAGAATTGAGTTGATCAGACACACTGTATTTAACCAAAAGGAGGATGTTGCATAAAAATAATCTCAGGATTCATGAGATGATGTAGTGGGGAGAAACATCTTCCTATCCTGCTTCAGATAACAACAGTGCTAGTTCCCATGTAAGTCAAGCTATACTTGTTATTATTAGAAGAAAGGAATGAGCGAGTTGTTTTACATACGATGTTTTACTACTTGCAAAATTACTCATGCTTTCAGAATAAACTACAGAGTGCAAATGCCAGGGTGATTTTTTTTGTTGCTGTTGTTGAAGACATAGGGTAGATTGGTTAAGGTAGAGAAACAAATGTAGTTGCTTTGATTTATCACTTGTGACATTAGCATGTACTATAGCGTTCTCCTGGAAACAAAATGGTTGCACCTGAGGACAGTGATATAAACACTACTTTGATTATTTGAAACAAACCATTAGGCTTTGATGAAAGAACTATTACTTTAGTAGACCTTGTACAGAGAGCACGCTTGGAGATAATGGATGAGCAGCCTACAAATTGCTTGCTTAGAATTTAAAGTCACATGTTTGTTTGAACTTCATGGCATAAACAGATATCTAACGTGAGCAAGACAAGCTAATGGTATACTTACAATGTAGTTGCAAAAACACTCTTGCAAACTTTTCTTGCAATAGTTTAAATATTTGCAATACTAAAAATACTTGCATTTTAGAGTACACACTGAAAAAAATTAGTTAGCTGTGTAGCCGTAATGTATACAATAGTTTTATATATTGATGTGTATACAACGTATACATTTGTATATACATGTATCCATAATGTATACAGTAGCTTTATATATTGATGTGTATACAAAGTATACATTTGTATATACATGTATTTGTATACTACATATTTGTATTAAAACCGTAAGTTTGATTTTATGTATTTGCTGCATGTTTTCATAATGAAAATACATATTTTGGAGCATTACACAACTAAAATGGTTGTAAAAGGTGTCAAATTTGAGTCTATTTAACAAGGAAAGCCCAAAATATAATGAAAATATTTGTGTTCTGTGGTAGATTTTCTTTATGATCTCTTAAATGATTACGTAGAAGGTTGTTTCTTTAATTCTGTGTATGGTGCCGTAAGTAGAGCTGGTCTCTGTGGGCATTCCTATGCTGTAAAATAGCTCCCCTTTTACTTCTGGATCCTGGTCATCCACACTCCACCACTTTTTGTGTGTTCTTTTGGGATAAACCAGCTACTTCCTCTGAAACAAAATGCAAGTGTAGTTCTGGTGATAGTCCACTCTAGGAACTATTTCCCAAAGGCAGTATGGACAAGACAGCACTAGGCTTGTTTCTTTCTGCTTCACACAATCCTCCAGCACCATCCCAGAAAAATCTGCATTGTCTTATACCACCTGTACTCTCATGCTATTTCCTAGATAATGCGATACAGACCTTACACATCAGCCATAATTTGGAGGTGAAGAACATTTCCTAAACATCCCACCAGTAGGACCTGTACTTGCAGCATTCAAAATACGTTGATTTGTGCTAGTGGAATTGGTTCATCCAAATTTACATCTACAGTGTACAACTCTCCATCTGAACCAATGACCAGTGATACTTGGCTTGATAGTCAAGGAACTGTATTTTTAAGATGTTATTCACTTTGTTATAAAGAAGTTCAAAACCGGTCAGATGAAGCAAACCGTAGAAGTTCCTGTGTTGCACCATTGGTTACGAAAGACGTATATGGGACGGCTGTGCCATATGGGTATTTCTACACTGCAGATATCTAAATCTAAGTGAAAGGAGGGCACCCCATTTGTAAATACGGTGTGAGTGAGAAAGCTTAACATTGCACAATAAATTCATAGGCCCTTAATGTGTACTGTTTATAATAGCTATGTTGGGGGAGGGAGCCAGTGCTGCAAATTTCTGCAAATAATCTTTATCTGCCCATACTTTTAAAGTGAAGATTTTTAGTTAACTTATTTATTAATTACTTAGACTATCACTAAAAGTGCCAGACTGGAGTCTCCCCCTTAGTATTCCCCAAATAATAGTCTAGCCTTAACTGCTGTTGGAAATGGAAAGATTGAAAAGATAACTCTAAACCCGTGTGACAGCCAAGGACATACAGAGCCTGAATGATTTACCTTTGCATTATGGTAGTCATGTCCCAGGATCCTGTTTCATGTGGCAAGTCAACAAGCAGTAAAAAATACAACACTTGAATATCTGACTGTTTTTCATGTTTAATTTCAGGAACAAAATAAATACTGGTTACTATATATAGAACATCATGTACTGGTTACAGAATACTGAGGACTGTACAGAATAGTGAACTGTATTTCCATAGTCCATGGAAACATTTCCATTTCCATTTCTGTACTGCCTGATAGGAGAATATGAGCTCTCTTTTTTTCAGTTCCATAGATAGCTTCTTGATTTATTAAAATGCTTTTCCAGGGCATAAGCACAAGCATGGTACCATAGTCTAAGCCTCTCTGTGTTGTGTATTTTGAAATGGCTGCATTATCCTGCAAACCTGTAAAATATGCAGTATTTAGACATAAACATCCTAAGCAGGTTACATTTTGTGAAACAAATATTTATCCTACTTAACTATTTTGAACTTTTTATAGGCCTGTTAAGTGACATAAAACCTCTAAATGATTGTCCTTTAACAACTTTCTTTTCTTTTGAAGTTCACGTATTTAGCTACCCTTCCCTTGCTCAAGTTTTTTGTGCTTGATCTAATAGATTTTATTAGAGGTAATGAATTGAGAGCAAACTTTCATCTGCTATGGATACATCCTCTTAACTGTATTACAACTGTAATACACCCCACAAACTACTTTTGTCCTGATTAAGGACACATTACCAAGCTGCTGTAGGGCTTTTTAACTGTAGTGAGTACTTTTTTTTGTATGTTGTGTTCATTTAAATAATTATTTTAAAATGCTGTTAAATATATAGCTGGTAAATCAAGAAGTTTTATAAATAGTTTTATGGAAATGCATACAAAGATATGTAAATCAGTAAAATCGCTCAGTAGTTTACTAATCAATAAATTCAGGATATTTTTGAAAAAAAAAATATTCACATTTCTAAGCCTGAATTCACATTAGCAATCCGTGGTTCATTGAATTAGTTGTTTTCTCCTTTATGAGCGGCAGAATTTTATTCTATGAACCACCTAAATCACCTAAATTTTGTCTCATTCTCCGATAAATGATGAATCCAGTATCAATAGTGAGACCAGTTTATTCCAAAGCAAAATGCTGTGTACATGTGAAGAAATGACAGAGAGGTGGTTTTGACTCCTATTCCTGCTCAGTTTAAATAAGTTAATCACTTGTCTTTTTATGAGATCTTTCATGGCTTGATAGCCCTCTGAAGTTCCATTGTGAGCTTTTAGTATCATTATGTGCATGCTGCTTGGATATCAAGGGGTTTAGTTAACTGATGAAAAGCTCTTTTTTCAAATTCAGTTTTCATACAATGACCCATAATATTTTTTTCTTGTAAAGTTTGTGCACTCTCATCAAATAAGAATTCTACGATGGTGATGAATTTAAGCAGTTTTTAAAGATAGGTTTTGTTTTTACAGCTTGAAAAAGTCAGTGCCTGTTTTAATCAGAACAAAAATTCTAGTCATGCTCTGCTCAGGAAATGGGGAAAAAATAAGCTAAACATGGTAGTAATGAGGCTAGCTCTTTCTAATGTTTGTAATTTCAATTAATGAGAAGATATTTAGCTGCTTCTGAACTGAATATGCCCAAAGAAATGATTAATTATTTTCACACATAAAAGACTATATATGTATGTATGTATGTATATGTGAATTAAAGCAATCCTACAGTTGTGTGTCTTCTTACTTGAGTCAGAAACTTTGTTGTATTTCTTTAGGGGCTGCGAGATGAGACAGCAAGATGGGGTATTCGGTTAACTAACTTCTCTGTTTTCTTCCTCATGATTTTGAGACTGATTTTTAAGATGTCTGCTGAGTTGCTCTCACTAGTTCATTTAGACGGTTGTCCTGCAAAAATTCAAAGCAGATACGTGGCTTTCTCGCTTGTTGTCAAATGCTATCTGAGGTAGGATTCATCAGGCCAGATTTAGTTATCTGCTATCCAGACACCTATATTTGAGCTTGCTACCTTTGTACCTAGTGGAAACAAATAGGCGCATCTCGAACTACGATTCACCTGACCTATTTGAAATGACCACCAAAGGATGAGATGATTCATGCCTGGAATTGCCTGTTTCTCTCCATCAACTGGAAAACACAGCAAGGGGGACTAGCGTAGATACAGATGTGTACAACAGGTCAGATATTTCCCACTCCTTGGGGACGACGTTAGCATATAGTGTGGCTCCAGTCTGATTAGGGCATTATTTGGGGTAGCTTGTTCATTCTACAAAGAGAACAAGTACCGTTTTGGGTCCTTTGTGAAGAAATAGTATCTTCTGCTTTCTCCTGCCTGGAAAATAAGGTTGAAAATAATAAACTAATGTCATCTTCCTGCAAAACGTTGTCGTGCCAGCGGACTGTTTGCCATTTAATCTCCAGGAAAAGTTTTTCTAGAGGAGCTTCCCCTCTCCCACCCCCAAAGTATGGTGTCTAAAATGACAGGCTAATTTCAGATTCAGCTGTGATTGAGCACATGCCAATTTTTACATGCTTTACATAACTAAAATAGAGCTGTCTTTAGAAATCTGTATATTAGGGAAATGAGCTCTAATCAGTGAAAGCTTTTTTCATAAGTGGATATATTCATATAATTTTTACTTTTTTTCAAACATGTAGCACTTAAATTTATATTAGGAAACTTACAGAATTATTACTACATGCCTCATAGCAGCATATAGGAAGTAATGGAAATGATAATTCTGTTATTTTCCCTAATAGATAACCACTGATATTATATCAGTTGCATAATCATCCTCAGTCTAAAACATCTGCCTTTCATCTGAGTAATATTTTTTAAAGATGAAAGAAAATAAGCTTCCCTAAGGTTTACGGGTATACGATGCTGTTGTTAAGTTTGATGGTTTTCCTTTTTCATTTGTTTATAGTGGAAGGACTAAAAATTATTAGCACAGATTGATTTGAGTGCAAATAATAAGCAGAAAGTTAAACTTTGGGATTCTTATTAAGGAATGCTTTTCTATTACTTACATACTCTGCAAGCCAAAATGTAGTGTTTTTCATACTAAGAATCTGAAAACCAAAACTGATAAAAGATGCAGAACTTGGAAAATCAAATTTGTCCCAAATCTTACTCACAGAATAGAATCACACCACTGCCACTACCCAAAATATAGTTTATAGGGGAAAACTGAGTAAAGATGTGGACTTACTGCTGCTGGGCTTTTTCAAAACCTAATTTTGAAAGAAATATTTTTTAAAGATTAACCGGCAACAAACAGAACTGTCTTTGTACCGTGGTGCTTGAAAATGTAGTAAGAATGAGGATGAAATCTTACTTTTCTTTAGTTTGACAATGTATTTCTGCTGCCACGTAGGAAAAAGCTAAACTGAATTAGCAGATCTTTTGGATTTGATAGCTGGGTTAAATGGTATTCAGAAGTGTATCACTGCAGACCCATTAAGTCTTGAACAGTGCATGGGGAATTCACACAGCAGACTTTCACTTTATGCTTCTCTGTGATTGTCTCTGCAGCTTTTTGGTTTCTGTGCTGCTCTTGTAGATGATGGGTGATGCTTTAAAAGGATTTCTAATAAAAGGCATGTGTATCCATGGTCATTTGACCACATGCAGTGTTGTACTATGTAATGGAAAGCAGATAAATACACAATTTTTACCATTAATTAGAATATGACACAAACAAGCACTATCCGGCATGAAATAATTAAGTATAAGCATACATAGAAGGGGATAAATAACATTACTTACATGGCTTTGATACCATATAAGTCATGAGGGCATTGTTCTCACTCTTGGAACCTAAAGATCTAAGTGAATCCTGGAAAACAAAAAAATAATATTCTGCGTACTAATATCCTTCTTCACGCAGTATATCCAGCTGGGTGGTCAAGCTCTTAGTTACAGCCCTGACTAGGCTTTTTTGTATCCCACGCTCAGTTAGGAAGCATCTGGGCTTAATATTTTTCCTGTTGCCTTTGACTGCTAATAGGAACTGTTAGCTAGATGGTGATGAATATGAATAATTGTGATACACCGAACTTTAAAGTGGTCAGATTTGCCTTCTAGATCAAGAGGTAGATGCACAAGTGAGTAGCTTTGCTAAGCCACTCATGTAGACAAGCAACAGGTATTTCTTTCATGACCATGTAGATGCCTGCATAGAATAGTTCTTTGGTAGATCATACTGGAAGCCCCAAGGAAGGGATTCATCTGCAGCTGAGGTATGTAAAAGGAATAAACACCTCCAGAGTGCTGCTCATCTGCTCCTGATGTGAACATCTTAAATAGATCAGATGAATTATGCCTGAAAAGTTCCTTTTCCTCTCAATTGAGGGTAAGGAATGATTTGCTTAGATGGAGATGCTTACGCTTGAGACCTCTATGTTAGGTCAGATGAATGTGATCAATACAATTTATGATGCAAGTGTGCTTCCAAGAATGGTGTAAAGGATTTGGCTTATTAGAATTACATAGTTGGGACAGAAATTGCACAGAGCTGTGACTTTATAAAAAAGCAAGTTGTCAGCTCACATAGAACAAGGAGAATAAAACAACTGGCAGGCAGCTGAGACATGTAAACCCAACTTCAGTGCTTCATGCAATTTGAAAGCTTTTCCCTAAGATATCAAAGAACCCTTCCTAAAGTTGATCTCCACTGATACACTATGGTAATCGTAGCAGGTAACATTTAACAGAGTTAACATCTGAGGTAATAAAGGCTGT
Source organism: Oceanodroma leucorhoa (assembly GCA_030449065.1). Classification (NCBI taxonomy): domain Eukaryota; kingdom Metazoa; phylum Chordata; class Aves; order Procellariiformes; genus Oceanodroma; species Oceanodroma leucorhoa. Next base: position 22,951,221 of record JASVER010000002.1, read on the forward strand.
ATGGTAAAAACTGAATTGGTAAATGATGTTGAAGGGTGTTAATGCAATCCAAATAAAAATGTATTTAAGAATCTGAATTAGGTGTCTACGATGGAAAAAAGCCATTTGAGTTTATGCATTTATAGTATTTCTTCCAAGAATCACTTTTGTCCGAAGTAGGAAGGGAGGTACTACTTTTGATGTTATGTTTTGCCTTAAAGGCTATTTTCCCTTGCTAAGAGAAATCTTTAGTATTTAGGATCATGTTATTGTTTCTACAAACCCCCATGAAATACATAGTCATCAACTTGCATGTAATTCCTGCGTAATGTGGGGACCTTCATTTTAAGGAATAAACAGAAGAGTTAAAATTTTTGAAAACACACCTTTGGAACAACACAGTAAGTCAGTGGATTTGCTCATAGTAATAAGGATTTGCAAACCTGGGGCTGCTTTTAGTTTATACCTTTCCTTGAGCATGGCCAACTATATAGTAAGTGCTGGCTAAATAAAAATGTTGTTAATGCTGTGTCCTACATTTGGTTGTGTGATAAGGAAATTAATTTGGTTTAGGAAAGGCATATCAATGTGTAGCATTGATTCTAGACATCAGTTTGAGCACAGAGATGCTTTTAAATGCAGTGTGTCTAGTGCTTCTTTCTTTTATAGATACTGTTAACACTTTGAAAATGCATTATTTCACGCAGAGGGTGTCTATAAGTGAGTGAATATGGTATAGTACATCAAGTTAAAGAGTTATTTTAGATAAGGTGATAATACTGAATAATGATGTGAAGAGTTTCAGCAGTTTTGTTTCAGCTGAAATCCAGATTTACTGGAATGTTTCAAAGTCCAAAAACCCCAGTCTCTGCCACTTGAACAGTCTTGCTCTGAGGAATATGTGGACATTAGCATAAAGGTTGCACATGTTATACAAAGTGTAATTAAAGAAGCTTTGATCCCCCAAATGTCAACTAGCTTGCTAAGTGTCATAACAAAGTGTCAAGCATCTGGTATACAGTTAATTTGTAGTCATTAAGTTCATATTGTTGATGTGACAGTTTGTTAGCAAAGCAAGCTTGACAGTTTGCATTTTGTTATTGATTGACACCTACAGACCTCCCTACCCGTTTAGTTTACATTCCTTATGAGGGTTCCTCAGGTTGCACTTTTACTTTTAACTAACTAGTTTAGTTAGTTGGTCCAATATGTTAAAAAGGAGTGAATGTATATAGGGAGCCCAAGACCCCTAATTCCGTAGCAAGAGTGTTTCTTGATTGCTTGTATATTAGTCTGTCTTCATTGGGTTAGCAACCGGTTTTACAAATGTCCTTTTCTTTTCATATTATTGGTAATCTATAGCTTGCATTAACATATGCCATCAAAACCACCTATTTACATTTACACAAAGTGCACTTATGATCTAGCTTGCAATATCTTCAAATGTGACTTACCAAGGAGCCTAAAAGAGTACCTTTCTACTGCATTCCATTTTGTACTATGCAGCATAAATGTATTTTGGTTTGTATAGCTTGTTAAATATTCAATAGCATTTTGCATTATTTTGAAAGCTGGAATTAATTAAAATAATTAAACTGCTTTTTGAGTTTGGTTCCAATTTCCTCTTTCCCCCCCATATGATATGAAGGCAATCTATCAACAAACTGAGCATGCTAATGAGCAGCAATAAATATTATGCAACTATTCTTATATCCAGAAAGGAATTTGTGTGTATTTTTTATAATGGGTGATGAAAGTGGGTTATAAAAGAATATAAGGAATACCAATTCAAAGTAGTTAGAAATTTTGATGTTTTCCAGGCACTTCCACAAACTTCTGAGTGTTGTTTTCTAAATTAATTCAAATTGTACTGGTTGCACTTTCAAAGTTCATGCTTATGACTAAAGAAAGAAATACTAAGGAACTCCTTATTTATTGATTCACTTTATTTATCAGTCTTCAGATGTTGAATCTATCACCCACTCCACAAAAAGTGAACTGGATTAAATTTCTTTCACAGCCTGCCACCTTTGCTTAGACTGATGCTGACATAATATCAGAAGCTAGATACAAGGCTTTGCTCAGTTCCATGAGTTATGTACACCCTAGTCTACTGTCCTGGCAGTCCTCATACTTGTGTCTTAATGTGTGTCCCTGGCACTTGCTTCTGGAAGTGTGCTAGCTAATGGTAGTTTTCATGTTGTATGTCATATGCATGTGTGAGTAATAGCACTGTTTTTCCATCAATACACCATTTTCATGCCATGCAAAAATTACACGCACATTTGTCATCCTAAGATTTCAGACTTTGCCTGAAAATCATAAGAATAATTTTGGATTTCGGTCTTTATCTTGCTTCTGTTTGGTTCTTTTTTTTTTTTTTTTTTTTTTTTTTTTTTTTTTTTTTCAGACTTTTTTTTTTTTTTTTACTTTTTTGAACAAAAATTGAGATACCTGATTTCATGATCTGTGGTGAAATTCGTGCTTGGTGATATGGTGCTTGAAAGAAAGATGCAGGCGCTTGAGGAAGCAGCAAATATTTCAGTGATAACACAGAATTTATTTTTATATTTTAGTTGTTACGGAAAGGCAGTGTAATGAATAATAGGTATGGAGTGCTTGAATAAATGAGAAAGGAGAAGCGAATAGGATACATTTATTGGTGCTTACACCTCTATTTATGGTGCTCTGAAAAGATTCTTCATCCACCACTGTTGGTGGTATTGCATGATGCTGAGGGACAAGTTGAGTGGAGAACACTGAACTTTTCTGCACGGAGGAATTAAGAGCAGTTATCACCTTTTTGGCGTGAACAAACTGTGAGATCCTGGTGATGATAAAGGCAGCACCAAAATTCCCATTGTCCTCTTTTGGGACAGCATTTTGTGTTAGTGCTGTTTCCAAGGAGAGGACAGTACATACCCATATAAAGCCACTAAGTGGTACTAAAGTTAGGAGGTGATTGTCTTCTTTTTTTATTCTTGCAAAAGAAAGTTGCTAAAACTGCATAAGGAACGGTATAGTAGTACTCTGTCAATTTAAGAGGGATATGTAAAAGTACAAATAATGGAGAATATTAAAGCAGTTTTCCTTACTGACTGAACAATGAATTCAGAGAAAGGGAACACTGGGAACAAAACATTACTTAAATTGTCTTTTTGAAATAATTTTGCTGAAGAAAAATTAAAGTGTTTAGTTGGACTTGCTTCCTTTTTATTGATTCCTTCATGCTTGACATACTTAGAGGATTCCCATAATTTAAAGTGGGGAAGATTGTGTGAGATGTGGCTCATTGCCACATTCTCATTCAAATAACAACTGTTGTATTCTTTGTTTATTTTTTTAAGGTGTTATCTTTTTTTCTTTAAAACTTCAAAATTTTAAAAAAATAATTGACTGTGTAAATTAGACCTTCCTAAAATGGCTTTACATTGTGCCCCTGTACTCAGCAAAGACTGCTGGCCTTGGCAGACACTGTCTTTTTATATAGGTTTATTAGTCAGGAACAATTTCTTTATTACGTTAAACAGAAAGATGCCTTGGGCTCTAACAGCATGAATACTATGAGTACTAAAACAATCCAGTGTTTAAGTGCTTAAACATAAATGAATTTTTATTGTGACTTAAATTCATTTAATAAAAAATCTAGCACTTTGCCTGTATAGAAGAAAATAGTGCTGTTTTACTGATATTCAGATTACTAGAGTGTGGTCCAGGTTTTGTTTAGAATAGTTGAAGAAAGCAGTTTGAGTATCCGCTCTCATTTGCTGTGCCGCGGTTCCTACACGGAGGCTATTCCACTTGCTGCCGGTTCAACCTCCATGAAATGCTATCAACAAGGGTCAGCAAAACGGTGTCCTTACTGGCTGCCTTTTGTCAGAAACAGCGTGGCAGTTGTATCTTGTAAAGTGATCCTCCTTGAGGAGGCTTGCCTAAATGAGAAGCTGCATTTCGGAATTTTCAGCTCGGTATTTAACGGAGCATGAGTATAATGCTTGGGGGCAGTTTTGTACCTGGTATAATTTAACATAACTTCATTGCAGTCTGTGGACCCATTACAGTTTGCACCAACTGAGAATCTGCACTAATTTTTTAGATAGGGATGCTGAGCACCTCTTTCGGTGGGTGATTGCTTTTAGTTTGTGAGGAATGTTGCCCTATTTTTCATTCCTTCAGATCTATAGTCGTTTAGTTCACAAACTTACCATTTCTGGTGGTTAGTTATTTCAAATATATTAAATAAATTTTTAGATTTTTAGACTACATTTGAAAGTAGGTGTTTGAAACTTCCTGTCCTAGTGAAAGGTGTCCTGGTTTTGGCTGGGATAGAATTAATTTTCTTTCTAGTAGTTGGTATAGTGCTATGTTTTGATTTAGTATAAGAAGAATGTTGATAACACACTAATGTTTTTAGTTGTTGCTAGGTAGTCTACGCCCCAAGGACTTTTCAGCTCACATGCTCTGTGAGGTGCACAAGAAGCTGGGAGGGAGCATAGCCAGGACAGCTAGGCCAGCTGGCCAATGGGGTATTCCATACCATGTGATGTCATGCTCAGCGTATAAGGCTGGGGGAAGAAGAAGGAAGTGGGGGACGTTCGAGATGATGGCTCTTGTCTTCCCAAGTAACCGTTACACGTGATGGAGCCCTGCTTTCCTGGGGATGGCTGAACACCTGCCTGCCCATGGGAAGCAGTGAATGAATTCCTTGTTTTGCTTTGCTTGCGTGCGCGGCTTTTGCTTTCCCAATTAAACTGTCTTTATCTCAACCCACGAGTTTTCTCACTTTTACCCTTCCGATTCTCTCCCCCGTCCCACCCGGGGGAGAGTGAGCGAGCGGCTGTGTGGTGCTTAGTTGCCGGCTGGGCTTAAACCACGACAAAGGAAAAAATAAGATTGAGTTTTTTAAAAAAATGGTTGGATGAAAACAGGATTTTCTAAAAGGAACAAATAATGCATTTATGTATCGTTTAGTAATGCTAAAATAGAGGAGACATGAACTTTTCTTTCGTTTTTTGATTTATTTGTGGCGACGATTGATACTGTTCAGAAAGCTTATTCCTGTGTGCTTTTAGGTTGGTACTTCTTAATCTCTTTTTAAACACTTTAGGCCATGTATGTTATGTGTATGTTTAGCCTGGTTTCTTAAAGAAGTGAGACCTGAATATTTGCCTGTTTCTCCCTCAGACCTCATCTCTCTCAAGATGTGTGTTCAAGTGCTAGTCTAGGTAAGGCATGGGGATAGGGTATTCTTTCCAGTGGAAATATTCAGCACTGGCTAAATAAAAGGACATAAAAGGATGTAAAAAGGCAAATGACTTTGGCTGCCCAACAGCTGCTTTTCTTTTGATTTCGCCATATACAAATGGAATCCAGAAATTGTCCAAACTCCAGACCTTCAAACACCATTGTTTTCAAACTGTTCAGTGGAAAAAAAAAAGTCTTCACCTTCCTTTTGAATTATTTTCTACTTTTTAAAAAAAAATAAAAGGAGGCAGAGGAACTCTTTGTGACCTGCCTCCATGTTAATCCTTAAAATTGTGGCAGATTATACAAAAAAATCTTCCCAGACTTGCCCAAGATGTATCCCATTGGCCAATAAACATAATTAATCCTTCTTCTTGGAGTAAATCAGGTCGCTGCGTGATAAATACATAGTACGAAAATCCCACTAGCAGATGTGAAAGATGAGATGTGCACTTTCTTAGAAGATGTGTACATCTTAGAGATGTACATCTTCGGGATGTGTACTTTCTAGAAGAGCTGGTTCATGTTACCCTGACACAGAGGAGACCTACCCAGAAGAGAAATGTCCTCTTTGGGGAGAATTCTTCCTTCAGTGGGTACCCCAACACTGAATTGAACAGTGACAGGTAATCAAGAAAGAAAATAATCAGTCACATTTACATCAGGTTCAGGTCCCTTGACGTGAGCATCAACCAAACACCGGGAACATTGCTGACAGTAAGCAGGATTTGGCATATATACTGATGTCCTTAAAGCTAATGACTTCGTTACTGGTTTGCTGTTTCTTGGTCCAAGGTAAGATGAGGCCAAGAGGCCTCATCAAGCAGAACTCAGAGGGCCAGACGTTGGAAAATGTCCATTAAGGAGAAGCAGGTGGGAATCCAGATTTATTGTTACTGATTCTGAAGAAGTTGCTTTTTAAATTAACTGACTTGATTTAAAATAGCAGTGAGGACAAAGAACTGGCTTGAGTTTTGGCAGTTTTAACTAGGACTAGAAGCTAGGTTTCAATCTCAGCCTGCTTTTCAGATCTTCAGTACTACTTAAACTTGAGTTGTCTAATTCAGGTTAGCTAACATAGCTTTTTATTTTTTGCACAACAGACACACCCCAAAGCTTCTGTCAAGAAAAAATTATGATTTTCAAGTCAGACCTGGCACTAGCCAAGATGCTGGTGCTTATTCCTGGACATTTACCTGCAATAAGATAGTCTTTGAAACCTCTTCTTCCCAGGGATGCTTTTGAAACCTTTTAAACTTCTTTTTCCCAGGGACACTTCTGGTGCAGTGTTTACTTAACACCAGAAAATTAATATATGATTTTGTAATTAATGTTCTCTTTCATGCCCTCCAAATCCTCTCTTCTGCTCCGTCATCTCAGGCAGAGGTGCCTCTCCTCCCTATGCCAAGACAAAAAATATTAAATGATATCCATTACCCAGTGCTGAGCCAGGGGAGGCATAACAGATAAATTGTGTGCGACAACTCCAGCACCTTTTTCTGTTTGCCACCATTATCTCAGATACAGTTCTCTTTCCTGTAAATCAGGGGAAAGGACTTTCTCATGCCGTTGCTAGTTGGGCCGCCATTAATAGAACCCAAGTTTGTGAATGGGGATTTTAGTACTGAATTTCAAATAATTATCTTTATGATTGAGGAAAAATTTGCCTAGTCCGTTCACCCAGCTGTGGACAATGTAAAATCCAAATTTTCTAGGTCCTGTGATAATATCAGTGCACACTTTTATTTGTTCAAAATTGTGAGGCGTAATTCCAATCAGGTTTCTGCTGTTCAGCAAGAAAATGGTAGCTTAGTTATTTTGATACTAAATTGATGAAATCTTCTGTCGACTTTATAGGGAATCTGGAGATGGTTTAGAGTCCATTGGGAAGGTCTGCCTTAAACCCTAAGCCTCTTCCTGAAGAAGATTAGTGCGAGGGCATGCCAGGGTGTTTATTCACTGTGCACCATTTCTATCTTCTCTCCTTCACATTTCCTGAGAAAATGAAGTGACTCCTGATTGACTGGTTAGCATAGACGAAATCCTCCTAGCATATCCACCTCTGGATGGCGGATAAGGATAATTCAGTGAAACACAATTGCTGATGTAGCTGCGTAAAGTGTCTACTGGATTCTCTAGGAGAGGTTATAAGATGGATTTTGCAGACAAAAGGCTAGAATTTCATCTGGCATGCATTGACATGGCCCCATTGACTAAAAGGAGCCCTTTTAAGGTAAAACAGCTGAGAATCTGGCATAAAATCATGAACATGGTGTTGAGAAGTATGTTATTTTTCTTTCAATTACACTCTGGTATTTGTGAATGTTTTCTTCCATCTACCTGTTGGTTTGACTAACTGTATGAAATACTATGCCATAAGTGTTTTTTTCTTTAAATTAGAAAATAATAAATTCTGAGCTTGCTTACCAAAAGGTTTTCCACAAAATGCCTTACTCCAGGAAGAAAAAAACAACAACAACAAAAAACCCCTCTCCAGTTTCTGGTTGCATTTATTTTTCATCACGTTTTTTATTTGCATACTTACCTTTGAATTATCAACATCACTTTAGCTTTCTCACTAATCAAATGTGGATTATCACAAAGTCATTCACAAATCAAAGTGACTAGGAAAGAATTTATATTTTGTTAAAACATGGCTAATATTCCACTTCTTTCTCCTTCTAACTAAATTTAGAAGGTACAGACTGTATTCATCAGGCTATTCTGCAGAACCCTTCTGGATGTGGTAGAAAAGCTGATTTGTATGCATGAACTCTCATTCTTGTGTTTGTTCTAGCTTTAAGTAGCAACACAGCTTTTAATTGTGAGGTTTTAAGTTCTGCAATTAAAATTTACCCTTTCTACTGAGAGGATTGAGTGATAGTTTTTTGATTTACTTTAGACAGTTTAGACAAATTATATTTAAAAGCACATAAAGATGCAGGATGCATTTCCTGACTATAAGAAGGTCAATATGTCTTAGGCACATTTGCTGAAAGTTTTACTTTGAATAGCTAATGATTTTTTTCTACTGTATTGCAGAGAACATGCTAAGATGCTTCAAAGAGTTTTCTTGTCAATCTCCTCCAAGGAATCAGTTTTCTTGAAAATCATGACTAAAAAGACCTTGAAAAGTTTAGTTAATAAATTTCCATTGTGTAAAGTTATGTCAATAGCATACATTTTATTAGAGGTCTAAAAGCAAAATATGTACAAATGATCAAGGAATCTTGAAATAGATAAGGTAGAGTTCATAATACAGAGTTTTGTAAATGATGTGTATATGATGTCTTCTCTTTAGAAGACAAAGGAATGAGTACATTGTTAACTCTGCTTTTAAATTTTGTTAACTATGTTAACTACAGGTGTGCAAAATATAAAGTACCTCCTCAAATTGGTAAATTTGTAAAATTACATTAAAATAATATATGTAAGTTTGTGTACTGTTATCTGCTTATGATAACACAGACTATTGGATGTCCTTTAGTTTATATCTGCATGAATGTATCTTTTAGAAACTTGTCCAATCTTGATTTTAGAAGTTCTTCTAAGGGTATTAGTCCAACCTATGACAATTTTATCACTAATCAAAGTATTGTTTTATTCATAATATGAATTTTAGATTCTAGTTTGTTTGTTTGTTTGTTTGTTTTTTTTAAGAAGTATCAAACTGTTTACTAGCTGGAAAAAGCTTCTGTTTTGATTTTCCTGTATTTCTGTCCTGTTCACATCAGTGTTGTTTCTAGAAGTCCTCACTGTGGACCATTACGCTAGTCAGTTCAGACATTCAGTCCCTGCCCCAAGGAGTCCTTGGTCTAAGTATAAGCAAAAGACAACAGATGAATGCTGCCATATGGTGTATATGCAAATGAGGTAATATTGATCAACATGATAAGAATGCTGTGACTCTTAAACTATATGTAAAGCTTTTTTACAGTTTGCAGACAACTTCTTCACATTCCCATTTCAAGTCTTCTACCGAGTATATATGCTTCACAGTCACAGCTGTAATAATAGTAATAAAAAGGTTAATAAAGAACCTCCAAGCCATCAAGAACAATTTTTACATTTAAAAAAACCAAAACAGATGAAGCAGATGTCCTCAAAAGTATATACTTTTAATAGTACAGTGTACTGTTGTGTATACTTAAAATATAATACTAAATTATTTTTGTCTGAACAGTATATGATTTTAAGGCATCAATTCTTTTATTCTTAAAAAAACTCTAGTACTCTAGCAATCAAAGGGCTGAACACAGATGTGTGGATGCATATGTTTGCAATATGCATGACCATGTTTCATGTTATAAAAATTAAACCATATTCAAATTTTTAGGTGATTGCTACATATCAAGAAGGAAATAATGTATAAAACAAACAGTAGAGGATTTGAAGAATTCAAAGTGTGACCTGAAAAAAAAGGGATTTAGATTTTTAGAGTAAAAAAATTCCTTTGGTTTCATAAATTAGTGAAACTTTATGTTTTATGTTGAGTATTTGCTAACATTGTGTGTTTGATACTAAATATATACAAATTTTATTCTGGCTGTATCTGAGAAGGTGACATGAGTGTGGAAAACAAGGTGAACGCATATAGAGTTCACTTCTCATTCATCTAGGTTACTCTTATCTTAACATTTAAATGTATCCTACTGCAGCAACAGGCAATGTTGCTTTCCATGTTGTGTTCCAGATAGGAACATTTTTAGGAAGTCGGTAATCACCCCAAACTTAGCTTACATGCTCAGAATGATGATTTGGCACATCATTTCTCTCATTAATATTGTTTTTAAGCAATAAGCATCGCATGAAAGCATGAAAATCCTACCAGGGTGAGGCAGCTCTGGTTTTGCGGAGTTGGGTGTCTCTTCTCTGTTACAGGTTTTCAGTGGCCCATGGGAAATGAGTTGGTAATTTTGGCGTAATATTTAGTAGTCATCCTGACACTGAGACTTCCTCTCAGTTCCAGAAGTAAACTGAGGAGTGAATTGGCATGGGATTAAGTTCCATTTTATTTCTTGGTGAAAGTAGAAGTGGGATTTGAACCTTTTTTTCATGAAGGCTGACGTCTTTGACTTCATTCTTTGTTTCACAAAATGTAATCCAAAATGGTGGGCCAACTTTTGGCATAGTCGTAAGCTAAACCCAACCTTCCAGCTTACTTTTATTGCTGAAGAATAGCTTTTAATAGAATGTGCTGTAGTTTGTTTCCTTCTCTAGCCATGGGAGAGGGAAGAGCGTGTTTGGGAGAGCAGGGTTGGAAGGGGAATACAAATAGATCAAGTCTCTCTGTGGGATTAGTTCAGTGATGAACTGGTGCCTTCTTTCTTTCACTAAAAGAAAAGCTGCTTTACAAGTGTTAGGCTAATGTTAAGTGTTAATGTTTGCTTAGGAGACTGGAAGGGGACACTGCTTGAGGCTATCGGAAGAAATAAAGGATCTTTAATAGGAAAAGTAGGGGAAAATATGAAAAATGCAAGTGTATTAAATCAGGAATCAGCATACAGTAGGTATGTTCATATATAGGATTTCTGTATTAAAAGAACCTCAGTACTAAGACCCCTAAATTTTTAGAAGCACGTTCAGGAGATTTAAAAATGTTCCTTGGATAAAGCATTTCAGATACTTAGCAAGGAATTATTTTTCATTATTGTTGTGACTTTAACCTCTGATAAATGGAAGTAATCATCTGTTCTTATTTATTACATTTCTGAAAATATTAGGTGTGGGTTTTTTAATATGGCAGTTAGGCAATAAAGTTGCTTTACAGGATACCAAAATATCATTCAGTGAAAATACTACACATGGTTTATATTCAAGTTCTTCATTGTTCAAAATTCAATTTTCCTCCACCCTCACGCATTATGTTGATGGTGTTGACTTTAAGGGGTACATTTTCAAAGTCTTTTCTTCAGGATTTATAGCTAAATAACTCCCATTAATTTTAATGGTGAATGTGTGGCTAAACCCTGTGTACTGTTTTTGAAAAATGTGTCCCTAAGGTTATTGTTTTACACACTTCTGTGTAGATCCAGCTATCAAAGTTTATATTTTTCAGCTGTTTTATGTAATACACACATGAAAGTGTAACATATATAATAATGTTAAACAGATTTTGGTCTAAAGATACCGGCTTTTCAAAAAATCTTTTTATATATTTTTCCAAAAGATAAAGCAATACAAATTGCAGTCAAAAGTTTCACCGTGTATATTTTATGCAAATTAAATTTACTGCTGTTTTGTTTGGTATTCTTATCTTGGTTCTGTAAATAAATGTTCAGTTAGGCAGTTCCCTCTTATGCTTACCACTATCTGCAAATTCAACAATAAGTAACCTTTGAAAAAACGAATTCTGCTATTTTTCATTAAAATGTGAGGAGTTAATTATGTATTGTATTCTATTCACAATAATATTTGTAATGTTTCTGTGTTAATCTTAGCTCTCATTATTCACAAATGCCTGTGGCATCTATGAGTTATTACGGCCTTCTTCTTTTGTGGTATAAACATGCTTTCCTCCTGCAATGGACATCTGTGTGGCTTGTACTAATATAAAAATCATCATCTTCTTTTTCTCCACAGAAGTAGAAAATGTGCACAAAACGTAGTATCATCATTTTGTGCAGTTACTATGTGGGTTTTTTTACTTCTTGATCACAATGAATTCAGTGTTTGGAGGAGTTTTCCAGCAGATAATCAGAAACTAGCAAGACAAACAGTATATGTTGCTTTAGCTGACCGTATATTAACTATTTTGTTGCAATTTAAAAAAAAAAAAAAAAAAGAAAAGAAAGTTCAGTGAACTGAATAAATGGGATAATCTAATTGGCCACATTGCCTGGCCCAAAGTATACTAGTGTGGTTAAAAAGTACTTTCTTGTAAAAATAAGTAAATGAATTAGAAACTGAATTTTAATTTCTTTTGGAATAAAAATGATAGCAAATGGGGAGGGGAAAAAATGATGGTAGATATTTACTAAAAAACACAGACAATATGAAAGGATTAAAATGCTTTAATCAGACAGAAAAAAAGGCTTTGGCTACTTGATTAGGGCTGATTTCCACCATCTGCTTATACTTACTGAGGATCTAGCCCTGACTGAACACTAATTTGTGCACTTCCTAGAAATTGAAATCTCTCAGCAAGCAAATTAACAAGAGCAGGGATTCAGCAATAATGGAGCGCCTCGGCTTTTGTTTCCCTCTGACAGATGGACAGGGTGCGCTCAAATTGAATTCAGCTTTAATTGCATTGTGCCATTTAAAATTTTATCTGCTCCACAGATTTTGTTTACAGGTTTCAGGATTCCAAACCTTTGGAAATTTTTTCAGCCCTGGGTGAAATAAAGAGCACTATAATTCTGTGTGACTAGTAGGTGTTCATTACCACTCTTTGCCCTAAAGGGTGGCGTGCTGAAAAAAGGCAAGAAGAATTCTATTTCCAAGCCTTAAATTGATGGGTGGAGAAGTACAATTTTTCTCACTGTAAATGCTCTCTTATTGAGTATCTATTCATAAATAGAAATATTGTTAAAAGCTGGACTAGAAAATAAGATGTGTTGGAGCTGCTTTGATTTTCTCTTTTTATTAAGGCATCACAAACTTTCCTCAGCTGTGAAGTCTGTTGCCTAGAGTTATAAATTTTTTGTGCTTTAGAGATAAATTTCTACCAAATAAATAATGACATTGTAAAACTTTCTGCCTTTTTCCTGACTGAAGGTTGGTCTGATTGAAGAGGCTAATGAGAACCTGTTCCTTTTGGGTGAGGTGTGAAATATGACTAAATATTTTACTTGGGTTCTGAACATTCCTGTGACGCCAATGTTGGAGGGATGCTTTTGTAACAAAATTGCTTGTCAGTCTGTGAGCTCTTCTTCATAAATCTGTGGCTTGGTGGATACTGAACTGTGGCTCTTCAGGTGGTGAACCAGACATCTCAGAGTTTGAGTCAACCATGATAACTGACTTGTATTTCTGCTTCAGCGAAGGCTGAAGACTCTGCATTGCTGCCAGGCATCTGAGTTTCATACTCTGACACACTTTATGTAAATGTTCTTCTAATTTTATTTTTTGCTGAACATCTGCAGCGAGGATTGCTGAACGATGATGGGAAGTACTGGAAACTCATCTTGCTTCTCTGTACAGAAGTACAGGAGTGTTTCATGCACCTAGAAGCTGGTTGTTCCAGAACTAAGTTCCTGGCAGTGAGAAGTATCACGGTTCCCATATGAACCAGTGGGAACTGTGATATTAAAAATGTGTCTTATGAGGTAAATTTTGTAATCATGGATGAAATTTCAAAGTCTGAGGGAAAGGGAATAGCTAACTTACCTTTCTTTGCATTGCAGAATAGACTTACTTTAGGGCTGACATCAATTTCTATTTTTTTTTTAAAAACAGAAGACCACAAAAATACATTTCTTTTTAGATCAGTTATTTGCATTTATGGATGCTAACCAAGCTATGCATGTGTTTAAACAGGTTCCAACAGGGAAAGAATAAAAATAAGTTACAATAATGGCAAAAGGGAATATTTTGTAAAAACTTATTATATGCAAGCTCATGTACCAGGAGGACAAGTCTTACGATGTTAAACTTTCTTCCGTTAGCTTGGAAGGTCAGATGTGAGCAAAGCGAATATTGTTAGAGAGTACCGCCTGATGCTGCTTGGTTTGGATACAGTTACTTTGGGTTGCCAGTTCCTTTGAGCAGATCTTTGTGAAGATTTTAAAAGAACAGGGTCATACCTGGAACCCTTGTTGCAGTGGTGGCCCTCCGAATGTCTTATTTCAGGGACTAGACATATTATTGAGTGTCTCAGGGAGATCTGGCAGGGAATTGCCCTGGCAAAATCAAAAGCAAAATCCTACTGATTTCAGTGAGGCCGGGATTTGGTCCATGAGCTACAGATATCTGTTCTGTTTTTGGCATCTGATAGCAATCTCAGATGAGTTTTGTGATCCTTCAAAGGCACTGAATTTTCTTACTTAAAAAATAGGAGAAAGCATGACAGAGAGATGGAGTGAACAACAAGCACCTGACATTGCTTTCCTTGAGCATTTCTAAAGGGTTAAATTGAGAATTATAAAATTCCATTTTAATAACTGATATTTTTCCAGTCTTCTATGATTCGAGTTAGTAAAAGCTTGAGAAATACTCTAAGGAATCAATGTTTTTACCCGGTTTTGACCTGTACTGAAGTCTTCAAGGCAGTCTACTGTGCCTTTCCTGGTGCAGAGTGTTTAGCAAAGTGTAGTGATGGAATATAATAATTTTTTTTTTCATTACCATTTTGTACTACAGTAGCACTTGAAAGCACTAGTCAGGTACTGGGACTGTATTGTTAGGTGGTATAGAGATAGGCTGTTGCTCTTTTGAAGAAACAGTGAAGGTAATACAAAATAATAGAAATGGACTTCGAGACTCAGAGCATGAGAGGTATTAAGACAGCTTAACAGAGACGGTTTCTTTACACACTAAATTTCCTAGGATTTCCTCACTCTGCATGACTTCAGTCCATTGTGTTGTGCTTAGCAATAAAAATCCAAGTAGGTAAAAGTGAGAAAATATCTTCTGGCTGAGGTAAGAAAAACCTTAGGATACATGCAAGTCTTTTGTGCTGTACAGTAATTGGGAGCTGATGAATTCTTCTTTTGCCAAATTCAGGAATGAAGGAGTCAATTGGAGTTTTGCCATTGTCATCAGTGGGAACAGGATCATGCCTATTCTGCCTTGATCAGTTATGATAAGAGAGATTTATAGATAGGAAGTATATACATGAGTTTCCAGCTCAGTGAGTTTACACTTACAGCTATAAGATTTTTGGCTAATTCCCTGGAGTCCTCCCATCACATTTCTTCTCTTAGGTCAGCTGCATTAGATTCTCTGGGATTTAAAGTAGGAGGACTAAATACCCCCCTATGGTGGTTTAATTGTTCTTAACACAAGATGGATTTAATTTATCATCAGCTTGAGTTTTTGAAAGGAACCATGGAACTGTTAGTATTGGTATTGGAGTCCACTATACGCTAAGGACCAACATTACCAGGTTTTTGAGACACACTGTTAGACTTCTCCCATTCCACACAATTAGAATCCACTTGCTGCTCTGATTTGGTCCCCTGTCTCTACGCATCAAGTAACCGAGATTTGGTGTTAGCAGTTTAGTAGTTGAGTTTTAGAATGAATATCTACAGTAAGTTTTCTTCTAACGACTTAGTTTACCGAGAAATAGTACAAAATCCTTTTTCTCCCTCAAAGTGGAAGAAAAACCAGCTAAAGAAATGTAACCGTGTTGACGTGCGTGCATAACATCCAGAAATACTTATATACACCTAGATTGAACTTTAGTAAGGGGCTTATCAACAAAAATGTGCTTAACTTCTGGAGCGACACCCAGAACATAGTTTCCATATGTAATAGGTGAAGGTGTTTGTTTTACCATAAAAAAAGAATTTAGGAGTATTTATGAGTGCCCTAATTCCTAAGTCACAGATTATTTGTGATCATAAAATGTTAAATAATTTTGTGTGACACGGGTGGCTCAGTTTGAATAAGAGCCATTTGTAATACTGATCACCTGGCCAGTTGTCTGATGTGTATTCCTGAGAGGTGAGTTGATGTGGGTTTGAACTTTCTCAGGTGAAGGAACTGAGCCTTTCCATCTCATTGTCTAGACAAATTCCCAGATCTCTGAAACGTTCCACAAAAGATGGCTTTGGGAAAAGCCAATCATGGTGACTCTTGCAAGTAATTTAAGCCATTTAGTGTGTATTAGGTGCTCTCCTAGCATGACGGTTTGGTTGAGGTCATTAGACAGTGAGATGTCCAGTTCATGATCCCAGTTGATTTTATAACTGGGATGAGTCTTTAACATATATGTATTCAAGAAACTGGGAAGAGTAAAGTAATAAGGCATAGGAACTTACAGGACTAGTTTCTGTTTAGAGAAGTCCTCAGTTTAACAGCTTTCAAATTTACATTGAAATTCTGTCTAAATTGCCTCACAAGTTTAGAGTCAAATGACTTGATAGGTTCTTAGATGCATTTCTTTTCTCTTCAAGGTGAATACTGTAGTGATGTTAGAAGCCTGGTTCTATTAAAAATATTCCTGATATAAGGGTAGTTTTGGAAGTCTTTTATTTTCTCATGGTACTTTTTTTTTCTAAACAGGAACACAAAGGAAGCATTGTCTAAATCAGTTTAGGTGATTAGGAAATTATAATTAGAGTAACTGTGTCTTGTATGCTGGCATTTTTTTCTTGTCCGTCTATTGAAAAGGATTGATTATACTGAATTAAAGTTACTCGATGGCTGCTAGTTGTGGGGTTTTTCACTTAAAAAACCCAACCTTGAAATTATTTTTAGTTCCTTTTTTTTAAGCAGTGGCATATTGTGTTATTTTCTCTGCCCAAGGATTTTTGCATCTTGAAATCAAAGTAGGTATTTCTAGTGTCACACATTTTAACCACAAACATTTGCTTTTATCATGTTGTTAGTCTTGGTCACTTGTAGTTAATTAAGATTTCAGACGTAGAGTTGCCAATCAACATACTAAATGTACCTCTCTCTTCTGTTTTCACAAGCAGGCACCAGGAGATTCAACACAGTAGTTGATAGCTGGTATGTGATATCTGTCTCCTGGTTTATAGCCTGGTACAATAATGTCATTGCCCCATGTGGCAAATGGTGTAAGCTATTGTAAAACTGTTTGTCTATGTGATTAAGACATTGCAGCAGTGTGCAGCACCAGCCAATTACTTTTTTAATTTAATTATAGCAGAAAAAAGAGAATAGCATAATAGAAATTCTTGTCATAGGGAATATGTAAAATGTAAATTGAAGAGCCATGAAAATTTCATGCATTGGCAGGCTGATTTGTTCTTATTTTCAACTTGTTATGAAGACTGAGTTTCTTAAATGCAATAAAACAAGACATAGCAGTGTTTAGTAATTACTTAGTTCTACATCAAAATAATTATATACAGTATGTGTTTGCAATCCACTCTGCTGCGTATGAATGTAAAAATGAACACTTCAGGGCCCATATCAATTTTGTCTTTTAGACAGTGTAAATAAAGCTGAATCTTCAACTTTCAAATTAAAACTGATAACCTTGGGCAATCAGGGCTTTTATAAAGAAGGGGAAAAAAACTTTAACTTGCCTCAGAACAGGTTGTGTCTCTGGAATGCTTCTGGGACTAAAGAGATCAATTAAGTGTGTATAAACAAACAGTTGGAAAAAAGCTACTAAAACAACAGAGGAGAAAGCTCTCTATTGGGCTCCAGGGGCCTGGGGGAGCGAAGTTTCATTAACTGGATCTGAAGTCCTATGGCCTTCTATAAACAGGCATTAATTAAAGAATGTAAAAAATAAAGTTTCAGACCTTGCAATATGTTAATGATCATATGATTCAGGGCCTGGGAAGGAGAGGAGCAGCAGAGGTCATAAAATAAGCATGAAGCATTTAATATGAGTGCTTGGCAGGGATTTCTGCAAATTAGTTGGTTATTTGCTGGTCCAAAGCAAATTAAGGTGATTTTGCTTCACTTGCTAATTTTTTATGTGCATGCTTGGCAAAATGTTTTTCACAAATGGATGAAGGTTATTGTTAATGGCATAATGAGAAATATTAACATATTTAAATAAACCAGTGTATTCTGACATAGGCCACAAGCGCTCACTTTTACATGTGTATTTAAATAGATCTTCTTCTGTAGGACAGCAAAAGCATTTTGGATAAAGTTCGCAAAAGAGCTTATGTTATTTGTAATATCCTGTTTATATATTGTATTATTTAAATCCAACTAACACCTGAAAATTTATCTGAAAAAGGACATTATCCTTCTGAAACCTGAAAGGAATACTTGGCAGTTAAAAATCATGTGTTAAAGACAATTTTTTTTATATATTTAAGAAAATATTAATTATTATAAATCTTAATTATTGTAATTGATTAACAAACTATTTTGTTTTCACTGCCTGTGATGTTTGCTTTTTATATTGCTTCCAGTTTTTGAAACACCTTAAGTTCTTTATTATTTCTAGGAAAGTTTTTTGAACACGTGGGAGCATAAGCATATTTGCGTGCCTATTTCTTCCTCTCCACACAGCTGTAAAATCAAATCAGGACCAAATGTAATCTGTTTCTTCTTTACTATTATGAGTAGAATGAGAACGATCGTTGCTCACTTCTTGCAGCAGCTACTGTCGAAAAACAAAGCGCAAAACAAAAAGTCCAAGGAAAATGACAGGAGTTGACTATTTTTAATTCCGGGTAATGGGACTCTAGCTCTAACTTGTTCAAGTAGGGCATTTTTCTTGTCACTTGTTGGTATTCTTTCATTTCATCTGTTCAGTCATATGCACTACTAGTTTCTTACTTGTGGCATCTGATTACTCCCTTTATTTACATTTTGTTTATTTCCATTACCTAGTGGATTAAGAAAAGGAAGTGCTGGAGGAACTGTTTAACATGTAGATGGGAGAAGCTCTGTGTCTTTAAATTCTCTGAAGTTAGGAGGTGGATGTAGCAAGAGTGTGTAGTAGAGGGAGGTAGTATGAGTAGGAAGCTACTATTGACATTGTTCTGTTGCAGCAATTTTAGATGGACAAATTGCAGTTGAGAAAATTTCATGACTCGGTAAAATGAGCAATGATGACATCTGTGGATGCAGGTCTGTTCATATCTTTGCAGAGCCTTTAGGGAAATAAATATCTCGGAACATTCGGTGAAGTGAAGCTCACTCAATAAATCAACCTGACACAATAACACTTCTGGCACATGAGTTCTACTTCTCTTCAGCACCACCTACCCCTCTGTGTTCCTGTGCTACCAAATGGTGTCTCCCCACAGGCCTCTAAATCAAATCAGAGCACACAAATACAGTGAGAATTTATTGGGAATTGGTTTTGTTCGGCAAAAACATTAGTTATTAGATGAACTGAAATGATAAATTTTGACCCTTTAAGCGCTGAGGAAGTTCAGACACTTTTCTTAAGTAGAAAAGGGAAGATAAACTTTATGCTAACTTACAGAAGGTAAATAAATGGGAAGATGAGTTTGCAGTCTGGTTTGTCAAAGGGAATATGGAAGTTCCTCGAAAGAGGTAAGTTAGCTTTTGAACTTTTTAATTAGTTGCTCTATTTGGGAAATAGAATCTACGAAGTTCTAGCAATAGGAATAGTAAACGTACCACCCTGTTGCACTGGGGCAGTACAACAAGGAGTGACCCAACCAGTTCACAGGTAGATGCTATTATTATATAATAACATTTAAACACATTATTTCTATGGAATGAAGCTTGAATGTATAGAATATTCTGTCCATTGATTAGAGTTACTGGAAGCAGATGGCAAAAAGGAAGGGTTCAGTGCTTTTTCTCTTACACTTTAGAGATTTGGAACAGAAACCTTTAGAGTAAATGAAGAGGCCCTGGGTTAAGTAAAGTAAAATAGGGTTCGGTAAGTAGTTTTGATAAAAGTGTATCGCTTGGCTGGGAAAAAAGGTCTGTGATATGTTAAATCTTTGTTCTATTCTGAAAAGAAAGAGTACTTTTAAAAATTACAGACGTTTCCCAGAGAAGTTGCAAAATAACATTTTCATGAACTTAAGCATGCAGATATGCATGCATGCATAAAATTATATGCCTATAAATATTATATATATATGTACAAACACATAAAATAATTAGGGTGGATTGCTTTGCCATTGGGAGTTGTTTCAACAGATAACTTTCTTATTTCACTGTGATTAACTTGTTAAACTCTTAATGATTTAAGAAGTAAACCGATGTTTGAAAGAGCAATTACTTAAAATGGCAGGAAAAGATGGGGCCTTATTGTGCTGCTGTTTTGCCTTCCATCTAAAAAATCTAATATCCTCTTAGATGATTATCTAATTAATAAGATTTCTTTGTAATTAGGTTGAAATTGTAACATTTCATGAATGTCCCCTTACTAAGCAAGACACTTCTTAGAATACCTGCGCTCTGGGGAACATGAAATATCTTTTCTTGAGGGAATTGTAGCAACCTTAAGATTGTTAAACTGGAACATCTGATGGATTTTTGACTGAAATGCCAAATGCTACTTTACAGAAGTGGATTTAAATCTGAACAGTATTTTACATCCTATCAAGTTAAGAAAATGTAGAGATGGTGTAAATCTTTTTTCCTTTTATATTTCATTTTGAACCTAGGAGAGTAAGCTAATGGACTTGTTCTCTGTGTTTTGCTGAAGAACTTAAGTTCTGATACTTTATTTGTTTATATTGAGCCGGAAGCTATTTATAGGATTTTTTTATCGATGATGTCTGTCCCTCTCACTTTTTTATAGGAAAGGAAGTTTTAAGGAGAAGAAACACTGGAAAATTGGGTCTTATATTTCACCACAGTTCTGTCAGAAGACCAGACTTTTCTGTACATCAGTTGTCCTGCTTGAAATGTATTAAAAAAAGAAGAACTGTGCAACCCACTGAGTGGAATGCAGTTGTATTATTTGTACTGCTAGAGTTTGTTTCCGTATCTGGAGGAGAAGTAGTACAGTGGTAACCAAGGTTTGTCTAGCCCAGACAGTTTTGTTACTTCAGGATAATTTTGCAAAGCTTCTGTTCTGTTGTGCATTGTGAATGCAACTGCATTGGTATGAAGGTGACAAAATGATCCGAGCTTTATATGGGGAACCACTGTTCCTTTGTCAGTGTGAATTCTTGCATCTCATTTAGATTGGTGTCTAATTTTGAACATGCTCCTATTTTGGTGCAAAGTTGAAGTAAAAATAGTTACCTTGCACTATCGTGAAGATACATTCTTGAGAAATGCTAACCCAGTCAGAGATGATTTTGTGAACATGTGCCAGGTAGATCAGGCTTTTAATAAAACTTGGTAAGGAACAGTAGAAATTCTAACTGTAACAAATGCAGTTGCACTTGTTTGTGTGAAGCAGACTTAAAAACGGATGAAAGAACATTTGTTTTGAGATTGGTTTGATTGTCAGTTTTTCCCTTTTGCCCTGAAAGAGAAGAGAAAGGTTGTAGTACTTGAGAAGTATAGAAGTACATAAACAGAAGACAGTTATATAGGATCAGACTGTGAAGATTTTTTTTTGGGGGGGTGGAGGTGTCTGTAGCATCACTGAGATGGCAACTCCTTACAGGAGAAAGGGCTGTGATTTGGTCCATCGTCTTCCCTCAAGCCACACGTTCCCTGATGCAGGAGGTTGCTAAGTCAAATACAATTGAAGAATTTTCAAAAGGTCTGAGTAATTGTGTGACTACAGTAACATTTATAATTATGCGTGTTAAAATACAGACAATCCGATCCCATGCTTCAGGATATAAAATTACGATGATTAGGGTTCTGGAGGGGATTTTGCCCCTGCATGGGGGTACACAACTGACTGCGCCCTGAGTTACTGATGTTTCTTGGAGGCTCTGAGAATTTACTGTGCTCAGTGTGGTTACATTTCATAAACTACCTACATTTGATAGACCCATAGCCCAAAAGCTGTGTTGAATTTCTGTTGTTAGGCATCTGCTTATCTGTGTCAGCTACTGTTTGTTCTGAGTTGGCCCAATGTAAGCTGGCACTGCTGTCAGTAGTGGGTTGGACCAGAAGACATCTAGAAGTCTTTTCTGATATAAATAATTTACGATTACATGTTTCTGGGGGGGTTTGTTGTTGTTTTTTTTACCAGTATGTAATATAATGGAGATAACAATATGATGCCATGAAAAATGGAAATTCCAAATAATCAGATCACAGCATAATTTCTAAAAATATATTCTTCCTTGCTTCCTTCTTTTCCATCTCTGAAGTACATGATCGTGCTTCATCTTCACGCTTCATCAATTAATTTGCTGTATCGGTCATTCAACCAAACTTCCTATTGAGACAGCTTTGGCTTTTAAACTTAAGTTAAATTTTCATTGCTTATAAATGTTTACTACAACTTCTTTGCTGAATCTCTCATACCCATAAGGAGCAAGTAAATTTTCTTTTTTCCCTTTGGAAAAAATGTCTTAAGCAAGAATTTTCTATAGAATGGTGAAGTTATCCTTCCTTCCTATCCCATCTTCAGCATTCCAGAGAGAGTGTCCTGTTAACATTTTCATATATCTGGGACACTAAACTTGGTCAGCACTATCATTCTGAGAGGTCTTAAGTATGAAATAAAACCTCCTTCAGAAATGACTAAAAGGTATAGCCTCAACTAGGAGCTCCATTTGTTTTTCTTTTACACTGGTTTAAAAAAAAAAAAAAAAAAAGAAGGTCTGTTTCAAATCCTATTTGTCCCTTATCTCTGTTTGTTCAGTTGTTTTTAATATCACGTACTGAAAGAATTTCAATAGCTGTTTCACCATGAAGTCATTTGTTATCCTTCAGCAGGCCTTTGCCTGCTGAATTGTAAAGCAGCCTCGACTATTTGCATCCTCCAGATGGAGCAGCATATAAACACTCCCAGATATTTCTGGTAAGTATGAAAAAATATCTTATTTGTCCTTTCTGTGAATAAATAAGAGAATGTCAAATTTTATAGACTAATAAATTTGTATGCCGGCACTGACATTGAATCTCTCATGGCCTGCAATGTCACAGACCCTGAGAAACACAATTTTTTTGTTTTCAAATGTATACTAAGTCAAATAGAAGCTCAATAAAAAGCCAGGGAATTTGATTGCATTGTTTATGTCTGCCCAGTAGTCTAATTCAGTTGCAATTTGCTATGAGGAAATACAATTTACATTTTTCCCAGGCTTATTGCATAAGCAATCACTCACATATACATGCATGAGTGTATGTCAAGGAGAACTCAAATAATGGGTTAAAGTGTCATTTAATAATATATTCTAATGTCTGTTTTTATAATGAACAAAAAACTTTGCTGTATTACGATGGATTCTCCTAGCTACGGAAAATTAATTCAAATCTTATCATTATTAATATTTTTTATTCCTCTCATTTACAACATATCCTAAATCTCAATTGCTTTGTGATACAAATGTATGTGTGAAGTATCACCACACGCAGCAGTTCCAGACATCACTGTAAGTCTACATTTTAAATTCTATTTTAGTTCCTGAAACTAATCTCAATGAGAATTTTAATTTATGTATTTCTAATTTTAAACAGAACACACAATAGAATAACTTATAATGCTCTTGCTCATCTAAATAATGAAGCCCGACAGTATCTTCTGTGGTTGAGTAATAGGCTTTTTATATTTGCTAGTTTTCGTAGTTTGTTTTTTAGTTTCTTTCTAAATTAGATCCAGACTTCTTGAAACAGAATAAAAATATACATAGGACATAAAAGTCAATGAATGCATAAAGTGTTAGGGATTGAATTTAATTCACTGTATTTACACATGATAAAATACTCCTTGATTGAATGCCTACTGATTATTTTCTGAACTGTTTGATTTTCAAAACAAAGTTATAAGTCGTATGCAATATTTATCTTGTTTCATTAGTGCCGTTAAATGGAAATTAGTGCGATTTACTTGTGTTTTCCAGCACCAGTCTAATTCCTTGAAAATTAACTTTACTTAGTAGGTTTTTACCTAACGGAAGTGAAATGTTTAAAATCAATATTTGAGTGTTTTTTGAAATAGTGCTTAGTAGCAGCAACAGTTCATCAGAGGAGATGGAGTGGGCACTATTGTATGCTAAGAATAAACACACTTTTCCTCTGTAATGGTTACTGGACAACTTTTTCATTCAGGACTTTTTGCTGCTGTTTTTCTGGGAGAAAGTTGCAGAAGATAAGCAGTTTGTATGTATGAATATAAGACAGGCTTTAATTTGGTTTTTATGTAATTCAGTTTTCTTTCATAATGATAGCTGATTTGCCATGATTTAGGTCATAACTGGTTTGTTTCAGTTCTGTGTATGCTCATGTAAATAGAAAGCAAGTAAGCTGTATATTAAAAGGTCAGTCCTGAAGTATTGTCTGTCTTCAAAGGCTTTCACATGAAGCCAAATGAAGTCCTACAGATGTTGCAAGGCTTTTTACAGATAAAACATCCATTTACTTAAATATTTTTTCCAAAGTAACAACTGCAGTATTTCCTTTATTGTCATTATAAGATAGCATTTTTATTGTTCCTTTGATAACAAGAGAGTTATGATATAGAACACAATATTGTCTGGCATTTTTTTTTTTCCTACTCCTTTAGTATTAGCAGGGTTTTTTTTTAAACACAATGTACTCTTCACTTGATAAAAAGTCAAATTATTACAGTTAGTAGAAAAGAGAGGGGCTGGTAGGAAACAAAAAAGATGATTGAAATTTAGCATATTCTGCTGTACCAGGACTCTAGCTGAAAAAAATGGTGCATTTTGAGGATGAGACTGGGAAGAGGAAAGAGTCATTTGATTCAATGGATTGCTTTCCAATGACACTGGGAAACATGGAGTTGGAATCTGATTTTAATGTCCAAAACAATGTTATCTTCCAGTTTCTGCAGAATAGGCAACAGATGTGGATAGAGCCCCTGACAATACAGTTCTTGTGAGAGTTACTCTGCTCATTATCACCCAGAATAGTCTGATAGTGGGATTCGTCTCACTAACTTTGGTCATCTAGAAATTAGTCATGTAGTCTCAGCGAGTCATCTGGGTTCTCTGAGGTCATGGACTCTGTCTTTAACGGAGACACTCTCAGAGGGTGTTGTAAGACACTTGTGATGAATTGCTCTCTGGGGGTGCTTGCCTCTGTCTCCTCCCTCTCCTTCTCTCTATTTGTTGACTGCAGAGGGAGCTTAGATGACTAACTTGGACCAAATGCTTTGGATTCTCATGGATTCTGCCCTAAGCGTCTAGTGGAAGCTGGCTGGCTGGATAGAGATGAATCATCATCTGGGGGTGCCTATCCATTGAGTTGAAAGGGGATGCAGGCAGATAACTTAATGGGGTAAAATAAAAGTTTCTGAAAACAGATAATAATGAATATTACGTCAGGCACACAAGTCTCACTGAGTGCGTTTATCCACAGCTTCAAGTTTTTAATGGAAGAATTGCTGTGTGTGTTATGGCCAACAAGCATCTTCAAGATTTCTCACCAGAACAAAACCTTTTCTTTTTCCAAAGCCCTTTTTACATTACTTGAAGTGCATTTGATTCACTTCAGTACTTTAACTGAAGCTTCATTTTCCTTTCTTTTCTCAACATGCAAGTTCTCTTTTTCCGGGTCATATTCAATCATTGTTTAATACATAGCAGTCCCAGAAAAATGAGTAAGACTTTGGTGACTTTGGTCACAAAGAGCCGCTTAAAAACTGTCAAGCAATGCTATGTACTTGTCATTACTTTCCTGAGTTCTGTGTCAAGACTAGGAAAGCCTCAAAGGTTTGAGGATGGGTAATACGTGTTAATTTTGAGATACAGAATAATTGTTAACCATTGACCTGATGTAAAGAAGGGCTACTACTTGGTGATTGGTGTCCTCAAAGGAAATGGAAGATGGAATTCACAGAGGATCGTGCCAGCCTGCACAGGGAGCAGATGCACTGACAATTGTATGGTTGTTTCATGCATGTCTTGAAACCATCCTAATTACCCATGCCGTCAACGTGCATTTATTTAAATGAGGACAGGGGTGAAGAAAAATTAAAGGTGTGGACTGAAAGTAGGCCAGAATGCTGCTTTTTCTTGAGATTAGTAGTTAAACTTCCCCCGACTTGAGCGAGATCAGGAATAGTTGCATTCACATTAAATATGTGAGATAGCAATTATCATATTTTTTCACGTTGTGTATTTGAACGCATAACTTGCTTGCATGTCTCTCCTGCTAAAACATCAGCGAGCTAGACTCACATCGCTGCGCTAGCTGTACTTAAAGATCTTAGTTTTATGTTTCTGAAAATGTCATCTATTCCTTCAATCACTTGTAAGCCCCCTGTAATCTCTTTTTAATGTAAGCGCGCTGGAGTTTTCCCTTTTGTTTGCTGCCCTTGCATTATTTACTTTGATCCGCTGTGAGAAAATCTGAAAGTGTGTTGTCCTAAATGCTAGCATCTCACCAACAAGATTTGAGGCCTTGTACTTCACATTGAAGAAAAAGGCTCTTGTGTGAAGACGCAGGTTTTGTTTAGTTCTCTGTCCCTGGTGGGAGCCTTAATTGCATTTTCTCTCTCACACAGTGGCTGGCTAAGGAGTGCCTGCCTTCCCTGCTGATGCTGGAGTTTTCAAGCTCTATTACTCTGTGACGGAGAAAATTCCTTGGTCCAAGAAGAAAAGACTCATACTAAAAAAAAAAAAAAGTAAAAAAAAAAAAGTGTTTAAGTATTGTCAGTTTACCATGTGTGGTAAACAGAACAAACAATAGACTTGCTTAACCTTCCTCCCCACCCTCTGAGACTCCTCTACAGGTTTTGTATGACCTACTTATAGAAATCGCATCATATGTAGAATACTAAATATTATGGAAAGTATAATTCCCTAGGGCAAATAAATTAGACTTCTTGGGAAAAGTGGTAAACAGAAAATTATAAATGCTTTGTGTTCTCTTAATCTGTGCCAGCCCATTCTAATGCATATTTTATAACTTTTAACTGGAATTAAAACAAAGCAAAAGTCCACGATTCATTTTTAAATTCTATTTCATTTACACTGGGAAAGTCTTTGAGATTTCAGATGTTGCAGATAAATATTTAATATTCGAGCATGGTTGTGACAGAACTTTCGATAAAGTAAGGACAAGCTTTGCAACAGAGTTTAAATTGCAGTTAGGACTCATTTGCATTGAATGTTTCCTAACACATTGTGCTGTGCTGCATTGTGCACTGGACAGGGCTCTCTAGAATATCTGGAAATAATGTGAAGAATTAAGGGCTATGGCATTTTAACTTGTGTGAACATGCTGCTGGATGGAAGCATGCTAATATTCAAGCAAGCTTGTGTATTTTTAGTAGTCTTATGCACGCATGTGTCTATGACAGCTTGGTGATTTTTGCACTTTGATCTGCGAATTCATGTCCCACTTAAAAATTCCATATTTTGGAAGGCAAAAAAATCCTTCCTATGGCAGGGGAAAAAACCTCATATTTTTTTGTTTTTTCCCTGAAATTTTGGCATGTTCTTCATTGATCTGGGGTTGCTAATGGTGAAACAATGATGTCATAGGTAGGAGATTATTTTTTTCCATTAGTGTTCAGCTGAAAAACCTTTTTATACGGAAGTAGCTTTTGCCTCGCATGTCCATGTCCTCCTTCCCTCGGGATTAGAGTCTACAGAACTTAAATTCTGGAATGATTAAAATAAGTACTTATATTTTTAATCCCGGTTATTCTGTACTTAACAACAAATCATCAAGACCTTTGAGCAAAAATTTATTCAAATTTTGGATAGCGAATTTGGACTTTGGGTAGCCCAAAATATCCCTGCCTGCTAATGAAGTTTCTGATGTTGTACAGATGCCACGCTTTGCTTTGTACTTTTCACTGATGGGCTTTTTGTTTGTCTGTTTGTTTTTCCAAGATGTTTAATGCTTAAACACTATTTATCTTAAAGAATTATCTCACTTACTGTAAATCTTGGCAGTAGAGATCACCCAGGATGCTTTTGATAAACAGCTCTCGGGTGTGAGCCTGAGGCTGTTGAAAGGATTCTGAGTTGAGGGGGGGAAGAAAGGCCAAGCTCTGGAGTTCACTTCTGTGATTAGTCTCACAGAGCCCAAATTTGTTGGGCATGTTACAAGATCTATCTGTCTTGAGAAAAGCTGAAGTTTTTCTGGGAGAAAGTAGATTTCTCCTGTGATTTGGCAGGAGTCTGTTTTGATGTAGAGGGGCATTTTAAAGGCATCTCTCTGCAGAGATGCCTAGAAGAATCCCAGAAGAATCCAGCTCCAGAAGTAATTCTGGAAGGGGCAGAATAATTGCACTTTTCTTCACTTGCAAACCTACTCAGAAGGTGGATAAACATGTTTTTCTTCAAATAGATATCTGTTGTTATAAAGGTCTCAGTGCAAATATTAACACTTGATCGACATCTTGATGACTCACAGTTTTTCATGTATTATTCAGAGGATGCTTAATACAGTTGTCTGCTCTGTTTAGTGAAAATATATTGGCATAGATCTGCAATAGTGTATTCGTCATGGTCTGCTATATGTTTTTAGAATGTACAGAAAGGCCATTACATTAGGAAAAAATTCTTCTTTTTTTAGTAATTCCAGCCGTTGCTAAATATACACTTAGTAGAAGAGTGATATACTTAGGTCTTTCTCCTCTCAGTTCTCTGGTCTCGAAGAATATGTAGTTCATATAGTTCTTCAGTCTTCATCTGCCCCTGTCACATCATGCTTGTATCCGTTCCCAATATACAAGGCATTTATCCCTTACCTCAGTGAACATGTAAAACACTGTTAGATTTTGAAGATTCTGAACATCTTCATGAGGCTTTAAATCGGTTCTAAGATACTCATACAACTAGTTTATTATGTAGATCCTTTTGTCTTCCCAAAGTCTTTTTAATAGTCTTAGCTTTGGTCTGACTGAAGGAAGATATCTTTCTGTTGTATGAAGTATTTTTTAACGATATTGAAACAAAAAAACAGGTTCTTTTACATCTATGCTTTTGGAAGACAACAAACAGCTTGATATTCTTTCTCTCTCCTAGTTAACTCATTTTGAAATAGAAAAATAAAAAAGAAAATCAGTTTCTTGTTCGTATCAATGTCCTTTGTAGGTATTGTTAAGGTTTATAAGGTCCCAGAAATGTGCTTTAAGTAGGTATGAAGAAGAGTATTATGTAAAAGGAATCCTGTTTCTCAGGTGGATCGCGTGCATTTGCATTAACTATTTTATTTTTTAGTTTTTTTAAGAAGATAAAAATAATCTGAATGGTAAAATTGTAATTTTTCTGTTACATTAACAAACACTGTAACTTAGATGCTTCTTTATTCATCAGATGGAAATTACACTTGATCAGAGTCTAGAAGCCTCTTCCACTTCTGTTATGCACGCGATTTCCATCTTTTTCTTTGTTCAGACTGCATTCCCTGAACAAAATGTAAAAGTCTGAACTATACCTGTGATTTTTTTCCCCCCACTTCCTTCTGGAAAGATGCTCTCAGCAATCCTATCCTAGAAAGACATATTAACTTTGCTTGCATTTTAATTCAGTTGTTTTTCTGCTATTCCATTTAGATGTGCTTCAAGTTTTTATTTCTTATAGTATTATAGGTAAGAAATTATTAACTGGAATAGCAATATTGGAATCAAAAGGATGGTCAACCACAGGTTTGCAGTGCTGGAATGGAGAATGCTGCATAGGAAACTGCCTATATACCAATGAGAAGAACTCTCATAGTGTGCTGAGACATTTTACAGCTTCTGTGTTTCTTTATTCTTTTGTTAAACGTAGATGAGTCTTCAGGTTCCTTACAGTGAGCAAAAGCAACTATGCTCCAGATTAACTGAAGCATTCAGACAGAAAGAGGTAATATTTTAGGAAGCACCAGAAAATGAAGACAAGATAGCTTTCATGAGCAGCTCAGCACTTATACGTATCTTTAAAATTACTGTCTGGTGGAACGCTGAGCATGTATTTTGAGCAATGTAGATCTGGAAACCTTTCTCATTCGTGGCTTTATAACCCACGCGACACTAAGGGAATGGTGCAAGTTGAATTTTTTCCATCCCAGTTTTACAACAGAATCCCTGAACAGTTGGGGAATATGGCTATCTGATAAGAGTGTGCTTATAATAATAATTAAAATAATAGTAATGTCTTAAGTCAGTAACTATTGCCTGTTTACTTGTAAGCAAGTGACTAACCCAATCTCAGTTTCGCTCTCCCTTTACATAATTACTTGTTGGAAGGACTATAATTTGGTATGAAGAGAAAAAAGACGTGACTTGACACCGCTCCTCAAAAGGTGGGTGGAACTGAGACTGAGGGCAAATGTCTGTGCTCTTTTTTTTCTTGTGCTACCTTATTTTGATTCTCATTTTAAGCATTAACCTTTGAAGACTACCTTTGCTGATATCATCTGTTTGTTTCTGCTGAGTCAGTCTACCATCTTATAAAATTTATGTATACAGAAACTCATGTAACCAAAGGCACTGTTCTGTTCTAATTGAATTCAGTGGCAGATCTCTCAATGATTTGATTAGTTGGTTGAACTGGATAAAACAACATCTTCCACTTTTCGTAAAAGAAATTTTTGCAACCCTTTTCTTTTTCTGCTCGGTTTGGCACCTTGCATTTATCTAAGCAAAGATGGCACATTCACATAGCAATATGCAATAGGAGTTGATTGTCTACGTCCAGCAGGATATTTTTTTGCCAAGGATTATGAGTAGATATAACATCTAGTCAGCTTTTGTATAGGTAGATTACAAATCTTAGAGGGGAGAACGTTTGTCATCAGTATGTGAAAGGCTTTTCTAGCTGAATTATAGTATCATATTTTAAACAGTGAATCATAAAATCCATGGCTAAAAGGACCTAGAGTAATGATTTTAGTCTACTCCTTGCCCAAATACATGGTTCGCTTTCCAAGGCCATTTGTGAAATGTTTGTGTGACCTGTTTCATATAAACTGATGCAGCAGGACTATTTTTAAATATGTTAGATTTTGGAAAGTTTACAGCTGGTCTCCAGAAAATGACCCACACATATATAAATACGTAAAAGAAGAATACATAAGTTAAAGGTCAGGTTGTAGGAGTGAAAGGAGTATTTTCTCCTTCTGTTTTTCTGACTTATAAGTTGCATTATAAAAAATATTACAGAATGAATTTCATCTACTACCTAAAAATGCAGAGGCCTGTGTTAGGTGAAATTCTGTAGCTGATTTTGTAGGACACAAGAAAAATTGATGGGATGTGCTTTGTGGACTTAGAGATAATTGTTGCCAAAGAGATGCTCACTTTTGGTAATTATTTGACCCTGGGTTGACAGAGGCTCCTTGGATAACCACGTGTTTATGTCCTGCTATTTTAAATACATCAATAATAATCCTTACTCTAATATAATCTTACAGTTTCTAGTTAAATCTATCATGCAGTGAGAAATTTGGAGTTTGTTAAATTAAATTCCATTTTCAGTCCACCTTACCAGTTCATTCCAGAGTGGGCTGTCAGATAACCTTAGGAAGTTAAGAAATTGCTACAACAACTGTTAATTTGTTGTAAAGACATCACATTATGTGAT
The DNA here is from genome assembly GCA_030449065.1 of Oceanodroma leucorhoa. Taxonomy (NCBI): domain Eukaryota; kingdom Metazoa; phylum Chordata; class Aves; order Procellariiformes; genus Oceanodroma; species Oceanodroma leucorhoa. The sequence continues at coordinate 22,982,603 of JASVER010000002.1, forward strand.
TGAGAGGATATTAGCTGTAACTAGTGAAAGATATATTTTGTACCATAGCATTGCTTTAGACGCAAAGGTACCACTGATGGTATTGGCTTCAACATGAGAGGAAGTCAAGATCCTGTGAGATCTCAAATTGTAATACAGTTGGCTCAGCAGCTGAGAACACAACTTTCTTTTGCTTCTCTTTTAAAGTCTTGGATGTTGAATATCAATTTTCAGGAAGGTATTTTCAAAGATGTTTCATACTGTGGTGATTCTTAGAGCTTAGCAGTGTTTGACTTTGCGTTCCTGGCAGCATAGCTAAGCTCTTTGTGGAGAACTCAACGACGTTTACTGTGCTGAACCTAAACGTAAACTTGTTTGAAAACAAGATGGTTTAGTTTGCAGTCAGATATACTTGATGTATTACAGACTGCTTAATTTTCTCTTCTTAAGAAAATATTGTTGTGTGAAATTATTAAGAACCTTCTGGATTTTGAGCATTGTGGCAGGAACTGAAAGTTGTGGGAAGAAAGATGAAAATCAAAGAAATGCTTTTTCTTGTTGGTGTTGTCCTCCAGCTTGGGATAGCTAAGACATATGGTTTTGAAACATACTGTCTTTCCTCTTCTCACTTGTGTTCCTCAATAAAATTTTGACAGCCCTACAAAATAATTTATTTTGACCATCCTAATGTAGGGCTGGTGGAAATGAAGAAAGAAAAATGAAGTAGAAAAGGTTCCTCATAACAAATTAAAGTCAGTATTTGGACTCAGAGGTCCAACTTTGAGGGGAATCTCCAGAGGAAAGAAATAAAGGACAGGATGAACAGGACTGTTCATAGCCTGGATCAGCTAGACCTAGCCTTGTGGCCCTGATAACTCATTTCAGCTCCTACAACCTTCTGCTGCTTATCTGAAGAGGACGTTCAGTAACTTAATATTTTATGCAGTGATGAAAGCTAAATAGTCAATTAATTCTGATGTACTGTGGGGCAAGGTTGGAGTATATGTATATATGATTCAGATTACAAAGCCAGTTCTTGAAAAGTCCTGAATGCCCAACTTCGATTGCCCGTGGAGCATTCGCACTAAGTTGTCATTATTAGGATACAGTTTTTAATTTATGTATCATATGCTATTTTTTATTTAGCATCCCTGTCTATTTTGGTGCACAGGATGGTTGTTTATAGGAACTTTGGCTCATTTTCTGCAGAAACTGGAACAAATCAGGGACTGCAAAAAGAGAGAGGATGCTTTTGTGATTGAGTCAAGAGAAAGACACTCTGGCAAACCCAGTTTTATCCCTGTTTCTGTCACAGGCTTTCTGTGTGATGCTGAGCAACTCAATTAAAATGTTTGGCAGATGGCCACTAACTGCATATAATTCATTTTCAGGGTGCTCAGCTTGAGATATGTGGGCTCTTACTTGCAGCAGTTGTTACTCTCCTTACAGCCACTGATACCAGTGGAAGTAGTGGCTGCTCAGCATGTTAGTTAGCGTAGTGGAGGAATGTGCACGTGTGGAAAGTGAAAGTTCCTGAAGCCTAGTCCCATCTTTCTCACTGATTCTCTCCGCCAAGATAGGGAAGCCTCCCTGTGTTGGATTACCGATGTTTATTTTATGCTATATGTGAAATATCATGTATAGGTACGTATTAGGAAAAGAATGTTCTTGTTTCAGTTGGAATCTGTGAAGTTTATAATGAACATCTTACCAAAGAGCGTAAGAAGCCAATTATTTCTATATTTCTTGTCTGATAAACTGTGAACAAGGTATAGTTTACTAGCTGGATGATGCATACAAAATTACTGAATAACTGTGCCGTTTCCTGACTACAGCCTATCCAGAGCATGGGCTAAAACACAGCAACTTTAGAAAAAATACCATGTGATCACATAATTAAAAAATTATTACATAAGGTAACATGTACAAGGAAGCAGAATTCAGATTACATCAGAAGCCATCTTCTGATATTTCTCAATTTCAAAATGCTTGATTTGACAACCTGAATATTGTTCTGAGTAATGTAATATATGGTATGGGAAATTAAAGTATGGCTGCACAGCTATAAATACAATTCACAGGCTAAAAACTACTCCTATTAACATTGCAACTGAAAGATATAAATCAGTTCATAAATATGAAATTACTTGCATGCTTGGGTTTTTGCAGAATCGAGGTCTAATTACTGAAAGGCATGATCTTGTGAAATACTGGGGTGGGAGTTGTAGTTGCACCTTCTAGGACTGGGCCCTACCTTGAAATGATTATATGTCTATTTATAGCTAAGGAGAAATTTAAAAGAAATATTTGTTTTATTTGTATAGCATTTTCATTGGTTTACCCTAAAGATATATGCTAGATGATAATAAAGTAATAAAAGATTGTTTTCACAGCTGTTTGTCTTTGATTACATATTTCTTTGAAGTATTGCAATAAGACAGACTTTGAACCTGGAAAGAGATCAAATAATGAATTGTTCTGCTTTGTGAAGCTTAAGAAGGGATTTTATTGTTGAAACATATAGTGCAACATAGTTTTTTTTCTTCTAACAGTTAAATAATGGTTGAAAGTACTATGAGATCATTACAGATGGACTAGATTAAAGAGCTTGGGGCCAAACATTAGGAACTGTGTTAGTACTAACTAAAATAATTTCTTAAGTTCTGTCATTACCAATTTATTTTTGTTAGTTTTCTTTTTGAATCAAAATAGAATTTCAAAGAAAGTGTTTTAAATCTTTTAATTATCCATTTACTTAAAGCAAAGGATGACAGGAAACTTAATAAACGTATGAATCCTGTGGGATTCTGTTTGTATTACGGATCATTTGGCCACACTTTGTACCCTAGATAATACATTTAGTGTTAAATTGGAATAAAAGTTGTAGAGCTGTGAATAAACTTTGTAGGATTTTCTAAAACTGGAAGGATTATAGCATTTAAAATGTGTCTGAGGAGGCTGAAGTAAAATATTCAATACAAAATTTGAAAGCTTTTTATATTGCTTTTGCTCAAAACAATATTATATATGACATTAACTTCACCACTTCCCCCCCCCCCCCCTGAAATTCATCTTGAAAGCAAGTAAGTGACAAATACATAAGTGACAGAGAAAGATACTTAGTTTATTTTTTTCAAGGCTAGTGAACAATAAAATATCAAATAATGCAGGTCAGCATTTCACATGATGTATTTGAGTTCTGGCTGGTTATGTTGGAAGAATGTTTCTCTCTACAAGAAATACCTGAAAGTTTATGATCATGTATCTTGGATATACAAAAATGTTAAGGTGTATATTTTTAAAATCCCTGAAATGTTTGTACTCCGTATCAGTCGACTGAAATTAGTTGTTGTGTTATTTAGAACAAACTTTTGCCTCTGTGGAAGCGAGAAACCTTTCAAATGATAATTTCAATAGAAACATTAGACAAAGGAATATTGTAACTTTAGAGATTTTTATGATGAAGGTGTGTTTAAGAGATGTCACTTTGATATTTTTACATTATGTCCTACATTTGTCAGCTAAAACCAGGATATTGCCTCAATGAGAAAAAGCATGTTCTGCACTTGTCAAAAGGCAGTAAGTAATGATTAAAATAGCAGTGTGAAACGCTGGGAGATTAAAGTGATGCTAATGATAAGTGAGAGAAGAAAAGGGCAAGCTATATTTTAATCCCTGAGAGAATGGTTAATGACTTCTATTGCCTGAGATTAAACTAAACCTGTCTCATCAGCTTTTTCTGCCTGGTGAAAAAAAGCTCTCTGCACTTTAATTTATTAAAGTCTTTTAAGGAAGCACATTGATCCACAGAGGTTAAACTTTAAAAAATTGTGCAAAATACACACTAAAAATGCTTTAACAAAAGTGTGACTTTGTTGCTTTAGGCAAGCTCACAGTTTTATAAAGAATTCATTGTCTATGGCTTGGTGAATTTAATTAAGGAATATTAATTACTTAAACTGGGAGGTTTGTTCCTTTTTAAACCAGAACATTTTTGCAATAATGGTGCAGGAAAGGTAGCTAGTATGTTTTAGAAGAAAGGGGCAGACTAAGTTACGGTTAAAAGTAACATATGATCTGTTATGATTGTGATATCAAAAACCCATTTTAAAAATGCTTTTCAAAATATATGTACTACTTGGTATAATGTAATGAGTACATTTGTTTATACTGAGTTACTGTTAATCCATTTCTTTTAATAATTCTTATGACTGCAAGACAGTGTTATAAAATCATTTTTATATTGAGAAGCTGCCCAGTTCAGCATTGCCTTCTCAGAAAGCCTGTAAAGTCTTTCTTCACATTAGAGGGGGATGGCAGGAGAATTGTTAGACTGTTTTTTAAATGCGTGTGATAAAATTGTCAAGTCTGATTTCTTAGGATAAACTGCAACATTGCAGCATGCTTGGGAAAACAAGGTTTTCCTCTCAGGCAGTTTTGCAAGCTTTTGTCGCTTTTAACCTCCATCCTTTCACTACACTTATTTCACATAGCATGTGCATCCTCAGCCTACAGGACAGACAATAGGTTTAGAAACAGAAAACGGAAAATATTCAAGCAAATATGCATGGCTTGCCTAAGCCTTATTCAAGTTCCAACTCCATTTGCTTTTTGATTTTTTATTTTTTTTTCTCTCTAGGTAAGAACACTGGAAGTAAACAGTGTGCTTTTGTGCTCTTTTGCAAGTGCAGTACCCACAGTGCCTTTCTGGCTCCGTACTAGCAAACTGCAGCGGGCATCCCAGCTCAGGGAATAAATCCGGTGCTCGTGGATACCAACAGTTCTGCTCTATATCCTTTCCCTCCTGCCTCATGGAAAGCATTTTCCCTTTTCAAATCTCTGAACCTCTGTAAATAAGGAGCCCATTTAGTGACTATCTTATGTGATGGTTGTAATCCAGGTTATTTTTTAAAGCTGTTTTTTGAGTATAACTTGTTTGGTAAGTGAGTTTAAACTTGATTCATGCTTTGATGTTAATGAAACACCAATTTATCGGAAGGCCCTGCAGCCCTAATGAGCAGTTTCTTTAAAAAGAACATTTAATCAAGGTTTATTTTTAACTTGTTTAAACAGATCTAATAGTTTGTGCTGATTTCATTTCAGTATAATAATTGCTAGCAATCCTATTAGTAAGTCGTGGTACATGGAAGTTAACACAAATTCCATTCTAATGAGTGTAGTATAACAGCAGAACACTTGTAGTCAAGGAAAGGTTCATGTTTGAGAGGAGTGACAGAGGCACTCGGACGTTTTGCTGACAGCAGATTATTTTTGTTTTTATACAAATGTCAGGCATGACTTGCTAGTATTTAAGTGGGTTTTCTTATTTTTGAGAGGTGAAGCACTGTCACACTAACTTTTTAAGGTGGAAGGAGCCACTTATTTCCTGATGTTAGGAAAAGTACTTGATCTGCTAGCATAACTCATATTTGTCTTTATACTTTACCTGTATGTGAGGATTTAGCTGTAATATGGTGTTTTATGAGGATAAAGTTCCACAATCTAAAAATGCAACTTGTGGCATTTATTTTAATGAATATAAAATCTTGGAGGCAATTTAGTGTGAAAAGCAAATGAAGTTTCACTGCTCAATTTATAGTTAAGAAAAATCTCTAAAAGAGCAGATGAAGCTGAAAACGTGTGATCATCTGAAATACTATTTTTTATGATTAGCTTAGAGCTGCATCTGTATGTACTGGAGATTAGGTAGTCACATTTTCATTGTGACTAAAGAAGTCTTAAGTCTAAATTCTGGTTTACTGGCAAAAAATAAAGAAGAAAAATAATTATTCCTGAATTTGAAAATACAATTATCAAATCAGTATTTTCAGTCTTAAATACAGTGTTCAGGTGTTATTGGTTGAGTTCAGTTATTAGCTTTTAAACTTTTTATTACTTAGTCTGACACCATGACATTTAAAATAAGAGGAAGTTTGGAGATAAACAGTACGGAGTGATTTAGGATTTTAGAGCCGTACTAAAAAGCGTTCTGATGCACTGAAGGGCATCTGTAAGTTACACATTGTTTATAGGTTTCTGGGTTTCTGATTAGAATCCAGGAGCCCCATGTTTTACAAGCTTTGGAGCTGTGGTGGAAGAAAATAGCTTGAGAGAACATTGATAATTAGGTTTCAGTTGTGCAAGGAGTCTTGGGACTCTTTACAAATTCAGGGGTCCACCCAAACAGGCAGTACTTGAGCCCGTCATTAGGTGGAATAACTCCTCGTTATTTGCATCAGCATCTTACTGGGAAATTATTCAGAAGGATTCTTCTACCCCTGGGGGCAGAGAGGGAGGAACATCTACATTCGTATCTAAGCTCTAGCTTGCTCTTGTGATGCTAGTTTCCTCATTTTGAAAGAAGTTAGAGAATAATAGTAACGATCTACTTTTTGTATACTTCCTCCTTTTTCTTCCTTTGCATCTCTGGTTATAGAATAAGTAACCTGATTTGGTCATAGTACTTATGTGTGTGACTTCAATTATATACTGTCCATATTATTTAGAAAATGTTTGTAATGACTACAACAAAAAATAATGCAACTGCTTTGGGATGATATGGGCGATATGGGGCAGATCGTCTGACGCTGATGTGTAAAGACTTTTTCTTTTCTCTTGTCCTGAATATCTTCAGGATACGATTTTCCTCTGTCCAACAGACTCCACTTATGTGACCCATGTTTGTGCCGGGGAAAGGATGCAGCCGTGGTTTTCTTGGGGGAAGAATAGGTGTAATATTTACACATCTTCCCATTTGTCTCCTCGCTAGAAGAAAACCTGTGAACGTACAATATGTTTCAAGAGTTCCCACAACTGGCATACCCGTGCAGTTCACGGGGAGCTGATGCTTGGGAAACCATGTCTGCGGGTCTTCCCTGTAGAGTCCCTTCACGGACTCGCCCTGGCTCGGCTCTTCCTCTGGCTCTCCCAGGCCTGGCACCCTGTTGCTCCCAGAGAAAAGACAGGGCGAACTGTCTTGGTGAGACGTTGCAGGGCAATCTCAACGTGAGAAGTGTTGCCAAGTCCTCCTGCCACAGCTCTTCTTGGGGAGCAGGAGGCCTGGCTACGATCACGGGGAGGTGCTGGTGCTCAAGGGTCTCGGGCGTTCAGTATGATAAGGAACAATTGTCTGTTGCATTGAACGCGTGAGTAAAAGCAGGACACCTCCACAGTTAAATTTTGCGATGGCGTTTTAAAAAGGAAGGAATATTTTGGAATACATATTCTTCTGGGGTTTTATTTTGCGGACCTGTTATTAAAAAAACTAGCATAGGTGATTGTGATAGTCAAAGCACAGCATTAGCTCAAAGACCGCTGCGTTAAGCTTATTATTTGCATTGATTTTTGAATGTGAATAATATTGCATACTTTGAAATAATTCTAAAGGTATATATCTTTACAAAAATAAAAATGCTCAATGCTGTGCTGCAAAACTAAGGTGAAAAAACAACTCTACCTGGTTTTGGTCCTGAGTTTCTGACAAACCTTTTAAAGGAAATGCCAGTTCACATCTAAATACTGTTTTCTAATGGAAGTTTGGAGACTTCTTTAAAGAGGAGGAAAATAAATTGGGACTCATCTGTTCATTCACAAATGTATGCTCCGATGAATCACGTCGTCTGACTTAAGTCCTTTTTTCTGCCTTACTAAAAACAAACTCATGCTATTTGTACTTAATGCTGATACACACTGCACCCTGAATACTAAGTTGGAATGTATTTACAAATGTGAAAGAACCTGTGGTCCTTTCATGCATCAGGTTGTCATAGAAACTAATTAACTTTCATTTCTGTGTCAGGGCAAAGTGGTGTGATGCAGATGTAAATTGTAGTTCAGAAATCATTGCGATGAAACTGTAGAGAAAAAGAAAACATAAGAATCTTCAGAATTCCTGCAGGACATCGGGAATGCAAAATATGTGATGGGAAGTTACAATGTTAAATGCCTCATTTCACCAGGTCTTTTTGCATAATCTGCTGCTTTGGAAGTGCTTGGAATGTTACTAAACTGACAAAACAGTATGGTTTATGTATATTACTTTTGTGGATGTATGTGAAAATGGATGCGTCCAGGGAGCGTGGATATATGCACATTGAGTAGTGAAATTCTGATCAGAAATGGTGTCTAAAATGCAGAGTGGCAATTACAGACTGCTTACTGCTAGAGAAACTTTAAAAACTTACAGTATAACCTTTGCTTTCTCAAATGAATTAAGCTGATTTCTCTCCAGTTAGTTTCTCTCTCTACGAATTATTATAATTTTACGTGAAATGTGAATACATTAATATTTTAACTGAGAGAGGTATACTTTGACTGGCTTAAGTGGTAAAGGAATGTGATTACAAGATGATTTATTGGAAGTCATTAAAAATGATTTATTAAAGAAAAATGTTGTGTTACTGAAGCTTTTTTTTTCCTCTGCTGTAGATGGGGTTATGCTGTCACGTTGCCTTCTTCGGAAGAGGAAAGCAGCCTGCAAAAAATCAGGAAAGCATTTTGCTTTGTGGGTTACTGGCATGAATAGACTGTAAAGAGAGCGGCCAGCTTGCTTTTACAACAGAGACATAGCGAGCCTTGTCCTCCGTCGCAGATTCACTCTTAATAGGTCCCAGTCTTATGGGGAAGCCTGTATGCATCTAGCCCGACCACGGGGCTGGGCAGCAGTTTCACACACACTTCCAAGAGCGGTGGCCAGCCTTGCGCCACTCTCGTTTCTGTGCTGTTTGCTCAATTTTACGTGCTACCGCTGTTTGTGGGGCTGCGCTATGAATCAGATTAGTAATTGATCCAGATTAAAATATCTTCCCCCCCTCCCTCTTTCCCCTTCCTTCTTCTCCCTCCCAACTCCCAGCCCAATTTGGAGGAGGGCCATAGAAAGAATGATTTGGAGGCAAGGGATGGGCCCTTGATGATTGTAAAAGCAATGTCTTTCTTTAGATGACATTTCTTAGATGGGGAAGAAAAGAAACACAAATCTGTAGCAGGGTGGGTGCACAATTTATACTTTAATGAATAGAAGAATTCTTGCTCTTGCATGTTCTTCCAACTCAGAGTGTGAACTTAAAACAGAGTTGATAATATTGCACTTAGAAGAAAAAATAAGTATAGAGGAAGACGTGCAATTATGCAATTTTCCTATAGTTGATTCCTTCACGCAGGAAGAAAGGGGAAAATATTTTTATAAATGAGAATCGTGGCAAAGCTAAAGTCAGGAATAGAACTTAGTATTTTTCAGCTGAAGCAAAAAATGTGTGCACATGGAAGGTACATGAATACCCCACCCCGAGAAAGAAAGAAAGAAAGAACGAAAGAAAGAAGTTGGGGGATTGATGATACATTATCTCTTTCCTGCTCGCTTTATTTGTTAAGTGGGATTTTTTTGTTCTTCCTTCTGGCTACTCTGCAGTTTCTTGTTCTTATGAATAGCTTCGTTTCATTGTTTTGAAGTCAATGTACATTTCTTTTGAAATATGATGTAAAATGAGCTAGAGGAGAAACAATTTATCTGTAAAGTATGTATTTCCCCTATCTTCTTCCATTGTGTGTATATATGCGTTTCTATATTCAGGAAAGTCATTGGCAACTCTCCAGTTGACTTCAGCAGGACAGGACCTGGCAATATAATTAGGCATCTATTATTAAATGGAGGAGTTGATGTGTCACAGAAGAGTAATATGTCGTTTGCTGTAGATGTTGTAGAAGAAGGGTAATCTGGAAAGAGATTTAAAAGAACAGTAGGCTAGATATGTTGAAATTTTATCAGCATAACCATCAAGTAATGGCTAATGACATTGCTTCCGATCAAAGTCTTGTTGAACTTGGTCTAATCCTGTCTGTTGTTCCATAAATGAAATGGCGCATGCTCTTGTACCAGCGGCCCCCAACTTCTTTGTCTATGTATATGATACAGAAATAGCTTAACTCTTGTGCTGAGTACTGATGGATTCCTGAAGCCAAGCTGCTATTTGCACCTAATGTATTCTGTAGGAAAACTTAACCCTCAAGTCTTTTTTGGGACCTTAGGTTCAAGGTCTGCAGCTGAAACATCTGAACCACCTGAGACAACAACTCCAGAATTTAGACTTACTTAAATATTCAAGAGGAGAAGACCAAAATGAGTTTGGTACCATAACGAAGCTTTAGGGATGTCCAGTAAAGGACCACTGCGGCTTTGGACAAACAGATGCTCTTCCATGAATCTGTTCTATGTGGAAGGAGCACCCGGGATGGCACTCGTGGTGATGGGGGGGCTTACAAAGTCATCAGACTCACCACAAACTGAGAGGGAGGGAGGAGTAAGTTTTATCTGTAACGAAATCTGCATAACAGGGTAGCATGGCAATTGGGAGGTGAGGGCAGCAGTCTTCAACATCTCTGTCACAGCAATACTGCTTGCCATAAAATCTAACCAGGCAAGGCATTGGTTACATCTCAGAGAATATAAAAGCCGCATGGTCTCATACTGCATCTTTTTTTTTTTTTATTATTATTATTCGGCAGACTAAGGGGCTCTTCAGTAACCTTTGTTCTCCTTCCTGCTACCCAGAGCAAATCAGATAGTTATGGGCTGACTGGATAACTCCAAGGCGTCCGCAGGAAATTCACATTACTATAAAACGAAAGATTAATAAAAAAAAGTCCTTTGTAAGGACGGTTGTGAGTGAATACAGTTTGATAGTGAGCACAAGCACTCGGTGGTATGTTGAATCTTCCCACAAGGCCATTTTACATAATTTATTAACAAGATCATTTTACTTTCTGATTTAAAAGATTTGTAACTATAAGCTCCTGTGTTTTCCCTGAACAAGTCACACAATGCACACAGTAGGCAAAGTGTTAAAGGGCTAGGAAAATATTATTTCATCACTCCTGTTCCATTAGAATTCACTTGGGTGGCTGAGAAAATGGTTTATGGATTAGAGAGAGAAGAACAAGCTAAAACATTTCATACCTTCATCTCTGATAAATTCCCCAAACTCATTCTTCGCATCTGAGCCATAAATAACAACCATGCTTTTTGCTAAAAAGAGCTTTTTTCCTGTACCAGGTCTTTTGTCTTGGAGATGAATGCTATAATAAATTTGAAGTCTTAGGGGGGGCATTGTTTGAACTATAATATTATGGTTTACAACTGTTGCTTCTATTATGAGGAGGATAAAAAGCGACTATGAAGCTTGATCTCTGTCATAGAAACAGATTAATATTTCAGCCTTCAGCTTGGGTCAAGTGTATGATTTTTCCCAAAAGCACCTTAGCAATTAGTTATTATTCTGTCTGCATTTAAAATCTTACCCCCCAAGCCACCTTTCAACCTTATCCAAATGTTATGCTTACTTTAATTCTATATCGAATGATTTTTTTAAGTTTAAAAATTACGCTATAGATCAACACAGGTAGGAAAGTTTTAGACAAAAACATTTTTAGAAAACAAAGATTCACCAAAAGGCTTTAATTTTTTTGAGGTACTCTTTCCTTATAATTGGACAGTATTTGTTTAAAAATTAAGTTTACACTTAATAATTTCAGTTGTGTTTCTCAGAAGATAAATGCAAACAGCTCAAATGTTTGCATTAATAAGCACATGAAGCATGCCTGTAACTATGAATTAGAATAATGAAAATTACTGTACCCATAAGTTCTAGCTTTCAGAGATTTTGGTAAAAATAAAGATCCTTAGGAAGAAAATAGTGTGCCTTGTCTTTTAGTTTGTACTGCGCTTCCCTGCACAAGCTGAACTGCTTGACTCTTTAGCTTTGAATAACCTGGGTTTGGGGTTTGGTATACCTATCAAAGTGAGAGCAGGGTGAAGGTCCAACTTGACTGCCTTGCTCACCTACTGGCACAAAGTCAGCTGTGTTGTAGTAGTGCAAATCTTCTGATTAAATATAGCAAGAAATGGTGAAGAAACGGTTCCTCTCAGTACCAGCAGGCTTTCTGTGCCTGCTTGGTCTTGGTTATTCCTAACACCTGTGAGTTTCATTTTTTGGCTATCATCAGGTCCACGTTTACTAGTCACCTTGTCTGGATCTAGGGTGTGAGCTTGCAATGTACTTGTGGGAAAAGTGGGCTCAGTTTTGATGAAAATGGGGGAGTTGGGCCGTCCTGAGAAGCCCCGCTCAGAACTTCTCGGGTCAGTGCCAAGGAGGCTGGGGTTCTGAGAGACTGAAGACATACAGGCTGGATGAGTGCGTGGAGAGATGGAGAATGCTACTTACATAACGCAATATTTTATGTCAAGTGTTTTTCAAAAGTGTAATCAATTTTAATTGCAGCTTCTAAGACATAAACCTCATCTCTTTTCCACCTGCTTAATCGTATTGATTATGTGCAGCTCCAGTATCACTTGCCCAACCCTGAACACCTTTATTCAAGCACTTGCCCTTAAAATACTTGACTGTAGATCTAAGGACTTTCTTACTATTTGACTATATGGAGACCCATATCTTTATCTTCAAGTCACTTCTTGTGTATCTCAAAATGGTTTACTCCAAAATTTATTTGTCTGCAAACATAAAATCAAGTTATCAACAAGTAAGGAAAGAATACTTTTGGCTTAAGCAAACCTGATATTAATATTATCTAAAGACACATCATTATAGCTAAGAGCAGAATGAAGGGAATAATATGTGAAAAGCTGTATTGATTACATATATTAAGAAATAATTATTAGCTATAGAATGCAACATTTTGCATTCCTTGGTGAGATGTTTGCACTCGTATATTGTTTTATATATCAAAATTTTCAAAAGCAATGCAATAACCAGTCAAATTTATGTTTAAAAAAAGACATTAAGAGAAAATGAAACAAAACTGGATTTTTCCGAACAGTTTGAAAGGAATTTAAAAATCGGTGAAATTGTATTATGAAATTATGGTTATTTTTAATCTATTTTTTCTCAGTACTTTATATTCTATTTCATTTCTTCATATGTATGTTTGTTGGTAAATAGTTTTGTATGTTAAGTCAGTCAAAATATATATATTAGCGCTATAAATATATGGAGTATGGCAATGGAAACTATTATAGTGGAAAAGATAATCTGTGTTGCTTGTTCTGTGTAAGTATTAAAATTTCTTTAACTTTTGAAAAAATCACAGTCACTTGGAGAAGAGTAGCCAAATGTAAAATAAGGGGCTCGGCTGAAGTTGATATACTGTCCAACTACATGGACTTTGTGGTTACAGTTGGGGTTTTACCCCTCACTTTCCCCACAATCCAGGCTGGAACAGGGTGGATCCATAGCTGTTGCAGCTATGTTTCTGAAAGCTTTCTTTTCTACATGGGAAGAGACTTCCATCCCTCTCTTTATTGCTCTATGAAACTAAAATAAATGTAAAATGAATCTGATTTGTTTTGTAATCTTGCTTACTAAATCTGTTCTCCTTTTTAGACTCTCAATACATCCTATATGATAAAATATTTGTTCTTTTTCAAACGGAAATAGCATTTTAGATTTACCAGGGAAGAACATCTGCTGATTTAAGAAATATGCTTTCTGTACTCAATAAGTCTAACACTGTGAAGTCTTAATCTTTATCTAATGCATTTTATGAAAGAATAAATATCTCTGTAAATATCTTGCTGTATAATTTTAAGTCAAACTTAATTTTTTAATTTGAACAAATTAAAAAAGTCTTTTATTGATATCGAAGTACATAATATAAAACCAAATTTTTGAATCGTACCTTTATTTGACGTTCATTAAAATCATTATCACATCTTTTTGGAGCAAATATTACCTTCAATTGACAAACTGTAATGCTTTTCTCCACTGAAAATGCTACTTTTATCTGAAAGATCAGCATTTGTTTAAAACAATGTGTCAGGAGACAAAAAACAAATAAACCATTAAAAATGCCCTTCTACCTAGACCTGACCTAATGGTTACTATTATGTTTGAATATTCATATTTAAGATAAGGAAATTATGTTTAGTGCTTTAAAGCATTCAAGATTTATTTCACCATTGATTAGCGAGGGTTGAGGGAACTGTGCCTGGACTAAAATCAGACTCTTCGTGTAAATCTTGTGATTTACAGATGCGAAATAGTGAACTGGCTTTGTTTATTTTTTTCTTTTCCATTTGAAAAGCTGTATATTTCTGAATCTTAGTTAAGTATTGAAGTGGAAATCAAAAAGTGAGAAATAATTTTGAAGGGATAAAAGTGTATACAGGATAACTGAAGAAATAAAGACAATGCAGTCTTTGGGGGAATACTTGTGGTAAATGACTTCTTTCCTTTAATTCCTGTAGTGCATCCTTACTGATTGACATCTGAATGGCAGTAATTTGGGGTAATGGGTAGCTACTAATTGAGGGTGAGCTTCACTACTTTGCAGAAGAACATTCTCAAGACCTTCCAGTATAACACTCAAATCCTGTATTAAGTGCATAAATTGGTATAGGATTTTATGTTAGCCTTCTCTGTATGGGTTAATTTTATCAGGTCCGCTTATGACAGGCGCTAAAGCGTGCTTGAAAGATGTCTGTATACATATGGTAATTTCTTACTTGTGGCTCTCTTTTCCGGATTTATGCAGCGTGGTATCTACCAGCATTGTGACCAAAGATACGTTTTTATTGTGCTATTCTGTCAGTGTTTCTGTGACTATTTTGTTCTGAGAGTTCTGGATGAATATTCTGTTTCCTTATCCATAGAATTGCATGATTGCAACCAGTTATGCCTGTGATTGCATAGATAACTGGGTTACATAGGTGTACTAGAACATTACTGGGAGATAATACTGCTTTTTTCAACACAGTTCTCAAGCAGTTGACTTACTAAAACTTTATACTTAAAATTTACCTCCTTGAAATGGAGTCTCTGAAATACTGTAATTGTGGTTTGGTTTTTTTTTGGTACCAGTTGATTGTAGGTGATGATACAGGAGGCAGAATTCAGCTAGTTTGATTCCTAGTGTTTTATTGAGTTGGCAGGATGACTGCACAGAGCCCAAAATAGTGCCTTGTAGGGGTATTCTTAGCATTAAACCCTGGGTTAGTGTTGGGACATGTGGATGACATGGGAATGCGAGCAGGACCTAAGGAGACTGCTCAGTGAGTATTTACTCTAGGGGGGTTTAAATTTTACATGCTGACCTACAGCTCTCTGCTCTGAGATCTCAGTATTTCTTGTATTTCTCAAAGAGGCCCTGGGTATCTCCTCTGTGAACAGCTGATAGAAGAAAAGCCCATTTCATTTGTGTCAGAAAGAGAGGGAATGACAAAGAATATTCTCCCCCCCCCCCCCCAGTTGAATGGGAGGGGGAAAGAAAAGGAGGAGGGGAGTGGGAAAGTCCTCCAGGAGATGCAGGCAGGAGGAAGAAGACATCTTTAAAAATTTTCTGAAAAGAGACACAAGACATAAACTTAGAGTAGCGTTCTTCCTGTTGTAAAAATCGTGGATAAAAAAGCCTGGCTACTTTAAAGGTAACCCAAGTTAATCAAAGTTTATAGAAGGGATTTTATGATGTGCTTGTCTAAACCAGCAGGGAATAACAGTGCTGCGGTGTACCTGCAAAGTGTGTTTGTTACCTTTGCCTTATCTGAACTGGGAAAAGGTTTGGGGTCCTGAAAGAACTGCTGCACAAAATATCCTGTTACCTATCACTGCCTATCTTGGGGGATTATAAAGGTGCTGACATCTTCCCATACAAGTATCCAGGAGAAATATTAAGAGCAAGACTCCAGAAAGGCAAACAAAAAAGTTTTTGTGGAGACTTGTATGAATTTACATGATTGTTTCTTTTTTTTTTTTTTCTTTAATAGCGTCAGTTCCATTAAAATAGTGTAAAGTTGTTGAAACCAGTAAGTCTTAGTTTTGAAAGATGCCAGGGCGCTCTGGCAGCATGGTAAATTTTAATGCGAGTTGTGAACATTTACTGTCCCTCAACTAATTCCCGGCAAGTGCCAGGATCGAGCCCAGTGCGCAAGCGGTAATCGGTAAGAAAAGGAAGGTGTTTTTCATGATTGAAGATATTTGGAAAGACAAAAAGGTCAAAGTGAGTAATAATAAAGAACCCCTTCTCGTGAATCTGCTGGGGAACCTTTTTTTCTTACCGTGATTAGCAGACAGGCCTGTGTCCTTTCCTTTGATGATGGTAACAAGTTCTATGACATTGCCACTTTGAGTTCTTGCTTCATTAGATTGGGTGACTGTTTATTTGAAATTGTAATGAAATATTTACTTTATAGAGCTATAAGGATTAGCGGCGATAATTGAGTGAGGCTGATCCGGAGCTTTCAGTGTAATAGGGCCCCCTTGTTTGAATACAGAGCGCGGGGAGAATGGAGGGGCGAGGGAGCGTGTTTCTGCCTGTCACTTTCTCTCTACATGTTGCTTTTTCTCCCGGAGATAAGTGGGCCCTAATGCTGAACAAATACTGGAAATCAGAAGCCACTGAGAATCATTCGCCTCTCGCTTTCCCATGGCAGCGTTGATAGACGCCCGCTGAAAAGAGCCCCCCTCCTCTCCGGCCGGCGACGATTTTTGTCACCGCCAGCAAATCCAATTGAGGAGTCCCCGGGACGGCGGGGGCGAGCGGGGCGAGCGGGGCGAGCCAGCGGCCGCCACCCGCCTGAAAGGAGCCGGGGCGGGGGGGGTGGGGAGAGGGGGGCACCTGCTGCCGCCGCCGCCGCCGCCGCCGCCGCCGCCGGCCCTCATAGGCCGCCGCATTGTGCCGGGGAGACGTGCGGCCATTTGCAGATATAATGGGAGAAATTAATGCAAATGAGTGAATGGAACGAAACGTATTTTCATGCAGATCGGAGGGGCTCGCGCGGGCTGCTTGATAACAAGTCGCGGGGAGAAAAGGCCGACATTGTGAGGACTCATTTTTTCCCCATTTCTTCTCACTAGTGCCTCATAAGGGCCCTTTGTTCTCTAAGTAAACTCTTTCTAAACTATTGACATTGCTCATTTATGTGAATTTCAGACTTTTTTCCCTCCTCTCCCCCTCCCTCCCCCCCCCCCCCCCCCAAGTAGCCTTGGGTGATCTGGGAAAGCGTTAATTGCGAGAGGACAAGGAAACTGGCTGAAACGAGAAATGCAATCATTACGTGTAATGTTGCAGTTGTCCATGCCTCATTATAACGTGCATACAAGGCAATAAAATGCGTGTTTCACAAACAAATCTTTTAACAAGTGTAGTTCAAGAGCCTCCAGCTGTCCAGATTTACACCTATTTCTTTTTCCTTTTTTTTCCATCATTATTGCAAATAAACTTTATGCTGTTTTAGAAGATGTATTTCTACAACAACACACTTCCTGCATTCAGAAATAACTTTTCACTGCTTTTTCATTAGCAATTAAAAAAAAAAAGGGGGGGGGGAGGGGGGTGCGCTCTTTCAGGTTTTCCAAAGAAACCTAGTTGCTCTGAAGAAAGTAAAGTCTTTCCGGTCCTTTCTAGAAACAACCCGTATCTTCAGCTTTGCGCTTCATATATGGAATATGCCTTTTAGATTTTCAGTAGGTAAATCTGTGGTTTCCTCAAGCAAGCGCAACTTTTAAAAATGGAAAACATGGTTGCTAACTTCATGCATTTGTTTATTTTTGAAGTCTTAAAAAAAAACGAAAAAGGAAGAGTAGCTAAAAAATMAGATGTAAAGGTCATCAAAGTGTAAGTACAGCTTGGAACCGGTGAACTATCGGACCCAAGAGTAAAGCAGCCAGAAAGAAAAAAAATAAAAGGTAACAGATTCAGCATTGTCCGAAAGTTCCAGACCAGTGATTAATGTGTAAGATAATGGACTTGGGAAATGAGTAAACACTCCCGTGCTCCCTGCTTTGTGCTCGAATGACTTGATGACAAGGGCAGAGCAAGGTGAGAATTTAAACAGGACTACAGGAAAAGAGACAAAGACTTGCGACCGCAGCATGTGCGGGGGAGTTCGCTGGGCTGCCTTACTGCAGTGCACGGGAGCCGGTCCTTGGGACACAGGCCCCAAAATGTCATAATTTCAACTTTCCGGGTTTCTAAAAGCTGCAGTAATTAGTCTTTCTGTAAGAAGTTGCATTTGGGCTAAAACCAAACTCTCGCACTAATCAGAGATAACGCTTGTTTTAAAAGTTACACTAGAACTAGTCATGGTTTCTCTGAGTTACACCCTTTGATACGTTTCGCCTTAGATTTACATATTACTAAAGAACTCCTCAATGGTGTTTTAACTTAAGCTGTATGATGACCCATTGTTAGATGTTCTGATGCAAAATGTACTTTGAGTTTATGTGCAATTACGTGATGTTGCATTCGATGAACTTTCCTAAATATTTTCTGTACTCTTCTACAGAAATGATGTTTTGTTAGTCCATGACATACAGATACTCTGCCTCTGTCTGTTTAGGAATCACTAAAGGTGCAAAGACGTTTCACGACAAAACAATACTTAATAGCAATCATAGTATTTAACAAATCTTGGACATCTGTCTCACATTGGGTTTACTGCTACTAATGAAGGCGGAGTCTCCAGTTTTTCTCATTATTTTTTTTCTCTGCTATATCTTAGGTCTTCTCATTCATTTAAGTGATTTAGGATTTAGATCTTATAATGATTATCTTCCAATGTTGATGTTACTAATAACCTGTGGGATTTTTTTTAAACTATAGCTACTTGAGAAAAGAAGTTAGATTTAAGAAACTATTTTTTTTTTGTTGTTTCATATTATTTTGTTAAGTGATTATATTTCAGGTCCTTTCAGAAATGTTGGTTAATTTTAAGAAAAAATGTTTTATGAACATTTGTATAAGAATTTCAACAATTTAGGCTTCTTAAATGTGCTATTTATATTCACTCAGATTTATTAAAATACTGACTTAGCACCAGAGCGCCACAAAGCCATAGTCATAGGTCTCATTGTACTGAGGACTGTACAAAACCTAAATAGCTTATAGTGTAAGGGTAAAATCCTGATCGAGTAAAGTTTTTTTTTTCCTTTTGAATATTTGACACTATGTTCTAACTGGTGTTTTAGAGAATTTGCAAGTCTTCCCTGGAGTATCTTTTGTTTAAAAATGTCCATGTTAACTTAACATACATACTGTGCTTCATCAGTGTATACTTATTATGGGAATGTTCTTATAATTTCTTGTAAAATAGGTTTTATGGTATTTTCAACAATATAGAACAAAGGAAATGGAACCAGAAATGTTCTGTTACAGTAGCTAAGGGTCCATAAAGCTACAAAACTAATGCAATCCACATTTAAGCATTTAGGTATTTTCCTAAATGCAATACAAAATTGTCAGTTCATAGTGGGGGTTTTGCAACTGTGTAGATAAATAATACCACTTCAAGGTTTTCACTCAGTTTCTTCAATCTTTGAGCTGAATATGTCCGAATTTGATCTCAGAATGGTTAAATGGAAAACGTGTTCATCATTAGAAGTTTCTCATTCTTTAGGATTTTATTCCCCTTTCTTGACATATTTATTCACTATCAGGAGTTTAGTTTAGAAGTTGAACAAATGACAAATTTTAATGTAATGTTGTGCAACACATAACAGAGTTACCGGTATTGTCCTTGTCCCTTCCTCACTGTAGAGTATTTCAGGAGTTAGATCTCAACTCACTAATGCCTGTGCGTGCGTATAACTTTTAGCAGTCTTGTCAAGTTCAATGGACATATTTATACCTACGTATATGCATGTATGAAGGACCAGCTTGATTGATCATCCTGCACTCTTTTCATCTTCTGTATGTCAGCCCCACCATCTTCCCCCTTCAGTACAAGAACTTTGCTGTTTGAGCAGCACCCAGAATCTGGGCAACACTGTACTGTAAAACAGAAAGAGCAACTATATAATTAGGGCTTCAGTCCCGTGAATGGTGTCATTGCCTTGAAATGTGTACAGACACTCGATTGCAAATTAGGAAGATAAAATTTTAGGTAGCATGGTAAATGGACTTGATGGTAACTTTAATGCTTTCTTATGGGCCAGATTTCTTGGATGCTACCAATAAAAGCATGCATGGAAAAAGTCAGCGAGTGACTTGAAGCATGGTTGCTAGCCCAGTCAAACACAAGTTGGTATGACATCAGGTAGCTGCTCATATGTAGTCAAATAATCACTGTTTCAATGAGAGTGTATTTACTGTTTGGTATACTTTGGTATTACAGTCATGTGCACTTTATTTCTTAATGTGAATGCAAATCCTGTTACTTTATACATTCTACTGATTATTTCTTTTGTCCTATATTTCATATCTATTTAAGGCTTCCCCTTAGAGCATTAAATTGTTGCTGCTTCTCCCTTTAAGTAATGCATACACAAAGTACATACAGAGTTAGAGAATCTGGGTGCCTAATTCATCATCATCCCCTCATTTATATGTCCAGAAGGTTAGTGAAAGAAGGACCAGCACTGTAAATAGGTCATTGCTTTCATGTGTTTCACTTTGTAGGTAACTTTTATGGTTTTGAATCACATCAACAGAGACCAGAATGAAGCCCAAGAAGTATTTTTGTTCTGGCATTTTTTTGCGTATGAATTCTGTTGTGATTTTGTTGTAGTTTTCCTTCCTGAGTTTTCAAATTTTTTTCCATGAAACTCACTTGCAGGGACTTCTGTTACAGTTTGTATCCTCCTGTCCTGGAGAGACAGCTGAAAAATTTGAGTCCTAAAACTCAAATTTTTGATTCATTCTGAACTAGACTTCTCAGTCCATCTGGATTTGGTCCAATTTCATATGAAAGTCAGATTTGTGATGGCTTCCTGTAGGGAACTCTGGCACTTGATACTCTGTGCTCTGGTGATGCTCTGTGGTATATAGTTGTGTATCTTTAAGCCAGCGATGGAGTTATAACAGTTTGACCCTGTTTTTTCTTGCTGTAATAAAATGTTCAGCTTCTCTTTCAACTTACCGTACCACAGTTAATTTTCACAAAGTCCTTTAAACTACACATTAGGAATGATGTGATATTAACTATATACATCATTAATTTTAAAAACTAATTTTATATCACATAGTAATTTCCACTTGTATTTCCAAACACTCTGTATCCTTTAAGCAGTGTTACCTTTGAAAAGAATAAGCCAAAGGGAAAAGAGAGAAAGTGAAAAAAGATGTAAAAAAAAGTCACATAATCTATAGGTATTCTTAAATGTAACAGACATTTAAAATAGTCTAAATTTTGACTTCTATAGTTAATAATGGAGAGGAGAGCAATCAACAGGAATTAAAGACAGCTTTCAAACAACAGAATTAATTCATTTGATCATTTGTGTTATCTTCTCAGAGGTAAAAATAGCTATATTATTTTACCTGTCCGACTATACCCTTTAGGTTATGTACAAGACAGGCATTTATGGCATTATCAGAGTGAAATAACGTCTAGTATTATTACTCAGACTAGAGATATTTTTTTTGTCCCATTAGTTTTCTTCTGAGAATACTGGGGAAGATGGAAAGCAAAGACATATTCTGATAATGTCTATTTTATAGTTTCTTTCTGCTAGCCTTAAATATATTATTTTTACCAAGGCATCATATTTGTTTTCTATTTTGAAAGCTACAGTAGTTGCTATAAAAAGGTTAAATTTGCAAGCACTTATCACACAGCAGTAACTGAGATCTCCCACTCATTTCCTATTTGAAGTACAGGGGGAAAAAAACCTGTGTTTGCCTTTGGCAAATGAAGACTTTTAAAATGGTACCCGCTGTAGCTTCAGTTAGAAATGTTCCTATGTCTTCATAGAAAAAGGGGAGAGAAGGGACACACTGATTTGCTAAGAAATGTTTGATTAATATGTAAAGTAATCTGTTCCTGAAGAAAGCTATTCCTGAAGGAACCGCACAGCATACATAAATCCCGTTACTCCTCCATCTCCAGATATGTTTATCGTTGTGTTTGTGGTACACATAGGTAGATTAATAGATATATACATAGAATCCTACGTACTTATTGCTTTAAGCTATTGCATGTTCAAACAGATGTTGAAGCCAAGATTAGCCTTTTTTTGCATGTGCTAGTGTGCAAACCTTTTAAAGGCATCTATGAGTTATTGCTTTGGTTCAGCATGAGTGCAGTAAGAAGAAATGTACCTCATCTGTAATACACTGTGTAGACTAATATCAGCTTCTTTTTTTCTTATATTGCAGTGAGATATTGATCTGGTAAAATGGTACCATATTGGAGCTGTCTGTTGTGGTATTCATCATGCTGTCACATCCCTAGTGCCTTGGAGTTATTGAAAAGCGGAATTGAGGGAGTTCTGTCATTGTGTGTTGCAATCCATTCATAAGAAAGTTCACTAAAACATCTGAAGTAGTATTCTTGCTTATTTATTTATTTACCTCTAGTGAGCGTTGTTTCATGTCTTTGGAGGCGCAGAACCCTCCTATTTCAGGCACAGGGCCGTTAATAGGCTCGGTTACCTCTTCGCAGGCGTCTTTCTCTTGTATAACATTTGTTCTTTAGTCAAAGCTCACACCTGCTGCCTTTACTGATGCTGATGCATTTGGGTTCTCTCCTTTGGGAGTAATATATCTGAGTGCTGTGGCTTCATTGCCCTTACGCTTTTATCTGATAGCTGTGAGAAGGTAAACGATGAACTTTTATATGTAGAAAGCTTTTAGTTTCTTCCCACACTAAAGTATCAGCTAATGTTAAAAGAGCTTTCAAAAATATATAAAGATACTGTCAATCTGCACTGAGTAGATTAAACAGTTTGAATGAATTATTTTTGTTTTGGAGTCTGCCTGGCAACCTGATGATGAATTTAGAAGGATGTCATGTTTTCTGTAAGGCCATGATGAAAGAGGGATTTATTTATACCTATAAGCAACGATCTAACTATTTACAGCTAAAGTAAAGGTCTGCTCTGCAGCTACAACCCCCTGACTTCCATAGTTTATACATACAATGTAAATAATCACCCCCAATTTAAATCTAGTATATAAAAGATTAGCAGAAAAGCAATTAAATGTCATTTGCTGATTTTAAAAGTTACGAAGAGAATGAAGAAAAAGCATAGCAATTTGGTTGGCTTTATCTTACAAGGTGCTAAGGACATCTTGTGACTCTCTGAGGGCTCATAACTCCAGTCAGCTACACTGGGAATTGGGAATGTTCATCAGTTTTCTGAATTGGTCCCCAAATTCTTCATAACTACATAAAATATGTTAATTCTTTATATTCAAAGATTTTAAGAAAGAAAAATCAGACGGCCTTTGTCAATGTTGCAGTTCCTTCAGCTATAAAATTATGTTAGTGTTACTGGAATTTAAATAGGCATTGTTGCTTTCATATTTTAATAAGAATTTATAATGTGTTTTGATATTGGTGCAAAACTGACTGGGTATTATGGATCTATAATAGCCAAATGTGCAGTATTTTTAATACACAGCCACAGCATGCTCTACAGTTGCTCAGAAGGAGCCTTCTGTGCTGTTAGGACGTATGACATGAATGCGTATTAAGATTTATCCATGTTGTGTGTATTATTCCTAAGAAGTCCAGTAACTTGACAGAAGTTAACGGAAGGCACAGAATTCAAAGCACATCACTATTACTTAATAATTTATTTACTCCTTTTTTCCCCATTAAAAAAATGGTTCTTTAGATTTGCAAACCAAAGCAAAAACTTACCTTAAATCCCCAAAAGGAAATTAAATTTAATGCTGAAAGTACACTCTTCAGGCAGGTCATCTATGGGTGGGTGCCACTTCAAATTATGTAACTTTCATATGTGGCTTTGTTGATTTAAACAGCTCGGCTGCATCTATGCTTGTAGAGTTSGAAGAGTCACAGATTGAGCTCCTGTGAACTCTTGTATTTCCTTCCCATTGAATGTGTGCAGGATTTCTTCATATTCTCTTGAATTCTCTTCTGTGCAGCTGCTGGAGAGAGATATGTTTAACATTTTAATGCTTTTGTAGCACCTCTTTTAATCAGTATTACTTAGTAGTGTGTTTTCTTTTGAAAACTTTTCATTGGATTGTGCAACCTGTGTCGCTTCTCTGCCTCCTCCCTTTATTTCTTGCTGCTTCTGGTACCTTACCCAGAACACCTCTCATACACTACTCAGGCAATTGCTGTAGCAACATGAGCTCTCTAGAAGAGACTTATTTGCTGTGCTCCATCTGTTTTCTTGGGGCAGCACACAGTCAGCATTTCTAGTCCTTTCCATATAGTTGAGGGAATTTTTGCTGCAGTGTAGAAAAGTGCATGTAAGAAGTCTGCTTTGTGACATATTTCAGGCTTTTCAGGCTATGGCTGTCAGATATGGCCATGCTAGTCTTCTCTTTGAACCCCACCTCCTCCGATATATCAAGCTGATCTCTTTTGCAATTTCCTTCAAGGTCCTACCTAACTGTTTTTGGCTCCATATCTCTAGATATCTTTCATCCCGCCATCTCCCATCTTTCTGGTTTTCAAGAACTATCTCCCAGAACTGTCTTCACACCTCTCCATGCCTACTAAAGACCTTTTCCTGGATGGTCTTCAAAGCCTAGTGTTGCTCCTGTGAAGTTTTCTTTGCTTCGGTCCTGTGAGTGCATGTCCATGGTTCCCCAGGACCCTTCTCTTTGTTTCAGTAGTTTGTGTGAAGGCTTGTCTTTATGGGAAGGGGAGGACTAAATACTGGCTGTGAGGAGAAGAAAGGACAGTTCAGCAGCACCTGGAAGCTGATGAGGGAGGAAGAAGAAAGACTGAATCGTGGGAGGATAGACTGTGGGGAGCTCAGTATTATAAACCTCAAAGATAATGGAAAARCCCCTCTCCCTCAAAATAAAAATAGTGAGGCTAGTAAGACCTATGCATCTCCATATTACAACCTTTTTGTGGACATTTTACTCTTTTTTCCCCCTCCCCTGCTTCATCTGTCATTGTCTTTTTATATGTATGCTGTCCGGAAATGTGTCTTCATCTCTGTTTGGAAAGCATCTAGCATACTGCGGGGTGTTATCACAGTGTAAAAAATAACTCCCAGGACAAGATTCTATTGCTGTATTTATAACCGATTTCAGGAGAAGGAGGATCAGGTTCATTCTTTATGGCTTTTTCACCATGCCAGTATATTGAAGACATTTGATTTACTTAACATATGGCCAAGCGAACTGTTGGGCATATTGGGAAAAATATGTGAAACTACTTTGAAATGTTGCGAATGTGTTTGGAGACCTTTGTGCCACACCAAGTGTTTCTGTTGTTATTCAATTACTCCGGTTTATTTTTTTCTTTCTTTTCCTTTTAAACACTGGATGATTACATTATTTTTTGAATCTTACCGAATATATTGGTACCTTAACAAAATATTTCTGTACTTCCTTGAGTGATACCAATTCATATCTCTCTATTTAATCTCCCCATCTTCTAAGTTCTCTCTCTTACCCAGTGAAAATGTGTATGCTGCCATAATGAAATAATTTCCATGTCCTATAGAGTATTTAGATCAACAAGACCTTCACTTATTAGAAAGGGCAGAGTAGTAATGCTTTTGGCAAAGTCATTATTGTGGTATTGGTATTCACTAGAAAGGACAGAAATAGAACAACACTGTCCTCCATAAACAATTCCAATTTGATCTGTGTACATGATAAAATCTTGGCTTCTCAATGCATTTAGGTGCTGTCATAGCTGTTGTTGCCAAATAAGAATGCAGTGTGATGTTATTATAGTAAACAGCACTTAAGCACAGCTGGCAGAATTGATCAGGGCCACATTAGAGTGAACTTCAGCAGATGACTGACGCAGCAGAAACAATAACTGAATATGCAAACAGTTCTTGCAATGAATGCTCTGGGGATCAGGCACCATTATTTTTGACTTTGAACAGGGAAAAGGGGCAGATTTGTAACCTCCTTCCACACAAAAGGGTTCTGGGTATTCTGTAAACATCTGACTGCCATTTATAATAGTAGCTAGTTACAAAGCAAAACTCTAGACTCCCTTGACTATTTACATTTCATTAATTATTAAAGAAAAAACATAAATATCAGATAAGTTTGTTTAATGTTTCACACAGGATCCTGTTTTTTTTTTTTTTTTTTTTTTTTGCTAGGAGAGCCTTTTCTCAATTAATGTTAATCATCGAGGACTTCCTGTTTAAATTGCACAGAAATGCGTGTTTGCCTCACTGAGGGCTTTCTTCCCCTTCTAATTATTGTAAGAGCTAATTATGTGACCACATATTGCTATTCTTTTATTGTAATAATTTGGATTAGTAAAAATAAACAGAGCATAAATAGCGTATGAACCTCATTCTTGCACAATGTAAATCAGAACTTCTCTTCATATCTTGGTAATTTGCACACTGCACATTACCAAAATATTTAAAATCCATGTAAACAGCTATTCATGATTGTACTTTTACATTGTACAGTGTCATCTTTTGATTTATTTGACCATTAATGCAAAACAAAAAGCTCAACAGTCCAAACCAAAACAATAGAAAACTTTTCTCTCTCTCTATCTTTTTAACCGAGTTTGTCTATTCATATTAAGAATTTTTTTCTTCAAACAAGATGAGCTTTAAAAATGAATGTGATTAAAATGGAGGGAAACAGAAGGTGGAGGACAAGAAAGAAATAAAAAAAGGCTGTATTAAATGAATGCTTGAATCTGCTTTACACAAGGCCCTGTGAAATATTTTCAGTTTCTTACTGGCTCTCCTTGAGGAATGTGGATGGAAGCTGTGCTGAGGATTTCATTCAAGTGTTATGATGTGATGTGGATAAGGCTGTTGATGGAGACTCGGCTGAGTCCAGCTATGCCCAGTGGCATCAATTTCTGTTCTGAGAGGCACCGAGAGGCTACTGTCACTTTGTCATTGCCAAAATTAGACTAAGACGCATACTGGGGCCTCACAGAGTGCCTGTGAAGTTCTTGTAACAGTCGTTAAGTTATCCTGTTTACTCATTAACATCTTATAGCCAGCCTGGGCCCCTCCTCCTCCATTCTGGGAGCAGAAATAAGTAGCTTCCAAAATGTACGTACGTAATGTTTCCTGTTAATTTTACTTCAACTTTTTATTTTATTCTAGTCCTCTGACTTTTACAGAAAAGTTAGAGAGTTTCTCTTCTAATTTCTCATATCAGAGGTGGAATTTGCTRTAAATCACACAAAGTTTGCCCCAGAATAAGTGCTCACAATTTTATGGTCATTTTATGGCTTCCTCCTACCAAAACTAATTTCAGCCGTTCCCCCAAAAGCAGTTTTACACAAATACAATATTCTTATTAATCATGACAAAACATTTGAGCTAACCACCTGACTGTTGTCACATTTTACAGCATTTTCATAGAACCATGGAATCATAGAATCGTTTAGGTTGGAAAAGACCTTTAAGATCATCAAGTCCAACCGTTAACCCAGCACTGCCAAGTCCACCACTAAACCATATCCCTAAGCACCACATCTACACATCTTTTAAATACCTCCAGGGATGGTGACTCAACCACTTTCCTGGGCAGCCTGTTCCAATGCCTGACAGCCCCTTCGGAGAAGAAATTTTTCCTAATACCCAGTTTAAGCCTCCCATGGCGCAACTTGAGGCCATTTCCTCTTGTCCTGTCACTTGTTACTTGGGAGAAGAGACCAACACCCGCCTCTCTACAACCTCCTGTCAGGTAATTCAGAGAATCATGGAATCATTAAGGTTGGAAAAGACCACTAAGATCATCAAGTCCAACCATCAACCCAATACCACCATGCCCACTAAACCATGTCCCGAAGCGCCACATCTACACGTTTTTTGAACGCCTCCAGGGATGGTGACTCCACCACTTCCCTGAGCAGCCTGTTCCAATGCTTGACAACCCTTTCAGTGAAGAAATTTTTCCTAATATCCAGTCTAAACCTCCCCTGGCGCAACTTGAAGCAATTTCCTCTTGTCCTATCACTAGTTACTTGGGAGAAGAGACCAACACCCACCTCACCACAACCTCCTTTCAAGTAGTTGTAGAGAGCAATAAGGTCTCCCCTCAGCCTCCTTTTCTCCAGGCTAAACAACCCCAGTTCCCTCAGCCGCTCCTCATAAAGCTTGTGCTCCAGACCCTTCACCAGCTTCGTTGCCCTTCTCTGGACACACTCCAGCATCTCAATATTCTTTGTGTAGTGAGGGGCCCAAAACTGAACACAGTATTCGAGGTGTGGCCTCACCAGTGCTGAGTGCAGGGGCACAATCACCTCCCTACTCCTGCTGGCCACCCTGTTCCTGATACAGGCCAGGATGCTGTTGGCCTTCTTGGCCACCTGGGCACGCTGCTGGCTCATATTCAGCCAGCTGTCGACCAGCATCCGCAGGTCCTTTTCCACCGGGCAGCTTTCCAGCCACTCTTCCCCAAGCCTGTAGCGTTGCCTGGGGTTGTTGTGACCGAAGTGCATGACCCGGCACTTGGCCTTGYTGAACCTCATGCAGTTGGCCTYGGCCCATTGATCCAGCCTGTCCAGATCCCTCTGCAGAGCCTTCCTACCCTCAAATCAACACTCCCGCCCAACTTGGTGTCATCTGCAAACTTACGAAGGGTGCACTTGATCCCCTCATCCAGATCATTGATAAAAATATTAAACAGAACTGGCCCCAATACTGAGCCCTGGGGAACACTACTTGTGACCGGCCGCCCACTGGATTTAACTCCATTCACCACAACTCTCTGGGCTCGGCTGTCCAGCCAGTTTTTTACCCAGCAAAGAGTATGCCCATCCAAGCCATGAGCAGCTAGTTTCTCCAGGAGATTGCTGTGGGAAATGGTGTCAAAGATTTTACGAAAGTCTAGGTAGACAACATCCACAGCCTTTCCCTCATTCATTAAACGAGTCGCCTCGTCCTAGAAGGAGATCAAGTTAGTCAAGCAGAACCTGCCCTTCATGAACCCTTGCTGACTGGGCCTGATCACCTGGTTGTCCTGTATGTGCCGCGTGATGGCAGTCAATGATCTGCTCTATAAACTTCCCCAGCACCGAGGTCAGACTGACAGGTCTGTAGGTCCCCAGATTCTCCTTCAGGCCCTTCTAGTAGATGGGTGTCATGTTTACTAACTTCCAGTCAACTGAGACCTCCCTGGTTAGCCAGGACTGCTGATAAAGGATTGAAAGTGTCTTGGTGAGCATTTCCCAGCTCCCTCAGTACCCTTGGGTGGATCCCATCCGGCCCCATGGACGTGTGTGTCTAAGTTGTGTAGCTAGCATGTAGAAATGTAGCTAACCATTTCCCCTTGGATTATGGGGGCTTCATTCTGCTCCCTGTCCCAGAACAACTGGTCTTACTGTTAAAGACTGAGGCAAAGGCGTCATTAAGTACCTCAGCCTTTTCCTCATCCTTTGTCACTATGTTTCCCCTGTATCCAATAAAGGAGGGAGATTCTCCTTAGCCCTCCTTTTGTTGCTAATGTATTTCTAGAAACATTTTTCATTGTCTTTTATGGCAGTAGCCAGATTAAGTTCTA
The DNA here is from genome assembly GCA_030449065.1 of Oceanodroma leucorhoa. Classification (NCBI taxonomy): domain Eukaryota; kingdom Metazoa; phylum Chordata; class Aves; order Procellariiformes; genus Oceanodroma; species Oceanodroma leucorhoa. The sequence continues at coordinate 23,011,967 of JASVER010000002.1, forward strand.
CTTGGGCTTTGGCCCTTCTAATTTTCTCCCTGCATAACCTCACGACATCCTTGTGGTCCTCCTGAGTTTCCTGCCCCTTCTTCCAAAGATCATAAACTCTCTTTTTTTCCCTGAGTTCCAGCCAAAGCTCTCTGTTCAGCCAGGCCAGTCTTGTTCCCCACTGGCTCATCTTTTGGCACATGGGGACGGCCTGCTCCTGTGCCTTTAAGATTTCCTTCCTGAAGAATGTCCAGCCTTCCTGGACTCCTTTGCCCTTCAGGACTGCCTCCCAGGGGACTCTCTCAGCCAGGCTCCTAAGCAGGTCAAAGTCTGCCCTCTGGAAGTCCAAGGTAGCAGTTCTGCTGACCTTCCTCCTTACTTCTCCAAGAATCAAAAACTCTATCATTTTATGATCGCTATGCCCAAGAGGGCCTCCAACCATCACATCACCTCCAAGTCCTTCTCTGTTCACAAACAACAGGTCCAGTGGGTGCCTTCCCTAGTTGGCTCACTCACCAGCTGCGTCAGGAAGCTATCTTCCACACACTGCAGGAACCTCCTGGACTGTTTCGTCTCTGCTGTATTGTATTTCCAGCAGACATCTGGTAGGTTGAAGTCCCCCTCGAGAACAAGGGCTAGCGATTGTGAGACTTCTCCCAGCTGCTTATAGAATATTTTGTCTGCCTCTTCATCCTGGTTGGGCAGTCTATAACAGGCTCCCACCATGATATCTGCCTTGTTGGTCTTCCCCCTCATTCTTACCCATAAACACTCAACTCTATCATTACCACCATTAAGCTCTAGACAATCAAAACACTCCCTAACATACAGGGCTACCCCACTGCCTCTCCTTCCTTGACTCTTCCCTTCTGAAGAGTTTATAGCCATCCATCGCAGCACTCCAGTTGTGCGAGTCATCCCACCATGTTTCTGTGATGGCAACTATATCACAGTTTTCCTGCTGCACAGTGGCTTCCAGCTCCTCCTGTTTGTTACCCATGCTGCATGCATTGGTGTAGATGCACTTTTGCTGGGCTATTGATCCCGTCACCTTTTTTGGGGAGAAGCCCTAATTCCTATGTGACCATTCTCAGTGCTTCTGTGGATTCTAGCACATCCATAACCCTTGTGTCTTCGCTGCTGCATGGATCTCCATCTCCTGCCTCCACTGAGACGGCAGACCGAAGGACCTCACTGGCACACGGTTCCTCAAACATTGGCGTGCCGCCCCCAGGCTTATCTCTAGTGAGCCTGGTTTTATGCCTTCCCCCCCTTCAAATCTAGTTTWAAGCTCTTTCAACAAGCCCTGCTAACTCCTGTCCGAAGGTCCTTTTCTCCCCCTTTGAGACAGGTGTACCCCGTCTGTCACCACCTGGCCTGGTGTCGTGTTTGTTTCATAAAACTCACTTATCGAAAGATAGGGCGGGTAGAGATGAGTTACAAACTTCTGGAAACAGTTGCATGATGCTGCAATGTGGTATAACAATTCAAGCCTTCTGTCTAGGTGCACATAAAGAAGCCATCCTTCTGATACCCATCACTAAACATTACACTTTAGCATGGATGTCTTCCAGGCCCACGCCCAGCTCACAGCCCAAGGAGAGATGATCTCTTCAGAGTAGTTACATACTCATCCAACTTGAAGCAGGAGAGCCTAGGGAGACAGTAAGAATGTTTTAAGGTTTCAGGTTGTTTTTTTATTTATTTATTTTGGGTGTATGGGATGGTCAAAATCCTGAATAGAGCCAGCCAGTGAAATGAAAATGACTGTAGTAGGTCTAGAGACGTACTAAGTCTCTAGAATCATGTGATTCATGAGCTATTCTACTTTAGGATTGCATGTTGTGCAAGATTATGTGAAAATAGAGTAATGAATCCAAAAGTTGAAATCCAGACTGCAAGGGAGGAAGAAAAAATGCTTCAGAAAATGGCTGGTTAGAGTGTGAGTGTGCCTCACGGTCCTTGGTCTGATATAAATAGAAGTATTATACTAAATGTTTCTCACCAGGGTCATGGCCAGAATTCATGAAACACTGAAATGGAAACTTCTTAATGAGCATTCATCATACAGGCACTCCCAAATTGTTTGCTCAGGCCTGTTATAATCTAGAGACATGTAGTCATTTGGGAAAAGGTGTCTTGTAGACTGCTTTCTAATGCTATATAGAATAAAGTTTCTAAAGTTTCTGTTGTATGACAATTGTTTTAATGTATGAGGTTACATGTTAGATTACTTAATCACTACGAAAATAAGTCTTTCGGTAAGTGGTGTGTGAGTGTGCGCACATACAGACACACATCTGTATGTATATGTATKTATGCATACACATGTGTGCACTCGCTGTATACTTGAAACATGTTCTTTCCATATTGGAGAAGCCCTTCAGTTGCAAAATCCTATACAGTAACCTGTTTTCTCATTCATGGGATTTCTCTCAACATAGGAGAAGGTTACCCTGTCACTGAGAAAGCATCTGTGTCTTCTGGAGCTTTCACAGGCAGGAACAATGCATACATTTTTGTTTATGCTGGGCTCCTTTTTATTAGCTGAAGCAAATATCATTCAACAAGTACAAAATTATAGCATTGTATTATACAGGTCTTCACATGCTGAAAAAAGCAGCTGCAAGTCTTTTCCTTGGCTACCAGTTCTTTACTGGAAGCAAATGTCCAGTTTTGGGCATTTTTTAAAAAAAAATCATACATATGAGCATCAGTCTTTATTCTCGGTTGACTAATAGTCTTATGCTAACCTTCTGTATTCATTGTCTATTTGTTAAGAATCGTGGACTGCTTCATCACCTGAAATTTTAAGTCCTTGTTGGCTGAAAATGCCCACAATTGTATGTTTCCACTAGAAATAAAAAATGTCAGTTCGCACTGGTCATGCTGTGGACATCCCAGTTATCGGTAGTAGCAGTGGACTGATGTTGAACTTCAGAGCTACTGCAGTTAGTCTGTTGGTCTTATGATTGCATTATCATTAGAGGGATTTTCCCTTTGTCTGATGACTGTGAATGTTGCAGTTGACAGAACCATGGGGTTTTTTTGGTATGATCTGTAAGGGAGGTGGAGAGTGCCCAAATTTCATATGGTTTGGGATCCTTTAAAAAATCTCGACTGAGTCTTCTTACTTTGCACTGACATTTGTCAATACCTTCCACTGACATTTCATATAGAGGAAACCAAGCTGATCTATCCTGGCAAAAGGTAATTTATTATGGCTGGACCAGGACATTGATTTGTCCTTAATGTAAAGCCAGGAAGCAATGCATTTTCCTGGTTTAACTTGCATGTTTTGTTTCTCACTAAAAGGGTCCAGTGCTCATGTTACAAGTTCAACATTGGTATCATTTGCTTTTTTTGGCAGGTCCTGTAATGACAGCTGACAGTTGGAAGCTTAACTGGGTAAAAGTACTAATCTCTTCAGTAGTTCAAGTTCCCATAAATATTAAGTTAGTCAATTTTATCTGCCTTTCCTTCATTATTGGATCTATGATAAAATTAAAGTAATAAAATCCATGTCCATTATGCTATTTTGTGGTCTAATTTTGATTGCCAGTATAGATACAATTCACATAGACAAGCATTTATGAAAGTCAAAGTGAAATACTTGCTTTGTTTTTCTGAAAATGTTTCTTTTATTCCCCCCCCCCCAATTTGGCTTACATTTTAGAAAACAAAACAAAACAAAAATCTGTCCATATGGGGTTTTTTTTAGTAATTATGCCAATCCTGATGTCAATGAGGTGAATAGTTGCCTTAGGCTGCAACAGAAGAAAAATGAATTGAATAAGTGTGTTGTTATGATCAATGAAAATATCTATCACTGGTCTGGTAGAGGATCAGCTGCGTTCTGCATTTGAAGATATCTCTTTAGGATCTAGGCATAAGTGTCTCCCATTTTCAAAAATCCAGTGTGATACATGAACAGTTACAAATTTCCAGTGAAATGTCTCTTTAAAAAAAATAAAAAATCTTTTTCTGTAATTAAGTTTATGGAAAAAACTTTCTATTGTATTTTTTTTCCTCTCTCTCTTTTTTTTTCTTTTTCTTTTTTTTTTTTTTTTTTTTTTTAAGGGAAGAAACACTGCAAATGAGTTTGATCCAGTTCTACTCTCCTAATGACATGATTACTATCAGTACAATTCTGGAAGTTCAATGAAAGAGATTTTGAGCCCAGTTTGATAACACCAGTGGAAAGGCTATCTTGAAAAAACACAGATGTTTTAGAAACGTGAATGTGACTTTGTTTTTTATGATGCAACATTTTCACACAAACAGTTTTTGCAAGGAGCTGGTGTGTATGACATGCTGGAACACAATGATGCTGAAACTAGATAATGTAACATTTAATAATTTCAGAAATGAGTATTTAGATAACAGAATATGACAGCTGCTGTTATGGTCTCTTTTGTCAGTCTCAGAAGTACCTGGATGTATCAAGAAATGGTTTTATTTTATTTTTAATGTATTTTTTTAAACTTCAACATATATGAATAATAACGTAGTTCAGTTCCCACTAAAAATAAGCACTTTATATCCATTTTTAATTTTCTACACATTATTGTTCTATGTTAGACCATTTTAATATATTGTGATGCTAGTGAATAAAAATCACATTTCCATGTGATACAGTAAGAAGGACTGTTTTCTTCCTGTCTGCTTTTGATGTAGGAAATTCCCTGTTTATATAGGCCGAAGTATCAGAGTTTTTAATTTTGTGCCATTATACATATCATCATATGAATTTTGGTATCTTGCTTTAAAATAATGGTCTTGGTTTTAGAATAGGCTGCACCAGTATATTTAACTTCTGTTGTGGGGAAAAAAAATAATTAAAGAAGAACTATTTGTTCAACATTGTTTCTTCATCTTCTTTTGAAGATGTAGGAAGTAGGTATAGCTGAATGAGAATTTCTGCTTTAAAATGTTAATAAGAGACCTTTAACTCATTCATCAAATTAACAGATGATAATGTAAAATTAAACTATGGAATAGTACAGATTAACCTTGTGGAAGCTAAATCTAGAAACATGCATGCCTAGTAAAATTACTAAATCTGCTTCCCTGTGTCCTTATAGTGCCTCATGTACTCACAGAGAAAAACTTTTCTGAATTAGAAAGCCAGTATTTCTGTTGGGTGGAACTTAAGCATTTTTGGATTGGACGAGGTTTTTGCCAGGGCAGCTCCTTCCTGTCTTCCATTATCATCTCGTAAAAGGAAGGACAGAGATTTATCTAATCCATTACCCTTTCTGCAGTATTTGCCAGTAGAGGCTGCTTAGGATACAGATCCTTCCACATTTGCACACACTATATTCAAGCAATCAGTGATTTACAAATTTCCAAGCCTGAATTGTATCTTGACTTTCTTTCTTAACTGGCCTTAAGTTGTCTAATCTCTTTTTGAGCAGAATTAGAGTTTGACTGTCAAAGCATCCTCTGACATTGATTTCTACGTGTGTTGCTCAAAAAAAACATTTCCGTAATTTGTCCAAACCTGTTGCCTGATGTTTTCAATAGATTCTCTCAAGTTCTTGTGAAAAATCATAAAAGAATAAGATAGTTTCCTTGTAATCTTTTCCACCTTACTCATGATTTTATGACCTCTTTCCTGTCCTCATTCAGGTGTCTCTGAATACAGAAACCACTAATCTCTCTGATCATCCTGGTTGCTCTTCTTTCCATCTTCTGTAGTTCCACCATATTGCTTTAAAGGTGGTTTACTCAGAACTGCACAAGGCCGATGTGTAGATTTGTCTGCTCTTTCTCTTTATATCATAAATGCCACAATATGGATTTGACAGCCCTGTTTCTCAGTGGCATGGCTTATGGAAGGTTTTTTTCATACAAAAAACAATTATTCTTTTCTCCCCATACTTGCCTAAATAAACTTGCAAATGTGAACTGAGTGCATAGTGACTCATTTAGCAGCCGAGGGTGAATAAAAAGACCCCACATATATTTATTCTTACTATAGTTTATTGTACTTATTTTGCATTATAAAGGATTGATTTGGATTATGGGGCTCCAGCACAGAAGYGGCCAGGACTGAAGGCTGATGCTGGCGCTCACCTTCCCTTGACAGCCCCTTCTCAGCCCCACCAACACCAGACCCCTGTGATTGTTCTCCCACCTAAGCTCAATCTACCCCTTACCAAGTCAGGGCCCAGCTCCCAGACGGCCACCCACCACATGGGGCTCCACCACAAAAGTGCCCAGAACTGAAGACTGATGCTGGCCCTCACCTTCCCTTGGCAGCCCCTTCTCAGCCCCACCAACACCGGGGCTCTGCCATTCTTCTCCCACCTAACCTCAACCTACCCCTTACCTCATCAGAGCCCAGCTCCGAAATGGCCACCCACCGACCTCCTTTGAAGGCAGGGTTTGTTAATATTGCCGAGATGTCCAGATGAGAGAGACCTGTCGCTACAGGCTCCACAAGACCCAAAGGACATTTCTTGTCTCAGCACAGAGGATAAGTATCGCTAGACAAATATATATGCAATTGCAGCTGCACAGAAGGGAGAAGTGAACATGCCCGTTGGGAAAAAAACTTTCCTGTACCATGGAAAAGTCACAGTTTCTGCTCCATAGATGTCAGAGTTTTRTAGGGAAGCAAAACTACTTGAAAAGTTGAGCTAGTAAATATAACTTGGTTGGTAACCAGAACAATTTCAGCTACTTAGTTTTCTAGGGTAATCAGAGTCTGTCCAGTCTATTGGAGATTTCCTGTTGATTGAAGGAGCTGCCCATCTTATTTTAAAGTGTTTGGTGGCACTAGGTTTAGTTCCATCTGTCTCTCAGTTGTATTACTTTCTTTTTAAATTATTCTGAAATTCTTCCCTCAGTCTCGGGTCAAACTTTGGCATTTAGAAATAAACTTATCATTTAAAAAAATCAGTTGCCTATATGTAATAGTCAGAAGCAATTGTAGCTGAAATCCCCAAGAACTCAGGAGAAACATAAAATTCAAAAAGCTATAGCAGTTCCAGAAATTAAAAATAATTAACAAATGTCTAATGTTAAAGCCCAATTCAGCTAAGCTCTGATGCATGTGCATAACTCTGTGCACATTCTTAAATCCGGTGGGACCTCAGCATATGGCCAAGTGATTTGCTAAATTGGGACCTAATTAAGGACAATTGTAAAAGTAGCTGCTATTTAAGCAATTATGGAATCTTCAGTTAGATTTTGACTGGAACTCTGAAGTTAACAGCAAAGTCTTCTAAAATCAGCATTTAATCTGTATCTCTTTTTGTTTAAAACAAAAGACTAAGTAAATGAAACAAAACACATTATTATTAGTTCAGCATTACTCACCACAATTTACAATGCTATGTATTTCTAAAAGATTTCACAGGTATTTATTTTAAAAACTTTTATTGAGAAAAGTATTTTCTAACAGTAAAAGGCAAAAAAACCCAAGGAGAAGTTATAGTGATGTATGCTCTTTGGATCACTGGTGCAAAGCTATGATTTCTTTTAACTGTTGACATTTTAAAGGTTTAATGTCTTACAGTTCTCTGAAGTATTTGCAGTGTGATGTTGTCACCTATCAAATATACATTATGAAATTATGTTAGAATTTAAGCAAAAATACAATTTTGTAACATGATATAATATGACTGAAAGAAGTAGTGCTTTGTAACTTTTAGGCTAGAAACTATTTAGAATCAAGGCGTTTTAATACTGATATTTCTTCTAATAACTATTTCCAATTTTATTTTTTTTTCAGAATACTTTGATATCCAAGCTTTTCTTAATTTTATTTTTTTTAAAAAATAAAGCATTTTCAATAGATTTCTCTCATATTCTGGAGTTTTGAAGCAATTACATATTGTGGAATACATATGAAAGTAAGGCTTTTCTCTAGTTTATCATAGTGGGCAATATTAAATTGAGGTATAATATCTGGACTGCTTGTTCTAGTTTTGCAATACTGAAAATAAGCCTTGCAATCAGCACATCCCATTAGTAGCTCTTCTTTATACGCACTTTCTAAAAATGTCTTTTAGTTGTACTACTACATCTTCTAACGTAAGAAATTATTCACAGACCATTTTGGAGGCATAGCATAAAACCTCATCAGGTAACAGATAGGTTAATAATAAAAAAAGAAATACTGATATATGCTTTTTGAGTCTTCATTTTTGACTTCTTCAGTACAACTTAGTTAATCAGGGCTACATTGTGCCATACCTAACAACTAGGTATATCACCAGTGAGACCTTTCCTGGTGCTTCCTTAATTGCTCATACTGTGGGAACTCTGCAGYGTAGTCCTTCCTCAACCAATTTAATTTTTGGCGAATTTATAGGTTAAAGTTCCTTTTCATAATTTTTTTTTCTCTCCATGGCCAGTAGTACCAATAACCTTGTGYGAGCTGGCAGAGAACCGATTGGATCAGTAGTTTTCACTCTTGTGCTGCTTCACGACTCTGTGACTTGGAGCAGCCTGCAGTTTCCTTCTGTGTCTGAATCTTCCCCTATAAATTTATCAGACCTTTCCTGTGGTTGTGAAAGTGGAGAATTATATCCCACCTCAGCCTTTGCTTTTCCAATACTAGAAAAGTCAAACTCTTTCAGCCTTGTCTTGGAAGCCTCCCTATTCTGTAATCATGCTTGTGGTCCTTCTCTAGRCCTATTTCTCCGTGAATCTGTCTTTTCTGAAGATGGTTGACTAAGGTTATACAGGCAAAATATCCCACTGATGCCTTATATGTCAGTCATAGTTTCTGATCTACCAGAAATACATCACCTGATATGTTCAAGAATGGTATTTATCTGTTTCATTGCTGTGTCGCATTGGTGGTTCATAATCATCCAGGGATCATCTAATAATCCCAGATATTTCTTCTCTTTGGTTATGCCCAATTTATGAGTTCTTTGCTTACAGCAGCTACTCTTATTTGTTGTCCCTGAGCGAGTGAACTTGCACTTTGTTCATTAAAATTTGTCATCTTTCCTCAAGACCATCCAGTTCTTCCAGTGTGATACTCAATCCTCTTCCAACTTTGTGTCATCAGCATGTGTGTTGGACATTACATTAAACAAGACTGATTCAAAAACTGATTCCTGATGAACTCTGCTATTCAGTTCTCTCCACTCTGACATATTTTCTTTCCAAGAAGATGATACTTTTCATTCTTTGTTTACTTTTACCTTTAAAATTAATATCTTTATATTTTACGGCTGAATACATATCTTTTCCATACTTATTAGAAGGCAAGCTGACCTTTCAGATCTGACAGCATAAGAAGGAATAATTTTAAAAAACTGAGATTATTTTGAAAAAGCCATTACTGTTTTGTTGCCTTTGTTGTATGCTCAGTCGATTTATTTTTATCAGCTATGGCCGTGATTTTGACATTATATGCATTCTTTTAGGCAGATCTAATATTTTCAGTTAAGTTACATAGCACGCTTACTCTTTAGTACTTGCTAAGGGATATCACAAATGATTCCAGTACTCAGGAAACAGAAACATAGATGGAAGTCAGCAGTTGTTAAGATACTAAGGAAAATCAGAAAGCTTTACATGTTCTGTACGCAGGCAAGAGCAGTCATTACTAGAAAGAACCTAGCCTAGCATATTAGCTAATAAAGGATGGATCTACTTAAAAAACGTGAAGGGCTGAATGCACACTAGTGGGACTTCAAATAAGAAGTCAAGAAAATTCATGACACACCATAATGCAAAGATTAATAGACAATCTCTAGCTCTGCCTGTTCTCAGCCTTAAGATGTACAGTGACTGGAGATCTAGCTGAAAAAAACTACCCTTGTGTTTTGGTATGGGAATTATGCTGTGAAAATCATAGTTTTGTTTACTGGGAGATGTTTTTTTTTTTTAAATTAATTTGTGCCTGTATTGTGTATTTTTACAGAGAGTACATTTTAAGTACTGAAATGGCCTTCTATCCGTAAGAATGTCTAGTTCCAATTCTTGTTTTATGCTTTGTAGATCTTTTTTGTTGGGTAAACCAAGTTTAGCCAAATGGAATTTTATGTAAAATCTGTAAAAAACAAAAAGACAATTAATTTACAGTAACATTTGGTGAACTAACTCAACCCTGAAATTTCTGCAGTTGTGTTAGCTGGAAGCTCTGTGTATGATGTTTTAAGAGACTTCAAGACTTGACATTAGCTTCACCCTTTCAAGTGCTCCTATAAACCATCTGATTTTTTCCTGTGTTTTGTCTGAGAGATTTTTACAAAATGATTTGAAGCTTTTCGGCCTGGAAACAAGTTCTAAGATGTGATATTCCATCCATTGTCCCATGTTACAAGCTGTTTTGCGGTTGTTACTGTATCTGTGTGCAGCAACCATCTGGTTTATCTCTTAATCACATTACTTTACTTTGTAAATTAGTAATTTAAAAATACACTCTGAATTATGATAATTTATGAAAAATAGGAAAAGATATGAAAATTACCTGAAAATATGGATAATTTTCATATAATGTGGCCCAAAATCATTATATGTTAAAAACTTTTTTCTGTATCACATTTCATGACTGCAAGTCAAAACACATGAAATAAAGAAAAAAAAAATCGCAAGAGAAAAGAGGAGTGCATGTCTACATCTGTGCATAACTGATCATGTCTGACAGAAGCATGGATGATGTTAAACTTCCCAAGAGCGGAATCTACTGACAGAGATGTGTGAAAAATAGAACAGTATCTGCCTTATTTTCTCTGAGTGAGATGCGAAGATTCAGCAGCCTTTTGAGATGAAGGTTACGTATTTTCCTAACGTGAAAGTGATTCAAAGAGATGCAGATAATTTTAAATGTACTGATAAACTTGCTTACCTTTTTGTCGTATTCTCTTGTATGTTTCATTGAACTCTCCTGGAGCTATTTATACTCATTGTATATAAGCTGATATTGTTGCTCTTCTGAAAAGCTAGAGGTTGATTTAAAAGAAAAAAGTTAAATTTGCTTTAATTTAACATGCAGCAGTTTTTTTCCCCTTCTCCTCCATTTAAGTTGGAACAGATTCAAAGCTGGTTTAAAAGAAATATGTAATGGAATGATACTTACTCCAGGAACTTTGCCACTTCAGAAGAAGAATTAGTAATTTTTAAGATTGAGAGGCTACTCTGTGCAAGGCAAAGCAGCTCAGAGTATGGATTCCACCACTTTAGGCTCCCCCTTGACTTTAGGCTAAAGTACAATCAGTGAATTCAAATTTTAGACAGCAAGGATGAGACTGAGCTTGCTTAATTTCTGTAGTGTACAGTGTAAACGTCTACATTTGAGCTYGTCATCTAGACTCCGCATGTAGTCAGCAGAGAGAAATTCAACAGAACAATTGATATCATCCTCAGATAGGCATAGAAAATAAGTCAAGTGAATTGTGACATAGAAGTGCTTATTTCTCAACATGGATTACAAGAAGATCATAGAGTGACAAACTCAAATGGCAACATCTGCATTTTAAGTGTCTACATGTAGGGAAGATAAGAGGTCTTTTTATTGACCTGTCTGAATGAACTGTATACTATATGTTCATTAAAAAGCATGTACAGTTTTTTCTGTATGTTGAAAATGTGAAGTGAGACTTTTTAAATAATATTGAAAGCATTATCCATGTTAATTATTACCTATGTATTCTAAACCACTATCAAAATATCTACTCTTCACTTTAAAAGAAAAACTTCTTCTAAAGCGTTTGGAAGGTTTTTATGTGTCAGTGGTTCAACTGGTAGATAGTTTTCTGGCATATTTTCATTCAAGCAATTTCTGTTGCTGTATGTCTGTTTCTGCCTCTCAAACACAAAATTTGTTCCTTCCTTGTTTCATTACCTGAAATTGCAGTCATTCTTTCTTTCATTCAGAATAATTTATTTAGAAAAGCATTATCTGAAGAACAGTTGTTTTTGCAGAAGTATTAGTGTTTTTGCAGAAGTATTAGTGTTTCAGTAGAAGTATTAGTGTTTCAGTGGGTAACTGGAAATTCTATTTCATGGTGGATTATTTTAGACAAAGAACAGAAGTTTTACATGAGCTATATTGATGAAATTTCTGTGATCAGTGAAATATATATACGTACAAGGGGCTTGCTACAGCTTTGAAATACTCTCCAGGCTTGGGGCAGTAGGCAGCAATACCACTTTAGGAGAAACCTGAGGTTCAAAACCCTATTAGTTGTAAGAATAACTTAAATAACCAGTGAAAGTAGAAACTGTATGTTTAAGCATAGAAATGGCTGTATGTTCCCTTTTCTAAGCTCTGCTAGAGGAAGGGAAGACTATGTCACGTGGTTGCAGTAGCTTGAAAAAGATTAATACCTTAAGTTGCCTCAGCCAGAGATGAGCAAAGTCTTAACATCTCAGACAGTGCCACCACTAATGCTTCCCTTCAAATAAATCTGTTTTGTGGCAGAATAAGTCAAAGACATAACCTTCTTTCCTGTTGTCTGCAAATGTTCTTCCTTTCTGTACAGCTCGTAGGAAGAATTAGAGTTTGTCCCTACTTGCTCCCTCCTAATACTCTATGAATTCATGAAAAACAATGGTGTAAGCATGGCACTGAGTGCTTTAAGCTCAAAAAAAAAAAAAAAGAAAAAAGAAAAAGATAGCATGCATAGCAACCAAGTCATCAAAGTTCACAGGCCTAAGCTGTGCTGTTGTTGAATGCTTTTGATAAGTTCTGCTCAGTGGTTTCCTTTGGCCGAAGTCATTCACCTGTGTGTGTCACTGCCTCTTGAGTGTGTATGTGTAGCATGAATCTCTGCTATGATACTATCTGTCCTACTATGTAGTATGGTATTTTGGCTGTTTCCGAAAATCTAAGTATTGGGGAAATTATGAATTGCTATTTAAGTTACATTATACTTTTAAAGTATAGAAGTATACTTTACTATACACTTTACTAAAGTATAGACCTTTCTAACCATTAGCATTAGTTGTTCTGAAAGTTGATTGACTTAACAGAGATAGATTTAAAACTGTCAGTGAAAAGATATTTGAGAGAGTAAAGCCAGTAGTGGAAAGAAAGTCAGTAGATCTGTGACTTTGAGGGGGATGCGTAGATGAACAGAAAGATTCAAGGTGGTGTGTGGAGAATCTCTGTACTAGTTTTTGYTCACAGCATCTTTTTCAAAATGTTACGTTTGAGATATTACTTTTATGAAATTGCTTTTCTTGTGCACTGTATGTTGTGCTATGTTTGAAGTCCCTACAGGGACTTCAGTTTAATAACTGTRCTGTAGATCTTGTTCAATTCGCTATAACTAAATTCATTCAAATATTTGGGACTGTTGCTTTCTGTGGTTACTGTTGCTGTGCTCAGTTCTGACTCATGCATATGGAATTCAGAGGTTTAAATAGTTCATATGTCTGTATTTTGTAGAACATGTTTTAGCCTAAGAGGATACAGTTTAATGCTCTTTGGGACTTTCTGGGCCCCTTGTGTTTCTTACTGTCTTTGCTTGTTAAGATTTCTCCGGAGATAGGCAGCTTCCGCTTAGAGAGTGTGGTAATTGTTGACATTCCATAGGTAGGCGTGATGAAACCTTCAGCACTATGTAGTGTACTACGTTAGACTGTCACCCGACAAAGAAGTTTTCTTGCAGATGATGTATATCATCACAGCCTCACTTGTCGTTTTAAAATTCAAGCAATCACCAATACCCCAAACTTAACTTTTGAATGTTTGAAATAACAGAAGAGGGATAGCTGTCCAGAAGTTCAGAATAAAAATGAATTGATGTCTTCCATGTTTGGTAATGAGGATTAAAACTTTTGCTCTAAGCTTCTTGTGCCTGAGTCATTGGTACCAAAGTTTTTCCACAATCTGTTTAACTGCTGTGGTTTTAGGAAGATAGAGAAGGAGGTGATTTGTCTTTTCAAGACTGTTTTGGATATTTCCAGACACTCTGCTTAAAGCTTGTTATTTTAGCAGTAATGATAATCATACAACATGCTTCCATGGAGAACACTTATCATATCATGTTGCATAAATGGACAAACATGGCACCTGCATGTGCCCATGTATTGTAAAGTGACATGCAGCAGCATTCGTTTAATTTCCAATTTAATACAGCTTACCATTTCTGCAGCTGCAAATAAATACTTGGGTGGGTTTAAATAATGCTTGACAGGAAAAAAAGGATCAATATAAAGAAGCTTTTTTTGGAAGGAAACTGATTTCACTAATTGTGACATGAATTGATACTTCATCCAATCTATTACTAACAGATTTAGTGTGATTCAGTTAGGATTTAGTTGTGGTATGTTAATATCTGAGTAGCTATGTAGTAGTTGCAACATAATTTGACATTAGACATTGTTCTTTAAAGAATCAAATAAAATGTAATTTTCTTATTCTTTGCAAAAATAACCATCTCTGAAGACAGTTTTAAATATTAGCAAACTTTCTTTACCCCAGTAGCCCACTTACCTAAAGTCTAAGTTAAGAATTGCCTGTGCTTATGCATATCGACATAAACTGTAAACCGGATAGTTCGTTTATCTACTAAAAAATGATCTTTCATTACCACTGTAGAATCATAGAATCATAGAACGGTTTGGGTTGGAAGGGACCTTAAAGATCATCTAGTTCCAACCCCTCTGCCATGGGCAGGGACACCTTCCACTAGACCAGGTTGTTCAAAGCCCCATCCAACCTGGCCTTGAACACTTCCAGGGATGGGGCATCCACAGCTTCTTTGGGCAACCTGTTCCAGTGCCTCACCACCCTCATAGTGAAGAATTTCTTCCTTATCTCTAATCTAAATCTACCCTCTTTCAGTTTAAAGCCATTACCCCTTGTCCTATCACTACATGTCCTTGTAAAAAGTCCCTCTCCAGCTTTCTTGTAGGCCCCCTTCAGGGACTGGAAGGCTGCAGTAAGGTCTCCCCAGAGCCTTCTCTTCTCCAGGCTGAACAATCCCAATTCTTTCTTCATAGGAGAGGTGCTTCAGCCCTCTGATCATCTTCATGGGCCTCCTCTGGACTCACTCCAACAGGTCCATGTTCTTCTTATGTTGGGGGCCCCAGATCTGAACGCAGTGCTCCAGGTGGGATCTCACGAGAGTGGAGTAGAGGGGGAGAATCACCTCCCTTGACCTGCTGGTCACGCTTCTTTTTACGCAGCCCAGGATACAGTTGGCTTTCTGGGCTGCAAGCGCACATTGGCACATTGCTGGCTCATGTTGAGCTTCTCATCAACCGACACCCCCAAGTCCTTCTCCTCAGGGCTGCTCTCAAAACATTCTCTGCCCAGCCTGTATTTGTGCTTGGGATTGCCCCGACCCATGTGCAGGAACTTGCACTTGGCCTTGCTGAACTTCGTAAGGTTTGCACGGGGCCACCTCACAAGCCTGGCAAGGTCCCTCTGGATGGCATCCCTTCCCTTCAGCGTGTCGACTGCACCACACAGCTTGGTGTCGTTGGGAAACTTGCCGAGGGTGCGCTCAATCCCACTGTCCATGTCGCCAACAAAGATGTTAAACAGCGCCGGTCCCAATACCGACCACTGAGGAATGCCACTCGTGACTGGTCTCCACCTGGACATCGAGCCATTGACCGCAACTCTTTGAGTGCGACCATCCAGCCAATTCCTTATCCACTGAGTGGTCCATCCATCAAATCCATGTCTCTCTGATTTAGAGACAGGGATGTTGTGCGGGACAGTGTCAAATGCTTTGCACAAGTCCAGGCAGATGATGTCTCCTTTCTTGTTTTAAATCACCCTTTTCAGTGAAACTCCATCATTTTRTAAGTAATAAGTGATACTGAGTGAATCTTGTTTACTAGTAATATATAATGAAGAATTAATGTCAGTATGTAGTTTGATTTCCTGTTTCATTTCCATTTAGTTAAAGCTTCAGCAGTGTAAGGACAGCAAAAATGTCTGGAAAGAGAGAAAAGAGAATGTGGCTGAGGTGGAGGTGCCTATGATTTAGCACTTCCCCAAAGTATGTTAAAAAAAAAAAATTCTTCTCATGCAAGATGCATCTAGTCAGCCTTGGGCTCTTTAAGGTACAAAGAAAGTTTAAGGCCATATTATTTTTTTTATTTTCACCATGAATTTAGTATCGTAATTTAGTTTTCATTCAGCATCTAGTACTTGGAAAAAAATGGAGTCTTGAGTTATTTTAAATTATGTCTTTTTGCAGCTGACTATGATGGCATGGAAGAATAATTAACAAATACAGCTTAAATGACTATTCTAATGAGATATACGATTCTAGGTATTTTAGGTTCATGTGAGTGTATGGAGACGTATTCAGCTGCTATTTTTAATTTTAGTTAAGATGGTCACTCTGTGAGTAATGACTTTATATATACTGTAATTGCACCTGTGTAAGTGGATTCCTTCAAAGGGAAACAGGATTACATAATCCCTGAAGAAGTTTCTAGCTTTGTATATATTTCTGAAAATTTGAGGATTAGATTAGGATTACATGTAAATTGTAACAGAAATAAATAGCAAAGCAATGTGCGGCATTGATAACCAAGCAGTCCAATCTGTTTCTCACATTCCAGCTCTTTAATTATTTAAAGCATGTAGAGTTTTTGCAAGGAAATGATAATATTTTGGTGAGGTTACAGGAACTCCCATGAAATGCACTTTCAATCCTAACTTGTTTTAATAAAGATTTTATCTGAAAATTTCATAGGTGTTTGAACCAGCTCCAGCATTTAAATCTCACTGGCACTGGATTGGCATCTACAGGAGGGGTTTTGTGCTTCAGCAGGTATTATCAGACCAGAACTTCTGTCTTGCAGACATTCATGAGCTAATGAAAAGGAAGGAAGAAGGTGTTGTATCTACACAGATTTGAAAATAATTAAGAGGAATGGAGAAGGAGAAAGCTTTTTTTTATATTAGCAATCGAGGTGCCTACATATCCTAGGGTCTAGTGCCCTTATGTGTAACATGAAAAGATAATCTGTTTTTCTTTGTTGCTCTATCTGGGTGGTTCAAGAGGAATAATTTCCTCTTTCCATATACTTAGTGCGATGTTTACCCTCCCCAGCCTCCTTCCATCATATTTACAGAAAAGTGCTAGAGAAGGAGAAAGGGGCAGATAAATTTAACAGTTAAGTAGGCCGAAGAGACACGAAGCAAAATAACTATTTATTTATAAACCTTTTTTGTAACCACATATTCCTACAGATTTCTTATTTCTCTTTTTCTAGTTTCATACCATCTATAAGAAGTTGCACCTCCCCTCTCTTATGTCTTCAGAGGCATAAGCCTTGTTTCTGCTACATGTTTTTAAAATCTTTGCTGTAATCATGGGAATAGGTAGGCTGATCTTGTGCGTAGGCTGATCCCTCTTCCCCAAATATCCAAGAAAGGCTGAATGAGGCTTTTCCTCAATACAAAAATCATACCGAAGCTTGTATTTTCAGGTGTACATTTAAATGACAAAATGAAAATGTTGACAAATATAAAGGGGGAAGTTTGAAAAACAAACAGCCCAGAATAATGTTAAATAACTCTCTTCTTATTCCATTGCCCTCATTCCACTGAATTCAAACCACATTCAATCTGTGATGATGTAAAATGTAAAAATTCAAAGAGATTTTGGAYGATGATCTATTTTATAGTGGTAGGCAAAGTCCAGTATTGAGTTTGGAGTCATGTTTGGTCCAGGACACATTTGCTTGTCTTTTGTATCTTTTTGGAATGTAGTTTTTCAGATGAGCTATTTCTTATCACTGAGAGAGGTGCTTGTAGTAGACTAGTCATGAAAGTACTGTAATAAGTTGATTTGTCCTAGATTTATACTTTCAGACAAAGTTAATACAGTTAATTTTAACAATTATAAATGTTTGGAGGTTTCAAACTAAAAGAGGCTCTATAGTAGTTTATTACTGTATAGTCATTTATTGCTGTTTATCTCAAAATCTCTTGCAGAATTAAATTTAGAAATATTTTCAGTAGATTTCACATAAATAAGAAAGTCACTTGTAAGATCTGCTGAGAATTTCATGAAGTGAACCCCATCTGACCCCAGAGCAGCCAAGAAGCTGCTCCATAGGTGATGCTTTTTATTGGACGGAGTTTGAAGAAGTTGCAGCTTCGTTCCGACTGCCTTTCATTTCAGCACAAATGTACCGAGGTAGTTGGTTGCCTTACAAAGCTTTAAATAGAAAAACTGAACAGGTGGTTTGGGTTCAGGAAATAAAATAAGCTATATTATTGTAGACAGGGAAAATTCTTTTCTCATTACACACTACTTGGATAGAATTAAGCAGACAGCTCATGCTGAGAAATTTGAAACTCAGAGAATGCAACAGTTAAAAAGGCAGATAATAAATGCGGTAGTAATTCAGGGATGGACCTAGAGCAGCTAACTCAAAATAAACAAACCAAAATAACAAAAAAGACCCAACCCTGTTGTGTTATCTTTGACAATGGRAATCTATTTTATAGACCAAGCATAATGATGACTTCATTCCTCTGATTAAAGTTAGTCATCTGTTTATTTTTCCAGGGTTAGTTAACTTTATTCGCATGGGAYTATGTTAGCAATTATGTTTAGAATGAAATCTCTCTTCATTTTTAAACAGATTTGGGGGAGGAGAGAAGAGAAAAAATATTTGTTTGCCACTCAGTAATCCAGTCCAAATGTTCAACAGTCCCTCTGTGGCAAGAGGCAGCATATGACTTTTAAGCTAGACTTGGTGCTGAACACATTTGAACAATAAAACCTTAGATCACTAATATTTGAAGTATTTATTTCTAATTTGCTCACCATCTGCTCTGAGATTCTTTGGTTTATATTACACTTATTTAAAGGCCCCAATACTTTTTACATTGAAATTAAAAAAAATTCTGTTATCTTGGTTTGGGAAGTAGCACTACAAAGTGTTACATGTACTCTCTAAGAAGTTCAGAAATGTTTTGTGTTGGATTTTTATTTTTCATAGCTTATCATCCTTCTATGTGTTAAACACAACATTTCTTGGAGAAAATGGCAACTTTATTTTGGTATTTTTATACTACTTTTTTAATAGGTAATTAACAGTATAAAATGAGCCAATAAATTTAGAGAGAGCCTCAAGAATAATTTTAGACAGTGCTGATACATTCATATATTTTAATTTAGAAACTCCCAGACATGAATAAGTGTTACGCATTAAATTCAGCACCTGATCACATGCATGTTGGAAGGTATCCAGAGACTGGGCGAGCAAAGACTGCTACTTCCTAGTTGTGCCACTGAAATTAAGATTAACTCCCTAGAGAAGACAATTGAATTAACACAGCATGTTTTATGTGCAACAAAAACAAACTTACCTGTATCACCACTTTGCCTACAACTTTCAGAAGTGCAGTCAGGCACACACTGCAGCGTCTGTGAATAAGCTGATTTTTCACATTAAACATTTGTTGTCTCTTCTTAATTATATTTTAATGTTAAATGTTAATGGTTTAATTATGTGCGCATTACCATTATACTCTAAGAGAAATATTCTGACTTAATACTGATGGCTGTTTTAAATGATAGATTTATAATTTGGTATTTTTTTCTCATTGCTTAGTTTTTTATTAAGCTCAGCTAAGCAAATTAGTGCTGTTAAACAGAAAAAACAAAACCTGAAAATACTAATCATTTTATTTTTACTCCGATGTGTGCATTATGCATTTGTATAAAGAAAACATTCATGCCATATCATTAGCAAACAAATAATAATCAGTCAGACATGAAGTATTATTAAAAGACAAGAAGATTTTATGATGAAGACAGGAGAAATAATAGAAATTTGCAGAAGGGCTGTTGTTGTGTCTTGTAAGGAATAGCTAGAAAATTAGATTAATCAAGGAGCAGACATTTGGAAGAAAGTTTGTGTGAATGCCTGACAGTCTTGCTCTTTCCCTCATTTCAAATGTTGGCAGGGTAGCATGCAGCTCCAAGGGAAATGTGCTCCTTTCATACTTGAGTAATTGATGAATTGTATGCAATATGCAAATGAGAATCCATAAATCTTATGAATGACAGCTTAATTTATGTGAGCCTTAATGAATGCAGGATTAGATTTTAATTAAATATCCTCAAAGGCACCCTGAGTAGTAGGTTTTTTAGGCCTTGTTTTTTTGAAGACTTGTTTCACATGCAGTGCATTTTATGAAAGAAGAAAATCAGGCAAAGAACTCAGTAGAAATGTTCTTATGTTTTAATGATAAGCATTGTTCTGTTTCATGAAGCAAACAGTACTTCAACTGATAATAAGCATTTAACAAAATATCTACAGATCTTTTTTGTACTTCCTACACAATTTCCCAAATTTGATTATCTTTAATTGCTGCTGGCTTCTGATATTGTATGCTATTTTTAATTACAGGAGAAGTTATTAAAACTTTTCCAAAAATAAACAGTATCTTCAGAAGAGTTCATTAAAGTTTGATTGGCTGTATGACTGTTTTAAATGCTAAATCTAATTCCACTAAAATAAGGTGTTCCCACCCCATTTTGAAAATTGCATCTCTAGACAATACATAATGAGATAAAATGATAAATAACACAGAAGGTTGTAAATAACATTTAGCAAGCAGAACTCTAAGATAAAAGTGTTCTGCAACAGTGCCTGCTATTCCCAGCTGTCTTTGGAATGAGGGGACTGATCCTGTTCCTCTCACACCTGTTGTAAATTAGCCACTAAGAATGTGGCTAGAATCTGCTTGACTTGGGAGAGAGAGTTGAGCAAACTGCAGAAATGCAGGCATTGAAGTTGTGCAAGATGTGGTTCCTCAGCCTTATTTCACTGATTGAGTTTGTCAGCGTTACTTGGTAGTGTTTACATGGCCAAACCACCAGTCCCTTCAGGTAATTTTTTACTCTCCTGTGATTCTTGCCTTTTGATAAGAATAAAGGCAAGGGCCTCCGTTTATTGGCAAGATCTGATCTTTTTTTGGTGGTGTTTACAGCTGTGAACTGTGAAAATTGTTGTCTCTCTCTCTCAAAAAAAAATATTTTTCAGTTGACAATTGTAATCTTCCCTGTGAAACTCAACTTCAGAAAATCCAGAAACTCACCATTTTTCTTTCCAAGTACAGCAGTTTATCAGTGACTCCTTTTCCAACTTTAAATAGTCAAGATTCTTCCTCCTCAATATCTCAAAGGTGCTGCTCTTCAAGGCTTTTATCCATGCTCTGGCTGTGGTAATGGCAACTGGTGGGGTCTTGCTGTTTCTTTTAGCTAAAGTAGTAGCAAGGACATGGAGAAGGGTAAGGAAGGGTCTTTTCTGGTTAATGAGTAGCTGTAGAGGAGTCCTGCACATCCTCTCATCTCTGAGACAGACCTCTTCAACTCAGCTGTGGGCAGGTGTGGAGAACCTCTGGGAGAAGTGGACTTTGCCACAGTGCAGCAGTGCTTACTTCCTCTGGATGCTTCTGCATAGCTGGGAACATAAATAAAAAGCTGTACAATAATGTCAGTAGAAGAAGGTATAGGACAAATTGACAAGATGAATCCCAACAGCCCAGTGGCATTCTGGTTTAAAGGGAAGTCAGGTATGAAATAGCTGAACAGTTAATGCAAAAATGTAACCTCCTGCTTAAAACTCTATTGGTGTCAGTGGAACGGTGGCAAATACAATGCTCAAAAAGGGTCCTAGAGGGTGTTCAGAGAACTACAGACCAGGAAATCTGGATCTATACTTCACAAATAAGTAGAAGGAATGATGCTAATGGGCACTAGATAAATATGATACACTGGGGAAGAGTCAACGCTGTAGATGGAAATTCTAAAAGGACTAATGAATGTGCAAGAAAAGGCTATCCAGTTGATAAAACTTACTTGGATTCTCAAAAAGCTTTTAGCACGGTTCCTCAGCAGGGAAATTATGCTGCCACGGGTAATTTGGAAAATATCTGGTTAAAATGTAGGAAACTAACAATTTTTTATTTGTTTTGTTTGCTAGTTGAGAAAGATCACTACTGAAGTCTCATGGTGGTCTGTGATAAGACCTATGTTTTTCAGTATCTTCATGACCAATATGGTAACAAAGGGAAGTAATAATGCATTAAAAATTAAACATTAGAACTTTTCTGACTAGAAAAAAGATGACTGGAGCTAAGCAGCAGCGAGAGCGAGGGAGGGGTGGTAAGACAAAGGTTGGTAAAATTGGAAGTGGAGAAAGAAGGTCAGAAGAGAGCATTCTAATAAGAGAACTAGAGGTCATCAAATGAAACTAACAGATGGTAGATTTAACAAAAAAAATCGAGTCACTGCTTCACACAATTCATAGTTAGGTTGCCAGATATACTGCCACAGGACATTGTAGGTGCCAAAAATTGACAGAGGTTCAGAAAATTATAATTAAAGTTTAGGTAAGAAAAATCCATCAAAGATGTAAAAGACCACTGCACAAGGTTCAGGAAATCTCTGGGATGCAAAATACTGGAGGCTGGGAATGTATCCTGATACTGTATCACTATATTGTTTTCCTTTTCTATAAATCTTCCTTAGGCAGCTGGTACTGGTCATCATCAGAGACAGGATACCTGGGTAGATAGGTCTTTGGTTTCACTCAGTATGGATGTTCTTTGGTTACCATGATATGTGTGGCAGCCCTTGCATATTCCTAGAGACATGCATGGGATATAAAGAGAAAGCGTAGAGCATTTGTAATTGAGCAGTCTCAGAATTCTAACAAGCAGATGAATTCTCATTTTTTTTGTTGGGGAAAGGAAAAGAGAAAGTGGGACTGGCATGAAGAACAGCATATTTGGAAAAGAATRTATTTGTTGACCACTATCCAAATATAGATGATTGCTGTCTGTAATTATCAAGACACAGTTAACAGGTCTGGCAAATGCTTAAGTAGGAAGTTTGAATAGATATTTGATACCAAATTGGAGTATGGATGACATGTATTTTTGGACAGTTAAAGAAAAAGAAAGGGAAGAGCAAGAGGTAAAAGCAATTTTCATTTCTATTCTCTCATTCTCCTCTACTAAAATGGAACCTAGATATACGTCCTTTTCAGAACTGTAAGTAATTTGCAGCACTTTTGTGTTTTAAAAAGACAAGTGTCAGAAGACATCTTTTTTCTATTAGTTTATCTGAATGCTGACATTTTCTTTTCACAAACTTCAAATGGTGACTGTGTCAACAAAAGGGTGTATGAGTCCCTTCAGCTCCATGAAGAACTTAAATAAGCAGCTCCAGTAGTGACCCCATGTGTGGTAATAGTTTATTAGTTAATGAACTAGCAAAAGTGGGGGAGGGAAGATGATCTTTTTTCTATGAGCATAGCTCTTTATAGGAAGTACGTTTAATTCAGCAATGTCAGTGTTACAGAGCCTGTATGAACTATTTCAGGCATGGCTTTGTGTTTACAATGTACACTTTTATAATGGCTGGGCTGGGCTGGGCTTTACAAATGAGCTTTGAACGATTGCTTACTGCTATTTACCGAGAGACTCCATTCTGGCTAGTGACTTTCATTTGTGAAATACAAGTGATGGTTACAGAGAAATGGAAGAAAAAGTCCCAACTTTTATATTAAGAGTTAGTTAACATAGACTTAGGTTGGTTTTATTAGTGGATGCATATAAAATAGAAAGACCAGTAACCTCCCTAGAGAAATAAGCAAATAAGGTAGCTCAGCCACTAAAAGCTCTCATTTCTTCCTATATGAAGATTTATATCTATATATCTATATACATGCACACATATATTTTTTTTTCATATGTATTTATCCATCTGTCTATATATCTATCTTCCTATATTTCTACTTAAGGAAATTGTAGAAATTCATACAAAAGCTCTGAAGCCTGTAGTTAGAATACGTGCATATATGGCATATATATTTTATTCCTTGTATACTGATTTTATTTACTTGCTCTTTCTATGCTAAATATGAACACTCATTTTGATCTTAAAAGTAAAAAGGATTGATGAAGGTGAAAAAAAGGGAGAGTCTTTGAACTCACAATTATGAGATCCAAATAGAGTTCCACAAGATAAAATGTCTCTGTAATCATATTTAACAAACTGTAATTCGCAGCTGAGCTGTATGCTACAATTTGCATCAGATTCACTGCCTACAATGCATAGTTTTTTTCGAGAAGACCTGCATGAAGTTTGTAACAAATAAATTGTTTAAGTGGACATATGTATGGATTCTCTGCAAAGCATGAATTTCATGTTGTGAGAGGAATCAGGCCCAATATATCTGCTGTAATTGTGAGACGTAATTATAAGATCTCCTTGAAAAGGACATTTTTACGGATCTCGATTTGGCTTTCAGCATTTATGAATTTGAATTGACATCCTCAGCACAGTGCCAATTCCGCATGACTAGATTCATTCCACAAACGAAGTTTAAATGGCTGCGTATATACTGCTAAACTCACTGGGGCAGGGTTTCATGCAAGCATCAAATTGTTAACCTGGTGTGGTTTTGGGAAGAAGGTGATTTTAGCTGTGTTGTGCCATTTGGCATCCTGACCAGAGAAATAAAATGATCCGGTTTATTTACCGGTATAGACAAAGCCAGGTCATTTTAGACTCAGGTTAGCTTTTAGCTGACCGGATCTGGGGGAGAAGAATCGCCACCCTGGTTTGCATGGAGTGAGGAACCACCAATTTTTCCAGTCTCACAGGAGCAGAATCATTCTGCTGCACCTGTCCTTGGTTGTGGAGGAAGCAGAAACTTCTCCACCCTGCTTGAATCCCTCAGCCTCTAGATCATATGCCTGGGCCTATTTACCACCTGACTGAATTTACACTATAAAGAGAACTTTCAGTCCACTCCTCTTGATATATTTTCTTTCAAAATCCATCCTCTTCCTAGTCGAAAGAAACAACAATTTTTTTCAGGCAGGAATTAAACCTCCACCTTGTTAGTTGGGATTTTTACTGATTTCACAGAGAGGAAGCCTGAGAACTAGCTGAAGTAAGTCAGTGGTCAACATGAGGGTGCTCTTGTAGTGAAGATGGCCACCTTATACTGGGATAGCAAGCATGTAGCCAGCATGTCAAGAAAACTAATTGTCCTCCTTTCTTCTTCAGCACTGCTGAGACTGCATCTGGAGCGCTGAGTCCAGTGTTGGGCTCCCCAGTACGAGAGAGACGTGCATGTAATGGAGCGAGTGCAGTGGAGGCCACCAAGGTGGTCGAGGGCTGCAGCACACGGCCTGTGTGGATGGGCTGTGGGAGCCGCGGCTCTTCAGTGTTAAGATCAGAAGGTAAAGGAAGGATTTTGTTGAGGTCTTCAGCTACGTAAAGGGGGGATATAGGGAAGACAGAGCCTGACTTTTCTCAGGGGAGTGCTGCAAAAAGACAAGGGGACGAAGTCCCAACTTGCAACAAGGAAAATTCTGTCTAGATAGGAGGAAAAATAAAGTCACGATGAGAGCCATTAAACACTGGTRCAGATTGCCCAGAGCGGTTGTGGGTTCTCCAATCTTGGAGATAGTGAAAGCTCACCTAGACAAGGCCCTGAGTAACCTGTTCTTGTTGATTTTTCCCTGAACAGGGGTTGGACTAGATGATCTCCAGAGGTCCCTTTCAAGCTAGAATGTTCAATGAGTCTGAGTTAGGACTAGATCTGCCTTGTGCCTCCTGTATTTGTCTTTCACCATAAACACCGTATTTGCAGCTAATTTCTGTTCAGATTCACTGTTGATTCTACTTCTCTATTTTAATGCTAAAAAAGTTAGTTTTGTTAAGCTTTAAGTGTAATGCACTATTTTGTAATGGGTGGAGTTAAAATGTCTCTGCTCCTTTAGCCACCTTGTGAGTCCATCTTGTTTCAGCTTTATGTGTAACAAATGATGTTACAGCAAGCAAAAATTGAATTTAGTTTTATTGCACTTTGCAGTTTTTTAATGTGCTCAGCTTTTAGATGGGGAACAATAAGCAGTGATATTCACTGGAACATATTATTCCAAAAGTTTGGAATATGTGTCTTGATTTGYGTACATTATCTGATTGATTACTTTTGCTCTAGGCCTCAGTATGTTCACCTCTAAAGAGGTAAGTGCTACTGAGTTGTTTGATTTAGCATTTGATTTTGCCTTGATTGGATTGCAAACATGGAATGCGTTCTTGCATACAACAATAATATTGACAGTCTACAACATATGCATTGCACGTAAAGGATTTTGAAAAGTTATTGTAGGTGATACTGTCTGTGGTAAAGTGTCATAAGCCACCTAATAATCTGATCATAACTGACATGGGAGATGCTTTTATAATATTTACAAAACCATGATAAAGTGGATTAATATGGCAGTTGCATTTTAAGCATCTAACTGAAATCTATCAACAATTGTTAGCAGTGGTGGTCGATTAAAGGAGACTCTTAATGGAAATCATAGAAGAACCCTGAAATAAAAAGAAGTATGAAGGCATTATAACAATTTTGGAAGGCATTATAACAATTTTGGAAGGTATTATAACAATTTGGGACAAGTCTTTGCAGTGATTATGTGTTTTCATAGATAGGTCATAGTGTCCCATGTCTTTACATACTTATGAATTTTAGTTTAGGAAAAAATGTAGCAGGTGACTTAAGTCGCACTTGATTTATGCTATCAGTACACATTTCAGTGGATAACTGTGTTTGTATACATCTTTTGTAAAATAATGTTGGTTGACTTGTTTCCTTTGGCTTTGGAAAAGATACACTGATATTAGAATTGGGCTTTCATTCTCCTAGTTAGCTGTGCTGTGGTGCTCGAATGTACTTTCAGTGCCAGTCTCTACTCARTATTATTTTAATTTGTTATTTAATGCCAGGTTAGTATTTTCAGCTGGTGTTTGTATTGTAAAACCCACCATTATATTACTATTATTGTCAAAACTGAATGTCAGTCCCAAGCAGTGTTGGAGACACTGAAGGAACCTGAATAAACCTAATTACCTTTAGGTATGTAGTCATCACATCCGAAATGCATATCAAGTTACATTACTTTTCATGAGCACTCTCTTCTTCCTTTACTCCTCTCCAAGCTCCAGATGCACTTGTGTGATGAAGATGAGGGAAAAGCTGGCCTTTGTGCACAACATCAGTAACTAAGAAGCTCACTGATTACAGACACATCATATCTCATGCTATAGTTATAGCCTTCCAACTATTTAGTCAATGCGAATACTCACATGAGTAAAAGTAGAATTACTAGACCTTATTGGTGTGTAGAATATTCCATGAATTGGTGCAAAATGTAATCAGAATAAGTAGGGTCCAAACGTGTCAAAAAAATCAGCTAGTGATCCTGATTTTTTTTTCTGTTTAAAACAGTATAAATAAGCTGTAATTACATTAAGCACAAATAAATAAAAATCATACTGCAGAAGTGGATCCAAATAACAAAACCAAAGCCCTCAGTCTTGTGAAAATGCTCCAGAAATTTTCCTCTTCAATCTGTCACATTGGTAACAATTTCAGGTGCTGGCTAAAAGGAAGAGCAGCAACTTTCAGTGTGGTCACTTGCTGCGTAGAATGGAAAGGTTTGATGAAGGTCTGATATGTAGCTTTGTTTTCAGTAACGCTGACAAATGGCACATATGCAGAAGTGTTAGGTCAGAAGGTTTAAAGCATTTGTTGAGTAATCAAAAGTTAGTAATTATACATGCAATTTGGTGTTTTTAACGGCTCTTGACTTGCCTACATCATATAGGACTTGGTTGGCGCCAGGTAGGCTTGGCAACAGCTCTGAAAGGTATGAGTCATGGGAATAGTTGGCAGATCCCAGAGATACTAGTAGATATCTGAGAAGAAAAAAGTTCTTGACCTCTTTCAAACAAAGCAGAGGGAATGTAAAGCTCAAAAGTTATAACAGTTCCAGCCCCTTTGCCAGTTTTGGTATATTTTCAATTTCACGACATCATGGATTACCTGCTTGTTCAATRGCCATCTAAACTGAAAGTAAAGATTATTAAAAATCAGAATACATTAGTGGCATTGCTAAGGTAATTGTTGTCTTGCGATGTCATGGTGGGTTGTATCTCTAGCTGGTACAATGTAACAATTTTGTTTTGGGATTTGCTTTAAACGGAAGATTTATAACTTTATTATAGAGCAGACTGATGTACAGAGGCTGGAAGCTGGTATGCAACTGCCATTGGCAAAAGACAGAAAATTTTTCTTACCACACTGCTCCTGCTGTAGGCAATATAGGGATACCTGCTATGATTCACTTAGAAAATGTTATGAAACATAACCTTAGCAGATCTATTCACAGATACCTACAAATGAATTTGCAGGGACATGAAAAAATATTTCAGTCTTCTTGTAACTATTGTTTCAAAGCAGACAAAACAATAATTGAGCAAAAGAGTTTTTAAAAAATCTATATTCAGAGCACTTGAATACAAAATTAAAATGTAGTACTGCTTACCTCATCTGTTTCTAATTCATGTTTACATAACTATTTCCTAAATTTCTCTCACCCTAATATTGGGTCAGAAGCTTCCTTGAACCTACTGCCGTGTTAATTAACTCATTAAGAATTTGATACGAGATTTATGCACTGTTCTTTTACAGTCATTGCCTCACAACCAGCAATGAAAATATGATGTGGTAGACAGACTCATTTTTTTAATTTTGTATCCACGGGGCAGAGTGTGGTCAATCAGGTTTTGTATAAAATTCTGGATACAAATTGTTACTCTGTGAAGAAAGAGCTTGATTTCAGAGTTTTGGAAAAACACATTTATTACCAGAATGAGTACAAAAAGATATTTACTTTTGTAGTCCTATTGTACTGAGGCTTCAATAGACTAAAGATGTGTTAATTTTTTATATTCCCTTCTGATACTTAATTTGTATTGTTGGATCATGGCTGCTTCAGATTACCTCTATCCATATTAATTTCTTAAATTATCACATGAACAGAAGAAAATATCTATTACATACCCTTTAGGTTAGGTGCAGATTTATTATGATTGAATTGAAACGTTAAAAAAAGCCATCGTATGCAAATGTGTATGAAGATATTGTGCCCTCAGTTTTTAAATAGAGATCCCTTTGGTTAATGGGGAGCTTTGCTTTAGAATTATTGGTATAATGTAGCTCACGCAGGTCCACTTAATCGATTTGGCCATGATAACTGATTTTTTTTTTCATGAATTTTCTTTATTGTTTTGAAAAATGTATARAGAATGTGTTTGGTGCTTTGCATATGTGGTGCTTTCTGTATATACTACAAAATGCTGACAGGGTAATGATAAATTTGCTCCTGGCATTGAAGGGCTGTATCTTGAGGTGACTTTTCTTCTTTGGTTCTTTATTCACATAATGCCATTAGTATTGTTTGTTACAATGTAGGATATTTATAACAGGAAACATCTGTGGAGCAGTAATAAAGAATAGTTTTCATAAAGCAGTTTTACATTATCCTTCTACCAGTATCTGATAACAGTCACATTTATCTGGGTGTAGGAACATTCTGACAGGTGTAAGGGATAACTGATTGATATAAACTCACTACTGCATGAAAATGAACCTTTTGATAAAGACATCTTAGTTAAACTGATAAGTAAAGTACAGAGAACATAACTGTCTGCTATTATGTATCATTTTATTACCTTTATGTTGATCTTGATCTTTTAAATGGATAGTAAAGCATTGACAAAAGATGACTGAATATAGACATTTGTATAATGTACCTTTAGCAGGAGCATAATCTTTAGATCAAGGACAACTTAACAGGCAAAGGGCTCATAATTCATTAAAATAGAGACACTATCTAGTTCATAACATGGAAAACTTAAACAATGCAGTATTCTAAGGATTCAAAATTAATACTTTTTCTATTTCTTTAAAATATAACTCTATTTAGGTTTTGATGGATTGAGAGGCCGATGAAAGCGTTGGCTAAAAATTAAAAATAGTTAAGAAATTTATTTCCTGTTTTATCAGTTCCCAGAGCTTTTATGGGCATACCCATGTTAACATCTCTCTGATATTAAGTTTTGAGCAGATGGATGCCGTGAAAATTATTACTTCATTTAATAAGATAGAAATAAAAGTGTTTCTCCACTTACGTGTTTTCTGTGAACATGGTCTGACTCTAAGTATTATTAATACAGTATTCTGGTATTTGAAAGAAGAAAATAAATGGAAATCTATAATAGTCTGAAATCCTATGGAATCTAGAGACCGTTGTCTTGATTATGCAATAGCATCTTACATCAGCATGTTGGAGATATGGAATAAACATCAGGAACTTTAATATTTTGACATGCGTTGATTTAATTTCATATAGAAATACGGTCAATAAAAATAGCTAAGAAAATTCTAATTAATAGGAAAATTTAATAGACCAAAGCACAAAGAAAGTAGGTAGACACCCATAGTATTTTATATGTTAAATATTATTTCAAAATGTTTGTGTAAATGTATGTAGTTAGACAACATTAATTTATGCTTATTTAGTAAAAAAATATAGGAAATCCAGTCCTGTATGCTTTAAGTAGAGCCTTTTTGGTATTCAGTATTTGTGACTTACTGAATAATCTTGCAATGAAACAAATATATTTTTTCTTGTGTCAGACTAGAACTGTAATTGCTCAGTACTACTAAGGTGGAAAAGGGAATAATAGAATCTAAAAATTAGTAATAATTTGTGCTATTTCTTAACKGCTTTTGATAGTTTTTTTAACTTTCATTTATTTAAAAAAAAGTAAACTTGAGAGGAAAAATTTGCCATTGTAGATCTTGATGAACTTTACATCATTATTTTAAAATAGTAAAAGTTTGATGTTACGTATGCATTGGTGAATGTACACGTGAATGTCGTGTTTATTGTCAGCTCACCAGAATCTGCTAAATTGCATGAGATGCGGTAATCCAATTCTTTCATTTACTATGTTTTTATTTTAAATAAAAATAAGAGGAGGATGGTTTTATGGAGAGTGGTTTTATGGAACGTACTCTTGGTTCGAGATTCACCCTTTCAGCTGTATAGTGAAAGTGGCCTCTTAAATCACAGGTACTACCTCGACATTTTATTTTTAATCAGAGAGATATTCTGTTCTAAATTTAAAGGAATTTATGCACATGATTAAGCAATTTCTTGAATGAGGGCCTTCATTTTTACCAGGAGGATGCTTCATATGAACAGTAGTCTGCTGTGTAATTAAAACACATTATCAGATTTAGCTTAATTAGTGTTAAAACAAAACAAATGCTTGATGCCTCCTTCAAGGACATTAAAAAAAAAATGCTTTCCTGCTATTCTTGATTTGTCATGTTGTGCCAATGTTGAAAATGAATGAATTATGTTACTTGCCATAGTGACAGATTCTTTTACCTGAAATGTTGTTCTGCATATAGCACTTATCTGAAATCAGTTGTTCATATGCTGGAGAAGTCCATGTACATCTTGTATGCAAATTATTATCTTTTAATCTGTTTATGAATACAGCAAGGTTGAGGTAACAAAGGTCTGAAAAAATTAACATTGCATTATCTTTGTTTTTGTGGGGTTAAAACTTTCAGAGCATGCTAATATTAATTGTGGTTTATTTTCTGTATTTTTATGGCAACCGAAAAAGAGGGGGGCATGGAGTTGCCTCTTCAAAAATATACCATCTTTGTCCAGGGAAGTGGTAGAGTCACCATCCCTGGAGGTGTTCAAAAAACGTGTGGATGTGGTGCTTCGGGACATGGTTTAGTGGGCCTGGGTACTGGGTTGATGGTTGGACACGATGATCTTAGAGGTCTTTTCCAACCTTAATGATTCTATGATTCTATGGTATATTAGCACGTCAGTGAAATTTTCACATTAAGAAATGACTGTATGATCCATCTCACSTGACTCTCATCTCTTCTTCTCCAGAGACCAGTAGTAAAATTTCACGTGCATCAAAGGGCAGGAGAAATATGTGACTGTTTATATAGGTTATTCAACAATCTTTGAAACGTATCAGCATATGCATAATTCACATTATTTCTTCTCTGAGATCTTGATCCTTCTAATACGTTTAGTATTTGTGTGATGTTTTAATATTTATGTTCTGAGCCCAATAGCACTGGTAACGTATTTTAATTTTTTTTTTTTTTTAAATCCAAGGGAAACTATGTTGATAAATTCAGTTTTTCACATCATAGAAAGTATCATCCCCATTGGTGATACATGTAGACTCAATGAAGAGGCTGAAGTCTAAGTAAACAGAACAGCTGAATTTCTGTTGCACTTGAAATCATGGTCCCTTTAATTRTGGAATGAGACTTCCAGATACAGGGATAGAGGACTTTGACATACATAGTTGCTAATCTTGCACCTTCCATGAAAACTAAAATTTCTTCTAAAAATGGAAGTTTAAAACACAAAACAGAAAAAACCTAAACAAACCCAAATTAACTCTTTACTGGAGACAATATTTTTGAATTTTCAACATGGAATTCAGCTTTTTGAAATAATTTCTTGTAGAAAGACATAAAAAAATCCTTGTTTGAAACAGTACTGGTCCACATCTCTGTAACACATCTTATCATTAGAATGCTGGCACATTTTAAAAGTGAAACTTCATGAGAAAAAAGAAAAAAGAAAGAAAAAGAAAAATCCTGTAAAAGTATAAATGAGAAGCAAACCAAAACCAAACCACAGAGCTGACATTTTAGAATTGTTTAGTGGAATTGCATCCTGGCACAGGCTGATTGGAATAAATGAACCTCTCCTGACCATTGACTCTCAGTGTCTTAGAAACTGAATTCTGGAAGCATAACATGTATTAGCTTTGGTGCATTTTTTTTTTTTGATATTTACAGGTCTTGGCAATATCTGAGAGACCTTGTTTTCATTTCTGGTCACCACCTCAGCAAACTAATCAATGAGGCATGAACTGCTATCTGCAGAGAAAGAAATGAAAAATAAACCAGAGATAATCCTTCAGTTAAAAGGTTATTCTGTGCGATAAAAGCTATTTTGTTAATTTATTTACTTACTGGTACAGTGAGATAAAGTGAGGGAACAATTAGGGAATTCTAGTTGAAAGGATTTAAAAGGGCAATGATGACTTAATATTTTAGGTTATTTGATTGACAGTATAGTTACACTGATTTCTTAAACTAAAAAATAAATAGTTTTCAGTGAGTCCAAATTCTGTTTGATTCAATTAGTATTTTCTGCTTTTTCTATCAATCATATCTTCATGCTCACAAATATTAGTTTTAAACTATATTTTATTTTTATATGGAAATTTGGTTAAACTAGGATAAGAAGTTATTTGTTTCTATACAGTATCTGCAGTAATAATGGTTTCCATATTTTATCCCTATTTTTCATAATTTCATATTTCCTGTTCTTCAAAATGTACTAAGCTGAATAAAACTTTGTTGGTTTTGACCTATATGAAATCTGGTAGAGGACATTTGTAGTTTGCAGACTATTACATATTATTTAATTTGGTTTATTGAAACTAATTAAAATTATTTTAATATTCAGATTATATTTTAGTCAGTTATTTCTGAATATAAACACCAAGTTTAAGAAAATTATAAAATCTGTACATAACATGTTGCAAGAAAATGATTGGTAAAATCTGTACATAACATGTTGCAGTAATAGTTTATTTTTTCCCAGTGTTTTTTTTTTTAATTTTATTTATTTATTTATAAAATCTTCCCAGTGTGCAAGTCTGTATTTTGGGATGTAATTCTGTTTAGTTGCAAACAATATTATAATAAAACGATTATTTTGCATACACATCTCTACCGATACAGTAATATTTTCAGAAGCAGAGATGCGTAGGGATACCTGTGTTCAAGTCTGTCAGGAGGGTTTGATCTATGTTTGGGAAACAGTAACACAGTGAGCAACCCCTTCACCTTTTGGAAGTGGACAAGGCTTTGTAGCATCTTGTACATGCAGAATAATCCACTTTTAAGAGATTCAATCTGTAGGTGTTGATACTTTACAACTTCTGTCATTTTACAGGTCTGATGAGTATCATTGCCAAGAAATTTTCTGTTTCTCTTTTGGATCTTCATCTTTTCCTCTGCATGAGGATTGGTCTTTCCTTTTTTATTCTGCTTGGAGAGTTGTTTTTCACTCTGCTATTCTCTCTCCCACTTTCACTTTCATGAAGCCCGTTTTTTTCCAGAACCATGAAATTTGCACCTTTTTTTCCTAGCATGGGAAAAGAAAATATTATATGTTGCTCACTTATATTCTCTCTAATTTCTTTTAAGTGGTAGAGACGTTGACCAAGGTCTTGCGAGTTAGAAGCACTTTTTGCGGAGATGGATTGACTGTGTCATCTGTGAACTATCATGGGTATGATACAATTCCCACAAAAATCAAAGGGAGTCTTTCCTTTGATTATAAAGAAAAGGGCTCATGCCCGTTGTTGCCAACAGTGGAACAGTAACGATGCTGGAAGGGTATCAAGCAAGTCCTCTTTCATGCCAAATCCAGGCATGAGATTCTAATAAATTCCTGTGCAACATTTGCTCCACGCTACAACACAGAGGCTCTTTCATGGTCCTGAGCTTGTGCTTCCAATAGGAAGCATTTCGGTTTTCCTCCTCTCTTTGCTCACTGCCTCCACCTCGTGGAACTGGCTCACCTGCCATCCGTTACAATTTTCCAAAGAATTGATAAACTCAGAAGAGGTGGATCAGATGAGATAGGTAGGTTCAACTTGGCTAGTTGGATGTAGGAATGGATTATCAAAATCAGTCAAGCCAATTTAGAATTTCTGAAAACAGGGGGGAAAATTGGCAGCTGGAGAGAAAAGTGCTAAACTGCGCTTGGAGGAAGAAGTTTATTACAGATGAAGGCTGGCAAACTGCAGTGAAACGGGCATCTTCCAACCTAGTAGTCACTGGCTGCTTTTCACAAAGCATCTCTTCTCACTCCTCCCTCCTCCATAAAGCGTCTTTGTTTCCTATTTAAAACCTGTATTTTTAATAGCATAACTACTCACGTTAGCATCATTGTGTGTTAGGAGCTTTCCAAATAGACTAGACCAGAAGCTGTTCTGAAGGACTACTGTCTGACATGTCCAGACAAACAGGACACTAAAAGAAGAGGTAGCTGGTGTGCATGTATGCTCAAGATACTAATATTTAACATTTACATTGCGGTAATAAGCTACCAAATTTGGGTCTTATTTTGGTAGTTTATGTTGTACCTTGCGCAATACAGGATTGCCCCTGTATATTGTGACTTTATTAGAGGAAAATTTGTATGCACAGGCAGAGTAGAGAAGCACAACAATTTAAGGCTAATTTGACCAAATTGTTTTCAGTGATGTGATTGCTGCTGCTGCTGCAAGCCAGCATAAGCTTTAACAGGTTCTTGTTGTGAACAAGTTTAAGCGAATATAACCCCCTCTTTGGTTAGAGTTTGCATTTTTCTACAGGATGATCAGTTTTCTTTTTAAGAAAGTAGAGTTGTATCCCTCTGATTTGATCGAAAAAGTCTTTCTGTCTGTGTATTTCACATTCTGGATAAGTAGTCTATACTTTGGACTATTGTCTACAAGTTAGTGACTGCTTCTCTTTCTGTAGTAGCTGTGTTAAAGGTAAGAACTGTAGCTGCCTAACAGACGACTAGGGTTTCTATATAACCACTGTAGCCACAAACACATCCTGAAAGTGATTTATGTCATCTTAAAATAGATTACTTAAAAGAGAAGGGGATGAATAGATCTTGGAGGATGTCTCACTCTCCAGAGAAACATCATAAATGACTAACGTTGACTGAATACTTATTTATGGAAAATTTGGGCTAGTTTAAGTTAATATTGCCCCTTAAAACTTTTTTAAAAAAAATCAGCACCTGTAAATGAAAAATGTTGTGAACTGGAGTATGTTGTAATGAAATATTTACTATTTAAAGATTGACTTCTTCATAACTTCAAAATATATTTTACTTGCTTTTTGCCTGGACACTTATCTCTAGAAGTGAGCTATTCAGCTTCCAAAAAATGACAGCATAAATTTGAAACATCATCACAGTCTTTTCAGAACTGATGGGAAATGGTGCCACATCTAATACATTATTTATCAAGCTACGATTGCAGGAATAGCAAATATCTTAATTAGTGGAATTAATCAATTATGCCTTCAATCGTTAGTTGCCTGTAGTCCTCTATAAGGAAAATAAGTTTCTTCTGTTATTCTACCTTTTAAAAATGTGGTTATCATGCTCTCCTTCTTTCAAGCATTTAGAACAAAGTCCTGATAATTTAATTACATGCCTCATTCAAATGCAGTATCATATGAACCTGTAATGGCTCAAATAATCTGTTTACTAATAATTCATCCAGTAGTGCTTTTTTTTGAAGGGAGAGGGGAAGGGAGAGCCTTATCTGCAATTTCACTTTGGTACAGTATTATAATTATAAAAGAATAACAATATAGTTGTACAGTCTGCCATTTAGTTCAATGTTTTTGGGTGCATTTAAGCTATTGAATTAATCTCACTTTTAAACAATAGAATATAATACTTTAATAGCTTGCCTTTGCACTGGCTTTGTGGGATGCTGAAATTAGTATTATAATGCACTGTGTATAGTTTCTGCTGAATCTGATTGCTTTAGCAGCAGTCAGTTTGATAGTATCAGGTTCCAGCTTGCATTGCTGGGTCAACATGGACCCAGGCCATTAAAGGAGAAAGGTTCAGGGAAAGTTCATTTCTATTGTTTTACCATGGTTACAAAATAGAAAAAAAAGGAGAAATCCTGCATTTGTAACATATTGCTTCCTTGGGCCCTGAAGGTAGTATGATCTTTTTTTCCTCTTAAATTGAACACAGAAATATAAACCTCATGATTATCTGTAATATAAACAAAAGAATATTTTCTGATCACTTTTAAAGTAAAACACAGATGTTCTGTATTGGCTGCTGATGTCATTAAACAAAATGTTTGTATTCATTTAATTTGATCTCCCAAACTGTTAGYGTTTAAATTTGTTACTAGGTCAATAGAAAAATTAAAACTTCATACCGGCTGTTATAATACTGACTTTTGTTTACATAATTTTCACTTTAATTAACTCACCRTAAGCCTGTTGAAATAAGTGTGTTTGTTTTTTCTTTAAAATATAACCTGTCCATTGAAGCATTTTCTTTTTATTGTGGTTATAAAAATAAACATTTTCATGAAAAAGCGTGATCTTAAATGTCATCATATGTGTTTAACATTTACGGCAAGGTTGTAAACGACTTGTGAGGTACCATTATGAAAGGGTTTAAATCTTAAGATAAACGTGTTCATTACATATATAAGAAAAAAGAGAGAAAGGATAAACGCCTTTTCACAGCATTAGTATGTTTTACATGTGAACTGTTGAAGAAAGCTAATTCTACAGCAATGAGTACTTCATTCAAAGAGGTAAATCATGTAATGGGTGTAATATAGAGTAAAATTTGCTATCTGTACCAATATGAAGAAATTCTGTAAAGCAAAAGGTTGCACAAACATTCTCTTAATGGAGGGATTTGCGTGAAATTTAACTGAACTCTGAAGGTTGTGACACAGCATAATCTTCAACAATATTTTTTTATTTATAAAGGCCTTTATGTATAATTCCTATAAGCCACTTTTTAGATAAGTGAAGCTATTTGTAGATCTGTTACACAAGTCAAAGAGATAAAGGCATTCAAGACAATGTTAGTTACRGAAACGAGCGTACAGGGGTGAGTGTTTATTTGTTATTTTCCAGAGTTGCCTGCCTCTATTATTATTAAATGTTATCTCATTAAGAAAAGCAAATTTCACATATGCTAAGCTGGGCCAGGATAAATGTGTATTTTAATTTAAGATGGTTGGGGAACATGCAGATAATATTGTTGACTTAGTGTGTGTCATTAATCTTCCAAGATGGTGATGCAAGGCACATGCTTTTAGGGTCTCTCTACCCAAAGAGGTTTACAAGAGAGGTCTGTGGTCATTCGAAAGAGTCATCTCACAATACCATTGCTATTGACTGAACTGACGTTTGAGTCTTAACAAGAACGTTGTGGAAAGGGAAAAAAAAAAAAAAAAAAGGAAAATACTTGGATGTTTGGCATATGTGAGAGTTAGGAAACTTTATAGGGTGCAAATGAGTACTAAGTAAACTCTATTACCCTTTGTTTACCCTTGACTACACTTCTAGATTTGATACCCATTAGCAAATGATATCTGTTTTTTCAATTGACTATGGTGCTCATTTTCTTTCTTAAATGATTGTGTTAATGTTACTGTGCCCTGCTAATCACCTGCAGGGATTGCAGTCTGTATGGACTCATGCTACACAGACAGATACACACACACACACACACGTGTGTGTGTATATATATACACGTGTGTGTGTATATGCATTTGCATATGTAGATATTCTAATGATCATATGGATCACGGTTCTGTCATGATGGGGAGACTGGATATAGATACTCATCTTTCACCATTTAGTACTTGGTGAAAGAGTCACAGAAGCTGTAGTTGACCCGTTTACATAGTATGTGTTTCTCTAGGTCACTTGAGTGGTGCATAGTMTCACAACCCAGTGGGAGAGAAGATGGCAATCAGTACTTACTAAAGTTGATGAAGTCTAGATTGGTTCCTCCTTTGCTTTAAGGCATTCTGGGACCACACCCCCTATTAACTTGGGAATATCACCCTAGAGTCTCCCATGTGTAGAATGTGCTACACTATATGGTCTATCTATACATGTATGTATGAAGAGTTACTATGTGAGAGAGAAAGCTTTTGTGACGACTAACTCTCCTATGCCCAGGAGTCCAAGGCATGTCTTGTCATTACTTTTTTCTTAAGTAAGTCGTTGAATAAATGGATAGACTGGAACAGATGACTGCTTTACTGTTCTGCTTGCCAGACTCCTTTTGTGTATCTGAGCCTCTATACTTGGAAGATACTGCTTAAAAACTGTAAAACTTTTATCTCTTTTAAAAGACAGCATAATGAAAAAGCATCAGTACAAACATATTATACTTTGCCAGTTTATTCAGTTCTATTAAAACAGATTATATCTGATATCCAAGTCAAGAAAGTCTTGAAGACATCACTCTGACCTTCAAGCATGTAACCGAGGATGTTTCTGGACAGAATAATATCTAATTTGATTCCTCTTCTGTAAAAGGGATAGTCTTCTGCTGATTTTCTTTTCTGAAGAACTTGATTCATTACCACAGAAACCTGCCCAGTTCTGCCAGAAGTACTGATTCACAGCATAGAAAGCATATTATTTGGTCAAGTAGGTGTTTCTTTGTTATCATCTTTAGTACTGGAATGAAACTTGAAACTGCAAAAGCTAATATGAAGTCTCAAGCAAACAGATAACATCATGGAGAAAACATTAGCATTGGTGAAAATGTCCCTCTTAGTTTGACCCATGACACTTCGATCAGTGTTTACAACCTCTGATTCAGAGATCATCAGCCAGAACAAAATCAGGAAAAAAAAAAATTTTGGATTCATTTGTTTGATGATTTTGGATAATTTTTCATTTCTAAGCCCTTAACTTGCATGTGGCATAACATTTTCAGAGCTTTTTCTGCATGTGAGCAAGACAGAGTGATAAWAAAGTAAATTTTTATTGGTGAGAATACAGAACAGAAACTGAGGTACTCAGTTTTTCAAGCTAAGGCTTTCAGAAAAGTAGAAAATATGAAGAGTCAAAATATAATTGTGAATTGGCACCTGCTTTAACTCTTGCCTAACTTGACTCTGGGCATGGAAAGAAAATGTGTTTGTAATTATTGTGATTAATTTGTATTTCATTATCATCTTAATGCTCAGTCAGGATTTGAGCTGCTTGTGCTACGAGCTATATAGGCGGAGCAAAAAGATAGTTCTATGTTCATGTTATGTATGGAGATGTTCCAGGTGCAAATCATGCCAATCAAACATCATATGGATGTATATACTGGCCAGCTGTAGTATATCCCAGGAGAGCATGCTGCAAGTCTGTGGTGCCATTTTGACCATCTTGGAAGTTGTGCTTCTGTAAGAAATTCTCTTATATGAAATTCTGTCATATGTGTCCCATGCTGCTGAAGATACAAAGTTTAAAAGGAAGGATGAATTGAATTGAAGGTGTCTCAACCAGAATTCATAAGAGAATGCATTTACAACCATTAAAATTACACGATGAATTTGGTCTTCTATTTTGGGGGTGCTTTATTTTGTCTAATGTGAGATGTTTTTGAGAAACACACTTCTATCTTTTCAGACCTAGTGCAGCAGTAATTTAAATTAATTTCAAAGTCTAGTATCTTTCTCTCATAATGTGCTTTGGAGATGGGAGGTAAAGGGAGTAAACCAAGTGTAAGTTTTCCAGTCACAGAGTAAATACAGAGCAGATCCATGGTTAGGCATGTTAAATTACATATAAAAATCAACTTCTCAGTAATTGATTTCTGTCTTTCTGTGAAATAGATCCTTTGATATCTTCCTGTATAGCTGTATTGTATGAAGCTTCACTCAAATGGAATTACCAGAATTACACAGAAATATAAATAATAATAAAATCATACCAGAAGTAGATACATTTGTCAGCTCTCTTATCTGAAAACATACTACTTGTACTACTTAACAGAAATGACTGATTAACTTTTCAGTGTTTCCCTAGGATAACACATTAGTAGCAGACTTATTTCTGATAGGCCAAACTTTACATAAGATAGTTATGGGACAGCTTTGAGCATTGGCTGTATTTCAGACCTGCAAATAACATATGTACAAACACTGACTAAAGGGTTATGGTGTTAAATTTTCCGGTATCACCAGATTTGATCCTCTGTAGCTTGATAGCAATGCATGAATGACTTTTTTAAATTGTTAAAAGGATAACAAACAAAAGTATCTTTGGTTGGATCAGTTAAATATTTCCACTTCAACCTGTAGTACTGTCTGKTTTTTTTTTAATTTAATTTTTTTAGGGCTTGGGAGTCTTGGATTGGTATTCTGTATCATCTAAATTACTGTAGTACTACTGCTCAGGAGGGAAACTGTGCTACTATTCATATGGTTATAGATGCACTCTGCAAGGAAAACGGGAGGTTGAATTTGGGTGATTGTTTCTGTTCCTTGCCTTGCACAAGGAAAGTAAAATGCAAATTTATTTTACAGTATTCCATAGTAGAATATAAAGGCCAAGCAAGGCTACATCTAGACTTACAAGGTTGGAACACTGTAATACAGCTGGGATCTCGATTTCACAAACAGGAGGYTTTGGGGGACTGGGTACACAGAGCAGGGATTTTTCCTGGAATATGCCATAATTTATTTTTTCCCTATGAGTTCATATTTTGCTGTGTTTTGGAGGTAAAGTACAACTGGAGTACACACAAGGATTTACTAATTAAAGGGTACCTACAAGGGTAACCAGCCCTCTTGTATCTCTTGGTCCACATGGAGTTTAAGTGATGAACGTTGTGCTGGGTGTGGCACAAACCCATTGCTATACTAATAGCTGGTTTCTGTCCCAAACAATTTGAAGTCTGAACGACAGACATGAAACGAATGATGTGTATTAGGACTTGCTTACTGATATCAGGTAGAAGTTCAGAGAGTAGACTCGTTTCACCAGTGTTACTTGTACAGTGCTACCCAACATAAATATCTCACTCTGACCCTAGATATCATCTGTTCAAAGAAACCTGTCATTTTAATGCTCACTACTCATCTAGTAGATTCATTCATAGATCTGTATTTATACATATATGCAAATACAAAATGTAAATACCTTATTTAAAGTTTAAATTCTTGATTTTAATGGAAACTGCATTGTTACCATCAATCTGTGCTACATCAGCTGTGCAGTTTATAGCTATAGACTAATGGACAGTCTTTTCAGGATTTCATATCACTACTGTTACTCTCAAATGTACAATAAAAGTCACTTTTAAGCTTTTATTTAGGTAGTTCCAGCAATTCTTTGGAAGTGTACGGTTAATGACCGTGGGTTTTCAGAATTAAAAATAAGGTGAATAAAGGGCAGTGAACATTAACCACAGTCTCTGGCAGAAGCTAGAATAAAATTTTTCATTTTGAGTATAAATAGTTTTTTAAAGGGCAAAGGGTTTAAGATATAGGCAGCTTCATTAAAAAGGTGACAGTTCACTTGTTTCAKCATTTCATGCAAAGAATTGTGGCCAATTAAGTGATGAATGCATTCAGATATTACAGTGGATACACTTATATGATAGAACTCCATTATCAACTGTTATGAATAAGAATAGCATATTAATTAACAAACTGCCAGGAGAACCAGAGTATTTTCACAAAATACTTACCTTGAATAGTACAATATTTTTTTTTCTTTCTTACTTGAGCTTAAATCGGCACTGAAATGTTTATGTATCTTTAATTTAATACAGGCGGTAATGAACACCAGCTCTGTGATCCCTTGAGCAGTGATGGGCTTGTTTATTATGTAGGTGTTTTTTCTTGTTGTGTTTCTGTTCTTTTTTTTTAGGGAGCTCAAAATGGCAGCTGCTGCCCAGAATGTCCTACTGGAAAACAAATCAGATGTAACTTCTCTAAACGAGTTAAACAAAAATTTCTTAAACAAAGATATTAACTTATATTATGTATGTATGGTTATATATGTGTTCAAAAGAGTAGTGTGCTATTATATGGCCTAATTCTGCTTTGAATCTAATTGGTTATTTGTACATGCAATTATCTGATTTATGTTCACAAATTTGTAATTACATGTGCAAGTTATATGCAGAGATGAATGCAGATGGTTAAAAAACAAGCCTTGAAGCAGGACTGTTCATTCCAACTAAAGTTCATACATTTAAATCATTGTTTCAGGCCATCTGCAGACTCTAACAGACATAACCACATCAGTTACACTTGCTTCACATTGGGAATCATCTCAGCAACTTGAAGTAGAAACTTTTTTTTTAAAAAATGAAAGCTTAAAATTTGTTTAGATTGTGTCATTTATGGGTCAAACCTGCCTTTCTGGCCTATTAGCTCCATGCTTGACATTTAATATTCATAGTAGATGTTGTTTTGAAAGGATGTTTTTGGAATTAAAAGCCTAAGAAAAGATGAAAACAGTTGAGGAAAAAATAGGCTTTGCATCTGTTATAGTTTGGGGTTTCATGTTAGAAGGAATCATTTAGCTTGCATATTTAAATTATGGGTGCAGCTTATGCTGTAAGGTTGAGTGAAACGGGAAAGGCATATGTTATAACTTGACAGAAAGCATTTGTAGGAAGCATGCACTTTAGATCACTGCTTTTTGTACATTGTTTTTGTAGTTCCAAGAATTACTCTGAAAAGACAGCAGTGTAAATAGAGGAAATAATAAATATGATTTTGCAAGGTTTTCTTGTTGCTATTGCCAGTACTCCTAAATAACTTTCTTCAGGCCCTCCAGTGCTGTGATTTCTGTTGGATATTCTGAGTGCTCTTTCTGAAGCAATGTTTGTATCAAGTAAAAATATATCAATATGGTTTGAATTTATGCATGAGTTCTGTTTAATAATTGCATTTCATTGTTCATTCAGACTTATTTTCTACTCTAGCTTGTATGGTTGTCATCATCAGAGGTTTGTGTTTCACAGTTATTACATAATCATGAGAGCCAACATACTTAAATGTTTTAAGAACTTTCCGGCAGATCTAGTGTTTCAGCTAATTAGATGACACAGTGAACTTTTTGGCTTAATTT
Organism: Oceanodroma leucorhoa; assembly: GCA_030449065.1. Classification (NCBI taxonomy): domain Eukaryota; kingdom Metazoa; phylum Chordata; class Aves; order Procellariiformes; genus Oceanodroma; species Oceanodroma leucorhoa. Next base: position 23,055,521 of record JASVER010000002.1, read on the forward strand.
ACTTCTGACATCATAATTATGCCACCCAACAGAATTAAATTCATTTTTTATCTGTTTTTCACTTTCCAATAGGTGACTTACAGATCTCAATTTCATTAAGAGAACAGTCCCATTTCAGTAATAATTTAAACTTATGTACAATCACAGCTGTATTCAAATCTGGTACTGTGATTTACTCCAGTAACCCTAGATTTCTAACTGTTTTTATTTCCTTTCTTGCCCTTTGGGTCATTCATATATTCAAGTAGTACGGTCAGTCAAGCAGAATCTTTTTCGTAGATTCTTTCGTTGTGTTTGTAGTAGGACTTTGAGCATCAAGAAAGAGCTGACAGGTATCGCTGTAATACATATTCTATATATTCTTGCACTTGTGTACCTTGTATCTTGTACTCTTGTGTCAAGAATATTCCCGATCTTGCTGAAAAGCAGAGTGATTTGGGCTGAGGAAAATGGAAATGGCATGATGTTTGCATGACTGGTCTGTAAGGAAAGGAAATAATTCAATAAGGTCTTCTCTAACCGCCCAAGCGCTTAGTATCCTAGTACTAACCAGTGCTCGTGTATTACTGTGATAAATGGCTTTGGGATGGGATATGGAATGCAATATATTTTCTTCCATTTAGCTTAATTATTTGGACCACTGATAAACTGGTACTGCATTTCTGACCAAATATCCATTTTTTGGCCATTTTGGTTTAGAAATAGCAGTGAAGTATTCTGTTACTGAAATGCAATAATATTTTATCAGTAGGCTTTCTTCACTACTCACTCCTATAACACAATCTATTTCTTTTGGAGATCATTCATATACTTCTTTGTGAAGATTTTTAAACAAATCTTTGTATTTATTTTTATCAGCATTGTTTGCTGTCTCAATAGCTCCTTCTAATATATCATGAGTTCAGCACTAATTACTGTGTGAGAACATTTTCTGTTTAACTGTGAGAAGAAAAATAAATTTAAGGTAATTGCACTGAGAGTTTTATTGTTTTATATGACTGCTGCAAGTAAAAAGGACGTGGTGTGATTTCCAATGTTTGTTTTACTAACTGCCAAAATAGATATATGCCCAGTCTTAGAATTGCATTCTTTTGCTTTGTTCTTGAGTGGGAGTAGAAGCGGAAAACTTAAAATAGTAAAGTATAAGGTTTAAATAGATGTACGTTGTCATTTTTTTGCCTTTAAAATGCTAGTTCAGTGCATTAGAAATATTTATGAAGGTTACCTTGGCAAGCAAGTGTTTTCCAACCAAAGGAATTAAATTACACAAAAGGTTTAGTCAGTCTTCCTAGACCTTATTTTTCAGAATTGACACGCCCTTGGCTCAAGTCTTATTAGTGTGAAGCCTGCACATATGACACTGAGAGCAGCATGGAAACCATCCCAAAACCAGATATACCATGTATATACCATGGGGAAAGAGTTGGCTACAGGTTGTCACAGGCTATCCCTGTCTTTGCTTTAAGTCAGCAAGTAGCCTCAGGCTGTAACATCCTCAACCCTTTTGCAGTGGCCGTCGTATGGCGAGCACATAATAACCACTTTCACTGACTGTTCACCTAAATTTCATTCAGCCAGCTCCTTTGAGGTCAAAAATTCTGTGTCAGGCTTTGAAGCACTGGGGGGAGGAAGAACAACTGAGAAATAAAGCCTAGATTTTCAGTATGTACCTAAATGAGATGCTTAAATGCTGATGTAGCTAAAATTGATATTGGTATTCAAAGCTGTTCTAAGCAGTTCTAAGAACATAAAAAATACATTAAATAAATACACCAAATGCTTGTTACAGATTTGCTGGCTATCACCTCTGGAGTGTAACTCTCCCCACCACCTCCCAATATTACTGATTATAAAACTGCCTGGCCAATGGCAGCTTCACTGCATCATGTTTGCTCAGTTTCAAATGAGGACAGTTATTCTGTGCACTAAACTTGCTCACAGACAAGGTTAAAAATAAAACTGTAAATGTAGAAAACCAGCCCTGAAAATAATTAGTTTTGGCTGGAAAGGCAGTCTGCCTTCTTACAGCTGGTCGGAGTTGCTGTTTTCTTTAGGGATACTTCATGTATTGAATAAAAATAGTTCTAAAGAGTGAAACTGTTCGCCTAGAGTTAATTTTGCACAATTACTCCTCAAAGTCAGGGCATCGGAAGGATAAATCACAGCATTATCTCAGCTGTGTTGCGCACTCTTTTCATTTTATAATATATGTTTTGCCGTGCGATCAGTCATCTATTAAATGCTAGTAACATACTCAGAGAGGTATATACTACTCATGAAGAGTTTCAGCTGTTTTGGAACAAATATCTTCCTTGGTGCTGAGATCTCTAACAGAAATTGGTGGGAGGTCTACGTGTCTAAGGCTTTCAAGGATGAGATCCTTAAATTTTAAAGCCATGGCTGTCTTCAGGCAGATAGTGAAAAGACCTGAATGAAAAGTCCGCGTACTTTTAAAGCCTGCAGATAAACCCGTACCTATTCTCCCTTCACCTGTTTCCACATGATTGTGCAGGACCAGATCTTCTGTTGATTATGTCTGCTTTTAATGGTTTTGCACTATCAAAGTGATTTCTAGGAGCAGGCTCATGCTTTGATAATACAATTGGAAGTGTATAAAACTTTAAGAGTATAATCAAAGCACAACATTTTAGCTGATAATAACCACTGATTCTTCCATTTTTTATTGTTTAATTCAGCCATCTGTTGTAGATTTGGTAACATAGGAAGGATGTAAGACTAATATATGTTGGTTGAAAGACCAAAAAAGAATTACTTCAGAGAACTTGCTGTATTTTAGGACAATACACTCTCTATTGCTTGTCATGTTTTGTGCTTTCCATGCCAGTTACAGTGCAGAAGACATATATATCCTTTCCTTCAAAGATGAAAATGCTAGAGCCATAGTATTCCTTGAAGTATTTGTGAAAGTTGAAGGGATGAAATACAAATCTGACCAAAACCTAATGGTTTTATTTTCAGTGGTTCTGAAATATCTAATTAGCTGATACTAATGAAGAAACTGTTTCCCTCCCTTTCTGAGAGTTTAAAGATTCACCAGTCTGCACCTTTAGTTCCTCTGTCACTTAATAGTGTACTGTAGTTGTAAATCGTGATGATTGTCTACAAACATAAAGCTAACTTGTCTGTGGGAATGTCTTCTAAGCCCTGAAAAAAGTCTGCAGATTTTGATACAAAGCTTACACAAGCTTATATAAGGCAGACGAGTTTTGAGGGAGCTAAACGTATTTAGGTGCTTCACTTTAAAAACTGAGTACTAAATTAGTGATAYGTAGTCCTGTAGGAAGCTTTCATTTTCTTCTTCAACATATGTTAAGATATCTCATACATGAAAACTTAAGTTTTAGAGAGGAAAAAATCTAAAACTTACATATTTATATTTCAAAAAGCAGAAAGAGTGACAATGTTTCTATTACGTCTCCTTTTTAATGGGTAAACAAGGAACTGGTAACTTCTCCTCAGCTCTTTAAAACAGTTAATCATTGTGGCTTCCTTGAGTCTTTGTTGAAATTGTCTAATTCCTGCTCTCTCTAATTTAATCTTCAAAGAATGAAACAGTAGAAAGAAAGACCAGCTATGACTTGCAGGTGTAGGTCTGTTTCTCCTAGCGTCTTCTTGCGGAGTCCCAAAAGACTCCTTGACTTCTCCGTACTATGACCCTAGGTATTCACAAAACTTATGTTAGCTTTTGGGGTTTTGTCACTTCAGCCTGTTTATCTTAGCTCTAAAAAATCCAAACTGTAGTCATCTTCAAAATCAAAATGGGTCAGCTTTGAGTAGTTTACGCCTTGAGATACTTAGCATTACCTTAAGAAGTCAAATGTGTCTTCAGAAGAACCAGTGTTGTTCTTCCAGTGATTTTATTCAGATAAAAGACAAAATATTACAATATCTTTTATATTTCTATAAAAGCTTACATATAAAATCTAAATTTGAGCAAAAAGAGTATTATCAACAGTTTTTAAATGATGATTTTTGTATCTCAGTAACAACAACTAGAAGAATAACTTAAATTGCTCTGGTGTTTAAATATATCTTTTGCATAACAAATCAGCTCAAACCTATTTAAATTATATTTTATTTTCATACTGAAGACAAATCTACTGATTTTGATACAAAATAGGAATGCCAGTACTTTGAAGCAGGCTTATTAATCTTGGAATGAAAGTGAACTTGTCCTAATGTAAAAATAAGTAGGTCTTTACTATACACAAGTTTAGGAAAAATACCAACAAAATGATTCATTAAGCTATTTTTATCATTCTGTTTATGATAAACTCATTTGCTATGCTTTCAATGTTTTTTTTAAAGCATTTATCATATAGCTATAAAAATGGTAAAGAACTACAAATCAACATGCAAGTTTTCAAATAGAGTCAAAGTTACTATTTTTTAAAAGTAATTTTTACATACCCTTTTTTCCACAACTTTGGTAATGATTCATACAAAATTTTTGCATTTCTTATAGTTTGAAAACGGATCTTATAAAATGTTAGTATTTCAAGTTAGGAATTTGGTTAATGAAACAAGTACGTAATATAAATAACAAATTAAGACAATTATTGTTACTTAATCAGTTATTGGGGACAATCAGTGTGTGCTTATTTTAACCAATCAGAGGTTTACTCATTTTAATTGTGTATTGTGTCGTCTGCTGTGACTTTAAATTAGATCTTCCAGACCTTAAGAAATAATTCTTACATTTGTTTCTCTGTCTTGTTATAAGGAACAAACATTTCTGAAATAGATAATAGGCCTTTTTATAGTAAACTGGCGTTAGTGCTTTGTCACTTAAAAATTGTATCAGGAGAAAAGAGGTTTACTTCTCAGAAATTTCATTTAAATATTGTTAGTTGGATTGGAACTGGGAGTTTAGGACTTCATGAAAACACTTATTTGGTAAAGTTTGGGATAAATCATGTGGTAGAGTTGGGTTACTGGGCTCATTTATGGCTTTGAGTGTGACAGCCCTTTTGTATAGAGTAGCATAATCAACTTGACTGTAGAAGGCGACCACAGGAAGAGTTTTGCCTTGGATATTTCGATATCACTCACCTATAATTTGCTGCTGACCTTTGTTTACAGATTTAGTCCATGGGTGTCTTCTCTCAGGCTTTGAAGAGGGGTGGTTTTATTCCTCAAAATCAAAGACAAAAGCATTCAGACTTCACCATGGCTATATTTGGTAGTAAGCATTAATTCATCGAAGAGAATCTTTGCAGGAGTGAGCTTGTTGTTTTCTAAAGACTTGGAAGTCATTGGTAGGTTGTGCATTATGCCATGGCACCCTGCATGGTTTTTTTATGCTGTTGTCAGACCCTTCCATACTCATATCACAGCGGTGATTTGAGAACAGTGCATCATCATAGGTATTTAAATTAAGCCATTACAATTTTCTTACATAGTGGCATTTTTTTGGTGGGTGAATATATTAGAAACACTCCATTTAAATCAGATCATTTTTGTCTATAGTGTTTTTATCAGTTTTATGTGTATTCATGGTATGTTTATTTTTATTGTAAATCACAAAGCAAATTTCAAAGAAAGACAGAAGACACTTAATTTGGTTCTGTGAGCTGGAATGAGACAATATTCTTTTTCTACAACTGTTTTTCTTGTAGTTGTGAACATATGACAATTTTGTTTTTGTTAAAGAAAATCAAAAATCCCAAACCAATCAAAGAAATTATCAAGCTTATAATTTTAATAATGACCTCAGCTCAGGACATTAAGTTGGGAATTAATGATCAGTTAAGGTTAATGACTCAATGCCTTGAGTCATTAAACTCCAAGAAAACGCCTTGTACTTTGATTGTTTTTGGTTTATTAAAGGTAGGTTGTAGAAGTTGCAAAAAAAAGGGTATTTCCAAACACAAAGGGAAAGAATACGAACAGAAAACAGTTATTTTATTATCTGCCTCTTGCAGTCCCATCATAGCTAAAAATGCTATTATCTTTGATGAGAGTTTTGTTGGTGTGAGGACCTAAGGAGCAAAACCTTTCATAGCCACCTTTCTTTTCTTTCTTATTTTGAAACAATTGAAGAACCTCAAATGTTTGGGAAAACGTAGGTTAACACTGCAGTGTTATAACTGCACATCACCTTTTCCTGTTAAGTTATTCCACAATGTCCCCTAAATAAGCAGTTACACGATACTGCAATGGTACTATGCTATGATCTGTACATAAGAATACAAGCCTTTGGATATGCATTGTATGTAGTAGGTACATATTTGCGTGTAAGTAAGTGGGTAATAAGTATTTTCATTGTAATCCATATCTAATTTGTATGCTACTTACACAGTCCAGGAGATGGAAAGTTTTGTATGTGAGCATTTAACAGACAAGGAGTGCTTAAACCCAAAGCCCTTTATTTTTCCATACTGGACAGATGTAAGCTGCTATAATGGCAGTTGCTCAACAAGATCTTACAAATAATTCTGAGTCCTTTTTGACATAAAGTAGTATATTTAAAGTAAGGTTTCTTAGTGAGATTTTCACTTTAAATAGAATAAGGGTTAAATGATAACTTGACTTATCTTTTAAATGACAAAAAATAAAGAAATTGCAAGACCTTTTCACACATTAGATATGTATTGTCATTTATCATCTAGATATCAGGCTAGCAGTGCGAAGTAATAAAACATATCATCGAAAAATGTGCTATAGGTCTGAATCACTCTTTCATTCCACCTCCCAGCTAACTGTAGTATTAAATCAAACAAGCAGAACATTTCCTTAGGCAGCCATTGCCTTTTAATTTCCTGAAGAACCTTAAAATATCATTCATTACAAGTACTACACATATTTGGTTTTTAAAAGTCTCATAAATCAATAGCAGGCTGACTGTAATAATTATTACAAGTTAGTGCATAATTTTCGTGCTGAAGGCTGCATGCAGAACTTTAGCATATGCAAACGAGGCAATTCAAACTGTGTATAGATATTAATATGAAGAAGCAGGTAACGAGGTGCAGGCTATGAATTATGCATCAAGAGCGGCTGATCTTCAATGAGGAAAATGAATTCAGCATGTAATCTAATTAGTGATGGAAGTCTATTACATCTAACTGCAAAAGCAACCGTCCTTGAAACAAATTTATTTACAGTCCATGTTACCACTTGAAACAACTTTGAAATGATGTGTAAGACAACAGCTTAATTGTAAAAATTTTTTGTTTGTTTGTTTGTTTCAGTTCTAGACCTGGAAGGCCTCCTAAGAGGACTCAAAGTGTCACCTCCCCAGAGAACTCTCATATCATGCCACATTCTGTCCCAGGCCTAATGTCTCCTGGAATCATCCCGCCAACAGGTAGGATTGCTATAAACACCTTCACACGGGCAATCTTTTGAATTCATGGCGTATATCCACTTGTTAATAAATTAACAGTCTAGGAAACCAGCATGCAAATAGCACAAAGGAGTTCCTGTAATGTAACATTATTGCTACATAAATGTATATAATGGAAATTGTGTCAGCGTAGTACTTTTAAAATACAAATAACTGAGAAAATAATAATCCTTTGTAATTTTTTCYCCTGTTCTTTTTCTTTATAAACAAAAAGCCTTTCAAAGCATGAATTACCTATCATTAGACAATAATCTCCCTATTCATTTTTAATAGATCAGATATCTTCTGATTTTTTGCTGCTTTGCTTGATTAGATAATGTCATCATGAATATAGTTGCCTGAAGAAACCAAGTCAGTTAAAATAACTCCATGCTGCACACGTCTTTCTTAATTTTTCATCCTGAAATTCTATTTTTGATACATCTCCTGAGGCCTTATACTAATGTAAAGTCCTGTAACAATCTGTTTCTTAAACCACTATTTTCTTTTGAAAGTTACTATAACATCTCCTAGCAGTGACTTGCTCTTAGACATAGTTAAATTAAGAAAGGCTATGTTGCAGGAACGAGATGAACAGAGCCATCTGAAGATGGAGGCACCCAACAGTCAAGCTGTTGATGGTGGTGCCACATTCTGTCTCTTCATGTTACAGATGTGTTAAATTCTCCCATCTGCTTCAGCAAAGCTCACCTGGGCTTCCACTTCTTCCCCAGTTGTTCCCCACTTGTTTGCACAGCTCAGTCTCTAGCACTGATTTTCTCTAAGGCAAAGGAAATATAATAAACTAGGCAGATCCAAATAGAGAGGAAGATTGCTGGGTCTTGGAGGTTGGATAGATGGGTGATGTTTGAGTACGTGCCCATGATCACATGCCTGTTTGAGCATGATCCTTGGCGTGGTTTTGGTCATAGCTGACTAACATTCTCCAAAAAAATGCACAGTTCAGGAAATACCACATGCCAGAAACTGTTGGCAGTTTGGATGCAAGTGTCTTGTCTGGAGAAGGGAGGAAACTGAGGAAAGTTTAGCTCTGTGGACAAAAGTGGAGCCATGTCTCTTGGCCTTAGGGCTCGAGAGCTGCTCTACCTAGTGAGATGATAGACACATAGCCAGAAATATTTTATTAGGAATTTACAGCTTTTCAAAAGGCTGAAGATCAAGAGGAGTGACAAAATGAAGAGAAGTCAGACAACTACGGTTGGTAAGAGAGAGTTATAAAGTAAGCAGGGGGGAGGAGGGATGAGACTGAGAGTGCAGGCAAGCATGGGAGGGTGTCAGGCGAGTAGGACTCACAGTGGTAGTCTGGGCAGGTGTGACCAGCAAAAAAAATGAACCGGGATTAAAATGTTTTATACAATAGGAATTACAGGATAAAATCTAGTAAAGGAAATAGCGTTGGTGCAGAGTTAATGCTACATGAGAAAAATAGAAAGGGTCTATGTTGGGAAAGAACAAATTTTTTTATAGGGCGGAAGCATTCGTGTTTATGAGGGAGAGATCAAAAATTGCAGAAGCAAAGGGAAATTATTTGGGGGAAGTAAGGCAAGAAAATATCAAAGAAAAAAATGCATGTGAAAAGTAGAAAGGAGATGACATGAAAGAAGTCAGAGACAAATAAGCAAGCCGAACAGAGGGAGACAGCAAAAAAAACCTTGCCAACAGTATCGTTCAGGGTTTTGTGTTACAGTTAATATATAAGAGCAGATTGCCTCTTGATATAGTATCTTCTGGGCTTTTTTTTGCATTTTTTTTATTCTAAGAAAGCAGCTTAAAACCACAACTCATGCTCAAAGTATCCAATTCCTCTCTAGTCCTTTAAAGCTGGTCATAACAAGTTAATGATAAAAATATACGGTACTAAAAACACAGATCCAATTTCTTAGAATATCAGCCCACAAAACCAGATGTAGACCTTTTTAAAATGATGATTTAAAAAACCCAAGAAAATAATTCAAAATTAAAGAAAATAAGCATACTTAAGATTATCATTCATCAAATCCTTTTAGGATGGTAATACTTTGTGTCTCTTGCAAAAGAGGAGAGGTTTAAATGAAATCGCTGTTAAGTTTGAATTGGTTTCACGTTACATGGCTTACCACAACAGAAGGGGTGAGCATAGTTTTTTCCCATTGTGGTGGTGTTGAGTCTCAAACAGCACAAAAAATGCAAACACTGACACTGGTAGCAGCAAGCTCTGGGGTATAGTGTTCCACAGAGTATGGCTCAGCAAAGGTAAGGAACATCATGACAGCAGCACTACGTGACAGTCATTCCAGCACTTTATAGACAGGCAAGTATAAAAATAGGCTTACAGTCTGATCTTGTGAGTTCAAATCAATGAACATTTGTTCATCTACATTGTGAATAAATACCAAAACCACTGTAAGAGCCATATGAAGAAAGAACTGCTGTAACTGCAGTAGATGATGTAGGTGCAGTTGTTACGTGCTACCATATTAGTTGATACTAGAAAATTCTTGCTGCTTGTGAACATTTTCCTCCATATTTTCACTGTATATTCATAGAACCACAGAATAGTTGAGGTTGGCAGGCACTGCTGGAGATCATTTAGTCCAACCTCCCCTGGTCAAAGTAGGGTGACACAGAGCAGGTTGTTCAGGGCCGTGTCCAGCTCCAATCCCTTAATCATCTTTGTGGCCCTAAGATGAGTGCTTGTTTGAGAAGTTTATGAAATTTGACTTTCCTGTTAGGATCCAGCTCTAAGCAGAAAAAAATCAAAGTATCAGATTGTTAAGTGGTTCCCTCCTCTTTCTCTCTCTCTTTTTTGTAACAAAAGCTTCTTTTTAAGCTTTCTGTTTGATTTAATAATCTGAGTATAATACCTAAGTTTCTTTCCTGCCTACAAAAGAGTATAAGTGATCACACAAACAATTATGTGCTATTTAATGCTCTTTAAGTAACAGAGATCTGCAATTATTAGATATATCTAGGATACACAATGCTATGATTTAACATATGATTTATACTTGAAAATTTTCCTTTTTCTGTAATCTGCTGCATAATACAGAAATATACATTTAAAGGTGGAAATCCTGGTTTCTAAAGGGACTGGTTCTGCATGCATTGTTTATGTGTGCAAATAATATTGATACAAAACTGTATGCTGAGACTTCTCATGAAGTGTCATGATTGTATATTTTTGTAAGATAAGGATCCCTTGAAAAGGTATTCTATTACTGGTCCAATCTGAAAATCCATGCAGAGAATGTTGCATCATCATTTAGAATGGATTTGCTTTAGAGAAGTATTTGGGGACTAAGCTGAGATTTAGGGACTATATTGAGAAGGAAAATAAAAGGGAAAAAAGGAATAATATTCCACATTTTTTTTAGGGAGCATAAATTGAAGAAGTGAGGATCACCTCTTGGGTGATACTCTGTCCATTTTTACCACAAGTTTCATAAATATTACCCACAATTGCTGATCTAACCACTGTCTTTCATTAGGGTCAACTTACAGAATGTTCCCAACTTTGAAAGACTGTTCAGCTGACAAAAGACACTCTTTATGTTTATTAAAATAAATGTAGGACCTTTGAAGGTGTGAGAAAATGAGAAATGTGTAGTAACAGGAAATGAAAAGCTGCTGGAATTGTCCAGAGAATTAAAATCTGCCTATGTTACAAATAATGTAGTCAGAAGAAAGAAGAGTTTGGTGTAGGTTCAGACAGGTGTACTGACTTTTCAGGCTTATTTGGATAATGCCTTGAAGCCCTTCCAAAACTAGATGGCTCATCATAGTTAACTTTGATCCGCATATCTCTGTGTACTGCGGATCTTTTCTTGGCTAATGTGCTTAGAAGGCTTCAAAAGTTGTCTAAAGTTGAAACAGTAGATAATTGTAATTAATCAGAAAAGCAGTGCAGTAAGAATAGAGTGTATTGTATACATTGTGCTCTGTATTTTTATGTCTGTAGTTGCTATATAACATATAAAATGATATTTCCATTATTTTTCATATGAACCTTGAAAAGCAATTCTCTTACTTTTCAAATTAATTTTTTTGGTAATTATTCTTAAGTGTTTTAGATTTTGAAACTGTTTTGTAAAGCTCCTGTCTTAATTCTTCTGCAGCTTGGCCTACTGAGTCTGTAATCTACAGGTGATGAAACAAGTAACTACAAAACTCTTGTACTTATTTCAGGAACTGCATCTTTTTCTCAAAGATAGAATGTGAATATAAAGTGCTTTTGGAAATCAATACTACAGGGCATGATAAGAATACTACTTCATATATCTATATATCTATATATACGTATAGATATGTATATATATGACAGAGAGATATATCTTTATCAATTAAAAAAAATTTCAAAGCAATTTACATGTTTAATTTTTTACATTAATTTTACATTAAAATAATCTCAGTAATTATTGTTGCTGTTATCATTATTTTGAACAGATTTGCTTTACGACAGCTACTTCTGTCCACCTATTCCACATCTGATGCCAGACTCTTCTTTTCCAGTGTAAAGATATTAAACTTCCTCTGAAATGTTTTATGTGTGCAAATTATAACTACTTTCCTGTATTAAACTCCTGTTCTTTTTTCTCTTGAGTGATAATCTGAGGATTTAATTTCTAATCTCATCCTTATTTTCTCTCTTGCTATGTGCCTGAATCAATAAAAGTATATTCCAACTTCCATCCTCTACAAAACTCTCTGAGCCACAAAGCATTTTCATGGGGTGTTAGAGTAAGGAGAGTTGAAAGGTTTTGTATAGATTATTTCAGCTTGGAGGACAAATGGAGTTCATAGATGCAGCTGTTGATAAAGTGTGGCAATGTTTCTGCTAAAGTAGAAGATGGAATTATTTGGTGTTTAAAAAAAGATTAATCACATAAATAATTTCATTTTCTCTGGCTCACAGTTATTGATGTATTAGGCAGAACAGAAAGAATGGTTAAAATATAATTATCATTGTTATTATATCCACATCATACTGGATATTGCCAAGAAACAAAATCTGTAGTTGGAAGTATTTTCTCCTGGTAGACTTAGTCCTGTGAGGTCTTAAGAATGTATTTAACTTATCCAAGTGAGTAGAGTTGATTTTACGAGTATTGCAGAGGCTAGAAATCAAAAGTTTGAGTGACATACTTTTTGAGAAGCAAATCTATTATTAATTTATTTATTTTATGTACGGGACACATTTCGTGAGCCTGTGTTGGTTAAAAAGATATACATTAATAAAATTGAGTGGCTATTGCTCACTTCTTTTAAAATGCATTCCATGTTAACACAGTGTTTTGGTTATTAGTGTTTAATAGTTTTTAACGTTAGCATTGCTTTTGATTGGTGTTATAGGATGATATGCTGTTTATCTGTTGGGGCTGAACTAACTTATTGCAAAAATAAGCAGAAAATCCTGCTTTCAGAATGATAAACTGTAACCTAATTCAAGAAACTGAATCAGATTACACAAATATTTTTGCACTTCATTAAGGAGTAGTCATTATAATTAATGTGAAAGCTTCTATCGTATTCACTAGTTGGTGTATCAGTGGGAAGAGAAACTGACTCAACTCTGTAAATATCTTATTTCATAGTTTTTAAAATCATAATCAAGGTGTAATTCAGGCCACCTGTCCTCTTCTGAAAATGCTGTCTTGATTTTGTCATATTATCATCCTGTTGAATGGCTAGTGATCTTSTACTTTCTCACAAGAGACTTTATCACTAAAAGCCAGTTCTAGAAGCTCACTAGTTCAAAGTTCCAATGAGTCCCTTACATTCACTAGTTAATAACTGAGTTGATTTTCCATTTAGCCACCAATTTTATAAAAATCCCCAAATCAAATAATTGCTTCAGCAACTATTAGGGTAAGAATACAAGACACAGTGGGAACTTGTGTGCTTAGCTGTGTAATCTCAGGCATATGCAAATTCATTTATTTCTGACTTGATATTTTACTCCTCAACCTTGAGTTTAAATGATGTGTTAAAATGAAATTTGTTATAGATCTTGAGCAGAAAATACTGCCATGTAAGAATTTGTTTTGGGGTCCCAGTAATCAAAGAATCAGACTCCTGTGAACATTCAGTGTAGCTCTTTGTTAGAAAATAGGATGTAACTGCATGGTTTGTTATAGGCAAATGTATGGATGATCTCCAAGCAGGCAGATTATAAACTGTCTCTGAATCTAAACCCATTTAACCACATTTGCTTCTGACAACTATTTTCTTTGTAGCCATTTCTGAGCATGAGAAGGCTTTGAGTGTCTTTGCTTACAATAAACCACATAGACATAGCTTTTTCGGTCATAAAATCTTTTTAAAACCAATAATTACTTGCAGAAATAGAATCTTTGTTATTAAGAAGTTTTAATCAATAAGAACTTGTACATTTTGCAGTAYTATACCATACAACACTACATATATTCAAAGCCTACAGTATACTGTTGGAAGACTGTGTAAGTCCGAGGGTCAAACCTCATGCAGGTTCACCCACTGCCTGTTGAGAGGAGTCCCTGAACTGTTTCTGAAATGCTCCCAGCTTTTTTGATTTAAAGGGAACAAGTTGGTTCACTTCAAAAGAGACTCTGGGATTAAATACTTAGGCGGTGAGGATAGTCAGGTACCTCAACATGCTCAAGGTACTCAAGGAGTGAAATTATTTTACAGCGTAGCTATGAGCTAGTGAATCCTCTCTTCTACTTGCATCTTACGACTACTCATTTGTCATTAGGTTGTCATGTGCACAGATTTATTACCTTTCAGTGGAAAATCTGAGATGAGAAATTTTTGTTTCTTCCTGGATCACAGAATAATTTTGCCTTCTGAAGGCTAAGGGTATAATGAACATACTACATATTAGTAAAGCCTCTAGTCATGTGTGGTAGCTTTCAAACGTATATAGCTTTGCTAAGTCAGGGTAGATTTAACATGATAAGGAAAAAATATGTCTCTGGTTTTAGAAACGACCCTCACCCAGATTCTACTTCCTTGTTTCAAATCATAAAAGTGTATTCAACATCTTGGAGAAAAAAACCCTCCACTTTTCAAAAGGAGRTGTTTTATCATCAGGGTTTCCTATAAAACAAATTACATGCAAAACAAAACAAAGCAAAACACCAAACTCATGATAAAAAAGAGAGCAATTAAAATCTTAAAGGCAGGTACGTGGCAAAGTTATCAATGACTAAATTTGGACCTGATAATGGAAGTGTTTACTAGTGATTGCTATAGCTTTTTGAAGTCCATCATATTATTATTTGTAATTGAAATGAAAAAGTTATTGAAAAGATAGAAATTGCAGAATACACTTTGTTTCATAAAATTAAATTATTAAAAATGGAAGCTTACCAATTGTGGGAAATACTGAAATMATCTTGTAGCTCAGATTTCAGGCAGAGTCTTTCAATAAAAAAACCATCAAGATAATCATGCTCCTATGTTTTCAGTTTTTCTTATAATAAACTTCATATTTTTCCAACCAAACTCTTGCATTTTAGTGAGACTGTTTAGCCAAAATAATTCAATACCTAATTATTTCATTTCTACTTAGTTCAAAACTAAACTTTTACAGAGCAAAAAATGCATTGCCATTTTAAACATGAAATACGGAGTATTATTTTATTAAACACTGCCACTAGAAATGAACCTGAGCTGCTGAATTTGGAATAATATCTCAGTCTTACAAACACGATGGTCTCTTATCTGAATGATGTTGATTGCTATAGCAATATAGTAAGATGGTACTTGTTAGAGTAAGCATAGCAAGTTCTGGTACAAAGCTCAGTATCATCACATTGCTAACTATGGTTCTGCATCATCATGATGACATGAAGTTCTTGGATGCTATCAGGATGCCTATCTYCTTTCCTATAGAATTAGACTGCGTATGTCCTTGCGTGACGTGGTCAATGAAGGGTGAATGATTTTTTTTCTCTTCATTTGATATTTGATCTGCTAGCAGTGCTACATACTGCATTCAGTAAAAGATGACTTCAAATTTATATATTCCAAAGTTACGGTCCATGATTTCATTATCATATATTTGGGGATTCTCTAAAGTACAGGAAGAAACTGCGGCTTAATGTATTTAACTAATTTGTTTGTTTGTTTGTT